>JAREIS010000189.1:1200000-1800000 GCA_030060385.1 Muscicapa striata striata | reverse complement strand
ATCCACAGGTATGGCTCTGTGAGTACCTGATTCCACTGTAAGTATCATATGTATGAATGGAAAATCTGTTTATTAAGCTTTTACAGTCCATAATGTTAATTATTGCAATTAATGAGTGGAACTGCAATTAGAGTTCAACAAAGGGTTTTCTAAACTAATAATGGGGCCTCATTAATATTGCCCATGACTGTCTACTGGGAATTATTTAGCATCTATGAGATTTATGTATAGGACCTCAGTCTGAACTTTCATGACTCCTCTTCAGACGAATTAGTGATGTCCCACAAACTCATAGAACCCCACCTTCCATTGTGGTGGTTTTTTTTTTTTTTTTTGGTTTTTTTTTTTTTTTGTTTGTTTGTTTGTTGTTTTTTTTTTGGAAGAAAGACAGTTTTAAAGCTAATTTTGCACACAACAAAATCAAAATTAGGACTTATAACACTGAAAAAATCACATAAAATCTTCTAGATGAGAAAATTTACTTTATTTTTCACTCTATAATGCAGAATCCCTATTGGAGGACAAACGCCACTCTGACACTAGAACCAAGCTTCAAGAACAAAAGTGCTAAACTCTTTCAGGTCACTACAGCCTTAGAGAAGTTTCATAACAATAAGGTAAATTATGCCTCATCCTTTCAGCTAATGTTCCTATTAATTTGATTTAATGAGCATTCCTACCATAAAACTGCATTTGTTCTTAGAAGATTTGTGTCTGCTCCTCAATACCACAGCACAGACCTCTTAAATGCATGTCTGCAAAAGATTGTGCACATACTTGTCTCCAGGCTTGTCAGTGGATTCTTGCCTTTGAATCACTTGATCTGCCAAAGCTAAGCCTGTGCTCAGCAGCCTGTGTCTGCAGTTTTGGGTCCCTAAACAAACTAAGTTTGCCAAGGGTTCTTTGGCCATTTCCTGAATTCTCTTTGAAAACATGACCCAGTCAGTTTGATGCACTCCCCTCCTCTTCACAGCTCCCCATGAAAGTGGCTCAAACTAGTACTCAGCTCATGTTTTTCCTCAGGAGACTCTTCTACTGTGCCTCCAGAAATGCTGTATGAGCACAATCTGTTGTGCTGAGCACAGGTTTTCAGGCAGCTTTTTGGCCAGGCTACAGTAATGATGACCACGAGCTTCCTGAAACTGGCTCGCACCAGACACTCTTCCCATAACAAACTCCTAACAATGCTTTTATACAAAACATTGCTTTCACAAAAAGTCATTTTCATTTGTTTGGCCTCATATTCTACTTACTGTGAGAGTTCAGCCTCATACCCATACAAGAACTGAAAAAAACCCAGAATGTCTATCACACAAGGGTACCAATGTTTTAAAACAGCTCTTGAGTTTGTGAATTTGAATGGCATCTGAAATCTCAAAGGGGTTTTTCATAATTATATCCTCTAAAATTATTTCAGTGTCACCAGTATGATTTGCTCAGTAGCCACTGTTTTATCTGCTTTGTGTTCTCTTACGAAAGTCATGAGGTGGAAATAATCTATTTCAAAAGTTCTCAAGTAAAATCCAAAAAGATCTGTACATTTCCATCCAAAATTTTGATATTTGAACTCAAAATTATATATTCATTTATTCAAATGATATATTTTAATGGAAAGTCTGGAAGATGTAGTGCTCTAAGCAAGCTTTAAATGCAAGATATAAGAGGTTTACATGGTGGAATGTGACCTGCACTTAACTCTGCACAATGGACAGATATCTAAGGTGGACTCATTGCTCAGGGTGGCTTTAGTGTTCCTGAATTTTAGTGAGTGGTCTGTTTGAAAAACTGAAGTGAGGACTGCTCACAGATGCCTGATCCACGTGTAACAGGGACAGTCTATTCAGAGCAGGTCCTGGCTGTGTGAAATGCTGACACTAAGCTGATGTGACAAACCAAGAACTTTTCTCCCATTTCTGTGTGTTTATCTGCACTGAGCTGTGTCATGTGGTAAGTCATGCTGGGTGAAGAATGCAGAGATTTCCCAGATGTGGGGACAAGGAGATAGAACAGATGTTTCACCTCTGTTGCCTGTAATGCATCTATAAATGCATTAGCAACCTGCTGGCAATTCTGTACCAGAATTGCATAAAAAAAATAAACTGCATCATAATAAAGCAGAAAGATAAAGGTAATTTAGTCTAAGAACAAGTGAATTAGTCCCAGGATTTAATGAGCTAAGTTACTTGAGTTAGCACAGCAAATTTCCAATTAATTTACCATACATTCATCATATTTACATCTTTATATATTAGATATATTTTTTATATATATTTATATATAATATATTTATATATTTAGTTCTCTGCTTGTTCATCGTTTGCTCTTTTTATTTTTTATTTTTTAATAGGAGTGGTGGTTAATGGGCTGCAATGGGGATGAGGAGATCTAAACTAAAGCTCGTCCTCTGTTGCGGATTTCCCTCATTACTTTAAAAAGCTTTTTTATTTTTTAGACATTCCTACATTAAGACCTACCATTTGGAAATGCCAGTAAATTTATGAAGGTACTGGAGACAGTCCAGCTATGATAGCACCTGCAGAAGAACTTGTTTAGATCAAGTATCTTTGGTATAATGGAAATGAGTGGTTATCTGCTGTATCTTCTATCAGCAGCATTCATCAGGATTTTTGTAGTCTTAAACCAGGGCAGTTCTAGGGTTTGAGAGCATACTGATTCACTAAAGATGTATTGTTAGCTGGAGAAGGATAAAAAAAAAAATGGTCTGTTGATTACATCAGGGAGTGACCCAAGATAAACAATTTATTTTATTTAAAGAGCTTTGAAAGAAAGTTTCTGTGACCATGCATGGAAAGAACAAGTTGGGTTGGTTCACTGTTGGTCTGTGTACAGAATCAGCATTTCCTACACCAAGATGGAATCTACAATTTTTCTGCTGTTCAAAGACAGGAAAGGACATTGTTCTTGACATTCAGGCTACTTATAAATATGTACATGTAGATACCTAATTCTATGTGTTCCTTTAATTGTATGGGATAAGGCTATAGCCAGTGTTCCCATACTGAGACAGAGATCTGACTGTAAGTAGGAATACCCATGAATTAAACTCTTGGCTAAATGTTCAGAAAAAGTGGAAAGTGAGCTGGGGGCACACAGGAACAGGATCTCTTCAATGGCAATAAATTCAATGCAACAGCTATAGTTTAAATGGTCCTGAATTTCCTGTCTATCAGTAATGCTGAATTTCTTTTCATACCAGAGCAAGATGCACTGTAGCAGTTTAAACAGGTAAAAGTGGTATGAAGAGCAGATACAGTCTACCAAGTAATGCCCAGCAGGCACTAAATACTGAGGGGCACAAGTTGAAAAACAATTATATTCAAATAGCATGCATGGACCTGCTCCGTTCTCACTTACCATCAACAACTCTATTTAAATAACATCTAAAAAAGCAAAACCTCATGAGAATCTCTTTCAGGGATGACTGCATCACCCCAATCCTTTTACTTTGCCTCTTCAAGGAACGCTTTTTCCCTGATGTGGAGATGAAGAATTAATCATCCTGTTACATAAAATGTTCACTCCATGGGGAAGATGCATAAAGCACGCAAGAGACGGACGGATTTTTTGTAGAGTAAGGTCACCCTCAGGGGGTGAGAGCACAGGGAAAAGTGCTCACTGAGTAATTACTATTTCAGGATCCTCTGGAGAATTGCAGGCTTGATACCATCTGAAAGAGCCTATGATTTTCAATTAACTCTTTGCTCCTGTAGACTGGTAATTACCTCAGTATATGTTGGAGAGCAGAGGAATTGGAAATGGTTTCATCTGCCTGGTGGTCAATGTTTGCCACAAGTGTGAAACCCAGGAAGGGCTCTCCTGAACTGGTTGCCAAGAGCAGGAGATTCTCAGATCTTGAGTAAGACCTCTACTGCAAGGTTGGGAAGAGACAAGTAGAGAGCAAGCTTCAAGCTTATTATCCTACCTGTTTCTACCTAGGTCTGAAAATGCCTATCAGGGTCCTGCTCACTAGGTGATGCTGGCAGGCTGAAACTAGTTCTGGATTGCACTGAGATTTAGGGGACAGGAGCAAATGTTATGTAAATTCAGTACATGCTGAGGCAGTAGGTACCATCAAGGAAACTAAGATATGATAAGCAAAATAAAAGATGAGAAAATTTTCAAGTTAAGAAGGGGAATGGAAAAGAGGATATTTTAAGGTGTATCAGGTTATAAAGGCTTCATGTGTTTTAATTAATGCAAATTAAATCTCTGCAGTAGCTTACTAGACAGATACTATAGTTTTAATTAAGTAATTAGGGAGTTTGATGAAGAATACAAGGATTTTAGAAATTAAAGTATTCTGGAGAGTGTAGAGGCAGGGGAGTTTTTTTTCTCAGGCGTCCCCATACTATATAATGATTAACCTTGAGTGAAATGTTACAGGAAGCACTGAGTGCTTTTATTCATGACTCAAAAATATAAAACCTGACCCAGAAGATCTTTGGAAAAAGCTCTGTAAGGAGTGAACTTTGTTGGTGTGAAGCCTGTAGAACTTAGGTCAAAATGTGCATTCAGGTATCAGGTAATGTGCAGTAGAACAACATTTATCTCTTAAAAAGACAGACTTAATGAGAAATATCCATAGGAATAAGCAGAACTTCTGTGTTACAATGTGTTGAAGAGATAATGCAGTTGCATTTAGGTTATATGTGACACAAATTTCAGATTTCTCACTGACAGGTTTTGAAAGAAAAGAAAATACAGTATGAGGAAATGAATACAGCTGTCCTCATACCTGTTATTCTTCCATCATTCACTGTAAACTTCTGGCCTTATGAGTGTAATGTTGTGGGATTTTCATAGAAAGAACAAATATAACCCTATTGGAAAGATGTATCTTGCTTGTCCTCCCAAGACAGCAATGGGATTTGTTATGGAGATGGGAAACCCAAGGCTCCCAGGTTAGCACCAGTGCAGAATGTGCCCCTAGAAGTCAAGGTAACTGCATGAGAGCTGCTAACATTTTTCAGTTCAGACTGTCCTTCAGCTCTTTGAGGTATAAAGAGTAAAGCCATCTAAATAACATTACCTACCTAAAATCTCTTCAAAAGCATATCTACTCAAACTCTTGAATACTGAATAAGCAATATAAACTCTGTACTGGTAGCATGCATTTGGTAGCAATCTAGTTTGTTATTAATGAATCAGTATATTTTGCTCAGTGGGGCACAAAGACACATTTAATCTTGAAATATCATTAGTGCTGTGTTATTTTGTGGCACATTTCACCTCAAAGATTACTGCACTCACTTCATCTTGAGTAGAAGGCCTAATCCATCAGTTAGTGCCATCTCATTATAGTTCCATCAGAGGCACCTAATGACTATGGATACCTAATACAAGTTTGTAGGTGATTTCAAAATGCAGCTCAATGCACTTGGGAGGCAGGAACAGCTCTCTTACATCTGAGAAAACTAGGAAGAAAGGGAGAAAGAAAGAAAGGGAGAAAAAGAAAGAAAGAAAGAAAGAAAGAAAGAAAGAAAGAAAGAAAGAAAGAAAGAAAGAAAGAAAGAAAGAAAGAAAGAAAGAAAGAAAGAAAGAAAGAAAGAAAGAAAGAAAGAAAGAAAGAAAGAAAGAAAGAAAGAAAGAAAGAAAGAAAGAAAGAAAGAAAGAAAGAAAAAGAAAGAAAGAAAGAAAGAAAGAAAGAAAGAAAGAAAGAAAGAAAGAAAGAAAGAAAGAAAGAAAGAAAGAAAGAAAGAAAAAGAAAGAAAGAAAGAAAGAAAGAAAGAAAGAGGAGCTAAGAAAGGAGGAAACAATTAGAAAGAATAACTCTGTGGCTGCTGGAAATGAGTATTTTAAAATGACAACGTATCCTTCCGTAATTAAATGTTTAGATAGTCTTTTATAAAAGAATGCATATTTTCTGTTACAAGTATGAAACCACATAGCAATTATAATTATGTCTATTTATATCTATCTCTATATTGCCAATTTTATCTGCAGATCCATGTTGATACACACTTTATACACAAATGTGGATATAAATGCATGCTTTCTTAGAATGAGTAAATACATAAGAATTGCACTTTTTCATCCCTAAATACAGCCAGTTCTATGCTGGAATTAATTTTCTATTGTAGCTGCACAAAAAGTATTCAGAAGAAGAGGAATTGACTACTGAGTCAAGGAAAAGGCAGAATGTTATATACTGAAATAAGATAGACTGCTATGCTCAAAGTACTGCAGGAACATCAATGTAGTTACAAATAGCCTGACACAGTCCAGTTTCTTACTTTCATTAGAGATTACAATTCTGTGAGAGTAAAATTTATCTCTGTAGTGCAGATTTTGCTGTTTGGTCTAGACTGGATCTTAAATCAAAATAAAACAAGCAGAGCTGCTTGGATGGTGGTGATCACCTTTGTTTTGCACTTAGAAGTGACCTCCACTATCCAGCGGGTTTGCAGGGGAAGAGGGGGACTAGCTGGTTGTTTATTTATTCTTTCTGGTTGCAGTCTCCTGACAGCATACATCATCTAAGTATTTCCATCTAAATTTAGGAAATCGTTATCACTCCTGGATCACAGTATAAATATGTCTGACATAAGAGACATATTCTGCTACAAACTCTGTTGTTTGAGACCAGTGCAAATTACCAAGAAAACCTATGGAATCTCCATCTGTGGAAGTTTGCAAGTTTGCTGAGCTAAGAAAGGGCACAGCCATTCTGCTCTCAGGCTGGTAAGAGACCTGCTCAGAGCATGAAAAATGGTCTTGAGACATGCAGAGGGGTCTCTTGCAAACACAGTTTCTATGATTCTATAAATATGTTTGACTTGTGCTACAAACACTCCAAGTACTGGGAAAAAAACACTCCAAACTTGTTAAAATATTATAATAATTTCAGCTGGGGAATTCGGAATGTTTTCAATTTCTTGTTAATTTATTCCTGAGCTTTGAAATGTTTGAAAACCCTGAAAATAAATGTCTGACTCACAGAAGATATTTTTGATGAAAAACTACCAAATTTACAAATTATTTCTTTGAAACTAGGAATTTTAGACCAAAATGAAAGTAAAGCCTGTCATAATTTGGAATGAATGCCAGTACTATGCCAGATTGCACCATAAGTGAATAATCAGGGGATGATGGCAACAGAGCAACAGTGTAATTAACTCAGTTTAGCATTTTCAGGGTTTTGCATCAGTAGCTCTAGCAGGAATCAGACAGCTCTGCTTTTTGGCCATATCAGTATGCAACCAGCACTGAAGAGATCAGCAATAACCAGTGATCTGAAAAAAAATAGTTTTCCATGCACACATCTGCTAATCTGAGGCAGAAGGTATCTGGCTTCATACCAATGGAGTTTGGTGGGAGCTCCTGGTAACTTTCAGTGGAGAACAGCCCCCTTCTCATCACCTTTGTTCTGCAGCATTAACCTGCAGCAATTGTTTAGAAAATGGATGTGAATATCTTAGTCTTGGGAAGAGCTGAAAGAACATCAATCTGGGGCTTTATTCAAGCCTTTGGATATGCAACACTTCTTTCTGTCCTAAAAACAGAGCTAAGGACATTTCCAAAGATTGCTTTTATATCATCCAAACCATGACTTTGTTACAATCTCACAGCCTCGAGCAGCAATGTTAATGTTTGAGGGTTTTTTAGCAAAGAAACCTATTCAAAAAAGGTGGGAAAATAAATTTTTAAGTGGGATTTCAAACTGCTTTATTCTGTCCTGCAACTGGTAGAATCTTTATTGTTTGGTAAATGTATTAAAAAAAAAAAAAAGTGCATTGAGGTTAATGGGATGTTTTCTTAAGTAGAAAGTCAGAATGGGTGATGCAGGACACCTGAGAGTTTTATCTCTAAAAGCTTTGGTGTAACTGAGGATCCTCAGGATAGGATTTCAGATGCCTTGACTGACAAGAAGTGTAGTAATACTCATGTACTATTCCATGAGAAATTTAGCTTTGTAACTATGACTACTTACTGTTACATAGAACTGGAGGAAGAAAGAATTCATTTTTATGCAAAAGTGGGAAAATGGGGTTTTTTTCATGAATTTGAAGTAGCTAGAGAACTCACCCAGCTTGCTGGGTAGTCTACCATGTTCATAATGCAGTGTATCACAGCAAATTAACTCATAACTCCCTCAAATCTCAGCTCAGTATTACTTGACTGACCACATTTTGTTTGCTGCAAAATCCTTCTATTTGTTTTAGTGTTATTTTTTTTTAAGAAATGGAAATTTGGATGATGCTTTGTTGGCAGATATATTTGCCTCCCAGGGCCATGAGTTGCATGGCCATGAGTTGCTCACCACCTTTCCAGTGTTGTGTCCATGCTCATTGCAGTTTCCCTGCAATCTTCTACATTTTGAATGAGTTATAGCTTTCTATGGTGTATTGTCATGGCAGAGATGAGATAACCTCCCTGGACAGTCTGTACAACTGTACTCACTGCTTCACAGGGCATTTCTGTTTTCAATCATTATACCTATTGAATGTTTCAGAATGTGTGATTTTTAGGTAAACTGAAAATGGAAAAAAAATCCAAGTTAGGTTCAATATAAAAGAGAGGCAGTTTAATGAGAGAGAAAAGCTAACACTGCAGTTCTTAAAGCACAGGGGAAATTTAAGCATGGAGTACCAGAAATGGGATTTCAGCCTTTGTTCTTAATACGTGTTGCATCTAACAATTCCATTTGTTCCACTGTTCTTCAGTGCCAGAACTAAGCAAATAGTTTGCAATAAATAATTTAGCCTTTGAATTTAACCTTCATTCCTGCTCATGGAGTTGCAATGTGCTGGTTGCAGTGGTTTCAAACTTATTTGCAGCTCAAGATCAAGCAACTTTTAGGGGTGAAGTTGGAGATTTTTTTTATTGTGATGTGCCAGTGTGATATGACACTCCCAATTGATCACAAGGTACTGCTTATCTCCCCTGATCTGATGGTTCCAGTGGGAAGGTGAGGAGGGAAAGTGAAAGCTGTCATTTTGAAATGAAACATGAATTTCTCCTTTTGAAAAGATTAACATCTTGATACTTTTTGAGTAGGAAGGTTAACATGGAGTTACTACAAGAAACAGACACGACTATTCTGACTGAGTCAGTAATTCTAAATACTTGGTCTAGGCTTGCATCTACAGGGGACACTTGAAAACAGGGCACCCTAAGACGTGTCCCAGAATAAATTTCACCTTTTGTATTGCATTGTGAAATGGACTTTCATGTCACTGAGGAAAGTAAAGGACTCCCTGATGCCTCTACTACAAAACAGAGGCCAAAAGCAGGTCACTGTGGGTTGTGTTTTTTATTAGTCTTCCATTCCTAGCTCTGGTAAAACATATGTCTGTGATTTCAACCCAAGAGATTGTTGGCTTTGTCTCAGATACCATTTTTTTGCAATAAGGAGTTACAAAAATTCAGCTAAGAAAATGCCACAAAAGAGTTTCTCATACTGCAGCTCAAGGCATGCAGAATAAGCTGTGAGGATTGTGCTGAGCTGCTTTTCCAATGAGAGAGAGGGAAGAGCAAGTTGTACCTATCTGGCATCATAAAATACCACTATGGCAATAACATTGTTTATCTGCTTGACATCCATTTGCAAGGAAAAAAAGAGCACAAGTATGAGAAACCAAATTATGTTTTATTTCTTGTTCTCTTGGTGGGTAATTTTATGTTTCAAATAATATGTAAGTTTTCAGAATTAAAGGGGGAAGCTTTGGCACTGCCAAAGTTCAAACTTTCTCTGTGTGATTATGTTGGAAATAATAAAGCCTCACAAGTTATCGTGCTGGAAGACTATAAGGTTTTGAAAGACCTCAATAGTGCAGAGAAACCTCATGTATCTTCCTTTCCCTTTGGAGATGGGAATCAGCAATATTTAGAATGGGTATGGCAAAGTCCATTAGAGAAAAATAAATTAATTCTATATGCAAATGGGAATAAGCACTAGAGTAAAACTAATAAATTGCTATCAATCTGAAAAACAATGAGAGGGATAACACAGATTTTAACTGATCTCTCAGCTTGTAAAAAAATGTAATTTTTTCTTATATAAGTAAGCATGAAGTGCTTAAGAATTCAGATAGGTTTGTTACAGACATCCATAAGCAATTTCTCTTTAGCCCCAGTGACAGATAAGTATCACAATTTTCTGGACAGTGAGGATTAAAATCACAGAAAGGAATCTTGATAGTATTTTATATTTAGAAATCTGAACTCAGCTGACAAAAAATATCAAAAATTCCACTATTTTTAAAAAAGAGAAGAAATACTTAGACACACAAAAAAAGATTTAATCCTTTTTTAAAGGAAACATGAAAACACCACTTAAATGACAAAAAACATTTTCCTGTTTTCTATCTTTACTATTTACTCTTTTTCTATCTTTACTATTTTCCTTTTGAAAAAAGATGAGATCTCTTAAATTACTTGCTGTCTTAAGTTTTCTCTCTTCATTTATATCCACCCTTGACAAAAACATGCAATTCATTTTCTAGCAAAATTGGACAGTAGGAAAAAGTACAATGAAAATCACCCTCACATTTTAATGCAGAGATACTGGCATATGCAGAAGTAAATGCCAGGCACTATGCACAACCCAAGGATAATCCTTTTGTGTACTACATGAACTTGTGAAATCATTATCCCAACAATTAACCAGCATGATTAATGAGACAGGGGAAAAAAGAATAGTTGCTGCTGCTATTCAGTTGGTGCAGAATCTAAATGTCCCCTGACTTCATCTATTTTACTGTACATCTTACTGGTGTGTCTTCAATCTTTTAGAAAGAGAGGCTGCCATGAGTCTTGGCCAGGCTGTTTCTGACTGCAGCGAACATTATACTGATATTGTCACACTGTCCCAGTTACCATTCTCTTTTCCTTTCCAATCAATGCACCAGAGTCTTGAATAAATCAAAATGTAAAAAGAAAAAAAAGAAAGAAAAAAAAAAAAAAAAAAAGAAAAAAAAAAAAAAAAAAGAAAAAGAAAAAGAAAAAAAGAAAAAAAGAAAAAGAAAAAAAGAAAAAGAAAAAAAAAAAAAAGAACAAAAAAAGAAAAAAGAAAAAAAAAAAAAAAAAAAAGGAAAAAAAAAGGGGAGAAGGGAGGGAGAGCAAGCAAGGCACAAATCAAATGAAGCTGAGTGGGCTCTGTTTGCAGGCTGTGGCCTTGCTCCCACTGGGCCCACGCAGCACGTGCCCTTTTATCTCAGTGCCTTTAAGCTATGGTGGTCTGTTCAACCTTCTGGGGCTACATATGTCTCTGTGCCAGGATAATTGTTCTCAACAGCATGAGCTTAACTCCATCATCCCTCCTGCCTCTTGACTTACTGTAAATTAAACAGTGGCTCTATGAAAAAAAAAAAAAAAAAATCAAACTGGGAAGTTTCAGCAGCTCTTTAAGACTACCTTTTTAAAAAGATAACTTATTTTATGGGAACTGTGGAACATTTTTCTGGTTTCCATGTAATGGCATGGTAATATTTTTAAATATTCTCTTTGCACTTTTTTTGCCTTTTTTTTTAAACAAAGAACAATCAGAAAAAAATTAGATTAATGGGGAAAGAAGACTAGACATGGACAGACAATACATGCATGGAAAACATGCAGGAAGGCAAATTCCCATTCAGTTTGCCAAATTATCCACAACTTCTCTTTCAAAGCCCTCCTAATAATGTTCCATTGTATACAAAACCTATAAGAATAGAGTTAATAACAGTGTATGAGTATCAATTACATATTATGGATGTAAATTTTACAAGCCCCCTCTCCTTGGTAGGAAAGGGATGATCTTTGTGCCATGCACAGTCGAGAATGCTCTGTCAGCACTGAGCAAATAAAAAATCGTAATAACAGTCATAAAGCCTCTTCAGTTCAACTCACATTTTAACTGCTTGGTCTAAAACTCAAGCAGTGTAAAGTTTTCACAGATGTTTTCATCCTCATCTGTACTGAAAATGTTCTTTAACTGCCTAAAATCTCTTAAATGTCTTGCTCTTTTTACATATCTTTGTCTTTTCAAAAAGATCAGGAAATTTTAAACTTCCTTCGTGTTCATGCTAATGCCTTTCCCAGCACCTGTTTCAATTCAAATGAACATTTTTTAGGAGATGACATTTTAGCTGCACCTTTTTATGCTGGCATCCTTCTTCTCTCTCTGGAAATACCTGCATTGAATGATCGATTTTATTTTCAGAAAACACCGAAAGAAATTATCCTTTTTTCAGAAGAACACAAAGAATAGAAATCATTGAGCCATAATCTTTATGTTCTTCCCTGGAATCTGTCCAAACTGGGATTTAAGTCAAAGCAGATAGCATCATGTGAGGGTTTAGCTCTGTCAGCTGGGCAACTGCAATTTTCAGTGTATGTGTTATTGTATTGCTCTGTGCAGGGGTGACAGTGCTGATACTGCCCTAGACTTTAGGTTCTTCACAGAACTGCCATGACCTTTCATAAAGATTGTGTGTTTTCTGTAATTCTGATAATTGTTTCCCTTAAGCTACAACAAAAAAATTACTTTGTCTGAAGGAACACAAGTTTACTTCTTCAGATGATGAATTAAGATGCAGTTGTACTGCAGCACAGCAAGATTCTTTCCTGAATCACTCTCCTAAGCTGGGCTGCAGAGGCCCCATGTGGAATGTAGACAATGTATTAGCAGTGTCTCTGTGAACTCAAGACTGTCAGAAATTCGTTATGTCCTTTCCAGGCTTTTTCCCCCAGGGATTTGAGGTTAAGCTCCCAAGGGAGCTTTACCAACAGATCTTGAAGGCTGTATGGGATTCCTGCCCAGGCTGCAATGTCCTCAAAGGCAATTCACAACTTGAAACTTCTTTGTTCACCCAAGTTTTAAAAAAGACTGTGTTGGCCCAAGCATCTTCCTTAAACAGGTCTTAAACAAGGCTGCACACAACCTTAAATGCTCACAGAGTGAAAAGGTCTTCTGGAGAGGAAGTTTCTAATTTTAAGTAGTTGTTACTGAGCCTCCCAGTCAAGTTATGACTTCTTCATTTGCAAATAAAGACTAAAAGTTCATTGTTAACTTTTCCACACCCTTGCTATGCTGGTCTCTGTAAAGACAGCATGTTTCATTACCAGGTTTGTTGCAGAGGCAGTAAAAACCCTGGTTCTCTGATTCACAGCTATCCTAAGGGCATTCCCTATAGAAATCTGCTGTAGATGTTTATGGAAATGTGTATTTACTAGATGTGTACACATACTGAAGTATGCATGTGACAGTACACCCACACTTAGTGCAAAATAAACTCTGGTGACATGATACTCTGGTAAAATGTCCAAGCCTACAATGACTGCTGCACACCTACAAGCTGAGCAGGCTGTGGACACCGATTATCCCAAAGCTGTCCTTTCCCAACACCTCAGCATTTGAAGCCCCACAATGACAAGTCTGGGGGTGACATATGTGACCCCTCTGTGGGATGTCTAAAAGAGGGCAGCAGGACATGCTCTAAGGGATTTGAGGAGGAGCTGTGAAACCCTCCAGAAAAGCCAGGAAAAGGAATGGCACATTCCTTAGGGCCTATAGCAGGAAGGTAAAACTGCACTTGGCTCTCCCTGCTGTCAGCCCCAGTTCAGGTTGTGCTGTCTGTGAGCCTGGACATGCAGTCTGAGCTGGCAGATGCTCCTTGCTCCTCTGCTGTTGAGGCTATGAGAGCAGCAAAAAGGATATAGCAACAAACTGCTTTGTGTAATGGAGAAGCAAAAAGAGCCTTTGTTTAAAGAAACACTACACTTATATAGAGTAGTTTGTGGAGCTAAGCATGATCTAATTGGTGCAAGGGAGGTGACACCCCTGGTCATGTAGCTCACGCACCCTGCAGGTGCATAATCACTGTTATAATTCTTTTCTTTATGTTTTTCTTGAACAGAGTGAGAAATCCAAGCTGCTTCAAGACTCCTTTTTCCTGGTTCCCAGCAGTACCCAACAACACTCCTCTCCACCACAACACCAGGGATCATGCAAGGCTAACAGGAAGGCACACAAGCTCTCATGTGCTGGCTGAAGGACCAGTCTTTGGCCCCTGTCTTAACCCTGTCTCATTCCTCATCAGTGCAGATGAGTTCAGAGATCTGCAATTAGACAGCTGCAGGTTTCTCTGCGCTAGTCCAACAAAATATTCCTGCCTAGCATGTAAGACAGGCCAGATTTAAGCTACATATTTTCTACAGATTCTTTTCTGAGGAAACATTTGGCTTCTTATATTTGCACATTGCTGTATGCGTGGAATTTGGCAATATCTCCTGCATGTAGCCTCTTTAAGTCCTCTCAGTTGGCTTGTTTAAGTATCTGATTCATCAAAAATCTTTGTACAATTTGGACCTGGTGCAAAGCCAGTTTAAGCCAAGGCTAAAGCAAACCAGGCCTTTATATTCTCTGCTTCAGTATAGATTTATGTATGATGTTTTAGGCTTTCACATTAAACAGCTCTAGCCCAAATCCTTGTAAATAATAATAGTTGTTTAGAGTATAAATGAAGTAGTAAAACTTACATTTTAAGAGCTACTTGGGATGTAGCCAAGGTACTAAATAAACTAACCTTACACATTTAACTGTTGACCATACTGAGCTTACTGAGAGGCTAAAAACAAAGGAAAACTTCCTCTGGAAAAAAAAAAAATCCATGCTAGGTTAGACAGAGAAAAAGAGGCTGCAAAGTTGCAACAGGGTGAAATAAAGTAGAGACTCAGAAGATAGTTAAAATGCTACTCTTGTCTCTAGCGAGAAACCTGGCTACACAGCAGTAAGAATGTCTTTTTATTTCCAGAGCTTACTAAGGCTGTGATAGATGTATATCTGGAATATATTTCTTCTTGTGTGAACAGACTACATATCACTATCATTAACAGTAACTCAGCATGTTTATCACAGTGCATTTCAAGGAGGCAAGAAAACACACAGGTTACTGTTCTAATACTGCAATAAGTCATGGAACCATCAACTTACTCATTGTTTTTAGTGCAAATTTCATTTTTCCCAAGGTTTTTTTCCCCTTAGAAATGGCTTATGCAAAACATAACAGAAATATATTGGAATGCCATGCCCGAGTCTGGGTAGCATTTCCACAGATCAGTTCAAAGCAAAGAGTATTTCTTCACTCGAATGTGTTATGTTGACTGAATAATGTGTTAGTACAGTCAAGAATATAGTATTTGTCATCCCTGACACTTTTGAGAAGATATTTGCTCAAATAGAGTTCAGCCTAGTTCTGCAAAATATTTGTTGCTAGGCTCATATTCACTATTTGTGGGTAAGATTGGATGTCTCTATTATTTTTAAATTTGTTCCATCTAAGACACTATTCAGGACACTATACTGTTTTCAGCATTCAGATTTCATATCAGTAAGAAGTAATTACCTCTCTGAGAAAATCTCCTTTCGTCCTGATTGAGGCCATGTCACTTCAGCAGAAATGTTATTCAGCAGCCACTGGGCATCCTTGGTGGTGACATCTGTTTGGTTGTCTGGTGAGGGATTGAGGTATAATCACTCATATAGGTGTTGAATAGTATTGGCTGCCTGACAGACCATCAGAATGGCCATAGAAGCAGTTTAAAAATCATCCCTTTTGTTTCTGCCATTCAGTGAAACACTGTGACATTTGGAGATCAGTTTTACTTACAGTATTGCACAAATCAGAACAAGAAGTTACTTCTAAGACAGAAAGATAATATGCTAACAGGGGATAAAAAAAAAAATTACTTTGCCTATGAGTTTTTCTTTACTGATTTGTGAATGACCAGCTGACTAACTCACCTCTGGCATCAGAAACAAAGAGTTAAACCTTCCATTTTCTCTAGAATTTCTAAATTGATTACATATTATTGCCTTAAATTTAGATGAAGGTAAGGCTGAGCTTACAGTTCTATTGTTATTGGTTAGTGAATAAAAGATGAAGATTAGCATGATTGAAGAGAAGTGAAACAGGGGTTCAGCAGTATTAACTCAAGAGTGTAATTCTCCTGGACACTACTGGGACTGTGTCCATGACTGAGGACAGAAGAATTATGCTCTAAGGAAAGTAAAAAGCAGACCCTGTGTAACCAGCCTCCTAGGGGGAATGGGAGTGCTTACAGGGCATGCTGTTTTCTCTTATTTTATGAGCACAAGCAGCCAACTGGAAAACATGTGAGGAAACCAATGGAACTGGCATCAAACCTAGTGTAACTGAGTCCAGACTAGCAGTTGAAGATTGTGGGCTATTGTTTGCAGAGCTGAGAGTGAAAGCAGGGACATAGCTACTGAGGTTTTGTGTCTCAGAGCAAGACCCACAGTAAAAAAAACAGTTGATACACTTAATTTCCACTGAGGGAAAGATGTTATGGATAAAAGAAAGTGAACTAGAGACTTGGTGGGTATAGTCTTGGCAGGAAAGCAAGAGAAATTTGGGGGATTCATCTCACATAACTATTGACCACTAGACTACAGATGGCTATATTAGAGCAATTCACTCAGATCCCCTTTAAAGTCAGCAGAAATAAATAGTTGCTTTTAGAGTGTAATTCATCTTAACCTCAAGTAAACAACTAAAACACCTGTGATTGTGCCCCAGAAGTGTTTGCTTCTCTGTTTTAACCACACAGTTGTTCAGCTGAGACTGTGCACACTGTAGATGGAGATATGGATCATCCCATGAGGTTTCAAGGGCACAGCAGGAAAAAGAGACTGACAGGGCACTGCACACAGAAGGGAGGTTCTCCCCATTCATCTCTCCAAAGGCAGATGTGGAGGAAATCCACAACTAACCCAGCATTTCTCCATAAACTTTAATTTTCATCTTTGGTATCATTTGCTCAGTACCTCCACCTCTGCTAGCTGTATTTGGAGGAAAACAAAACAACAGAAAAAAATATAATTCTTTCTTGATTCTTATGTAAGTTTTTAAAAAACTAAAATTTAAAGACAGCTTCTAAATATAACAGCATTTCAGTCCCTGTTTTCCAAATTTAACACCTTTTATTTACATATAGACCATGTATGCAAAAGCCTTGGCTGTTACAAAAGAGCTGTTACAAAAAAGCCACAACCCAGAAATAAGTGCTTTCCCACTCAGTTCCAATGGTTTCACTGCAAGCTTTTAATGAGCTCTCCAGACTTACTGCAGGCATCACATTCAGCTGGGTTGGTGTCCAGACTTTATAGCTGCTGGACTTGAAAAAGTGCAGTAAGATGTTAAAGCAGGGAAACTCAACCTACATCAGATATCCAGCAGGACATATTTATTGCACGAGTACTCTTAGGATCCATTAGGGTCTCCATTAAGACCAGTATATCGAAAAGACTAAAGAAATGGCAGAGGAACTGTTACTTACTTGATGTTATGAACAGCATAGGCAGCACCATAAGCTTCCAGAAACTGAAGTATAAATCATAAGAAAGTTATTGGTAGCAGGAAGCTACAAAATGCTTTTCTCACACTATTTCTGAAGGTATTTCTGGCTATACAACTATATGTCAGACAAAACCAAGACATTACAAGGTCCTTGAAGTATAACTACCTGATGATACCATTAAGGAGATACTAGACTTCTTTGCTGACCTTTTCTCTAGCACTTGAGTTTAGATTTAGCTACTGTATAATACCAGAACATTTTGAGTTATACAATTCATATGCATTTTCTGTGACTGATGCAAAGCTTCTGTGAGTCATAAAAAACTGGTGAAGTTGACACCACAAGAAAGAAAACTCTTACATGGTACTGTCAGAAAGTTTTACTTCAATGCACTGTGATTGTTACTCTCCCTTCAGTGTTTAAAAAACTCTAAGGAAGTTGTGATTCTTTGGGTCTTGTTTCACTAGATATTCTGAAAGAACTTAAGAACCAAAAGGACCTTCCACTGCTCTATTCCTGTTCTGCAAGAGGCAGTAATGTAAGTGAGTTTCAGCCTGAACAGTACTAAAGAACCAGATATTTAGTTTTTCTGACTTAAAGGGAACAAGAAAATTTTAATATGCATTCTCTTCAGCAAGAGAAAGAAAATACATTAATATTTCTTTTGTGCTGATGTCAGCTTTTCTATTGTGCTGATGTCAGAAAGGAAAATATCACCCTCTGAATATTCCAATCTTAAAAGGCATGCTAGAAGTGATGCTCTCCAGCCTGGCCCTCCTGCTTCCCAGCAGTCAGCTAAGGCCTTGGAGATCACACTCACACTGCTACATTTAACAGCCAGTCTAATCCCACACCAATGTATATTTTCAGCTTTCAGAACTTCCTGTGGCCATGAGTTTTACAAGGTACACGTTGTCTGAAAAGTACTTCCTTTTGTTAGGTTTAAGTCTACTGTCTAATAACATTTTGTATGGCCTATCATCAATGTGTTGCCTCTGCAACTTCTGCCTGGCAAAACCTGATTTTATAGACCTCTATTATATTTTCCCTTACTCATTGCTTGAAGAGTCATACTTTATTTAGTCTCTCTTCCCCAAAAAAGCTATTCAATAATCTGATTTTTATTGCCCTTTTCTGTACTTATCCATCTCTACTCTATAATTTTTGTAATAGTGGGACCAAAAATGCACATAGAATCCAAGAAATGAGCATGCCATTGATTTCTACAGTGACATAGTAATTTCTGTTCTGCTTTGCTTTTTATTCTTATTCTGACAATTCAGATGATGCTTTTTGCTCTTGTAACTATCAGTAGGCACTGAACTGACATTTTCCGAGAGCATTCACAATGAGTCTAAAATCTCTTTCCTGAGGCTTATTAGGTAATTTAGAAGCTCTTGAAGTATACATCCAGTTAAAATTGTTTTTCTCACATGCACTGAACTTAGCAGCACTGAATCTAATCTAATGTTTAACCACTCGGATGGTTGATATTGTGAGATGTAGCTGTAACTTCTCACAATCCACTTAGGACTGACTTTGCCATCTCACTCTACACCTCACTTTTTACTGCTCCATCTGTAAAACCTATCAATCTCTGTCTAATTTACCAGTGCAGTTAATTTTTTTATTAGCACAGCTTATCTGAAGTCTTGGCATAAATTGCTTCAGGGATTTCTTTAATGTACCTTGTTTTATATTGTAACTTCTTCATCATTGTGTATGCTTAATCTTCTGAGACGACAGGACCTGTTTGAACAATTTTTTGTTCTATATTTTTTCTTTCAATTTATTTTTTTTTGTTTTCACCTCTTTTATTTTAAATCTTGAGCTTCTATTTTATGAGATAGTACCATGAAATATAAAATAATAATCTGGGTCTAAAATCCATTAATTTGGAAATGGATTCAGCATTTAATAAAGAGAAAAGTGAATTAAATAAAGATAGACTGCCTGCCAGAAAGCAACTGAAAGGTGGCACCAGAATGTATTCCATATGCTACCTCTTGTACCAAAGTTGCAATTAAAATAGGCTGCAGCCTACCTCCTAGGCACAATCTCTACTCACAGACAAAAAATTCCTCAGAAGCTGTGAAACTGTACAACTTGCATTTCTTTCATTCTTCTTCAGAAGAAGCAGCTACTTGAATTATGACTTTGGATTTAAAATAGGAAATATATCCAAACACTCCAGCAATATGATATTTTAAGTCAAAAACCTTCCTGATGCACTAGGACTTCTCTGAAACCTGCCTTTCATAACAAATCAAAATTTGCAGCAGCTTTTCAAAACTGCTATGTTCTTTGTTTGCTGTTCTTGCTGCTGTTCTCTCGTTGTCAGCTCTAGAGAAAACTTCTATCTCCTTGATTCAAATGCAGATTATAGAGTGGGAGGTTTTGGTACTACAAAAACAAAGTCACTGGTTGCCTACACTCTAATGAAAGATACTGCATGAAACATGACTGTCATAAGTGATGATGGCATTAGCTAAAGCATTTGAGTTTATGTTTGATTTTAGTGACTGTGCTGATTATAAAATAAAGAGTTCAATTCTAATGACATGTATGCATTCACTGGGGAAAAAAACTTTATTCACTGCCACTGTTCCTTTCTGCACTGACATTTCTGAATCAAATAATAGCTATGAAATGTTGGGCCTGCTAGTCTTCTGGCTGGGCAAACTAGGAATAACTCCTGAGAAATCCATGAAACCAATATCATCCTAATTTATCTCAATGTCTGTTCATGCATGTTCTCCTTCTCATTTCTTTTTTACTTCGTATCTCAATTTTACTCCTCACTAGAATTTGAGTTGGGACATTTTTGTACACCTATAACTAACAAAACAAAATTATCTCAAGTATTTCAAGGCAAAAAATATGTAACACTACATCAAAAGAAAGAGCAGTCTTATATGGGAGTAAAATATATTTGTATTTCATTCTGCTCCAAATGACCTTCCTCTACAAATGGCATCATCCAGTTGGAACTGAGCTTTTACACAGAATAGATTCAATCTCATCTTCCCTGTTCTGTAGTGACTATTTTTTTTCAACATAGATGATAAAGTTTTCAGACAGTGTTTTCAAACATTTTTGGACTGGGAATATTGTATTTTTAAAAATGGAGGGCTTTCTCTCCCCTCTTCATTTGCTATTCCATGTGGCCCTAATGTGCTCTTTTACCTTCTCTTTTTGCATGTTTCCATGCTTGCTCCAGTTCCTGTGCTACATGGCTGTAGCAAGATATCATCTTTGTGTATATGAAAAATGAACAAAATTTTTTATCTGTCATTCTTACAAAGAGATAGAAACATAATTCAAGTGCATCTTAAAATTTTTAAACTCACTACTGTTCTTGAAAGTCAGCTGGTTTTGGAAACGTAATTGTAAAGCAAATTTTGTCATTTCAAGAAGAGAGTGAAGATATTGAAAGAGGTCCTTGGACCTGATTACAAACTTACAACTCCTCTGTCAACCATCAAGAATATTCCAGTGTTTTACTTCCTTCCCTAAAGGACTCTAATGCCAAACCCACCAGTTTCTAAGCAAGGATCAGTACAGGAGAATTCTGTATGGGTTCTTTTAATCCATAATTTTATTACAAGATTCTAAATGTTAAGCTTCCTAATGGAGCTCCCACACTACTGTATGAGGTACTTTCTATTTTTTATCCTTCCACTCTAGAGCACAAAAACTTCTTTTTTAGATGATAAGAAACACAGAGGGCATTTTTCATCAGATCAAAAGGGTTGAAATACTTTATACTGTCACTTCTCTGTCTGTTGAAGTTTGTCTGTGGCACTTCAGAGTCTTTTATTGGGTGCTTTTGCTTTATTCTGTAGTGGGATAGCTTCCCAAAATGTCCTTCCAATTTTCCATTTGAGAGATGTGTGGGATGAGTAGATTTCGTAGCTGCTTAAGTTATTTATTGTTCTCCTGAATGTGGATTATGTTTTGTTGCCTATAAGAAGGCAGTCATGGAAAGAGATAATATCATCACTTAATATTTATGAATGGATTGTTTTCTTTTAATGGTGAAATCGATACTTGTCCCTAGAACAGTTTGTTTTACTTCTAAAATAGAACGATAAGCAGGATCACCAGATAGCTTTTCAGATTCCATTAATAAAAAATATCTGCTTAATAGCTCTTTTTTATCTAGATTTTTGAATCTTGTTCTTGAGCAAGTTACAGAGTGTTCAAGGGATGTTACTCAGTAAGCTTCTAGTTTTATCATATTCTCCTTGGTTGTGCAATTCATTTAAAGACCCATTGCATATTTCACTGAAGGTTATACACATAGATGTGGTTATGGATATGTGCATCTGTGTGAGTATTTATGGAATTGTCAGCCTGCAGAGAATTGCCTGTGACGCACACAGATTTATTTATCTGGTTATTTGGAGCATAGTTTCAAAATAATTGCCAGGTGAGATTGAGATTTTATTGCTGGTCCTCTCTATTTCACAGCTTTGCTGAAGTGGTTTAATTATCAGCTATTAGAGGTGATAATTCATGCACCAAATCTGAAGGGAGCTTTAAAAAAAAAAAAAAAAAACCCTCAGTACGCCTTCAATGCTAAAGAGAAGAGTTCTGTATGCTATTTATACCTGTTAAACTTGCTTTTACCATAGCAAATAATGGTGTAGTGCTGCCTCTTTTTTTTTTTTTTTTTTTTAATTTTTGTCATTTTGTCCTTTAAGTTGTGCTCATTGGCTGTGGTTTTTCCAGGGGCTGGTGGCTGTGTGACACCACAAATGGAGCTGCAGTGGAGACACAGGCTGGCTGCTGATGGCTCACACTCCCCCCAGGGCTGTGCCCCACCATGGCCATGCACAGGGGATGCCTCCTGGTGCTTGGGCTCAGGAATGATGAATACAGACAAAGTGCTGACCCTTAAACTCCTTCAAAGATAAAGTACTTGAGCAAGGTGTTTAGCTGAAGCTGTTGGATATGGGGATAAAACAGGGAAATCTGGACCCCCATGGGAGGACTGTCATGAGGAAAGAGCAGAAATATATCTCTACTTTGAGCTATTTGGAAACCAAGATATCAATATCTATACATCCTCCATGGAAACATGTTAGTCTGATGTTTATGAAGTTTCAAATAATGCCATAATCTTACAGACATCATCTGTATCTGATGTGAGGTGTTGACAACATCTAGTACACTAATAGGTTAAGAAACATCAATAACAACTTTTTTTCTTTTTTCTTTTTTTTTTTTTTTTCCCAAATAAAGCTGAATGTTTTCAAATCCAAGGCTCCTCAAACCTAGGTGGCTTAGGCATCTTGGGTTTTTTTGCTTGTTTTATAAAGCTGTATGTACCCTGAAGATGAAATCTCTACTTTCGTCACTTGTTTCTGTCTCGTATTGTTTCTCAGCTTTTCTCTACTTACAAAGCAAATAGAAAATCTGTTTTGAAATCTAAGGAGCAGGATGAAGGTCTTCGTAGATTATAATCACTTCAATTAAATTGCTTTCTGTGTTAAAATAATAATGCTTTGCATTAGAAAGTGTCTTACCTGGAGAAAAGTTAGTATTTTTTCTCTCTCATAAGCATTTTGATGTAAGCTTATATGAGCATATGAAATAATAAAATTATCACTATGGTTAATATGTTAAAATTCTTAATTAATTTCAAATGAAATATCTTCTGTTCTAAGCTTCCATTAGAAAAAAATAAATCTCAGACATAATTCCCTTATTTTTGTTGACGTTTCAAATATCCAAAAAATGCACTGAATTAAGAAGAAAGAAAGGACCAAGAAGTAGAAAATCAGAAGTAGTTTTTACTCAAAGAAAAAAATATTTTCATTAGTAAAAATAAGATAAAAACTAACATAGAAGGAATAGAATAAAAAAGATACATGAAAAGGAATGCAAACTAAATGTATTATTTATGTTAAAAAGGAAAGTAATCAAAATAAGAAAGCCAGGAAGGTCACATGACTTCAGTTTTAGGTTTATTGATATTACACATCAAGAAGTTCTTTTGAAATTGTACATATTTCAGACTCTCAATTTCCTCCTGGTTTTCTTTGATTTTTTCCATCCTAAAAGGAAACTACATCTCCCCAGTCAATATTTTCTTTTATTGTAGTTCAAACTTTGGTTTAAAATAATATTCCCTATTTCTCAATTTATGCAGTCACGGTCAGTGGTATTGTGTGTTGCCATTAATTTGTTCTTCTGGCTACCATTTCACTGAATGCCCTAACACTGCTTCAGTGGCACCAAGGACTCCATCATCCTGAAGAGGCAATTGAGGAGCCACTGACAGACCAGAGGAAACACCACAACTGACACATTTTTTCAGTGTTATTGAAGACAATGAGGCAAATTATGCCCTTGACATTAAACATAAATTATGTGCTCTGGATTCTTTGGCTAAAAACCTTGTCTATACTGGATGATAGTTCTCTGAGTGTGTTGTGAAGGGGTAGGGAAATGAGAAGCAGAGAAATAGTAGAGAATTTTGGGGGTTCTTCTATAGATAAAAATACATTTTTATTGACTCATTTTACCTCAGATCAGTATGTTGCGAGGATTTTTAGTTTAGCTTCTTATTGCAGCAGATGGGGATCCCAGCTGCTTGTTTCTTTCCATCCTGACAATCTGGTTATATCAGTTTTTCTAGCAGCTTGCTTGTTGAAGGCTTAATCACAAAGAAAGAGGCTAGAAATATCCGTTCTTTAGAAAACAGAACTAAAGCTAGAAATTAATTTCCACCTTTTCTTCCAGCTTGGGTCACTGGTAGTGATGATAATCACTGAGGGCACAGGCTGGCTTTGTTCATAGAAGGGTGGCCAGAGTATGCCATGGACATCCTGCTTCTCATTAAGCAGCCTGTAGTCCTCTTCTACAAAATACAGGTGACTATCAGCCCAAGAGGCTTCTCAAAACACTAGGACAAGGCAGGCTTTACAGCTCTAAGTTGAACCTTGAAAATTTGCTCAGCTTTATAAAATCTGAGGATCTTATTTTATACCAAGTTAAGGTAATTGGACAATGTGAACTGTATGGCTCAGCCTCTAAACCCAAAAGCTGTAATGACAATTTATTTAGAGGGAGACCTGATATTAAATTGCAGCACTGATGGCTGTGACTCCCTAACCAATTGTCTTGAGAAACTTTACTTTTGGCATTGTTCCTAACCTAATGAATCTAGATGGTATAGAACATGGAGAAAGACGACATGAAATATGGAAATATTTTGAAGAGTGAAAGAAGAAAGGAACAATGAACAATTTTGAGAAGATAGATAGTCACATCAAGAGTGTCTTCTCTGTCTGGTAAAGTAGACATATAAGATGAAAAAAAAACCCAAGCAACTGCAAGACTATGCAAGCTCTGTGGAGCAGAATTTCAAAGTATTATGGGCAAGGTCTTGAGCCCTTCCTCATCTGCACATTTAAAATGTGTAAATAGTTTAAGGAGTGAAATCTAAAAGGTGTGTTTAATGAAATGTTTTCCACAGGACCTTTGCAGAAATGGGAGGAAACAAAGCATTAACTACAGCAAGAGGAAAGAGTTGCAATTAAGTGATTTATCTAATGATACAAAGAAATCTCTATCTCTCTCTTCCATTACATTCTCTTTCTTTACTAAGCAAGACATTCAAGCCAAATCTTTTACAGCAGGTCATGAATTTAAAAAGAAAAAATAAAAATCTCATTTTTGAACCATTCAGCTAGCATAAAGCTTTGATGTCTGCTTTTTGAAAGTTTAGTGGATTCACTGTTGTTGAGTTAAATTGACAAAATTTGTTTCTTCTACATGGCAAATTCTATATACTGCTGTGTCTTCCAAAAATACCAGGTGATAGCTATCTTAGAATGGGCACACAAGGCTAGTGGATACTTTGACCTTTATAGCTCTATGCTGCTGCTGCAGTGTGTTCAGCTCCCCAGTACTGAGCACTGGCTGGAACTGCAGGCAGAAAGGAGCAGTCCTCTCTCCAGAAAGTGTTTGAATAGTGTGGAGCGTGGGGCCACATATTAAACAACCCTCCCTCTCCATAACACTCTGCTTCATCTTCTCTGAGAGGTATATTGGGCTTTAACTGGATGAATGTTACTGCTACGAGTGCAGGGAGAGTGCTAATTCCTGAGGGGGCTGTTGGTAGCCTCTTTAGAGCTGTAGTAAATAATGACTAAGTCCATGAATTACACAGAGTTAATGCACTGAGGCTTTGTGTCCTCTCTATGCCTTGTCCTGCATTGTAGCTGGTCTATTCACTGTATACTCTGCAGTTTCAAACAGTGTTTAGGCAATCTTCGACATGAAGAATTTCACAAGTGCTCTGCTGTTTGCTGAACCCCAAAGTGTGGACTGTTGCCCAAAATTTGACTGAACTCTTCAACATCTTTTACTTTTTCAGCCTGGGAAAAAATCCCATGGGAGCTGCTTTGCAGCAGAGCCAAAGATGATTTTCTTGTACTCTTTCACCACTTCCAGTTCTAACCTGAAGTGGAAAACATGTTGGTGCATGAAAATTTGAAGATTATTTCCAAACACTTTCTCACCAGCAAAAAGGCGCAGTCTGAGCTCAGATTAGATTCCAACTGGTCTGCTTATTTGTCTTAGTGAAAGATTTGTCTCTTCTTCAAGCATGATAAATCCCAACAAAGGAAAGCAGTCTACAAAAGCAGAGTGTACCTACCTGTGGAGTGGGAATCACCTTACATAACTTTATCAGTTATCTTCTCCAGGTTGTCTCTGTTCCATCTGCAGGCAAAGGAGAGAGTGGAGCATTTCTAAAAGCTGATTCATCCCATCCTGACTATTTAATGCAGGTGAGTAAATTGCTGTCTGGATGTGCCTGCCACTTGCTTTTTCTCCCTGCACAAGCTCTAGAGGGAGCCTAGATAATCAGTTTAGACCAGACAATTTTTAGATGAATGAAGATAAGTGTGATGACTCCTATCCTCAGGTGTGCATCTGTGTGAGAGAAAAAGCATAGGTGGTGGTGGAGATAAAAGATTGGCACCATTTAAACACAGTGTGAGAGTTTTCTTACAGTCTTTCTGTAGGGGTTTGCTTATCTGCTGTCTGTGTGTGGTTTTGTTTGTGGTTTTGTGATTTTCTTTTTGCCCCAGGATAACCATAAAAAGGAGTTGCAGAGCAAATGGTATTTATGATCAGGAACAGGTAACTCTGCTAGCAATTGGATCCTGCTGAATATCCACCCAGAGGATCACCAACATCTTGGAAATCTCATGAGCAATACTTCAAAGTACAGACTGGCATCATGTTGCATGCTGCCTTAAGGGTTCAAATGGTCTGGAAGAGAATTTGCTTCCATGGTTTCTGTGATTTGCATGTGAAATTGATTTTATTGGATTTATTTGATCAGCAGGCACAAGTGTTTCCCCGAGGAGTATAAATAAACATGTTACTAGAAACTGAGTAGATGTGATGAACCATAAATCTGGGAAGGAGTGGATGAATGTTAGCAAATTTTACATAACTGCAGTTATTTTATAAGGTTTTGATTTCCCGTATCAGTTCATGTTAGAGAAAGACACAACACTTTGAAAGGACAAATTGAATGAAATTCTGGTGGATGCCAAACCCCATCATTTTCAGAAGCACATTCCTGGCTTTGAAATCTATTAATATTTTGTACTTCAAACCTAGAGACATTGCTTCCTCTGACTGATTAATAATTTTCTTTGAAATGTTAACATTTATTATTTATCACTGATCCCTATTTAAAAGCCCATTTTTATCCTTCAGTTATGACAGTGGAAAGCTCAAATCTATTACAGTGAAGCCTGTAGTCTTCAGCACCTTTAATTGCTTGGTTGTGGCCTGTACCCCCCTTGCAATGCAGTGTCTGTGTACAGACAGAAAGAAGCAGCACCAGCTGCTGATGCCCCTGCCAAGCCCTGTGTGGGGATGTCACACCCTTTGAAGGGAACTAGGTCCTTGGCATGTCACCACCTCACCAGCACACACCTTCTGTGATGCCTCTCATGACCATGTCATTAGCTTAAATGTCCTGAAAATTAAACATTTTTTTCCCTTCTCATTTTATAGAACAAGTAATGGGAACTTCACATGCCCACTTGTTGTGAATTCTCATAATGTCTGTATGGCTTCATCTGTCTTTAAAACCTCAGAGGTCACTTTCAAGCAGACCTAGCTTTTAATGGCAGACAAATAAGTAGAGTGTCATCCTTATACAAAGGAATTAGTCTCACTTAAATTTAGCTGGTAAAAATTGGGTTTCTGGTCCCAGGCTGTCAGCCAGATCCTTTTATGGTCAGTGGAGAAGGACATGCTCTTCCAGAGGCTGATTTAGTAAGACAAGTCCTGTTCTTGTTTCTTTGTCAAAAATTTTTTGAGATAGGAGTAATTTTTTTTAATCATAGCTGTCTACCAGTTCTATGTGCAGGATGATAAACTGATGACAATCACTATGAAACAAATTAATCAGCCCAGTGTTAGTTCTTTAGTTCTTTAAGGAGGAGCCAAAGTTTGCAAAGCTTCAGTGCTACACAAGTTCTTCAATAAGATGTACAGAACTAAACCACAGGTAATTAGAATTGAAATTATCTCACTGTTCAATATTCAAGATAAAATATTTTCTTATGTTTAGATTTCCAGTTTAGAGGGAAAATAAGTTTTACCTGCAAAGTCCATAATCAAGGATAATATAGCAAGCAAAGTAAAAAAATTCTACAATAAAAAATTGAGACAGTAATTTAATGGAAAGAATTTTGGTTTCAAAAAGTATCATTATATGCATTTGTTTTCTATTCACATAAACATACAAAAACTCAAGAAAATATTCTTATTAGCCAGGATGGGGACTTCTCACATAAGAATTGATGTTACCCCCTGTGGCTGTTACAGTCTTTAATTGGTGTATGTAATTTCAGTTGCTTGGTAACAACAGCTTAGAATTTCCACACTTCTGTGTGTTTAAAACCTCAATCTAAAAATCAGAGTTCTCTTTAGAAAAACATCCAAAGCCAAAAGAAGACAAGTAAAAGTGTTGAGCATAGAGATTTCACAAATATTTATCATTTTGCTCTAATGTCCTGAAGCTACATTAAACAGTGTAACTCCATGATTTCCATTAAGTTTTTTTTTTTTTTTTGTGCATGGAATTCTCAAATAGAAAGCAAGCTTCATAACAGAAAAATGGGAGCCTAGCCCCTATTCACAATTCCAAATTTGATGGTTTCACTGATTCCAGTGAATTTGCTTGTCTTGGAGAATCTTGACGTTCACTCAACAAGTTGAAAATAACTCCTCCCTCATATCAGCTAATGGTAATTGTGGTTGCTCAGGTCTTGGGCCATTCCAGGTCACAGGCACCATAATCTAAATCCCTGACTGTGGTCTGCAGATATCTGGAGTTATTTCTGACCATCTATTGCTTTGAAATAGAAACATTCACATTTTTTTACTTTGTTATTCTCTTTAAAATATTCATTCTAGTTTTCTCTTTTTGTGCCATTCAATGTTTTGAAGAGTAGAATGCTTGTCTGCTGAAATGCTTGTGAGGAACAGGGGCCATGAAACTGCTTTTTCACACTCCTGTGACTATTTGCCTAAAGCCATGTTTTCTTGCTCACCTTATACCTCATTTCTAAGCTTTTGAGGATCCTTGCCATATCCATGACAAAATGTTCTGGTCCCTGAATAGAATTTTGAGATTCTATGGATGTGAAAAATAAAAGTCTTTTATCTTTACAGAAATCCACTAATCTTATGGTGGTCTTTGCTCACCTTCAGATCCAGCATTGCCTCATCCATCAAACTCTTACCTACCCTCAGGTTTAAAAGCAAAACCCCCAGAAAACTAATCAGCAAAATCCTCTGTGAGAAATAGAATGACATGAGCCTCACAGAGCCATTGGAAAACAAGCCTGTTGCTTTTGCTGAGTTTCATCTATACTTAGCATTTTTGCCATGACTAATCCATTCTTTCACTCTAAATTTGCCATGGCAAAACGACATGCCTGGATCTTTATACTGAACACCAGACACAGCTAAACCCTTCACATGTGCTATCAGGGAACTGCTTGCTTTCATCACCAGAAAGGTCATGCCAGAATGGTCAGAATACAGAACAGCCTGGGATAGAAGGAAGTGACATATTTTTATGGAGAAATCACCCTTTTCACTTGTGTATGAAATTGCAATGTCTATATGCATCACTCGCTAAAATAAGACCAAACCATATGGAGACATTTTAACCTCCCTCCCATAGCAAAATTGCATTACACCATTGTAATTCTCATCCTCTTTTAACTCTTGCAGTTACTGCAGTTACGTGCACAAACACTCTGCAATATTTCTTCTTCCTATTGCTTTGCTCGGGTTTCAGTCTCATGCACAATTCTGTGAGAACAATATCACATCAAACTCCTTAAACTTGAACCAGCAAACAACAGAAGGAAGATAATCTTACACACCAGTGATAGGGAAAAAAAAAAAAAAAAAAAAAAAAAAAAAAAAGTCAAAAAAAGCAGTTATTTGGCCTTCCATCTGTTCTATTTTTCCAGAAAAATGCAAACCATGATCCTGGACACTGTTGTGGTTTCTTGATTTGACATATGTTCCCAGTTTATGTGAGAAAAGGCAAAGTACAAGTGAAGTTCATTAGGCTGCCTCATTTCAACAGTCCATTTCTGCTCAGATTATGGAGAAAAGAAGCTCTACTCCTAGTATGTAGCAGAATACCCAAGCCAGATTTTTACAAGGTGCAGAAGTTTGGGCTTTCTTTATGACCTTTCTCTTTATTAAGCTTCTGTGATGATAATGAGAGAATAAATCACCTTTGTTAATTATGAAGTACGAGCTCAACCTCTTAGCTTGTACAGCAGAACAGAACAAGAGCACAGCCCAATGTTTCCTGTGCCTCAGAGATACTGTCAGTTTCCTCCAAGACTCTGTGTCTTGGTTGCAACAAGGCAAGAAACCCTTATAGGATGTGCTGTGCTCCTCCACGAGGACCCCACCTTTCCCTCCTTGCTGCTGGGGGCTGAACTCACATCTTGTGATAGCTTAAAAAATGTGCAGCACCTTTAAAATGTGCTGTCACAGATGGTTCATTGGACAAGTCTCCTGCCCTGGCTCACAAGCAGAGGAGAAATTTATGCTTCCTACATTTTTCCTATAGCTGCTCAGCAGAGGTTAGGCCAGAGCCCCAGGCATGTTCTAAAGCTTCACTAATGTTTTCCATATCTGCAGAAAATAGGGCCAAGTCCGAGTCCCTTAGCAGCCTATGGTGAAACTCACACTGAATATTGGGACAGATACTTGGCCTATGTTCCTTAGTTTGTGTTATTTTATCTGGTAGTGCCTTGTGCTTGAGGAATAAACCATTAAGACTGAATTTATATACCCCCTAAGAAAGAATGAGAAGCGACTCAGAATACAGAGAAAAAGGAGAAAAAAGAAAACAAAGCTCCAAAACACTTTGTCATGGTACTGACAGCCAACAGAGAAGAGAAATGGGGTAGCTGTGTAGTACTCTCAGTCCTGGAGGACCTAGTGAGGGAATCTGAGCATCAGGTTTGGCAAGGCTGCTCTGCATTGCTGCGAGGCAGGGTGGAGCATCCTGCACTGGGTCACACGGTGAGCAGAACAAATTTCTAAACTTCTTTCTTCTTCAGAACATACCAAACCAGTGAAAGCATGCATAGCCTTAAGCTCAACTGTCCATAGCAGTGAGATACTTTCTGTGATAGCTTCCTTTGCTTTCCTCATTTTTATTTCCTTTCTCGACGGTAAGATTCAACTTAACAAGAAATTATTACTTTTATTTAGATTGCACAGTATGCAATTTTGTCAATCCCCCTTCTCAAGGGTGTAGGAGAATTGACAAAGTGAAGCTTAACTGGCCTGCTGCAGTAAGATATACAAACTGGGGTCGTTTTGTGCACCAGAACAGCAAAGCTGAGGATGTGCTGCAGGACCCACTGGTGGTGACTCAGGAGGAGGGACTTTGGGGCTGCCAGTGTCCCTCTCCCTATTGGCTTCCCTGAAAGCTACATAGTGTGGTTGGTTTATTTTCCATAAACGACCCTACATTCCTTGATATCTTGATTAAAGTACTGCAAACGGGGGTAAGGGGTGTGTATGTGTGGGTTTGTGGTTTGGCATCTGTCTTCTGCTTGCATAGATTTATCTTCTGTTTGGAGCTGCATGAGCTCACTCAGAGCAAATCCTATTCTAAGAGCTGGTTGCCTGGAATGCAGTACAGGGTGCCTGTTACTCCTAGAGTTTGTTGCCTTCATTTCAAGAAGTTAGTCCTATCATCCAAGTCAATGATGATGTGGAGAGAACTAGGAAAATAATTTCTAGGTTTTTTAGAATGTGACCAAGCTATCATAAGTCTCAAGACTGATTCCTCCAAAAGCATCATTTTTTGGCTTGGCTTATGGCTCTATCCTGGCACAGGGAGGGAAGTCTGCCCAATGCATAAGGGTTTCTAAGGGCAGAAGTTATCTCCAGCCACCTGGGAAGGTGTCCAAGGGTGCCAGTTGTGTGGCCATGGACCCATGGAGCACTGCCCCACCGTGAACAGCAGCTCCTCTCACTGAGTTTCTATCACCATTACTGCCACACCAAGTAGTTCAGTTAGATCTATGTGGGCTGAAAAGTATGTGAGTCTTTTATTCCCCCTCTTTCTTTAAGTGTGCATGTGTGTTCCTGTTAGAGAAGGCAGATGGAAAGATTTACACCTTGCACTTGAAGCTGAATGTGTTGACGTTTACTGTAGACCTTAGAGACTTTATGTGTCTCGACTGTCTCAGACTAAGCATCAAGGAAGTCCTTGCCCAGACAATCTTTGCCTCCTCAGAACAGTTCTGCTCCATTAGGACAACAGAGCTGATGCCAGATTGGAGGTGTCTTTTTCTTTGAAGTTTGTACTGAGCAAACACTACAAAGGAAGTCAGTATGCCCAGAATCAACCCTGCATATCCCATTTACCAGAATCATAGAAAAGCAGATTGTTTTGTATTGGAAGAAATCTTAAAGATCATCTGGTTCCCACACTCTTCCATGGACACCTTTCACTAGAACAGGTTGCTCAAAGCTCCATCCAGCCTGTCCTTGAATACTGGGATGGAGCATCAGTATTTCTATTCCAGTCTCTCATCAGCCTCACAGGAAAGAACTTCTTCTTAGCATCTAATACAAACCTACCCTCTTTCAATTTAAAGCCATTCCTCCTTGTCCTATCACTGCATAGTCTTGTATAAAGTCCCTCTCCAGTCTGCCTTTAGGTACTGGAAAGTGCTACACGGTCTCCCTGAAGCCTTCTCTTCTCCAGACTGAACATCCCCGGTCTCTCAGCCTGTCCTCTTTGGAGAGGTGTTCCTGTGATCATCCTCATGCCCCCCTGTCGACTCACTCCAACAGTGTACCTCCTTACTGAAGATTTCAGACCTGGAACACTCCAGGCTGGTCTCAGCAGAGCAGAGTAGAGGGGCAGAATCATCTCCCTGCACCTGCTGCTCACTCTGATGCAGCCCAGGACACAGCTGGCTTTCTGAAAGGACTGCACGTTGCTGGGTCATGTCCAACCCCTCATCCACCAACACCTACCCCAAATCTCAGAGTTCCCTCAATCCTCTCTCTTCCCAGCCTGATTTTGTGCTTGGCATTATCCTGACCCAGGTGCACTGTCTTGCATTTGGTCTTGTTGAGTTTCATGGGGTTCATGTGAGGCTGCCTTTTGGGAGGCTGGTAACAGAGATTTTCTCTCCTCTCTGCTGATGTGCTGCATTCCAGCAATGTCATTTTTACTGTGGTTGATATTTGCATGAAACCAGCAGATTTCATTGCAGCAGATACCTCTGTTATGAGCTGAAAGCAGGCAGGGGTATCAGTTTTGGAGATTTTCTTTTAAAGTTTCTAATTTTATTTTGCAATACGTGTTTCTCTAAACAAGCAGAGAGATTAATTTTCATATATGAAAATATTTATTACCTGCAATATTGCATTGAAGTAGTAATATTTTTTAACCAATCTTGGTGTGAAATATTTTAGTTCATATTTTTAAAGACTGTGAGAAAGTCAGAGATCCTGGCAATAATATAAAGCTGTTTGTTATACAGAGAAGAATGTTATTAATAGGAATATATTATGGATAAGGGGATAATTCAGTCACTGTACTAACTAAACATGCTTGTGTCAAGAGCAGAACTGAGGTATCTGGTTTTTTTTTAGTTTCATGTTGTTTGTGAAGCTGTATATAGCAATGTTGAATTGTCTGTATTGCCTGTGAATACAGACAGGGACACAGGCACAGGGATGAGAATTGATATCACGTTATGCAGCTGTGCTGCAGTCTTTTCAAGAAAGGCTGCTTTTATAGTATTAAATAAAGGCAGCCACACCTTATCCTCTGCTCCTTAAGGCAAAGAGCCTGATGGAATTTGTCTGCATGGTTGGCACTTTGGTTGTGTGGTCACTGAATACTTTCCTGGGCAAAGGTTCCCCAGTGCCTCCCCTTGCACCAGAATCATCTGGGTCAGTGTAGCACCAGCCCCAGAGAGCCATGGGCAGCTTGTGACAACCTCCTGCCTGGACCCTTGGCCCTCTTCCCTGGGCTGATATAATTATTTTCAAACTTTCCAAAGTAGTGGATATTGATTTTTGCATTTGTTTGCAATTGAAAGAAAAAAAAATGTTAGTGAATATGTGCCTCATTTGCATCCTCTTTTGCATCATTGTTGTCAATCTACATATTTTACCTTGACATTCTGCATGTAGATTCTTATGTAATGAGGGTTAATTTATGTTCTGGAATTTACTTTTAGCCACAGTTCTATGATATGTACTTACAAGAGGCACTTTTCTAAGTTTAAGTGTTCTCCTGTAAAGTGTGCAGTGAGAGAGGGAGACAGACACATAGAGTCCTTCAGAGTAAGTAAAAATAAGAAAAATTGGGATGTTGCCCTAGAATAATGTTCTAGATGAGCTTACCCTTCCCCATCAACATAACACAGAGTATAGGAAGATTGATCTGGTTAGCTGAGGTTAACCACATATGTCCTGGGATGCTGAGCATCCCTTATTGATGCTTTCTGTGAGATTAGATTCACAGTTAGAATAATTGCTGCTAGTCACATTTTATGCATCATACTTCACATTACTGTTATTTTACACTTATTGGGTCACATTGCCAAAATTAATTAATAAACCACAGTTCACAACCTGTCATCTCATGTGCAGCTCCAGCTGGCCCTCTTCTGACACTTGCCTTTGGAATGTGTAGTGTCCCAGTGTAAACAAATGAGGTTACTTATGTGAAAAAAAATGTTCCCCAAAGGGAAGAAAAGGTTCACAGTCAGACTTTTAGTTTATTGTACATGTTAAGATCTGATTATTAGACATACTTCTACCTGAATTAAGGTGCAAATGAGACTATATGCTGAAGTCAATAGTATGGATTTCATTTAACAGTAATGTGAGATAGAGATAGAAAGAAATAGAAAAAAGGTGAGAGAGTAGGGAGAAATAGAGTGAGAGAGAGAGATTAAGTAGAAAGGTAGTCACCACTGCAAGAATCCAGACAGTCTCATTGGTCCTTTTGCCCTGGCTTCTTGCAGTCCTGGGAAACAGTTCAATGGGTTAATAGTTTAATATATGTTCAGGTACAGTGGGAACTGCCAAGCACCTCCCCTGGAGGGGAGTTTATGTTGTCTTTTGCAACACTGTGGATCTAGTACTGTGAATGTGGAAGTCTCTTGTGAATTTGACCTTCTGGAATAAGGGGAGTGACAGGGGAGTTTTACAACAGAGCCAGTCATGTAAGGGAGGACATTTGGCATAACTGGCGTGGTACAGAGCACTATCCTTCCTCTGCAGGGTTTACTTCTTATCTGGCTCAAAACCACCTTGTAACTTCTGGGAATGTGGACCAGAGGCTTCACCACCACACACCCAAAAACTCTCCTCCTTCCCCTCAGTTGGGCAGGGGGAGAGTGTGCACACCTGGCCTTATCAAATGGCTGATTGTTTTGATTCATTAGCCACTAACACTTCAGTCTCTCATAGTCCAAATTCCCAGAATCCAGCAGGCACATTTTGTGGGGGGTGGACTTTGGTGGCTATGGCTGAGCAGTTGCTCCTTTGCAGTTTGCTACGGCAGGCAAAGTCCTTCAGTGATCTTAACAGTGTTTGAGGCAATTGTGATCTTTCTAACAACATGCCTGGAGCTACGTACATTGCTGAAGAGAAAGCATATTTTTATCTTTCCCTGCAAAATTTCTAATTGTTAGATGTTTAATTTTATATAATCTAGGCCATTTATGCATGTAGCAAAATTATTCAGGAAAAATTTGTAAATCTGAATACGACCCATAAAGCAAAACAATAACAGTGACTGACAGCAGGAAAAATATTTCAAAAGATATTTCACATACTTCATACAATGCTCTTTCAACTATTTTGATTAGCTGGATTAGATCTCTTTCTGTAAGAAGAGAGATGTGACATGATACATAGAGAGGGACACAGTTCATTCAATGTGACAGCTCAGCCCATAGGTGAGGGAAAGGATATTTTTCAAGTCAATGTCAGCTATGAAGCTGTATCTCTAAACTGCTTCACTAAAATTTCCCATGGTGGTATCACAGGGAAGATAACCAGCTTAATAAGACTGCACAACCTTCTCAATCATATCACCTTTGACATTACTGACATAACTAGATGGCAGCTATGGAGTTGATTCTTTAGGTTCCTCTGCATATGCACACATGGGATTCCTGTGTCTTTTTTTATCTGAACACTATTTGCATTATGAGTCTTATGAAATCATGTGAATTCCAAAGTACTGCAGTTAATAGGATTAATAAAGACTGCCATGAAATTGACATTTTTTACAGACTCAAAACCAGTTTTATAGATTTCCACTTTATTTTTATGTCTGACACTTTCCACAGCATAATGGCTAATGCTACAGTGACAGTAAATAGAGTTGACAGTAGAAAGACTCCTCATGGAAGGCAACATTTTTTTTAATGGCTCATCTGTTGGATATCTGCAGAATTGACTCCAGGTTGTAACCAAATTGTAACATATAACCAGAGAGTCATATGGACTGTGATTTTACCTTGCAGGTTTAGCTAACACAGAATCACAAGGCTTGTGCAAAAGTGTTTTTTATTGCAGTCCTCTGAAGAATTTTCACTACATTCTGACCTTGTGAGGCTTTTGACTTCAAATTTGCTTTCAAACCCATAATCATTGCAGGTGTTTCATTTGAGTCAACTGCAAACCAGAGAAAGAAGTTAGTTGCAGAGAATAAAGAGATTCTAATACTGAGCCATAAAAAAATAATTAAAAAACAAATCATACAGAGAGGCTGCCCAACTTAACTGATTTTACAGAAAGACTTTGCAATAACTAACCACATTATAATGTATTTTCTGTATCCAGGTGTTTGGGCATCACACTAATGAGTTCTAGGGAAATACAGACAATTCATATTAATTAGCAGTTCAAATAGATGATTGGAAAAAACTCTCAAGAACATCTTTTCACTAATCCCATTCCTTGTGAGTTGTTGTGGACCAGTGCCTGGACCAGTCTACATGGGAGATTGTAACTGCCATCACCATGGACAACTAAAGCTTAAGATTTGCAGAATGATAAAATAGAATAAATATTAATTGATTAAAATTTGCAGAATGATAGATTGCAGATAAACTTTAGAAAGTGCTAATTTGTTCCCTATGGAATGATGGCTTAGCCAGAAGGTCCTGGGAGTAAATATCTATTCTCTCCTCTTTTTTACAGCTGATTTTGTCTCAGCAGAAGGTGACACCTGATGTTATCCCAAGACTTGTATTAAAACACAGTTGAGGGAAGCTGAGTGTATTCACAAGTAAAAGTGATTAGCCAACAGTATGATGAGTCACCACACTGGATCTGCTGTGTTTTACAAAGTTCAGCTTGTGACCTTTTCAGTGTAAATATGATGTGATGTAAATGTGCAAGACATCTACATTAAACCTTGCATTCAGTCATTTTACCTTCAGCTGGAGGTCTGATGAATTTTATGAAAATTGCAGTGCTTGAGGAATATGCACATGGATTGACAGTGCTGTGCTCCTCATGAATGTAAAGTGTTCCCTTTTCTAAACTCTGAGTACAGCTTCTAGGACCTAAATCTTGGTTTAAATCCCAAAATTTGTGTGAAATACCACAAAGTGGTTTTTCAGAGGCATTCTTTTTGCTTAAATTCATATTTTTCTTTGCCTGGCTACAAATAACCAAATTTACTAGAGTTAATGAAAAACAAAAAACAAAGAGGTATGAATGTAGAAATGCAGGCAGGTAATGAGGTGAATATATGTCTTTTCTCAGGGGGAATTTCTTTGTGTTTTTCTCTAACCTGCAAACCTGCTTAAACAATTAATCTTAAAAGTTTTTCTGGGTTTATTTGTTCTTTTCATTGGCATTTCTCTTTATTGCCAAATAATATTTGGCATTTGAGAAGGATTTCAATTTAATGAAAATTTCTGGGCAAAATTCTTAACTTATACATACTGGTGCACAGCTGAATTATCTCAGTTTTTGCTTTGCATATCCTCATATTAACATAGATCAAAATGTCATTTATTCCTACTCAACTATGATCTTGACTATTTCATCTATGTAGATTAATGAAAGTTTTTCCAAAGAGTTTAGAGAGATGTTGTTTTAAGCCCATACATATATATGTATTTAAAAAAAAACAAACCAAAAAGCATTTTAAAAGACGTTTTAAGCAGCATTATTCTGATAGTAATGGTATTCTTTTCCATGAATCATCACAATTATTTGCAGTTCCAGCCACAGAAGGTTCACAATTTGTTATATAACCCCAGTAGGTATTTATAACTTGATCCCAACTATGAAGTCATTTTGCATCATTTTCCCCTTGATATTAGTTCTGGTACAGTGTCATTTTCACTGAGACCTCAGGAAGTGCCAGCATATACAAACATTCATGAATTTAAGCTGTCCCTACATATTAATTAATTATTTAAATTGTATTTTGTTTTTGCTCCTCTTTATCCCTATGTCATTTTTAAAGGAGCAAAACAATGAAATACAAATAGCAGAAGTTCACAAGTCATTGACACTTGTTAGACAAAAGTTGTATCTAAATACAAGGAAGAGGCAATTATTTAATTGTATTTAGGATCAGTGGGACTGAAAGACAAAGTGATCAAAATTCAATCTAGTGATCAAAAATCTCTTGTATCATTATTCATGACAAGTCTCCATACACATTTTTCTGCTGCTAAATCTGTTTTGAAACATGTGAGTTTGCCTTTCCCGCAGCTGATAAACATATTTTGATAAACACTTCTTTTTGGAAATTACAAGAATGACATAGGAAGCAGAGGCACTGCAAGAGCCCAGAGGAGCTCCCAGCAGCACCATAGCTGGTGGGAGTTTTTCTCAGGTGAAATTGCTTATGTGGTGACACTGTAGACTAAAGGTTTTTCATCTTTGAGTGGGATTTTGAAGAGCTGGGAAGACGGGTGAGGGGATTTCTTTGCATGATGCTTGTCAGCCTTTGGTTGGCCACAGCACATAGCTGCAGCCTATTAAAATGAGAGTGAAGGCACACTGGGGACTCATTTAGTGCTGGGACTTGCTGAGCAGCATAATATGAAGAGCTGTGTTGTCATACTGGGAACAAATAGTCCTGTATCTCAAAGGAAGTTTGCCTGGTTTTTAAGAATGTTTTGTTGTCTCTTGAGGGCTGAAAATTCAAAATGGTTAGTGTTTGGGGTTTTTCCTAATTTGCACACTTATTCATTTCTCTTGTGGATAGCATGGAAATCTTTTATTTATCTGATGAAAATGCTGAGCCTCTAAACTTTCACTTGCCTAACTTCTTGTTTCTGCACTTGAGGCAAATGGATGACCTAGAGAACAGCAGATAGATCTACATGGTCCTGCCCTCCCTATCCACAGTTTCCAGGAGTTATTTCCTTGGAGACTTTCTGAAGTAGATATGGCTTCTCTGAGGAGTATTCAGCAATTCAGCACCCAGTGAATGGAGATCTACCTCCTTTGTATCAAGTTCAGCTTCTCTTTGCTCCTGAACATTTGCAGGGGAGTAAAGAGTAAATAGCCACTTCCCAAATACCCATACCAGTTATGACTGTACACATTTTTTGTTCTACAGGCCAAAGACCCTTAGTCTATTTAAATATTTCTTACACAGAAGTGGTTTTCCATTCCATTCTTCTTGGAATGTTTATTGGGTTGGTTGTTTTTTTCTATTTTTTAAGAACTAGGAGCAAGTATAAGATGTGGGTAAACCATGGATTTATTCAGCAATATTGTGTATATACTCTCCTTGTTCTGTACTCCTCTCCTAATGAGTCCTACTATTTAGATTACTTGCTTGATTGTTATTAATCAGTGAGGTGACAGACCTATGAAATCACCTATTAAAACCCCATGATCCTACTAATAATTAGAATCAGCCAGAGAAGTGGTGTTGGATCAGATTTTCTTGTGTTTGGTCAGGATTTTCTCCATGTGCATTAACTTACATTTTTTTACACTGATCTATAACGTGACTGATGAAAGTCAGTCCCGTAAAGGAATACAACTCTTCAGAGGTGGGCCTCAGCTCTGCTTTTGTGAATATTTTAGAAAACTTCTAATCTTTTCAGGTCCCTCCAATAATTTTTTGTGACCTATGTGAGTAGACAGACAACAATACTATAATTGCACTAGTGGCTGTCAGAAATAAGAAACCTAATTAAGTCTGTCTTCTAGGTGTATATTCAGTCTTGGGGAGGTAGATGTCAAGATAAAGAAAAGTTAAAGTGAAAATAACAGTGGCTTTGTCTGGTCCAGCAGCATTCCTAAAACAAACAGAACCCTTTTGTCCTTGTGGCTGCAGATAGCATCTCCAGGAGCTGCTGTGCACTGCCAGCCTGGCAGCAGGGTGGCACTGGGCTCAGCAGGGAGGGACTGTGACACAGCCCATCAGCCACAGAAGGGGCAAGCTGTGAACACCCACCACAGCTGTAGGGTTTTTCCAAGAATTGCAGTTCATCTCTGCATTTTTTGGGTAGGCTTTTGTCATATTTCTCTAAGGTGTGGGGCCTGGAAAGCTACTGTGCTATTAGTTTTTTCTCTCTTTGGTTGGTTTTTTTACACTAAGTGTGAGCAAGGGCTGGGTATAGGGTATGACACTTCTTGCTGTTCAGTCAGATTCAGAATTGTGGTTATAGGCAGCTCAAACCTCAATTTCTTGCACATCATCTCTGTTCAGAGGAAAGAGCCATTCAAGAAACTTCTGTCAAAAGATCCTCTGAAATTCTCTTTCATTACTTTAAATGAAATATGATTTATTAAGACTTTTAAAATCAGACTCTATGAAAAACAATTTGAAAACATGATAAATTAAATAAAAAAATTCATTTAAAACTTTTAAGATAAAATTAGAGTGCTTCGCCAAATTTGTAACAATGTTTTGATTTGGTTTTTGTTTTATCTAAGGGGGCTATTTCTGATTAAAATTATTTTGTCTATATATTAAAGATGTTCAGAAACTTGAAAACTAGGATTCAGTGTTTGTGTTCTAGTAACAAAATACCCTAATCAGAATACCATAACTTTATGATATGTATAGATATTTATTTATTTATTGGGAAATATTGAAATGTTTGTTTTTATTACAAAGATGGGAAGAAAGAAAATCAAAATGGCAATTGTCTTTGTCTTATATAATTTCTATATGTGGAAATTCCTGGCATAGTCCCTCAGCTCCTGCTGAGGCTATAGTCAGCAACTTGAGGTTTACATAGTACAAAAATACTGTCAAGGTTTTAAGGACATTAGATAAAGCAGTTCATCAAATTCCTTTTCCTTACAAATTACTCAGATACTTGACAGTAAAATACCAGCGTGTTTAAAAAAATAATAAAAAAAAGCATAATGTAATCTTAATATCATCAAGGGGAAAAAATCAGTTCTGGAAGACCTCAGTCACCAAAGAGATATCTGACTTAAATTCTGAGATTAGTTATGCTGTAGCTGCTCTTTGGCATCTTTTTCTTACAACTGCTGTGACTGAACTATTCCAAACAATGAAAACTCTATCTTTCTGTGGACCTCAATTTAGGAACAATCTTTCTGGATTCTGGATGTTTGAAAAAACTTCAAAACTAAGCTAATAGTGCAGCAGGAGAGCCCTGAGCTTTGGGACTGATGAGTAGCATCCAGCAGGCAGAGATGTGCTTGCTGGGGTGCCAGGTGGATGCAGTAACTTTGGGCTGGTTCACTGCTTTTAGAGGTTTGTGCCTTCACCACTCACCTGCCATCATTCCTCTAGTCCAGCACTGCTGCTGATGTTAGATAGACAACTTTTGGTGTGCTCTGCCAATTTCTTGTAATTAAAACTCCCAAAACTTCCATAGAACATTGTTTCAGAATGTTGTAATTAATCAGGAAAACAATTTCTGAAGGCTGAAGTGTTTTTACACGCACAGGAGACAGTATGGACATGACATTCTCTGCTGGTGCCTAAAAAAAAAAAAAGAAATTACTGAATTACTGCAAAAGGGTTCATCCCCAGCAATGTCAGTTAGCATGAAAAAAAATTTACTGCTGTGGTTTTTCACCTTGTGTTAGGATAGTATAATGGTATTCAAACTATATTGGAAGTTCTATTTTAACTATAGAAGTGCTTCATGAAGAGGCAGGTGAAGAGTCATCAGTTTTAATTTTTATGAGTCATTCTGTTTGCTGTAACCTCTATCATACACTCAAGTGTTGAAATAATTCAAATTTTGCTCTGAGATGACTGTTTATCAAAAAAATGGGAATGAAAATTCTGATTAGAAAAAAATTCTGGAACTTGTTAAACCTTTCATGGAGAGTTATATGGTGTAATTGCTTGTAACAGTAAATGGTAGAACCTGATGCCTCAGGTAATTTCTTGAAATGTAATCAGGTGTCCCATGTCCCTAAATTTATCTTTTATTTGACATTGAATTTGTTTTTTAAGTGATACCTTATGATTTCTTTTAAAGGCCTTCTTAAGTCTGTCAAGCACTTTCTTTGTCTGGACATCTGGACAAAGAGTTGTCACCTGCAAATACTGATATATCTGTTGATCTTTCTTCAAAACAGCCTTATTAACTGCAGTTTCCAAAATAGCTCAGCATTTTTCACTCTAAGTTTCTAATTTGGGACCAAGTTACATACTTCTATCTGCTGCAGTTTTGTCAATCACTTTCTGAACTTACAGCAGAATATTCCATTTTCTTTCATGACTACTTTGTTTCCCTAATTGGTTCCTGGGGAAATATTTTTCCAATTAAAACATTGTCTTTCAAGTGAACTTATTTATGAAATAGTCTTCATCATCCATTGTTTAACACTCTTGATGCATTACAATAGACTAGAGAAGTACAATTGTCCTTAGTCAGCTTGGCCTCATAGCATTCTTATTTTGGTGATTTTCTACTTTTGTCTTAATTCTTGTTCCAAAAACTTTTCTGAGGATTCATAGCCTGTAACTCTGAGAATTCCCTGGCTTCCCTTTTTGGAAGGAAAGAGTAATGTTTGCTACCCTGCCATTCTGTGTTTTTTAATGAGCTATTCTGTATTCTTTGTTAGAAACAGCAGCTATGCTTCTAAGAGATCTCCTGGAGGGTTGCCATCAGTCAGGTGACATGCTGCTCTTTAATTTATCAGTTTAATTTTCCTACTCTTCTTATTTTGACAGATCAGCCTGACATAGTGTGCTCTTTATTTCCTGATAAGGATAGAGCTTGGATAGGTATCTTGGCTGTATTTGCTATGGTGAAGACTGATACTGAATTTTTGGTGAACTGTAATGCTGTTCCTAATATCTAAATTCAATTTCTTTTAGCCTGTCTTTCTCTATGTTTTACATTCAGGTTCTGTGTTATAATGTAAAATTCTGATTTGGCCATAGGTTTCTGAAAAATCTATTACATCATGACCTCATTACAACGTCAGGGAATGCAGTTAAGCAGCTTCTGCTTTAAAGCTGTTGTCCTCAGAATATGGACACATAAGGGCTTCTTTCCCAATACAGGCAACGTGCCTGCTCCTATCTAATTTCCTTCACAAATGGTGGCTATAGCCTGCTCCTTTCCATTTCACCCCAGCTGCCCTTGCATTTCTGACCTCCCTTGCAGATATTTGCCTGACCAAAGCACTGCCTGGCTCTTGTCAATATTTCTTTTGTTCCATATCAGAGTCTGAGAACTTGGAGAGACTGTGCCAGCAATCTGCTTGGACTTTGGTTTAAGGTGGAGACTATTGCTATGCCGAGGCTTTTCTTGTGCACCTTCCCTCATGTCAAACAGACTTAAACCCTCCCTGTACACCAGCTGTCCAGATGTTCACTGATTCCATATAAGATACCTGGTGTGACTTGTCTGTTCCTGCCATGGGCACATTGGGTCAAAGCATTTTCCCCAGTAGCCTGAATCTAACTTACAAGACCAAATCTCACATTTCCTGATATATTACATTAACATGATGTAACTTCTCTGAACCTTTTTTTAAATGCTTCCTGCCTCTGTTTGAAATATGGTCATATTATTTTAAATAAAAGGTTTAAATGAATAATGTGTTAATAAAGACTGACCTTTCCATTTCCAAAAGTCTGAGTAGAAAACAATTGTACAAAGAACAGCTTTTAATGGGAAAGCCAGTTTTATGCCGATAGCCTATGTGAAAAGATGGCACCATTTCCTGCAAAACCTATTACTGTATAGGGAGATTGTCACTTATCCCAACACAGACTGTGCAAAGATCAATGTTTACCCTTCTCTGAATCACATATAAAACAAATGATGTGAAGAGAAGATTCACCATCTATTTAAAAACACTGGTTTCTATTTTGGACATAACATGTAAAATTTCTGTTTAGCAATTTCAGTTAATTGTTAGATTAACATTTTTGGGAACAGATTGCAAACTTCAAAATGGAAAAGATCATTTTAGGGAGGGAACCAAGGCAGCTGTCAGTGAGCGAAAATTAACATAAATTTGCATAACAGATGTACAGTAAGGTGTCTATGACAGACAATCGCTGAATATTAATGATACAGACCACGACATCATTTGCGTAAATGCTGTCTGCTGGGTATTGAAGCTGCTGCGCTATTTGCAGAAGACAAAGGAGCGCAGAGCTGAACAGATGCACCAAATACATCGATGCATCTTAATTTATGACATCCTCATGAAAGACCTTGTGGTGCGATTTCAGGTTTTATTACAAATAATTCGGAGATAAAGGAACTAAGTAATTATCTTTTCCACTACAGTCAGTTCTTTCAAAGGGGAGGGAAGCTTACTTGTGACAACCATTGTGATGATTTTTTTTTTTTGTGTGGAAAGCCTCTTTTAAAAAATACCCCCATTACAAAGAGTCAAATATTCATCATCATTAAAAGATTAGTGCATATTAGCATGCTTCATGGGACTTGCCACCTAACGTACCGTCACCACCACAACTGGAGTCCTCCAACAGACAATGCACTTCAACAAATCTGCAAGGAGAAAAACTGGAGAGAAAGATAGAGATGATATAGGCTGTTAAAAAAAATTACCAATGTCATGAAGTTTTAGATGACTGTTAATTAGACTTCACCCTCAATCTCTCCTGCCTTAGTCCTTGTTATAAGTTGCAGGTACAACAGGAACCACCCAAGGATTTAGAGGTATCTATAGATACACAGAATATTCTTACTACATTATTCCTGCAGCTGGAGAAACTGATGGAATTATTTGCTGATAACAGAAAAAAAATTATTTGGGTCTCTGACTGTACAGTGCAGTAAAGTTAACAAATGTGGAAGGGATAATATAAAAAAAAATAACAACACCAAACTAGACTTGTAAGCCATATGTATAGAAAAACAGGCAAGGCACAGGATACTTCTCTTCTGTGCTATTAATTTATTTGGGCCTTAATGGATTTCTCTCCAAGCCCATGCTACCATAAGAAAATGAATTGCTGACATGATGGATCTGTTGGTTGCACATATAGAGTTTTATGTGCATAGTGTTCAATTTCATTCTTGTCAGCTAATCAGCAGCAGCCAGACTTTTTATTTCAAGGGATTTCCTTTTCCCATTTGAACAGAGAATATAGCCCAGTAATCACTTTGCAGAGCCACTCTGTGAGCTGTTATTTCCACCTGCTTTTTCCTCAGAATCTCTATCAAAGCCCTAATCCAGTAACCTGATAAAATCTTTTCAAGGTCCTGTAGGGTCCATTGTGAAACTGTTCATCTGAAAGGATTGTGAAATAACAGGAAAGTTACCATGTCCCCAAAAGAGCCATATGGTAATTATTTTAATGGAAGCTTACTGTATGGCCAGAAGGCAGTTAACATGCTATTTCACATTTTGTGTGAAAGAATGGAAAAACTGCAGTCTGACACTCTTCTGTCCAATTTTGCTCCCAATGTCTTTTAAAGAAATGCAGCTTTATTCTGTGTTTCAGTACACTAACAGCAGGTGATAGGCTGATGCCCAGATATGCTAACAAGAGTTAATGGCAAAAATCTCCTTCCTTTTAGACTTCATCTGCATTCATATTCTAACTCCACTCAGGGAAAGAGATGGTGTGCTAAGTGGGGAAGGAGCATGTCCAAGGTGTACAAAACAGGGATGAACAATGGAACTGGAAACTGTCTTTGATGTGCTTTATTGTCTCAATAACAGAACAGTTCTTGCTGACTACGAGTGGCTCAACATTACAACTATAAGTAAGTAAATTGCTGATATTTCTTTCAGTAACTTCTGAGCCTTGTTGACCAACTTCAGTCAAAACTGGCAGGTTGATGAGCCTCAAAGACAGCTGAGGCTGCACTGAAGAAGTCTTGTTCCCTGCTACGAGAGCTACTTTAGGACTTTTCCCCTAGTCTGCCTTGCTGGACCACAATTTTCTCTTGCACAGCAACAATGGGAGAAGCCTCTGGCAACTTCTCACAGAAGCTACTCCTGTAGGCTCACTCTGCTACTAAAACCTTCCTATGCAAACCCACTACAACTACTACTCTTCCAGGGAAGCCTCCAGGCAGCTCAGCCAATGTGCTGCCTTCCCACTGTGCCTGGAGGGGCAGTCTGGCAGCCAGGGCTTTTCAACCCCTGGAGGGAGGTGGTTCTGTAGTGGCAGCACTCTCATGTGGGGTGGCAACTTGGAGAGAGCTTTCAATATTGAAAACAGATTTTGGAGCCTAGCATTTCAAGTTGCATTTAGAGAGCTCAAGGTCATTTTTTGATCGCCCTCTGGATTTGTTAAGAATAAATGGAATTAATTATGATAAATTACTCCATATTCTTTCAGCAAACATAGGTTGTTAATAAATAATGTAAGTAATTTAATGCAAGGTTGAAAGATTATCTCCAAAAGGAGATTATTTGTTCTGCCTGAATAAAAGTACCATGATCCTGAGTATTCTGGAAGTGTGCAAAGTTTGAGCCCAAGTTTGAAGGAAGGAGGAAGAGGAGGTGACAGTTGTTTATAATTTCTGTTTAATGTTCTCCCTTCATATTTCAGTTTTAGTGAAAAAAAATCTCAACTACCACCTCAAGGAAGCATTCAGCATGCATTTTTCCTTACAATTTAGCAAGTATGCATGTGAGGACAAGAAATCACTAAGGGGAACTGCTATGCTTCTGGCTAGGAAGTACAGTTCTGGTAGCACTTGCAAATGGCTGCATTGTCATGGGGTATAATAAGGCTTCTTTGGTGCCTGCCAGAAGGCTCATGAAACCTGTACATCCTGTCACTGTCCAGTTGCCAGCATAACGTGAAAACACTTGGCAAATAAAACATGAAAAGCTTCAGAGCTCGATTTGTTCGCTTTTACACTATTACAAAACCATTGATTTCATTGGATTTACTCTGAATTTATGCTGATATAACTGAGAGGGAAAAATGGTTCTGTAGAGGTAATATATATTATTTTATTTATTCGGTTTTTCTCTAAAACAATTTACAAGCCTTGGCAAAAGAAGCCCTAGGTTGATGCATAATATACCAAACTGAGCAGTAACTAAAATAGATCTTTTTTCTGCTGCTATAATTCTCCCTAGTTCACTTTTTGAAAACTGCTACAACATATTTTACTAAACAAATACTTTTTGTATTCATTTGGATTCAGATTTCACAGTGAGGTCACCTTTGCAGTGGTATCCTGCAGCTCAGCAGTCTCAGCAAGATGCGCCTGAGGAATGGGCTGCAGAATTCCATCGCCTATTTTGGACAAACAAATATCATATTTGTTCTAAATGTCATGTAAAGATCTCCTTCCATGTCTGAACAGATAGAATATATAGTGTGGTGATATCGTTTCCTTTCTGCTTTTTTAGGTGACACAGAAAATTCCTCTGCTTTCAGGTTACCTTGTAAACAAAAATTTATTGTTAGCAATGATCAAGTTTTAGTTAAGCTATTTTATTACTTTGCTACTTTTGTTGTGAGGTCTCAGACTACTCACTGGCCCATGTTCCACCCAGACCATACAAATCCTCTGGTCAGAAACTCAGGGATCAGCCTGGCTAAGCATGGGAAGTGGATACTCTGACTGGGAGCAGTGATCCATTTGTTAGCACAGTCCCCTTGAGGAAGCGAAATAGAGCAAGATTTTTCATGAGACACAGGAAGGATGCCTTAAAGCTAAGCTGTAGATATTATCAAAAATGCCTTTTCAGTACTTTGGAGCCTATGTCCTGATCATATCTACAAACTCAATAAAACAGTTTTGGGAAAGAAAAGACTAAGATGACGAGTATCACACTGGAGCGAACAAAGGCAGGCAAGGATCTCGTTGCTGTGGTTACTCAAATTGGTTATGCAAAGGGTAGTTCTGGGCTTTGGAGGAAGGGAGGATGATGTTAGTAGATATCCATCTGGAGGTATTAAGAGGGAAGCATTCTATACAACTTCTACACAAAGGATTTGGAGGAAAAAAAATAAGAAGAAAATATATTGAACAGTACATCAGCATGAGGATGAACAGAAATGCAGAAAAAATAGGGCCAAGAAAACTCCACAGAGGATCCAGAGATGGTGAGAAACAGGGAATTCATCGGAAACTAGTAGAGAGTTTAAACTAGGAAAAGCATTCAGTGAAACAGGAAAGACAAATGGTGTCAGAGAATTATGTCTGGTGGATGAATAAAAAGAAAATGGTGAAATAAAGTGAGAGAAGGTGAGAATGATTGGAGATTAAGCTTAGTGTTCAGATAACTTAAAATGGGAAGGTGCAAAAGAGAAAAAGCAATACATTTTAGATAAGGTGTGAAGGTGTAAAGAGGAAGAACTTTTTGGTGTGAAATTGATTAAATACTAAAGGAAATGCTTGGTCTCTCTTTTTCATTTAAGATTAAACCCTAGAAACATGCTAACCCCACAGCCTCAGCAGAAGTAAATTCCAAAACTGGGAAAACTAATTTGAAGTATCTTACCCCAGAGCACAGTAGCCATAGTTTATGGGCAAAATGTAGAGCAACTGAAAAGCTTGATTCATGAAGTAGATAACCAAAAATAAGAATGTGAAATGTCAGTAAGGTGGACTAGGCCGCAAAAAAGACTTCTGTGAGAATTTTCCTTAAAAAAATTAAAATATAATGAGAATGATAAGTGAAAAAAATCTTCTTAAGGAGAAGACTTGTATTAGTATATGCATTAGTACCTTTATTATAATCTTGAACCTTCCATCCAAATCAAAGAACAGATTGTGGAATAGAATGTTATCCCAGTTCTGAGAAACTGATAAAATAATAAAATGGAATCTATGCAGTTGGAATAACAGCAGGCAAAAATCCACTAAACACCACCTACTTACCTCAAGCCTGAATTGACCCATGTTACTGCTGTTAACTAGTGGAATGTGCTTGGGAAGCCCAGCCAGGAATAAGAAATGTAGCCCTGAGACTGGAGCATATGTGTCAGGAAAACAGCTGTGTAAATAGTGAATCTTTTGTTTTGCTGATATTTCTGAAAGTAAAGAAGAAATAATTTTTGGTTTAGTGTGCAAAGGAAACATTTTTAAGGTAAATTAAATTTCTTTGGCCAGATTGCAAAATGCATTGCTTAAATGTTTGGGGTTTTTAGTTTATCTGGATTATTTTTAGGTTTTTTTTTTTTTTTTAAAAGGTTTTTCAGAATTTTCTAAATTATTTTGAAAGAAAAAAAAGTATAAACATACAATCAAACTTATTTTGGGGAGAGAGTGGAAGGAGGGCTACTTTAAGCCTCCTTAGGCTCTAACTATTCAGTAAAATCAGTGTGACTAGTTGTTTTATTTTGCTGTTCATTGAATAATTTCTTCTAGAGATACTTTAGCCAAAAACTTTCACGGAAATTTTTTGTTTTTCACAATAGCAGAAGACATAAATGTTCTCAGAGAAGCAGATAGTAAAACTAAAAAAAAAAAAAAAGAAAAAAAAACCCCAAAGACAAGAACAAAAGAAAACAAAACAAAACCAAAACAAAACCAGACAAAACAAACAAACAGAAACCCCCAAAAGGTCCTTTACAGGTATACAACATAAGAAAATTACTGGATCTAGAAAACTGCTGGTGTTTCTTCACTCTCTGGCTTTCATGGGAGATTGATGCTGGTTTTTTTAACCCCATTTGAAAGGGGCCAAAATATCAGCTGGGAGCCTTGACATGAGAGTCTGGAGGATGGCTGGGTGGGGTTCCCCAGGTTCCCCCAGGAAGGCTGAGCAAGTTCTGTGAGTGGGTGGGACACAGACAAGATATTGTCAGTGGTGGGATCCAGTAGTGGCAAGGGGAGAAGGAATGGGCTATAGGAGGAAGAATAAGCTATAAAAAGTAAAGTTCATAGCATTTGCCATGGCCAGAAATTTAGAAAAAAGCTCCATGCCTGAAAGCATGAAGATTCAAACAACCCAGTGCAGTTTTCCAGCTAAAAGCAGTAAATCTCTTTCAAATAGCACCTTCTCAATTTCTTTCTCAAAACCTTTTCCCAGAAGAACTGTAGGATGCCCTTTTCACGACATATAAGGTTTTCTTATCTGACAACTTTTATGTTTTCTCATCCCCTTTCTGGAAAAAAGCCCACTCAGGCCAGATCTTTTTTGCCCAAAGCACCCAAACTCCTCAGCAAGGCCATGCTTTGGTGGGAGCCATTGTGAATACATGCAGGTGCTGGAGTGCAGAAAAATATTTGGAAGACCTGGAATGAGGAGTGTCATGGTTGTTTTCCATCCTGTGCTGCCACTGCCTTCTCCCTGCCGTGGCTGTCTGAAGTTTGCACTTCTGATCCAGTGCGTGAACTCCAGGCAAACCACAGCTCTGTGAGTTTAGAAACAAAAGGAAAGAGTTAAGAAATTATAAAATTTTCAAAACAATGAAAGTGTTAAACTGAGTTTGAGAACATTTAAACTGTGTTCTTTATTTCTACCTACAGGGAATTTAGGAAATTTGTGAAATACAGATTTCCAACCAAATTTCAGTCATGCCGGGAATTAAATTGTGCTTCTAATGGAGAATTTGGTTGTGTGGCCTTAATGAGAAATTAAAGAGTGTTTTCAGTTTTTGTTTCACAAATGTTTTTCTTCTTGACTGCTTCTCCTTTTTTTTTCACAGCTTATGCTGTTAATATTTGAGTGTTTAACCTTGTTTTTTGTTTTCAGTCCACAGTACTAGATCTCAAGGTGACAATATTCCTTGAGCTATTCTCTGATACGCAGGTGGTACATGTTCAAGGTCATGGTCCTTGTTGAAAGGCAGGAGAAAGGTAAAACACAAAAAATTAGCTGAGTAGTTTTCTGCTTCTTTTTCTTTTATTGAAACTGAAGCGTATACTGAATAAAGACCTTCTGCTTCTTTTCATTATAATATGAACACAGAGTATTTGTTCTGGTATTACCAGGACTAATTTTTAGTTTTCAAAGTACAGCAAAGAGAAATAGGGATGTTGTGAATTACAGAGAAGATAGTACGTGGCTAGTTGATGTCCTCATTGAAACATATGTATGGTAATTTACTGTCTTAATGTGTTTGCAGAACTGAAAAGGGGGAAGGAGGGGCATGGGAGAGGGGATGAATTAATATTTATACTTGTGATGGTTTGGGCTGGGATAGATTTAATTTTCTTTACTGTATTGGGAATATTTTGGAATTGCACTGAAATCACGCTGGTAGCTCAGGGATGTTTTAGCTACTGCTGAGCAGCACCTCCACAGAGCCAAGGCCTTTTCTGTCCATCACCCCACCAGGGACACAGCCAGGACAGCTGACCCCAGCTGACCCAGGCATGCTTCAGATCATGTGGCCTTGCACTGAGCATATAAATCTGGGCAAGAAGAAAGAAGTGAGGTATGTTGGGAGCGATGGTGCTTTTTGTATGTGATGAAGCCCATCCTTCCTGAGAATAGCTGAACACCTGCCTGCCTACACTGGCATGAGGTGAATGAGCTCCTCATTTTGTTTTGCATGTGTGTGTGGCTTTTCCTTTACCCATTAAACTGCCTTTATCTCAACCCAAGAGTTTTCTCCTTTTCATTCTTGATTCTCTCACCCCAAGTGATCAGCTGTGGGGAGCTGGGTTGTCAGCTGGAGTTAAACCACAGACATTTTCAAGAAAAAATCATATCTAAATGAGAAAGCAACATCTTTGTGTGTGTATGTATGTGTGTGTGTGTTTTAATATAAATATTAAAATTAGACTGTGGAAATAAAAAAAAAAAAGCAAAATTCCAGAAAAGTAATCTGTTTGTCGTATCTGTTAACATTACATTTAGCAATACTTCTTTCATTCTGAGACAGCAATTTTTCACCAACAAGCAAATTTTGTTGGGAAAAAATACATATGCTCAACCCCAGATATTTCATTAGTTAAAAATCTGGCTGCTGAGTTACTGAATCTGGAACTTCACAAGGAACAACTGGAAAATGATGTGAAATATCCAGGACATTCATGCCATAAATGTGTAAACTACAGAGATGTGTAGAGATTAGACTTCTGTTTACGTACAATTGTATAGACAAGTATTTTATGTAGCTTTTCCATGACAAGATTAATCTTGGTATCCAAACCCAAGAACTACTCCCTAGTCCTGCTTGCAGCACATGTGATGGAGTTTAAGCATAGCCAACCACCACTCCCAGGTCAGGTCTGATCTACTCCTTTGTGTTTCACAGCCCAGTAAGGATGAGCAAGTTTAAACACCTATTTCTGCCAGAGAAATGAACCTCTGGTTCCCAGACAGGTCTTTTGGATGACCTGTAGCTTCAAGGAGCTTAGTGCTGTTCATCAGTGATGCAGTGTCATGTAGATGACCTGAGGCTCCACACTGGAGGTGCACTATTTAATTTTTAATCAGAGTTTTTTTCTCTGTTTATTTCTTTGTCACCAAAGTTTCTTTTGCATTTATATGCTAAAGATCTTGTATTCTAACCTATCTGATCTCAGGAGATAGTTGGTGGCTTTTTGTTCAGTCCCACTGTAAAATTATTTCCTCTAGAACAATTGCCCTGTCAGCAGTGTAGTCAGCAATATTACACATACATTTTATTTTTCCTTCACTCCCAACGTTACATTGTTGTACATTTTTGGAGCAATCTCCTCCATAAATCTTTCTCTTCAGTTCTAGAAAAGCAATTTGAGATGCTGTGCTTTCTTCCCAAACTTCACCAGGTACTGTTGCTTTCTTGGTGCAGAATAAATAACAGGGTGTAATAAAGACATCTATTTCAACAGTACTGATTAACCAGCACAGCCGTATCCCTTCCAAAAGGCAGCTCCTTTTGAGTGAGCAATCCATTTCAAATGGTCTTTGGTCTTGTTGCTCTGCTGTGTAATCCGTTTTTTGTTTGTGTGTGTGTGTACGGGCTCTTGAATCACAGCCAGCTCCATTGGTTCCAAGTGATCCTTGGATGTGTGCCAGTGTAGAAGTAAAGAGAGGACAGGAAAATTAGACATTCTTCTCCTTTTTTCCCCCAAGAAGTTTTTGTAAAAATCAGGACCTATCTTGGATAGTGCAGGCCCATCACCACAGCCATTAGGAGTTAGTTCAAAAGATTCAAAAGCCTGCAACCAAATCCATTCTATGTATATATTTTTATAGAACAAGGATTAGTAGTTATTTGTCGTTTTAAAGAGAGCCCAATGAAACAATTGTTTCTATGTGCACCGACCTTTTGAGTTCTGTTATCCCCTTCCCAGTAACTCCCTGAGCTACCTTCTGCCACCATGGTCCTTGTACTTAGTTGAAAATAGGGCCAAAATTGGTTTACAAATTTCCATCCTATAAAACCAGTAGTGAAGCATTTTTTTCTAAAAAGAAGATCTTAGAGTTGTTTAATTACCTACAGAAATATCTACTTGGCCACTGCATGATTTCTGCTTTCTTTTGTCTGTGAGTACTCCAGGATGTCCACGGAGCTGATACTACCACAGCTACTCCAGGCTTCAGAGATGTGTCTGTGAGACTGTGAGGGGTGCTGATAGCAGGTGCCTGCTGATAGCAGAACCAAAATCTCCTGTGCAGAGGACTTGTGATAAAATCAAGGCAGAGTATGTTAGTGCCAAACAGCGGATGAGTGTTTCTAGAAGAGAGAGAAATATTTCCCTCACGGCATTTAGGCAGGTAGATTTGCTATGGCATAGAGCACAGCAGGGCACACAATGTTCTAAACAATGGTAGGACTGTGTGCACTCTGGCATGTACTGCAGAAACAGTCACTTCTTTACTGAGAAGTTTCTCTCCTTTGGGGAGTTTTTCTAATTATTTGCCTAAAAACTCTGGGAAAGCTCCAATGTTCAGGCATGTGACCTCCTGTCATGGATTTACTTGTCATTTTTTCCTTAGTCTCTGATAATTTTATTCTTTTTCCTTTTTACATCCCACTGTAGCCTATTCTCACTGTCATCTCATTCTGGAGCACGTTCTTAATTTATTTTCTATTCTGCAATTGATGTGCTGCATATAAAAGGAGTGCTACAAAAATTCTGAGGTCTAATGGAAATTCTGCTTAGCTACTAGTTTTTCTAGGGCTACCTGTATCATAGATTCTTTCAAAATCAGGAGTAGATATGAGAATGAAGATACATGACTGAAGTGATACTGAAGTCAAATGTTACATTCTTTTGCCAAGTGCAGCAACTACTGCTTCCTTGTCTAGATAATGGGAACAGCATAACTCCATCATCACTCTTGCAGTCTTGGAAATGGGAGGCTTATGAAACTAGAAGATGCCATGTAGGAATAGGAAAGTCTTCATGACCCATGTAGAATAACCATTTCCCACTCCAGAGGGATTTTTAACTGTCTTGTTATACATTATTTGAAATGGTTACTGTGGTCTTGTGTCTGTCAGTAGTCCTGAAACCAGCTTTCTGTGAGCACTGGTTCCAGCTGAAGTTCTCTCATTCTGACTTCCACGTTCATGGCTAGCTATGCCGAGGATGTACTCAGAAGAGAAGAGCTCTGGTTAGACTTAACTAAGCTCCCTTAACAACCACAAATAGTTTCCCCACTGGTTCTCCGTGTTAAAGAAGTAAACTTGGTTTGAAGATTAATTTCAGCTTCTCCTTTTCCCAGGGTGTTAAAGGTCAGTCCCCTGCTGATTCTGATTTGACTGAGCCTTCAGGTCATTTCTGAATAGTCTTAGAACTACAAAGCATAGTTTGAGTCCTTGGGAGCAAAGAAAAGTGCTGCAATGCAGATGAGCAACATAAGAATATCAAGATGAAAAATGACAGCCCCTGAGTAATTTCATTAGTGTTGTTAATACTTGAGAGGGCTGAGGGCAGAATTTGTACCAGCCTCATGGATCAGAGTAAAATTAAAACTGAAGATCTCAAGCCACATCCTGTGGTGATAAAGAAGAAGGAGTGGTTCTCTGCTATATGTGTACTTGGTAGGGAAGCCAAAGGGTTGTCTCTCTTGTTAATTCTAATGGATAATTCTAGCCCCATGGTGGGACAATTATTTCCTCTGACTGAGGAAAATATCCAGCCTGAATCCAGCTATTTTCCAATCTTTTCCTGGATCCCAGGAAAGCATTTAGTTTCTGTGACTCTGTAACCCCTTATCCTTACATCTGCAAACAGTTGAGAGAACAACTTTGGATGCACATTCAATGACTGAACTTTTAGCTTAGTTCTTGCCTGTTATCCCTGTGTGCAAAGAAAAGGAGAAGGAAGGGAGAAAGGAAGCTTAACACAGCGAAGAGGTCAGCATAAATGAAAAGCAGGGCAGGACTGTGGGTGGGGCAGCAGATGGAAATGAGTAATTTTGTTTCTCTCAGAGGCTGTCCCAGCCCAACTAGATGACAGCAAGCTGATTGCCTCACCTTTACACTTTACATCAGTTCAGGCTTGGAGTTTCTTGGTCCAGATCTTGGGACAATGAGTTTCTTTCTGCAGGCTCCCACTCTTAGCTGGAATACCTAGATGTCACTGTACTACTAATTAATTAATTAATATTACCAAAACCAACACTTAGATGTGCATGACCTCTATTCTGAGAAGATGATTTTGCCTATGATGATCTCTCTAAGCAATACAAATGCCCCTTCTCCTAGTTTATTCCAAATTGCTTCCATGAAGGCAGGCACTTGAACTATCCATGAAGGGCCTAACTGTTTGTTATGTAGGTTGTACCGTGGGGAATAAAATTCCTGCATTAAAATGCAATAGGGTTAAGCAGGGGAGTCTGTAAAATGTAGCAACTACTGTTGGGCTGGAGTTTTTCCAAGCCTCTCAGCTTTCTGAAGCAAATTAAGTTCTCCATTGGGAGCAGGCAGAAAAGCAAGGGTATTACTGCATCAAGCATGAGCTTCTAAAAGAATCATAGAAGCACTTATGTTGGAAACAACCTTTAAGATTGGGAAATCCAGCTATCAACCCACCACTGCTATGTCCACCTCAAAACCTTGTCCCTGTGTTATAAACGAGGCCTGTGTCTTTTTCAAAAAGACCAACTTGTTTATTAAGAACAACAACAGAGAACGGATGCCCAGGATAAGCCTGAGCCACATGCGGCAAGGCAGAGAAATTGAAACCAAAACAGTGTAACACCGGGCATTCCCTCAGACACACAGAACCGTCGGAAGGCGGGACTCTGAGCTCCTGGCCACTCTTTTATTCCCTCCTTCTTTCACTGATTGGCGCATTTCTCAATCCCTCCTGTGATTGGCTCCCTCTTCGCCAACTGATTGGTTTATACAAGGACGCATCCTGAGCCAATCATTTCTGAATAGTCCATTTTGATAGGTTGTCGAGTTATCCAATCATAGTTCAAACTGTTGTGCTCACTCTGTGATGTCATCATTCTAGAAAATTTGGCCTAAACTGCCAATCAAACCCCTGTCAACTCCCCCTGGTGGACCCACACACACTGCAATGCTCATCCTGACAATCAATCCCCCCATGGCCCCACCCCCAGCAACCCCTTAACAAGTTGTGAACGAACAAACGAATAACTAATTAACAGTTCACAGCTTAATTAACCAACAACGCCAATCCCGTCCCAGAAAATTAACTCATTTATATCACCTGTGTGCCACATCTCTGCATTATTTAAATACCTTCAGCAGTGATGAATCCACCACTTGCCTGGGCAGCCTGTTCCAGGGATTGACCACCCTTTCCATGAAGACATTTTTCCTAACGTCCAATTGAAACTTTCTCTGGCACAACCTGAAGCCTTTTCCTCTTGTCCTGTATTTTGTTCCTTGAGAGAAGAGACTAACACAACTACCTTCCTACAACCTTCCAGGGGTTTTTAGAGTGCATAAAGGTCCCCATGAGTCTCCTTTTCTCCAAACTAAACACCCCCAGCTCCCTCAGCTGCTGCTCATAAGACCTGTGCTCCAGACCCTTCCCCAGCTCTGTTCCCTTCCCTGGACACGCTCCAGCACCTCAGTGTCTTTCTTACAGTGACTGGCCCAGAACTGGACCCAGGGTTTGAGGTGTGGCCTCACCAGTGCCCAGGACAGGGGACAATCCCTGCCCTGGTCCTGCTGGCCACACCACTGCTGACACAAGCCCGGTGCCTTTGGCCTTCTTGGGCCACCTGGGCACAGCTGGCTCTTGTTCAGCTGCTGTCACCAGCACCCCAGGTCCTTTTCCTCTGGGCAGATTTCCAGCCCCTCTGCCCCCAGGCTGTGGCACAGCTCCATGGAACCTTCCCACCCGTCAGTAGATCAACACTTCCACCCTACTTAGTGTTATCTGAAAACTTGCTGAGGGTGCAATCCAACCCTTCCTCTGGATATATTCCTTCTTGTACCTCATTTCCTTACTAAGCTTTGCACACAGAAAGAAAGGCAAAAACTAACAACACACTGTACTTTGGAAGCTTCCTTAGCTTTCCTGAAATCGAAGCAGAGAGGTTCCTATAAAACCCTTTCCCTAAATTCCCAACTTAACTTGAGTAAATTTAAAGGTCGATCCAAAGTGCAAGGAAGTCAATGGAAAACTGTCCATTGGCTTAAAAGGACACTGAATTAGGTGCAGGGTGATTAAAGGGCTGTCTGCATTGGCTGATCCTTTAATTTTAATTCATGAGATCAAAGTTCAGTCAAAGTTAATGGGTTTTGAAACACTTCCCCCCAAGTTTTCTATTTCAATAAAGCGATAAAATGGTATCCCCCTACTTCAGAACAGTTGCTCTCTAAAACAAGGCCAAGCCATTTCATTAACTTTGAATCATCAAGTTAAAAACAATATTTTTTGTGTGTGAGAGTACATATGCAGTGAGCCTTGTGAAAAAAAAATCTGTTTCTTTTTTTGGGGGAAACAATTAGATGTCAAGCTAATTAAAGCAGCTTAGATAGATTGATAGATAGATAGATAGATAGATAGATAGATAGATAGATAGATAGATAGATATAACAAACCTTATGTCTTGAAGTGGTTCCAGTGTATTCAAAGCACTGTAATTGGGCCTGAAAGAAAGGACTCACATCTGCCTCTCAAGATCTGCTCTCCCTATAAACTCATAAATAAACATTGTCACCAGCTTATCACTGTCAGATTAGGGGCTTAGTATTACATTTTATTTAAACCTGATCCAGATGGTAGCCAAGAGATTTTCAGGCAGATGAACTGTGAGGCAGACTATCATCAGGGAACATTTTACTGTTCGTGCATACAAGTGTGTTCTAGGTCTCCAAAGTAACTTACAAAGCTGACAAACTATTTTTTATTTTAGTTTTTTTACTTTGGCACCTGTAAATTTAATGTTCATCTGCAGCTCATTAATATCATTTTTCTGGCACAGGAATATAGTCAATGACCCATCCTTCATCAGATATTTAATTTACTTGAATTTTTCAAAATTACCAAGTCATTCAGTTAACAAGCTGAAGAATAGAAGCAGAAGCCATTGAGTTACGTGTGGCTTTCTAGACATGCAGTGACTTTGCTAAAATTGACATTCAAAAATACTTCCTCAGAACACCTAGAAAACCCATGGTTTTTTTTTGTGATTCCCATTACTCAATGGTTATGCTCACCTGTAATATGTCTGCAGTAAAAGAATTTCCCATCATAAGAATATGGAGAGATTTCTTTGGTAGTGGCTGACACAAAAGTGCATCTCTATTTGCAAGTCTTTGGTAGAGGACAGAGAGCTGAATAAACAGCAGCCATTCCAATGGGATATCACACTATATCCAAATCAGGTTCCCCTTGATTTCTGAATGATAGATTGTATTTAACTTCTTTTTAAATAATGTGTGTGTGAATGTATATTATATGTAAATGTATAAAATAAGTTAATGGTTCATTTTCATTTTTGCAATATTTTAATTTTAAGTAATATTTTAATGCACATTTATTCCATGTTTTAATTTTATGTTTTATTTCAATATAAATCAATATTCCCATTTCCAAGTCCATCTCAGGAAATGTTTTGTCTGCAAAGAAATATTTGTTCCAAGTCTCCTTTTTTTTAATTAAATAATTTCATTTGGGGAAAAAAATCCATTGAGGAAAAAAGTTGTTAGTTTCTATCTTATTTTTTTAGAAGTTACTTTTACTCATTTTTGTTGCATGTTTAGATTAACTTTTATCTCATTATTTAATATTATTTATTATATTATTTAATTTTACTGGAAGTAGGTGACAATTTAGAAAAGACCTATCAGTTAGCTAATTAATATAAAATTTTTCCAGAAGAAAATATTTCAGCTCTTATATCTTTTATCCCACTATTCCATTGTGAGATTGTTATACTAAGAAATAACGTCAAAAGAGGCTTCTCCGGAAAAAAAAAAAAAAAAAAAAAAAAGTGCAATGAAACTGTTAATAAGTTATTTTTTTCCCATAGTTCCTAACATAAGGAATTTTGAAGATACTGATTTAATTTTTCATTTGAGGTGGAATAAGTTTTTCATGAAACTTCTGTGCTTGATATTTTACTGTGATAAAGGCCACCACGAATCCCTTGTGATTTCTGTGACCTTCAGACTTGAAATTATCTTGTACTTAGAGTATTATTTTGTCTCCCAAAATAGGTTGAAATTTTTTAAACTGTGAAGGGGACACAGACACATTAACTTTAATGGTGACTGTGTACCTCAGTCCCCCAGGCAGTTTTGAAAATCTCAGCTGCTGATGTCAGATTTGTTATTTTATGATGAACTGCTGTAACAGCATTGCATTTGTACAGATAATGGAGTCATTATCTAATCATCATCGTTCCATGTTTCACACTCTGCTTGAACTCATGTATAAATGATTTTCCGCATGATAAGTGCATTTTTTAGATGTATTTGAGATGGCATATATAGTCTGTGGCACATTCTAATGGCTACAGAAATCCCAGGACAGTGTGATCATAAAATCCTTGGTGGTATCCAGCCTCAAATCATAATTTCAGCTCATGACATCAAAGAGTGAGAGACAGTCTGTGGAAGCAGAAGATGGCACTTGCTAGAGTATGAGAACAAAATGTGGAACAAAATGAAAAGGCCCTGGAAGAGCAGAACAGCAAATGCTCTGACCCAACAATCCTACTGCAGTGTTAGGTAATGCACTGTACCCCCTGTTTATTAGCTCAGGAAGATCTGAGGGTGATAGAGAGACTACAGAGTTACTACTCAGACCAAACTGTGACAATTGGCTCCTTGTATGAAATCAAAAGTTGAAAGGAGTGCAACGAGTGTTAGTGGTGTTAGACAGCACAGTTTTAGTTGGCCAAGAGGAGAATATTGGGAGGTTGTGACTTTATGGAGACATGCCCAGCAACTTCTACAAGTCAAGCACCATTTCCAGCCCTTAAAGTGACACCTCCCCATGACAGAAGGTGGCAGAGAACTTATCCATTTTTCTTATCATGGTATAAACTGGAGAGCAACTCGTGTTTGTGCCATGTTCAAGCACCAATAAAAGGGGGACTATAGGATTGTCTTTGCAGCCCTGGTCACATCTCAAACCCAAGATTAAGAGTCACAGTACTGCCTCTAGAATGGAGACAATGCTGCCTTCAAAACCTGCCTTTGCAGTATGGGCTTCTCATTCCTTTGTCACATGCTGTGTTATATTGTGTTTTATTTTCTATTATCAATAAAAGGACAGAATAGATACGTTATCAAAGAGTGTAACATAAATTAAACTAGATTTTCACTTGTGTATGGTTTTCTAAGGATGGTTTTGGCTTGAGTAGCATTGTCTATTATTGATCATTGTCACTTAGTATTGTCTCTTTGTATTGTCTATTATTGATCTCACTGTGGAATAAATGTCATTCATGGTGTTAATACAAAAAAGTACAGAGTCAAATTGAGGTGAAAGGAAAGCATGGCAATTCTAGAAACAGCAATAAAAAACTCTGCAATGAGTAATTTTAGTCACTCCCCTCCATTCAAACTGCAGATAGTAAAATTATAGTTCTTCTTCATCAATTAAGGCATAAAATTTCTCTACTGTCACTGCCTTTCATCTAGTTTGGTATTTCTGTCCCTGCATCTGAGATGTTGAATGACTGTTCTTGTCTTCATTTCCAGCCTGATCTCGGATTATGTGCCCCTCTTGGTCAGGTTGTTCCAATAAGAGCATCCTAAATGTCTCCTTCTCATCCTTCTGCCTTCTTTTTAATCTGTAAAGAATAATTTTCATTTCTGCTCTTCTGGTTTCAAGTCTTGTCAAACAAAATTTTTTTTCTGCTGTCAGAATTTGAGTTTAATAAATTAAAAATCATACCTTGCCATCTCAGTGAGTCTCATTGCACCCATATGAGCCCATAGTCTCATCGGGGTAGGTTTCATGGGAGACAAATTTGAGTGCAACTGTGGGTGCTTGGCAGGCAATTATAAACTATGGTGTTAAATCCATTGTCAGATCTGGTTCTTGATTTCCAAAAGTGGTGAAATACTTGAAAAGTAGGATGTAGCTTCTGACAGCACTGCTCATTTCTTTATATAAGAGATTTAAATGACAATTTCTGCTGGGCTGCACAAGCTTGACATTTCCCTTCATTTGATACAAGGTAGGATGCTCAGTCATTCATTACTGGGGTTATCTATGAAACTTGTTTCTTTTACAAGTCTCCTGGATATACACTGTGTTGGGAGGGGCACATTTTCTTTGTGCTCTGCGTTTCGAAGAGAGAGCATCAACAATCTCAGAGCTCTGAAGTACTCTTCAGTCAGAAGTATCCGCAACTTTCATGCTTAGCACCTCTCTGGATTTTAAACGTGCTCCTTGAATGTCAGGGAGAAATGCTGTGCTAGCAACACATGCCCCAGGATCAGTATTTGAAGGTGATATCTTTCTTTTCATCACCTCAGCTTTTCATGCCTCCGTTCATACTCTCATTTATGCAATGGGGAATCCCTGCTAAGCACACTTAGTGAAATCCCAGGCAGTATGTTTTCCTTGTGATTAGTTTGAATATCAAACAGCTGTCTCAATGACATGTTGATGTTAGCAAAAGCAATATCTGACATTTACACAGCAACCTGCAACCTTAAATATTTTCTTAGAATTATATAACAGGGAGGAACAGGCTTCTCTTATGAACTCAGACTATGAAACAAAACCCTGCTAACACTAAAACAGACACTCAGCAGAGTGGCATTCACCTTGGCTCCACCCTTTTGTTTGGACACAGTTACTGGTAGTTCATCACGTTTTCTATCAGAAATTTCTTTCAGAATCCATGGCCACTGGTTCTCTCATTCCTCTGTTTAGTGTTCAAAATGGGGAAATACAAAATGGCTTTTTTGACAAAATCTACTTCCTTTTCTTATGAAGAAAATTTGCTCTGGAAGAAAATGCCCTATGGGATTCCTAAGCAAAAACATATTGATACAGCCTCTGACCAAACAAGTCTTTGAATTTCTGGCTGCCAAATACTAAAACTGTATCCTACTGCTACATCTTTTTCCTGGCCATCAACCTTTGGCCCCAGCTGAAGGGGAATATAGGGATAAATATTTTATTTGATGCAGTAGAGCAATTCTTTTCTGGAGTTAGCATTGATCCATTTTACCCCATTTAGATGCATACCCCCCCCCAAAATTGCAGATGTCTGTTTATAGTGGAGTTATAAAATCAGAAACAGGCAACAGATTGCTCATCTGACTGTGTGAAAGCTGTGATATGTTACATCTATCTAACTAGTCTTTTTCTCCTCTGAATTTTCTCAAGAAATGTTTGCTTTGCCCGGCCAAAGAGTGGTATGTTATCTATAGAAATTTGAGTGGAATTCAGATCAACTATCATTAATTATTTAAGGTTAAGCATCCAGTCTCAAGTCCTCATTTAGACCCTGTTTGTGGTCAGGACGGATAGACACTCTCCTCCTCTCTAAGGGACACCATCCATCTTCTCCACTGACTCATTAAGGAGTCCAGAGTGTAACTCAGGCTACATGACTTATTTCTGATGAGCTAATAATAGGTTACATTAATTTCCTCCACTCTCCTTTCCCTAAAAAAACACACTGTTTTCCATGAGAAAGGAGGAAGGGAGGTTATGCTAGCCTGCACCCTCATTTTGCTCATTAGATGGAGATACCTGTCAAACCTCAGCATTTCAACTTTCTACCAGTATCATCATCCCAGTCAGGAAATGAGATGGTTACTTATGGTCTCACTCAGTTCAGTTTGTGCTTCTTGTCAGTGTCCAGCCGGTGATGGCTGTGGTTTCCATCCTGCAGGACAGTCAGATGTGCAGGTGCTGATTCCCAGACACTGCATTGTTTGATATGCTGATGCACAGAGAGAAACAGCAGCTCCTCAGGTGCTCGGCCTCTCTCTTTATTCCCAAACATGAGGCAGCCAACAAGGGGTAAAGGACCTGTCAGTTGAAACAGACGAATTAAATTTGTAACAAAAGAAGTCTTCAGGCAGTTGTTTAGACATATAACTGAGAATTCACAGATTCACTTTACCCTCTGCTGCAAACAGCAGAGGAAATTAGGCAGCTGTGTCCTCATTGGTGAGTTTATTACCTAATGCCTGGAAAGTGAATATCAAAGATTCTGGTGTTGCCAAGCAACTGCCTGAGGATGACAGTGGTCAGAGCACACACAAGGACTCTGTTAGAGAGCAAGGTCGGCTCCATTCACCATTGTGTGCCACAGCATGTGATTAACTGGGTGGCTGGTCCTGTCCTGGGGATGCACATAGCTCCTTCCTGGTCATGATATGTCTCTGACAGCCAGCCAAGGTAAAATGGAGAGAAATGGAGTAGCACATCATTGTGCTCTGACCAGCACAATGACATAAAAAGGAAATCTCCTTGCAGTCAGACATGATCTGACCTTCAAAATGTCCTAAATGGAGGACTGAGCGCAGAGATTCTGCAAGTGCTAGTGGGGATATGAGGAGATTAACATGCCTGGGGCAAATTGCTGCTTCTGACCATGGCTGGCAGGAGATGCCATCTCTTGGTACCTGTACCTTCCTTTTCCTCTAGAACTGGGTGTCCAGGAGGCAAATGGTTAACTGGGAATGGCTCCTGATCCACGAGAGGCTCCTGGTCTGATGAATTGTGGCTGGCCCTGGGCAGGTGCACAGCCAGGGCTGTTCAGTTGGTGCACGTGGGCTCTCCAGTGCCCAGAAATGCTCCCTGTGACTAATTTTTTAACACAAGAGCAGCCCATGATACTGTTCTCTCTGTATTTCTCATCCAGTTTTTCATCTGAAGAGTGGTGGAGCCCCCAGTCCTCTTGTCTCCTTCCCAGATGTTGTTAGCTCCTGTGTTTCCCCTTGGCTGAGCAGTGCCATGGTCTCTGGGGCCGCTTTGCTCAATACCTTGTGACACACAGCAAGTGTCCTACCCCTGCAGAGACCCTGCAAGGGTCCTCATGCACCCCTTTGCTAGACACCTCACCATGCCTTCTCTGGCAATAATTAACCACATAACCCGGGGAAAGTTATTTAATATCCCATCCCAAATGGTTGTCATCAGCATGCTTGCAGTATTCATTATTTAACAGATAGTGCTGCTATTTAATCTTTGTATTATAGTAGCATCTGGAGGTCTCAGCTGAGAGGCAGTATACAAATACAATGTGAAAGACAATTTCTTTTCAAAGACTTAACATTGTAAGCAGAAAGGCAGCATTGCAGAGTGATTTGCTCCAGATCCCACAGGGGAGTAATATCAAAGCAGTATCTCCCATCTATTTTTTGACTGCTAAAATAACACTGTTGATGGAACCTTTACATATATAAATAATAGAATATACCAAAGAATAGTGTTTACCTTAGAAAAGAATATTTATGATAACCCAGAGAAGAAGGCTTAGAGAAAAGTTGTCCAAAGGATATATAGGTAAAAAACATCACTTAAAGCACATACACTAATGACACTTAATGAATGCCCTCTAAATAGGTTCTTCTAAAGACTATTTTTTGAAAACCTGATTTGAGATGAAACAGATGAAGCAGGTTTTTTATTGGTTTTATATACTGTATTTCTGAATTAACTAAAACTTTTTTCACTGAGAATTAAAGATACCATGAAATCAAACAGTTTCATAAATTCATATGTGTTTTGCCAAAAGGCACATGCCAGAAAATGCATTAGAAAATAATCAACATACTTGACCAGGTCAATTTGTAGATTAGACTTCTCAATTTTCCTTCCAAAACTATTCTTAAGAATGATTCTATAAACTTAAAATGGTTACACTTTTTTTCTTTAAGATAACTGAAATGCAGAGCTAAAAAAATGTCTACTTTTTTCAAATTTTTGCTTTCCTGCAAATAATTTGCTGCTGACCTTAAGTGTACTGTATTTTGACCTCCTTGTACTTTACAGGATATTATTTGTAGAATTACTTCTCACATTTTGAAGCAGACTGTCTGTGTCTCACATTCAATGAATATTTATGGTTGTCTGAGTACTTTACTGTCTTGATTCATAAAGATATCTCTAGTAAGGAGAGAATATAAGCATGTGTATCAAGTAGGGTGCATGTTTTGAAAAGCTTTCCCGAACTGATTTGAGTCCAAGCAACATATTGTCTTTTTGCATTATATTTTGTATCTCTGATTAAATTATAATTCACATAGTCACAGAGAATTGCATTTCTCCCCTCTTGTTTTCTCTATATTGTGGCTTGTTCCTATGCTCAAAACTGTAGCATATTCCAAATGTAACCCTGTTTTTTTTTTTTTTTTTTTTAATCCAAAAGAGAATGCTGAGGTTGCCTGAGCCATCTGGGGTCAAAATGGAAACTTTACATAATCAGGGACATTTGGATCCATCTCTGATGCTTGGACAGCACTGAAGGTGCTCCATGACTGATGAGGCTACTCTGTAAGGTAGCAATGAATCTGTTAATAAAATCAAAAAATGTAGTATGGGAGAAAATTCTTTTAGTCCTCTGAATAACAAGTCCTTCTAAGTTTATAAGCTGGCAGAAACTCATCTGGCATGTAGCATCTTTGGCAGGAGCCTGGATATGCACATTAGATATAAAGAAACCTCTACCAATGTCACTCTGCTGGCATGGAATGAGGTGATCATAAAAATTTGCAACTTAGTTGAATCTTACACATGATTTTATTTATTGGTTTATTAACTTTTCTTTGTTCAGAATACATCAAAGTCTGCTGACTGCATATAGAAATAAACAGTTATAAATTAATTTCACAATCAGGTGGAAGTCCAAAACCCACGCTGTTCCAGCAAACACATGTTTAACTTCAGGTGGTTAAATTGCCTTTCAGGGAACTACTCAGAGAAAACAATTCTTTGGGAAATGTTTGGAAAAGGAACAAAGGAATGAATTGCATAAGTAGCAATTTACTCAAAGTTGCAGAGAATGTTACCAGCACTAGCAACAGGCACCAATTTTGCTGGACATATCCTGTTAATGTACTGTTCTTTCATCCAGTTGTCTCCCCTGACTGATGGGTTTTGGGTTGGATACATGACACCCTATATTTAAAAAAGAAAAAAACATGGAGGGAAAGAGACAAAAAGATTAATCCTCAGACATCTTTTACAGAGATCCTCAGCAAGCAAATAACCAGGGACTCTCAGCATGAAGTTGTGGTAATTTGATGAAAGTTTATCCATGCCATTTAGGGTTGTCTGTCCTCACTGCAGTGTTCTGTTGCAGTCAATGACAATGACCACCTCTTCTGAAAATTTCCTTGGACTGTGACACCGTTTGCTCACTTGGTCGTTAATTTAGATTTGTCAGTCAAGATCCCTGTGTGCATTCACAGCCAGGGATGAGCACCAGACAGAGAGTGAAATGGGGCACAGAGACAGTGGCTTCTGGCTGTCTAGCAGAAATCTCCCAGGCTCCTGTCTGGGTTCCCACCAGCAGCAGTGGTTTTCCTGAGATCCTCATCATGCAATGCTGAATGAAGACAATTCCAACACTGAAAAAAACAGACCCATGTTGAGACCTCTTGGCTTCAAGTGACAGCAAAGCAGCAGCAGAACAGAGCCTTTCCACTTGCAGTGCCTGTACTCCTGGATCACCTTTCTTGACTTCTCCACTTGGTCTATTCAATATAGTTTGGGAAATATTATTTCAGAGCATAGCTGCTCTTTCTTGTTTTATTTCTGTAAAGCTATCCAGTAAGGCTGGGCTAAAAAAAAAAAAAAAAAAAAAAGGCAGCTGTGAGCCTGTATTATTTAATACTGTCAAATTTTTTCAGATGCAGTTTCTATCACTGGCATTAGACATATGACAAAATTATTTTTAAAAATCCACTCCATTATATCATCATTTAACCTGTGCTAGGACACAGAGTAGGGACTTTCAGAGAGTCTAAAATCTAGCCTCAAAACTGTTTTCAGGAAGGTTATTTCCATATTTTTATATATTTATGGAGGAAAGGATTCCAGAAAGTCATAAATCTCCTCTTCTGAATACTTGTACTTCAAACATCATAGAATAAAAAATTGTTAGGGTTGAAAAGGACCATAAAGATCATCTCGTTCCAACCCCTGGATATGGTCTAGAGTTTTTGGGAAATTGTACATATTTCTGCAATTTCATTATCTATGAAAATTCTCTTTTGCTATGATGGAACAGTTTCCTATGATGGAACAGTTTTTTTGAAAAAGAAATCATGAGACATCATAGGGGAAGATGGAACTTAGTGACAAAATGTGAAGTCATAAAAATGAGTTCACTGAAGTATTGTGAAGAAAATGATCTTATGTCATTTCCTTATGTATTTCCTTATGAAGATGTCTGAGTTATTTGAGAACATATTTGGGAGTTTCAGATAACTTCTGAGAGGGCATGTGAATATTTGCTAATCAAGGCATTTAGTTTTTGAACTGGAAAAAATAATGAAGGTGGATTCACATAGTTTACTTCTGTATTAAAAGTGGAAAGATGATCAAGTCATCTAGCTCCTGCTGACACAGCTGAACCAATGTTAACACAGCTGGGAATTTTTTCCTGGAATTCCCTCATGTGGAAAGGCTGCAGACACACTAACACTAATATCTCAGAATTTAACACTCTCAGGCTTTTGGGAAACGCAATTTAAACGTAAAATTAGATCTGTATGGTGGTTCAAAACTTAGATATGCATTTTTCAGTCTAAACTAATATCCAATTTAAAACCATTTTAGAGCAGGTAAATTTAAATATAATGAGTAAAACTGCATTGCATTATGGGTAAGTTAACTTTAAAAAACACACAAATGAAAAATAGGAAACTTGTGTCAAGAAATTAAACGTTCCCCTAAGCATCTTCCATGTCCACAAATTAACTCAGCAATTCCTATTTTTATTCATTTAAGATTTTTATACTTAATGCTTTCAAGGTTGTACCAGCTTTCTCTGTTAAGTTTTCCTCAGCTATCAGAATCTTGATGTACCGTGCAATCTACTTTGCAGTTACTTCACATGTGGCTTTGCTGAAGTTTGGGCAACACTGGTAAATGCTTCTTTCTTTTAAATAATTTATTTTTCAATGTATCTATCTTCTACCTATCTTCTACCTAAAATTTCCACTAAGAGTTTCACAAGTATAGCTTTATAAGTTTTTAGATAAATGCTCTGTAAAAATCACTCAACATAGAAAATTTTTAGAAGAACAAATGAAAGTATGTTTATTTCTTTCTACAAAAAATACTGTGATGTGAAAAAGAAAAGTGACTTTTCTTAAATTTAAGATTAACTTTATCCCCTTAGCTTGAGCCTTTAATCTGTAGAAAAGCCTGGGGATTTATGAGTGTTAACAGACCTGAATTTTTTATTTCTCCTTCTTTCCTTTTACTTGTTCATTTTCCATCTGTGTGTCCCCTAAGAACCTGAGAGCAATGATTGAAAGGAAAGATAAGTGATTTATTTGATATGTCTCTATTCTGCCTCACAGACAGCAATACGGTTAAAAGCAAGGTGATGGCTGATGGTTTAAATAAACATAAAATTTTGAAACTCAGTGGCACTGACTATGAAGGAGGCAACAATACCTAGAATGGTACAAATTTTTACATGATCACTATGACTTGATGATTCTTGTGGGTCCCTTCCAACTCAGAAGATTCTGTGATTCTTTAAATAATACTAATCTTATAGAACTGTGTTAATTATATCCTGAGAGGTGAGGCACATCATATGATGTTCAAAATTCATAAGAAATTTACCTGCTGCCAATAAAGTTGCTCAAGACAATTGCTCTGAATGTGAACATTTTACAGTATATGTTGAAATATGTGTTTACAATATCTGTAATATGCTGAATATCCTTTATCAAAAAATAAACTATTGGTCTTTGGTTCACATATTTCCCTGATATATGAATTTTGATTTTAATTTTCTAGTCGAAAAAGGAACTGAACAAGGTTTTCCTGAGACTCATACCCTCACTGTTCCAGAAAGGTCTATTTATGTAAAGAATTCTCCTTTAATAACCACTTTTAAAGACTTTTGAGATCATTTCAAAGTGATTTTTTCCAAGAGAGGACAAAAGGTTCTGCATCCTAATTTAACTGAGGAGTTTGAGCTTCAAAGAAAAGCTAAAGTTTCAGATATTTTTGTGCTTATTGTTTCCTATTAAAACAGCTTCAATCCACTAACTTTTTCTCTTTTCACTCTTCTCAAGCAGTGCACTCATCTAGAGAATTTATGTCCTAAAAGATGGATTCCAAACTGAATGTTTTGACTAAGATTTATGTTTTGTAACATCTGACCTGTAGCATTCACATTCCTTAACAAAGCCTGTCCAAAAGAGGCCATATGGCTTTTTGTTATTGCAGTTTCACTGGAGTAAATAAGGGAGTATCTCACTAAGTTCAATGGAGTTACGGTGGCACAATATTGTTTTTGATAGTGTTGGATTAGGTGTTTCATAGCAAGTGCAATTAGCACCTGATTGATCTGGGAAAAGCAATTTAATGACTAATGAATATTGGAGAGATATGATGTAGGAATGTAAATGCACTAGAAATAGATTCACTTAAAAACAAATGGGAAAGCATAAATTAGGGGAGGAAAAATTTAAAAAAATCAATGTACAGACAGTAATGAAGAAGTGCATCTAAAAGTCAAAAACTTTTTTTTTCTGAATTGTATTTTCTATGGATACACAAACAAAGCCCTTCCTCCTATGTCTTGTACTATTTGCTTATTTGGATTATCCTGAACAATTGTAGGCTTCCTCCACTAAAAGCTCACTTCAAGAAGCAACAGCAAGCTTCAGTTTGCAACCCAACAGATGTATGGGAAATGAATGTGGGAAATCCCAAGCTCAAAAATTGCAGCATTAAGGGGTGGGGGGAAGGCGGGGAGGGGAAGTGCTTTCTTAAATGCTGATTTTCCTATGTTTGATCTCATATGGCTTTAGATTAAGCAGTTATGCAGAAAATCAAAGGAAACAAATATTTGAAAAATCAAGTACCCTATGTGGCATGAACATAAAATAAGGGATTAAATGTTTTCAAATTGAACACATGAAATATACTCCTGTTCTAAAATAAATGTTTTTAATCCTCACCACAAAGCTGAAAAGAGTAGGGGAAAAGGAAGAGGAATAAAGGTGGGAAGGAGGAAGAAACAAGTAAAAGGGAGGGCAGAACATCTTTGCCTAGTTAAAGCAAAATAAAAGCTGAAATGAGCTTTCTGATACAGCCTCAGTGATACTACTTCTGCAATTCTGTTTGGAAATGGAAGAGATAATTGCATTTTCAACTTTGAACCCTTGCCATTCATTTCTGTGCTGTGACCTCAATAGTCTGCTTGATTGCCAGCCTGTTGAGGTACCAAGAGCAAAACAGTGGGAAATGACATAGCAGAAATCAAATTGCATGAGTCATTTTTTTTTTAATTTCCTTTATGTTCCTTATATAATTCTGATGGCAGCAGAGCTAAAGTTAATGAACAGTAGTAAAAGCATCTGCTGAAGCTGTGTCAGTAGATTCACCTCTGTGTTCACAACTGCAGTGCTGCAAAATTTATCCAAGGTCTCTTTGAAACAAGTTTTTAAATGAGGTGAAAAGTACCAGAATTATACAGCTCATGAAGGAACTATATAGTGTTGTGGTACCATAAATAAATGCTGACATTTCCTCACTAGTAACTACCATAGCAGTGGGTAAAAAAATTTGAAATTCAGGGGGTTAGACTACTATAAAATTTTTACAAGGTTAAGCAAAGTGAGCACTAGAGCACTGTGAAATGTCCACTGTGCCTTTTAACCAGATTACTAAGGGCAAAAATCACCTTCTTCCCCTCAGGGGTGCCCAGACTTTCAAAAGTAAAAGAGAAAAGCCCCATCAGATTAGTTTCTGGGCTTTTCAGCAGGAGGCATTGCTTGTATGTAATTGCTCAGTTTCATTATTCATGGGCTAAGAGCAAAGTGCTCAGTCGAAAGAAATTGGCAAGGTCTGGGGCACTACAAGGAAGATATTTAAGATTTCATTCAATAAAATACTTTATAATAACTTATGAAAAATTCATTTCCTGACAGAGGAAATACCAAGCATCAACTTAATTTGTGTGTGTTGGTATTGTCATATGCAATCCATGTAAGGATGACCATAGGGGACCAATTGCTTTCTCATGGGAATCACATGAGAAAGGATGGAGGGGGGGGAGGGTTGTTTCTGCTTTAATTTCAGTGGCTGCTCCTGGAAATTAAGTATCAAAACTTCTCTAATAGCTCCAATTCCCACAAATGGTTGATTGGAATGATCATCTTTCTCTTACCAATGTGAGCAGTGACACTGGCAGGATAACAGGATGCTGGGCCAGGGATTGGGAGCTTCTTGATGATTCTGAGATTTGTTCATCAAGTTCCTGAGGCTTAAATCCTTAAATAAAAAACTGAAATCCAGTGACTCTTGCTTGACTTCAGCTGATTCATGGAGCTGGTAGTCTGAATAGTTTGGCTTGGGAAAGCTGCTTACCCACATTTGCCTTCACTCTACAGTCTGACAAATAAAAATAATTACAAATAAGCAACTAAGTGCAAATTCAATGACAGCTGGGCTGCATAAAATCAGGTGTAGGTCTAACATAAATTTCTGCATTATAAAACTGTGACCTCGAGTCCTCCCTTCAGTTGCTACAAATTCCTGAAGGAGGTTGGAAGTCATGGACACCCTTCTGCTGGGCATCCATAACTCTTTTGAGCCCATGCCCAGATGCACCTCAGGTTTGAGATAAGGCATATTATATTCAAATTCATCATGGTTCAGAAACCAGATTTATCAATTTCTCCACTGAGGCCTGGATATAGGCATTTCAAATTGGATTGCACTGCAAATACACCAAATATTTTGACCAAGTTTTGAATATTTCTCTTCCTGCTTGTGCAAAAAATGTAGAGGCATTTCCCTCTTAGAGAATGTTTTAACCTGATACTTGGGGAGGCAGAGGACATGCAGACAAAATCTAGGCTATGTACTGTCTGCCTGCTCTCAAGAAGTTTAAGAGCTACATTTTGGCTAGGACAAGAGTGGCCTCAGGGCCTCCACCCTCCCTTGGGAAACAACCATCATGCTTCTAAGTAGCTGACCATAGTGCAGGTTGTCAGCATTAGAAACATAGAAGGCTGAGCCAGGCCAGTATTTCACAGGTTCCCTGCTCAGGGGATTAGTTTGGGATGCTAGAGTAACATAACAGAGGCATATCTTCAGGTAAAAGAGGAATTTGGAATAATTATGCTCTGTGTTGCAAGATGGGACAGGAGGTCACTCTGTGATTCTGTGATTCTGTGAAATGGTGCCCACCTTTATTTAGGAGATTATTCATGGAGTTTTCCTGGTATTCCCTGTTCAGTCTTTGGAATTTCCCTTGGAGAAAGTTCAGATAATTTTGAAGACTTCTATGATGTACCCTATTTCTATTAAAAACTGTGCAAGAAACAATGAAACTCACCTCAGTGCTCTGGATTTCAGACTCAGGAAGGCCAAAACATCTCTTTCTCTGCCAAAGCACATGGGTGTCAATGTGGATCCTGTTTCAGATTTCTAGCTGGTTTTGTTTGTTTTAAAGATCAAGGCTTTTAGTTAAAAAATATCTAAAAAGTAACTGAAAGCTGTGCCCCAATATAGATTACAAATTGCATGTACTTTACAGCCTTAAGAGTGACAGCCAAGGAAAATAAACAGTTTTATCTTCATCATGGTCATGACTCCTGGAATCTCTGGAGTGAATACAACTCTTGCAGGTGCCAAGATATTAGTGTCAATAATAGATGTACAGAGCAGGTATCTGCTGGATAGCAGAATGATGGGGTGCTGCTGGGGCTCACAAGACCACTCTGGGGGAGTAAGGGTGAGATCACACTGCCTTTTAATTCTCATGGGCTGGAAGCTCCTGGGAATGCAGCTGACCTTGTGCACAGGTCACAGCTGATCAAATGTGCACTGTGGCTTGTGTTTGCTGTAGGTGGAAGGTTGTTATGGGAGAGGAGGCAGAGGAAAAGCAAGGAGTTATGGCTCTTGCTGCAGAGGTCAGGGATCTCCAGCTCTCTGGTCTACATGCTGCTAACCCTTGCAAACAGTCTCATGCAGTAGCCTAGAAATTGTAATGGTGACAACATTTTGTCATCTAAAGTTCAAAAAGAGCTCAATTTGGTTTGTAAAAACTCAGATTCTTACTGTGAAGGAACCAGTCCTTCCTCAGAAACTGGAACCAAGTAGCATTTATTGAACCATAGCAATTATAAATAAGGGATCATTACTTGCAGTTTTATAACCCTTTCCTCCTGAATTTTCTGGATGCAGCATAAGCATTCACTGACTCATGACCTCATGATAACATTGAGTTATAGCTGTTTAACAGATCAGTTGATACCAAGAGGTTAAGCAACTGGGTTATTTTCACAGAGGGAATGACTGCATAGCTAGCAATGAAAAGATGCTAAAAATTCTGGAATTATGTACTTCTAAATCACTTTGCATCATTCAGAAGACACTGATAAATATTTACCTTCCTGAACCCCAAGACACACTGCGCTTTTCTTAAAGTAAAGCCGTGTTCTGCACTCAATAGTTGTAATGTCTCTTGTAATTCTAAGGCCCATAAAAGGATATGACTGTGAAGGACATCAGGAGGACATTTGGTCCATTTCTCCAGATTAGTCATTCCTGAGAGATATCTATTAGGACATGCTGTTTTTCAGCAGTATGATGTCCTCAAAGACCTTTAATATTAGAGATCCTCCGGCCTCCACCTGTAAAACCTTTTCAGTGATTCTCTATTCCTAAATTTTTCAGTACTTTTCATAAAATCTGACCCACACCTTTTTTGTAATTTAAAACTGTTGCTTCTTATTCTATGCTTTGTGTCCATGAGGACCTGATATTCCTCCTCATCCTTTCATAACAACCTTTCACACACTTCAAAACTATTATCCTTTCCCTCCGCCTACTCTTCTTTATACCTCTTTGGTCTCAGGGTCACATTTCTTTGACCTCTGATTGTTATTGAACCTCTGCAATACTTCTCTAGCTGGTCCAACTTTCTAGAAAGTTGTTGCCTGAAACCAAACCTGAGGCATGTCTGAGGGAGACATGATCACCACGTGCAGTTTACAATAAAACACTTGTTTGGCTGCACAACTGCTGCCTCATTAGTTGTTCCTTACCTTTGATTCCTGAGGCCAGTAATTGCTGTCTGAGAGTCTGCCTGAGAGTTCACAGAATCATAGAATTACAGAATGGTTTGAGTTGGGAGGGATCTTAAAAATCTTCTAGTTCCAACCTCCCCACGACTGGCAGGAACATTTCCCCTTAGACCAGGTTGCTCAGGGCCCCATCAAACCTGGCTGTGAACACTCCAGGTACGGGGCATCCACAGCTTCTCTGGGTAGTTTGTTTCAGTGCTCACCACCTTCAGAGTAAAGGATCTCTTCCCAACATCCAATCTCAATCTCTTTCAATTTAAAGTCATTCTCTCTTGTCCTATCACTACATGACTCCAGAAAGCTCCTTTCTGCTTTTCTTGTAAGCTCCCTTCATGTGTTGGAAGGCTGCTGCTAGGTTTCCCCAGGCACTCCACCCCTCTGATCAGCTCCATGTCCCTCTCTGGACCATGTCCATGTGCTCTAGTCCTGGATGCAGGGCTCCTGATGGGGTCGTTTGTTGCATTTTTTTACACTTGTCTGTATTGAATTTTATCCTGGGTTTTTTTTCAGCCCATTCTTTCAACCTGTCAAGATGATTTTTGAATTTGAATCCTATCCTTTAATTTATTCACAGTCCTTCCTAGCTGCATGTCAGCTGCAAATTTAATAAGTGTATATTCCATTCCATAACTCAGGTCATATTGCATACACCTTTATAAGGTTTAGGAAGACTGAAAGAAGTCAGCAGACAATTTGGCAAAAGACTGTGTTCCTTGTGTACCACTCAAATATAGAATGAGTTTACTTTGTTTTTTCTAAATATATCTGATACTTCCATGGTTTTGGTGCTTTTTTAAAACTTTCAATATTTTTAACCCTTCTTTATTTTCCTGAATATATTTTTTAATATTAATATTTTTTATTAGTTTTTAAAAGTCTGTTGTGGGATAGAGATACCAGATGTAAAGCACTAACCACTTACACTGTGCTAGCATTTTTACTGTAGTACTGAACTATGTAAATCACAAATGCAATACAAATGCCACCAATATGACAGAGATTATCCAAAACTGCTGACACCAGCCGTCTCCAGGGGAAAATTTCTAAGTGATCAGTTTTAATCAGGCCTTTTTCTGAAGCTTTTATGTAGGCTTCCACTCATGCAGGTTAGGGCATCTGCCAAAAGAGTATTTTCCTTGCTGTTTATATAGTTCTGCAAGTGACCATTATAATTCAGGGGAAGGAACGTAAATCCTGATATGTTTGATTTGCTGGGCCATGGTGACACCTTTTCCATCAGAAAAAAAGCTTTCTTGTAATTCAGCTTACTCAGCAGGGTTCGTAAAGCTGGATAATCCCATGACTTTCAGCTGCTAAACCTGTTGCAGATATTTAATATAAAATGACAAGAGCCGCTGTTCTTTAAACTATTTCTTTGACACTTAAAAAATGCTTAGGCCACTGACCCACCATGAGCCAAAACTTACAACAGTGAGTAGCAGTATCTTTGTTTTCAGATGATCGTGATTTACATCCATGCTGAAGTTTCCTGGGAAGCAGAGGATTTTAAACTGAGATTACATAATAATGTTTGTCCTGTTTCTCGTAAAAGGCACTATGAAAACCGTTCATGGTTTAATGGTTTAAAGATCTTTAAACTTTAAATGTTGGAATCAACAGATGTTCGGAAAGTATGTTTCTCTTAACTCTAGTAGTCTTTAAATTTTCACTTACTAATATTTGTCTATATTGGTGATGTTTTTTTAAAGAGATACCCAATGTGAAGCCTTGTTTGCATCCTTGCTTACCCAAAAAGAACTTAGGTGGACTTTTATAACTGTTGAATTCTACGTGGGGTCTTGTCTGTACAAGTTATCAGAGTTTTCTGTAATACTCTACAGCTGCTAGACAGGATGCACCTTCGTTTTCACCCTCTTCATAGGAGTTTTTTTGTCAGCAAATCGTGTTTCCAGTTGTGTCTGTGAGAAGATCTAAAGTCCAGGCATTGCCCCTCTGGACTACACTACCCTGAACTTTTAGCAGGCTGCAGTCTGAGATGGTAAGTCCTGCTAAATGTTTAACCAAAAGATCCATGCTCCTTTTTTCTTAAAATAAAAATTGTCACTTCAGATATTCTCCTTCTTAAACAAGATACATCCCAGAGCATAATCTTTACCTTTCAGCTTTCAACATTTCTGGCAATGCCATTTAGTTCTGTGTTAGAGTATTTTCTAACACACTGGAAGATATCTTTAAACTTTGCCTGAAGTAATGCCAACTAAAGTTTCTGGGTTGACTTAATCCTAAGAAAACCTGAATATGTTGCCAAGAAGGGGTATTGACACTCACCATTGTGAATTTCTCTTGATGCAGCCTTAAGCAAGAGAGCAAACTGTGCCAGCTGAAAGACCCAGTGCAAGCAAATACAGAATTTGAGAGGACAAAGCCATAAATAACACTTTAAATATGAATGAAAAGGAACTCTGGGCACAAGAGGACTTAATTATTTTTCACTTTTTCCTCTTAGTAGGATTCTCCAGATCATAGTTGGAATTCATGTTCCTTTTGTTCTTCCTCAGGGATACTGTAGCCATAGTCTTCTTATCTGTGATATCTGTTTTCCAAGGTCCATTAAGACTGGATGCTCTGTGTAAATTGAATATTAGGTCTAGAGAGACTGTCCTGGTATTGCAGGGCCTGTTGTAACCCCTGTTGTAACAGGGAGCACATTGTTAAATGTGCTCAGAAGCAAATGGAGAGAGCTGCTGCTGTGTTGCCAAACCACTTTGTATTCTTGATTCTCCTTCTGTATTCCTCAAGGGCTGGTCAGCAATACAGTGAGTGTGGGAGAACTGTTTTAGAGATTTGTTGTTGTCAAGACTGAAAGGAAATTGGCAGCCCAAAACAAAACTGAAAAGTGTATCTTGTATTTCTGCAGACAGGAATCATTTTGGAAAGAATCAAGAAGAGTAAAGTTTGGTAGTGATTCTTAGAATGAAGTACAAAGGCTTTGAAACTGGATAAAGTGAAAATAACATGCCCTCCCAAATATATTCCCTGCCTTTTAATTTGTCATGATACACCAGCTTAGACATATGTTTTTGCCTTTTTGAAAAATAGTCTAATTAAATTTTAGTCACACAGATTTTCAGCTATGAGACATGAACTTTGATTAAATTAAAGGAACAATTGTATGATGACAGCATAGCAGGCCTTCTGGGTGGGAAGAAAATTGGTAGATGCCATATATCTTGACTGCTGTACACCTCTGGACTCTCATGTGCAAGCTTGGGAAACATTGCCTAGATTAAGAAAAATGGTTAGGTGAGTGCATTACTCATTTGAAAGGTGTATAAAAGAGTAGGTGTCACTAATTCCTGATCAAATTAGAGGGATGGTTTCAGTGGGTGTTTACAGGAATTATCCTGAATGGTATGCAGTGCTTTTTCAAGACAGGATGGAGAACACATTTATTAATTTCACAGAGAGCACCAGCTGGACAATATATGTATTAAAAAACAGGATTAGAACTACAACAGTGTTGATAAATTGGACAAATAGTCTGGAAAAATAGAATGCAATTCAATAAGCTAAAAAAATGCAATGCTCTGCCTTTTTGCACAAATAGTAAACTACACTTAAGCTGAAGGGTAATGCAGCAAATCTGCAGAAAGGTTTAGAATGAGTCACCAATAGAAATACTACTGGCTGCAAAAGAGAGAGAGACACATGTGTGTTTACTCATTAAGTGTTGCCTGTGCTGTAACAGCAAGATTTCTGAGTGAGGTTAAGTCTTCAGTATGTGTTCTGTAGCAGATTTGGTTGATGAAGAACAAGAAAGATGTAGATTAGCTGGATAGAGACCAAAGGACAGCAGTGAGAATGATGAAGATTAATTAAGAGGGGATGGTTGGTGAAAAATGAAGGATATTTTTGATCCAAACAGTGGAAGTTTAAATAACTGAAAGCTTTGATAAGGAGAGGAATGAACTCTTCCCTTTGTCTGCCTGTTGAACAAGAACAAATTATATTAAATTGTGGCAAGGCAAATATAATTTGAACATAAGGAAAATTTTTCCAGGAAGAAGAAAAATGGAATTCTTGATCAGAGAGTCTGGGAGAGTACTGGAAATCTCACCTGAGAAATCCCTAAAAGATGTTTGGACAAATGTCTATCAGAAATAACATAGGAATAACTTATCCAGTCCCAGAGTGGAGAAATGACTGGATGATTCCTTCAGTTACTTCCTGGTTTGATTTAATATAATTCCAAATTTGTCTTCATTTTTGACAATGTGTGTATTCCTTTGACTTTTAGTTTTTCTGTGCTTAAGACACAATGATTAATCACTGTTTCTGACACACTGTCAACCAAAACAAAAGAACTGTCTCACTCAACATGTGCCTGACTTATCACAGGATCATGTTATCCACTTTTTTCCCTGATAAACTATAAAGCCATGTGAAAAATTGCATGTACTTTTGATAAATTTTCCCTTTTGGCCTCTACTCTGCCATCAGTTTCATGTTCCCCAAGGGACATTTCTCTCATGCCAACAAGTTCAAAGAGTTACCAAAAGCTATCTGCATCTGGCAAAGACCCTACAGAGAAGAGAACTCTCATTATGGGAACATATCCTGTCTCCCTTCTTCTCTCCTGAGGACAACAGTTAGCATCTTGAGTAGAGGGATTCACAATACTCACTCATTCCCAATCTGAATTAAAATGTTCACTCCCACAGCTGGTGATCATGCTGTTATCTCTGCTCATGCCAGGGGTCATTCCTGGCTTTGCAAAAGCATGCAGAGAATTCTTTCTAGTTGGGTAATGTCCTAAACTATTACATTTGAAAAACATTTTTAATAAATTAAGATGAATGCTAAAAATATAGAAATCTAGGCAATCAAAGGAAAGGCTCCTGTTGATTTCAGCAGGGTTGAATCAGATCCCTTACAGAAAGCATCCAGAGGTTAATGTACTGGTTATGAAGTTTTTCTTCCCTTGTAATCAGTTCGTTTGGTCTCGTATTAATGAAAGCATCTAGGGAAATATAAACAAAAAACAATGCAAGGACATTTTAAGAATGCTGTTGATGCCTTCTTTTACTTCTCTTTGAAGTATCTGTCATATACCAAGTAATGAATAACTCAGGCAACCCAATTTCCCAGTGATAAAACCTTTGCAGAGGCTCCACTATTGCATAGTCTCTTCTTCTCTGTGTAATGTTATTTAATATGAATTTTCTGCTGGGAAAGCACAAGTAGCCTAGATAAAATGGAAGTATTGCAAACTTGCTTGAGAGTCAAACTGAATTTTTGCCTCCTTCTGAATATAATAGTTATATCAGTGATCAGTGACATTTCTGCTTTGCATTTTATACATCATTCGTTTCTGTATTTCCCAAATCCATTTCTGTAGTCTGACATATCTGTAAAATAACAATACTCTACAGAACACTGCCCAAAGCTACTGTATGCCTACAATTTCTTTCCTGATACTCACACACAGGCAAAAAATCATACAATGCCAAAAAAGCATGAATACCTGTGATTCTAATTTAACCATTTAAAAAATTCTCTGCTGCCTAATAAAATTATTTCAGTCAGTAGTTTGCATTGCACACTTGCAAAGCAGAGCACTGAAGTGCAAGGTTTGATTTCATCTAGCAATCATTTAATTAGGAGTCAAAAGGAGCCTGCCTGAAGAGATGTCTGTAAGAAATCCACTTTGACAAAACTGGAGTGTGTCTGGGATTTTTCACCTTGTTTGTTTCTGCTCCTTGCCTTGCTTCAACTGATTAATGTGTGGTTCCTCAAAGCCTAAAAGATATATGCTGACAGGTAGACTTTTTTTCCTATAGCCCTGAACTTTGAGCTAAACTATGGTGAACTAAAAAGTTAAGCAGGCATTGAACTTCTGCATGCACTACTTTTTTCAGACAGATGAGAGCTTTTATATTATTCTAATATTTTTTGTAGGTGTACCTGAATCGCAAACTGGATGTGGGCAATCATGAGTTGCAGAGAAATGATTAAAAGCTTTTCCTTCAGCAAGAAGTACCAGAAAAAAGTTAGTTTTCAAACACTGCAGAGCTATGGGTGGGTTTAGTTCAGATTCAAGCCGAGCAGACAGGCAAAGTTCAATGAAAATCTTGCCTTTTACTTCTGACTAAGGGATGCAAACAGCATGTTACCATAAAAAGATAAAGCACATAGGTAGTTTGTGAATTAATACACATCTTGCAAATCCAGCTCAAGACTTGTGTATTTTTTGTATTCTGAAGAGCATCCACCTTCAACCAGTACTGGTGGGTGACACATCTGCACTCTTCTTTTGACTAAATATGCTAAAATTGCTGGGGAAGATGTGCTCAGCCTCTCGTGCTCAGGAAAGCGAGCATTCTGCAGTCTGCCTCAGTGCAGAGTAAAACAAAATCCCCCAGAGCAGAGGCTGGCTCACAGACATGCACATTATCATCCCTCCAGGCTGATAACCACAGACAGCAGTGTATGAATGAACGTGCCATGTATGCAGTGATTATGCAACACGTACCCACACCGTCCAGCTCGCATTAGCATCACTGCAAGCATCTTATCAGGCTGGGCTGCTTCTCAAATGAATGCTGCCAGGCTGCTGGAATTATCTGCACAGTCAGATACTCATTTTTAGCTTTTTCATCATGGCTGAAGACAGCTCCACTTGATCTCAGCAAAGTTATTTTAAAATCTGAGAGTTTGCCAATGTTTCTTTTTAAAGGATCACATCTAGTGTGACTCATTACTCCTGGATTTCATTTGTCAGAGCAGCCAAGTAGTCTAGCTTTTACATTCCCAATGGCCATTATCTCTGTTTGCTAACAGCTAAATGGCTGATGCATGGATACACATTATTCCTGTGTTTTCTTGCAGAGAGAGATCACTTGCTGGAAACAAAACATTAAAACAAGACACTAAAAGAATATGCTAATCCACAGATTTTAGAGAAAAAATGGTTATTGATGGGAAATACGTATATAAGGGATATTTTACTGACTGCTAGCTCCAAGGGAGTTTATTAATTGGATTACTTTTAGATGATATAATGGATTTGTTCAAATAGTCTTATGCTACTGACACTATATGTTAAATAACAATTTCTAGCAGCAATCAATATGTTAATTCCAAATACAGCAGCTGGTTCCACAGTATGATCTTTATTCATCAAACTATTGCCAGAGCCTGCCTCACAGTAAGCATGTGAAGAACCTGTATGTGTTCAGCCATCCATTTAAGCCAGTGAAGCTGGTTCCACTAGCCACAGAGTAAAGCTGATTTTAGGCAAATACTTCAGTGATTTAGGGTCTGAATCATCGTAAAATTGAGCTGAAGAAACCATTTGATTAACTAATGTGGAGCCTGAACCACGTAATTACAAGATCACGCACAGCTGGGGTAGAATTCATTAGACAACATTAGAGTTACCTTTCGATAAGCACAAAGAGTAAAATAATTGTTGCTCCATTAAATAGATGTACTACAGTTTGTGCATTTCATGTCTGGTATACGGTGCTGCAGATGCTTTCTGATTAGCAGTGTAACATGATGATGATGATGATGATGATGATCTACAGTTGCTCAGAACAATTTCAAGTGATAATTAGCTCAGCAGAGAAAATTCCTACCACTATTTCAGGAGGTCACAACAAATGTAATCATGTGATCCAAAATCTTTCAAGCCATTGAAATTTCACATTTATAAAAAGATCCCCTCTAATCTGCTCCATGATAAAACTAGCATCAACAGTAAAAAAAGATATAAACATTAAAATTGTTACTGTGACCTTTATACTACTTTTTTAGTTGTTGTTTTTGATAAACAGTGTACCTTTAGTCACCAGTGTAATGTAGTACCTTGCTACTAGTTGTAGATCTACTCATGTGAATGATACTGGGCCAATTTTGAGTTGTAGATATAGGCAAGATTTCACTCTAAAAAACAAATGAGAACATCTTCTAAGGTATGATAAATCCAGACAGTGCTGAGACAAAGCAATTGCACATGAATGTGTGACTCCATCTGCAGCACAGCTGTTGAGTGGGGTTTGCAATGAACCAGGCAGGCAGAAATTCCATTGTAGTATGGCAATGAGTTATGGTAGTGCTGTTACCATAAATGTGCATGGTCCAGTCACATAAAGACATCATTTAATCATTGAAAATGTTACATTTTAAAATATAATATGAATGTATTACTTGGAAGGAACGGCAAATAAAAGACCAGCAATATGAAATGATTAGTTAAATAGATAACATCTGCTTGTGATGACAGTTAAGTGTTGTCCTCAAAGATCTTTTGTCATTTGAAAAGTTTTCTTGAATAAGACCTGTGAAAATTGTATTTAAAAAAAGAAAAGAACACTACCTAGTGCTCTGTGCAATTAAGCTACATCTCTGCTGTTGCAAACGAGTGTTCTAAGGTCATTTAAGGTCATCAGCAAAAGATTATTTTTTAATAAAAACGCAAAAGCACGACAAAGTTAATTGGCAAGATTCATTCTTCTACTCACTAGATAGTTAAAGCACACAGAGAAAAAGCCAGCTAATATCTAATATCAATGTATCTAAAACCAAAATCAACCCAAAAATTACCAAGTGGAGGTTGGGGGTGGGGGGAGGGAAAGGATAAGGGTAGGAAAGTGAAGGAAAAGAAAGGAGTAAGGAAGACCCTCCTGTTGAGTCACAAGGCTAAACTGTGGCCTGGACTTGACCAATAGTCTAAGCCTAAAGGTTTGAAAACACTTGATCTTAACACTTAATTGATAACTCAAGTTAAACAATTTAAGAAAAGCTTCATGTAGAATTTACTGTAGCACAGCACAGGCCTAGCTTACAAACCTAAACACTTAAGAATCCGGGATAGCAACATTCCATTCGCTAGGACATATTCACACTTTCATGTACACAGACCAAAGAGTAGGTACCAGGCATACCTGTGAATAATTCCCCCTGAATTCAGTGAAGTACTCAGTTCAGATACCTTTGCATCTTCTAAATGGCTGCAGGGTTGAGCCTCGAAGGGTGAGGGACATCAGCCCAGCATCCACCACCCTTGTTGGGCAGGGATTCTGCAAGGACCCCAAACCTGAGGGTTCACTCTAGAGGAGTCCCAGGCAGAGGCAGATTGCTGCTCAGCTCCCACTGTGCTCCAGGACAGCTCAAAGGGTCTCACTTTGCACCACTGCAGACTTGCAAGAAGGTTGGCTTTAGTCATGATAATTTTTCATCCTGGCCACAATTCAGGTTGTTAACTTCCTTTGAAAGATTAGTAACAAAAATGTTACCCCACTCGAGTTGTTATTCAGGCAAGAAGTGTAAGTTTCCAAGGCTGTTCATTAAAAACAGGAGCTTGTTAGCATAAGTTCATGGAAGCAGACAGTGTTTCTGATAAGCTCAAGAGGAGCTTAGCCTAGGTGCTGTTCATCAAGGCTGAGGCCTTATGAGCATTTCTCAGATCAGGGGTGGGGGAATGCACCAGCACATCTGCTCATTGTATAAACTAACCTGATTAGAACATTACAACTTGGAAAAATTCAGTTACAGGTCCCTTCCAACTTGAGACATTCTATCATTCCGTGATTCCGTGATTCTATGAACATTTCTAGGTCAAAAGACTTTCTGTGTGGTTTGGGAGTCAGCAGAATTTACACATTTCAAATGCCAAAAAAGGTCATATGTGTATCGACATGCTGGCATCTCCATAACACTGAGCGAGCACTTTTCAGAGAATCCACAAGAATGACATTTTCTGACCTATCTTACATTCAAGCATGCTGGTAAATGTCTGGACTTCAGACATCACCTGTCTGCTTAGGGTGTCTTGCAAACCACTATTTGAACAGACTCTATCTGGCCTTGAGAGGGGCCTGTCTCTGGTCCTGAACACACACATTTGTCTTGATAAGTTTAGCTGTGACTGTGTTACATATCTGGGTACCATTTTATATTGAGTATTTATAATAAGGAGGAGTAGAGAGCTTAAACCCTCTTTAATCCCCCAGTAAACCCCTGTGTGAAGCTTCCCACCAAGGTCAGTTCTCCCTACTAATGGGTTGATGTGGTATTTCAGCATGCAATTTAGAGAGAAAGCAGCTGATAAATTAATTTCTAATACATCACCCTGTGTTGCAGGATAAAGCCCAAGCTGATGGAGGGGCAGTGTGGCTTGTGGGCAGCATGGGACTAGCATTCAGGGACTGTGGATCCTCTGACGGGCTACAGTGCATTTTTTTTCCACTGAGTGACCTTGAACACGTAATTTGTCCTGTTATAACATGAATAAGATGATTTAGACTTCAATTTAAAACACTTCAAAATCTATGCTTGAAAAGCTCTATATGAGCATTAGCTATCACTGAAAGCAGTGCTAGGATCTGCACCAGGTCCCCTCTGTTTCTGCATCTATTGTTCCTTATCTTCATTGCTCCTTTTGTCTTCACTCCTTTGCCTCCCACAAACCCTTTCCCGTAATCAATCTTCATAGACTGCACTCAAAATAGACCCCTTCAGCAGCCTGAAATAACTTCTTCAGTTTAAGGCAAGTAAAGAGATAGAGAACAAGTCAGTAAACAAGCTGATTATTTTCCCCAGTAATCCAAAGCAGTTCTTTAAACTTACATATGATCCTTCCTTGTGCTCCCATTCCTCCTGGGTCCTTCCTCTTTCCTTTGTTGTTTTGCTATTATTCTTTCTTGACATGCTGCACCTGCTTGAGTCCAAATGGCCTAAAAGGCAAGGGATGTATCTTTTTGTCTTTACTGTGCCTTACATACAAATGTAGGAATGGACATTACATTTGAAACATTTTCTGAACACATTGGTGATTTAGTGTTCTGCATCTTTGTAAACACTTTGTTTTCTCCCCTGCAGCGAATTGACTGCCTCTTTTGGATCTTCTGTCACTGATTCTTTCTGTGCATTGCAGTTTTCTCTGCTGCACAGCTGAGATGGGTTCTTTTGAAAGCATTTGCTTCACACTCATTTATTTCTTGCAGAGTCATATCACCCCAGGGCTTGATTCTCACTGCCTTTTGCACACAGTTGCTCCCACTACTTGGGGCTACTGATGATTTTCTTCCTGCTGTCTCTCTCTCTCTCTCTCTGAGGAGTGTGGGTTTTCCCTTGAGAACTGTACCTGATTTGTGAGGAAACTAAAGGTTGTAACTGCAACTGCATGAGAAGGAGCAAGGGGCTGTGTTGCACAGTGCCAGTCTCTGACAGGCACAGCCAAACCCCTATGGAAGATGTCACAGGGTGGCATTTCCCTGGGACACCTCTGCAGATCAGGACTTTCTGACTAGGATTTTCTGTAGTGGCATAATGATGCTTCCTCTCCCTTCTCTACTCCAGGACTCACTAATACACTATCAATATATATTGTATTTCTAACTTTAAATGACTGGGAATGGGAAAGTAAGGCTGCCTGTCACTAGCCTCAGAATTAACATTTGCAAATAAGTATCCAGAAAGACTTCTGCAGTCCAAGAGATCATTGTTATTGAATAGCACAGTTCGCATGTAATCCTTTTCTTTGAATCATAGAATATTTTCGGTTGGAGGGGACCTTAAAGATCATTTAGTTCCAAACCCCCTGCCATGAGCAGGGACACCTTTCACTAGACCAGCTTGTTCAAAGCTCCATTTAGCTTGTCCTTAAATGTTTTCAGGAGTGGAGCATCCACAGCTTCTCTGGGCAGCCTGTGCTGATATCTCACCACCCCCAAAGAATTTATTCCTAATATCTAATCTAAATCTACTGTCCTTCATTTTTAAACCATTACCCCTCATCCTATCACTGTGTTTCCTGAGAGTATGCCACCCTATCTTTTCTGGAGTCTCCCTTTAAATACTGGAAGGCTGTAATGCATAAATTTTTCCTCTTCATGGAAATCTTAAGTAAAAGGCAAGAGATTTATAGAACCTGGAGAGAAATCAGAGTTCACTTATCACTTCTAGATTGCTCTTGGTGACACTGTGGCAGATTTGAATCCCTTAGACTGAAGTGCTAAATACACAGATTCTGGTATGAACAGTAATAGAAAAGACCATGTAAATATTTTTGTATTATATTAATATAAAGATAATGAAGAGTAGAAGCTTTGCTATATCATCTAGGCAGAATGCACTAGGTAATAGAGCCACACAATTCATTTATTTCAGGCCCTCATTTGATCCACGTAAGGTGCTCTTTCTCATTTTCCTTCCTTTCTCAGTGTTTCTAAGTCCTAGTTTCCAATGCAAACAAAAGTTCAAAGTAAAATTCAGTCCAAAATACTTCAGGCCTACTTCAGGTGCTAGACCTCTCTGGGGAGACTCACCTGGTTCTTCTGGCTCATTTGTGAGTCTTCAGGAGCTCTGCCATGGGATATTAGTCTGCAGAAAAGGACAGAAAGAGGAGACAGGACATTGGAAGTACGTCCATATACAAGAGAATAAAACAGAAAAAGACATTAAGTGTTTCCTTTGCTTGAGCCTGTATGGCCATTAGCTGTGTTTAAAAAAAGATTAGACATTAGGAAAAGATCTAGTTATAAGTGCAAGAAAAACTAAAATTAACTACCAAGGAAACTGATAAAATCTTTTATTGGCAAATTTCTATGAAACAGAAATATCTGTCAGAGGTGATTTAGTTATCTTTACCTTACTGCAAAGCAATAAATCGGGCACTAGGAGGCCTCCCTCTGCTCTTCCATGCCATCAAATACAAATTGGCACTGAAGACACTTCATCACCAGGCCTTAGCTCCCAACAGGATTGCATGTGGCTGTAATTGGTTTAACTATTCCAGAAAAACACTCCTGCCCATATTTTTAAAGAGGCAGGCTTCAGAAATCTGTCAGTGAAATAAAGCCTGGAAGAGAGCATTCCATCTGGGGTAACCCTTTTTTGCCGTATGTCAGTCCCTGTGAAATGTTTTATGTATGTATTCTTTGGAAATCATCTAGCAGAAACAGCTGTGTGTGCTGCCCACCTGCTCAAGCCTACAATCTAGTGTTATTTCAATTAGATTTGATTGCAGGAAAAGTTTATGAAACAGCTATCAATGATTTCATGCCATCTGGCTTCCGCTTCTCTTCTGTTTAGAGAGACCCTGTGTTTACATTGATTGGCCTTCTATATATACAAGCATGATTGAGTTTTATTATTCTTTTTATTTGTCTGATAGCAGTGTGCTTGGTGCCTTGCAGTGTGCTGTACAAACTTACAACGGAAGAGAAGCTGTAAAGATTTCATGTCATGAAGTTTGGATCAGACACACAGGAGGCTTCAGTTGAGAACACACCAGAAAAGAAATTGTATTTTAAAATCCCAGTTTATTAATTAGGATATATATATATAATTTTTTTATATATATATATATATATATTTTTTTTTTAAACAGAGGGTAAAATGATTTGGGTTTAGCCATGTAAAAGCTAAGTTCTCAAATAAGACAGTAATTTGGTTCCCTTCCAGAGTCAACAGAAGGAGATATAAACTTTATCAGGAGGAGCCATGTCTCAGGTGAAGTGGATTGCCTCTGGAGACACTTCTTTCCTCTGTTCATTATCATGGAAGCTTGGACACTCAGCACAAGATGGGCTTACCTTCTCACCTGCTAAAAGCAGAGATGAGTCATCCCTTGACTACTGAAGTCCTTGGCTACTTTTAAACTCCTCAAATTACAGAAATATTCTCTTTGGTTATTAAATGTTTTCCAATTAGCTATTTTTACTTTGATAACTTTTGGAAGTTTACTCTACTCTCAGGTGCAATTTGAACACAAGTCTTTCAAAATGTTGACATTATTTTTCTTTTTTCCCCCAAATTCTTAGTGTTTCTGTTGTCTGTGAGGATTTGGTATGTAAAAGTCAATCTGGAAGTGGGTGTTTCATTGGTAGAACAAATTCATCTCCAGCTTTGACCTGATTTCAGTTATGGCAGGCTTTAACCCTGGTGTAGTTGAACCTGACATTTCAAACAACAGCTGAAACGTTCATTCCTGTTTGGACAAACCAGCTCTAGGAAATGACAGTTCAAACTCACACTACCATCTTGTGTACTTGTGCCTCCTGAGAGGAACCAAATTTAGGTGCATGCATTGACTTTGGAATTAACACCATCTGCTCACACTGTGCCTGCTTAAGATTTTCTTGTGCTGCTTGCCTCTTTCTTCCCAGAAGGACAACACTGTGTGGGGCTTGCAGGTGGTCTGGGCATGTGCTAGGCTGTCAAACTCAGTGATCTGCAGGCATCCCTACTCTGAAAATATTATAACTTTTGAAACTCTACAGAAAGGGCTATGATACCAGCAGAGGGTCCAAACCTCTTCTATACTGTCATTACAGTGTTTATTCCATAGCTGTGTGCCTGCCTGGGATATTAAGTACCAACAGAAATTAAACTAAAAGGAGCAAGATAAAACTGTAAATGCTCTGGTGAACAGTCTCCCTTATTTTCTATGGTGTTTACTGCAGTGGGGATTTGCTCCTGACTTTCATCACTTTGTGTGACTGCAGCATAGATGTCACTGTGCTGGTTCTATTTAAACCAGTGTGCAAGCACCTCCAGTGCAATTAGCTTCAGTGGAAATTGACTGTTTAAACACTTTGTACCTCTGGTATTTGCAAGCTGGGATTCATGCTATCTCATGTGCCCTGCTGTCTTTTAAAAACAGATTAAGAACCTTAGAATTCTATGTGTTTTTCTTGCTTTCACCCTGGCACCAAGTCTCAGAAGTTTTAATGGGAAAAGAAAAAAATGCACAGGCCATCTGGAGTGGAAAACAATGTACTGTTACCACATTTTTAAACCAAATATTTGAAGAAAGTGAACAATTCTCTTCAAGCCCAATGAAAATGGGGGAAGTGGCAAATATATTTGCTTTTGCAGATTTCCTTATGAATTATTTACTACTTTACTACAACAACTTATGCTAATAATATTCTAATAAGCAGTGCAGGTTTGACTCATGTTCAGCTGAAGAGATATGTGAGGAGAACGCAGGAAACTTTGCTGTAGACTCCCATAATTTTCTGGAATACAAATGGTATAATTACCCCAATACTGCTGAATATATATGAATGTAGGCAGCTGTAGAGCAGAGCTTCCACATACTTACAAGAATATGTTTAAAGAGTAGCTAAATACTGATTTTACCATTACTCTTCTATATTTTTATTATGAATTTGCATGACCACAGCACTTAGTGGCCAGACTAAACTGCAATCAGTAACATCAGTAAGAAGACCATGTCTGCAAGAACCTTTACAAGTAAAACTAGTGAGCCCTGTTCTGGGAAACATGAGATTCTGAGGCATGGGTACATGCACACTAAAATACCTTGGGGAGATGTTGCAAGTTCATTGTTTACAGGAGTAATCAGCTGCAAGATTTTTTGTCTGTATATGTGCAAGAACATTGAGGCACCTAAATCTGAGACATTTCAAACCACGGAATTAGGAAGGTGAAAAACCTTGGATCTATCTGAAATATAGTGATTTATTCAAACCTATTTCATGAGGCTGTGAAAGAGACAGGTCTTGACTCAGTTTTTCTAAATCCCTACTCAGAACTTTGTCCCAGGATGAATCCTTTTGTAATCAGCAATGCACTTTGAAACTATCTGCTTAGAGTCTAATTATCACCAGATCAATTCCTGTAGGTTCAGAAATTAAAAAAACCAAATGTTATTTGGGTTCTGAAAGTGCTAAGATATACACATGTGCTTAATTCTAATCCTCTGGGCACAGTGGGACAAATCACATGTTTAAAGTAAGGAACATGGCTAAGGGGACTTTCTGCAAGAAGTAGGACTTAAGTGGGACTTAATGGTAAAAATTTAATATCTTTATAATAATTGGCTGCTCTCCATTTTGATGAATGCAGCTTCCTGGAAAAACAGAAGACACCCCATTGCCAACACAGAAAATAACAACCCTGACAACAAACTAATACAGAGTCTGAAAGAAATGTGTTATTGTCATGAAGAGAAAATCAACAATACAATTGGCAGTTTCAAGAACAGAGACATCATTAAATAAATACATGTGCAAAGCAGAGGCTAGTAGTACTGTCAAAAATAGACCTGCAGAATATGGAAGTGATTGAGCTATTTCATTAGAAAACTTCATACCCTGGATCTTAGATGTGCAGTAGGAATAAGCAGAATTTGTCATATATATGTATATATATAAGATTATAGATATATATAATCTTGATAGCATGCTGAATAAACTCAAAGTGGAGGGAAGTGGGTAAGAATCAGTAAAATTAATCTTAGTCCATTATCTGTAAAAAAAAAACATGGCAAAAGTTTTGTTATAAACCTCATGCCATTATGGTTTTTTTAGCAACTTAAAAATCATCTCAGATTTGTCAAGATATGAAAAATGGTTCATGAAATATCTTGAGTAAGTGAAGGTTTATTTATAAATCTCCACTGAACCCATGCAGATCTTTATTTTTCTACATGGTTTCAGAGCAATATGAAATAACAGTTTGTGGCTTGACACTTTGAGCTGTGTTTCACCATAGGAGGTTTTTGTAACTCTGGATAGATCTTCAGCTGGTGTAAATTTTATTCCAGCTGAGCATCTGGTCCCTCTTTTCACTGGTTTTATACTAGCCAAATTAATAACAAAACTGTGAAGAAATATGTTCATAAAATAAACATGGTATTCAAAGTATATTGCTGAAGAAGAATTGTTTCAAAACAGATGCTGGATTGTCCTATTGAATCTTTTTGTCTATCTTGTTGCATTAGACATACAAAAATTAAGAGAATGGGGACAAATAGAAAAACTTGAGGAGTATACAACATCTGGGAGGCAACTAAGAACAAAATTTACATGCATCACATCTCTAACTTACAGAATAACACTTGTTTCTTAAAAAATGTATTGTGCAGCTCAGAAACTCTTAACTAATACAGCACTTTCTGTTGAACCCAAAATAAAATTGAAAATTACAGTTGGGAGGTACCTACAACAACCATCTTATCCAATTGACTGACCACTTCAGGGTTGAGCAAAAGTTAAATGATGTTTATTAAGGACACTGTCCAAGTGCCTCTTTAACACTGACACACTCAAGTCATCAACCACTTCTCTGGAAACCTGTTTCAGAGTTTGACCAACCCCTCAGTAAATAAATGTTTCTAAAAGTCCCACCTAAACCTCTCCTGATTAATCTTTGAACCATGCCAGTGTGTCCTGTCACTGGATACAAGGGAGAGGACATCAGCACCTCCCTCTCCACTTCCACTTCTCAGGAAACAGTGAGGTCAACACTCAGCTTCCTTTTCTCCAAACCAGACTATTCCAAAGTCCTCAGATGCTTGTCAGAGGACATTCTTTCCACACATTTCAGTAGCTTTGTTTCCCTCCTGAGCACTCTTACTGAACTGTGGGGCACAGCACAGCACACAGCACTCCAGGTGAGGCACCCAGCTCTGAGCATAGCAGGACAGTCACCTGTTCCACCTGGCTGCTTGGGCTGTGCTTGATGTGCCCCAGGACAGGGTTTGCCCTCAGGGCTGCCATTGCCACTGCTGAGATGCTGTTTTCCCTGAAACTTGAAAAAACACTAACTTGAAAAACAAATTATAAATGGGCAGCAAATCCTTTGGCTAAAAAGATAACTTCACTGTATAATGGTCATTGGCATGGGATGAGGACATTTGGCATGCAGAACCAAAGAAGCAGTGGAGGTGAGCATACCTGTCTTTCTTAGCAGCAGTGCTTTTCTGACATGGCAGTGCCATAGCAGCAGCACCCCTGGGAGCACAAACCATGGTGTTCACCAGGCTCTCTGCATGCACACACAGGTACACACACATCACCAGAACCACAGCCTCACACCGTGTTAGGGTGAAACCCTTCATGAGTTTGCACTGAAAATACTGAGATGAAATGCAGGCATCATGAATCCCAAATTTCCAGGAGCAAGAATCAACCAAGGACTCAGGCACCTCAGAGCAACAGACTTGTTACATGCCTTTCTTCTCAGGTACAACTCAGCATAAGGAGAGATGCATACAAGAGGCAGTGTAATGAGTCCCATCCAGACCCTGCCTAACAGCCTGGAGGAGATTCAGAAGCTTCTGGAATCTCACCTGTACCTACCTGCAGTCTCTGGCACCTGTACTTGCCTCTCTCAAGACAGGAGATTCTCAGTATGTCAGAGGGGCAGTGGGAGCTGAAAATGCCTGAGATAAATCTTCAAAGATTTAATAGGCTTTTAAGGAGCATTTTTAGAATTCCTGAAGGAGTTTATTAAATGGCACATTAATTTCTATCTGAGTCCCCCACATACTATTCAGGTTTGATGTCGAGTGCTACCAGCTGCATCTAGATGAAGTCAGTGTGCTCCATTTGACTTTCTGCTCCCCATGTCCTGAACATACCTAGCTTTGTCCTTGTCACTCACCATCTGCCTGGGGTCCAGTTCTTCCACTGGACAAAATTGTGTGTGAGCAACAACATGATCCAGAAGCATCCTGATGGCAACTGGGATACCCTCCCTCCAGTAGACATGTAAATGTGTCTGGGACTTCAGCATGCACTGGGGAAAACCCTCACCCTGAATGCATTGGTATCAGAGAGATTTTGATGGTAAGGTTTGCTGGAGTGGGCCAAGAAAGTGTTTAAATCCAGTAGTTAGCACAGTCATTGATGGTTTCGTGTGACTTTGCAGAATTCTGCCACAAACACATAGCTCTCAAATTTCAAAATAATAGACACTCCTAGGCAAGCTTCACAGAGGCATTTTCAGAGTGCACAGGCAAACTCAGGATAAACTTGCAGAGTGGCCTCATTTCCCAGGTAGATAATCAGTGGTTTAGAACTTAAAAAAACATTTTTCCTTTCTCTTTAGGTAATCCCTTTTTCTGTTAAAGAAACTAGTACTGGCATTGTGTCATTAGCTCATGTCAATGATATAATCATGTTGTGATGAACACCAAAATCTCATCAAACTCTTTGGTATCAATAGCATTATTATACATATATGCATGTATTTATAGTTGTCTCTCCATCTTGTGATGTATGAAATGTATATTCATCTTCTACCACCTTTTAGATCAAATCTCCACTATTGCTTAGGTCTGTGGAGGTACACAGACTTGTAACTGTCCCTTGGTATATTTTGACACACAACATGAAACAATTTTACTACATGGACAATTGGGTGGGAGGTTTTTTGTTTATGATATAGCCATATGTAAAAATCTCTTACTTGCATTGAATTTGACTGACAAGCTCAAGTCCTGGCTTTCCTTAAGAAATGACCCCGAGCTCTAGACTATACGAGTAGTGTGACAAGTCATGTCACTCAGAAGTGGTAAGTACTAAGTAGAAGTCCCAGGCAAGAAGAACTCTATTCTGATGATGAGCAAATTTAGGATGCTTAAAAATGCACAGTGAGCTTCATAATATGCTTGTGCAGACAGCTAGTGCTTATAAGGAGATTTAGGTAAATGTTTGTTCAGGTGAGTAAAGATGAGATTTCTTGGCTTCCTATATGCATCCCAAATTCTCTTAGAAACAGGCTGGGTTACAGGTGCAGTGAGAGGATAAAGTGAAGGAATCTCTACCAGAAAAGGCTTCCCATCTTCAGGTGTTGGCCTTCCTCAAAAGTTTGCTCAGTGGGATGTGAGAAACAAGGGCTGAGAAGACATTACACTCTCTCCCTTAACTGGGGAGAGACTTTCAGGTCATACACAGGGTAAATTCTCTGGAGCTTTTCTCCTCTTTGAACGTATTTTTTCTCATGTTTTTAATGAAAGAGAGTTCCCAAAGGTTTTTACAGAACAGGAAATTCCTGCATGGGATGGTTTAATACCTGGAGAAAACGTGTTGCTCATTGCTTCTTATCTAGACCTTTTCCAGAAATTACTGAAGGAGTTAAATCCCTAAACAAATCCAGACTAGGGAATTTCAAATTGTTCCTCATCATCAAGACAAGCAAAGCTCCTCACTCTTTATACCTCTGTCATATTTCTTTTTAAAAGATGCCTCTAAGTAAGAAGGAACCAAAGAACTTTGCAGTTCACTCTTCCTAATATTTAAAGCATTTTATTTGTTAAAAGTAAGTAAGACTGTCCTTCGATGAAAATGCTGAGTGGCATGTCACTCTGCCTTAAATCTGAGCTGAAAAAATTCAATTAGCAATGAGGAAGGATAACACTAAAAAGAGCAGTAAGAGGACCAGCAGAGAGAGGGCAGTTTAGAATGATAGCTACATCAAGCACAGCAGACTTGATTAAAAATTTAGCAATTCTATTGATGAATGTCCTAGTTCAGATTTTGAAAACATCTATGAACTTAATTTTCCACTGATTAAATAATCATTTTATAAACCGTGTATAATTCATGTAATGTTAACTCAACAATCTTGTGAAATATGACTGCAGCTAAACAGTAACTCCTGCCCAGTGGAATAGGACCTGCAAGAGACCATTAGCATGAATGGGTAAAACCCCTGATCTTGGTGCCCAATGCCTTCACATCTATCACTATCACTGAACACAGGAGTATATGCACCATCTGAGGAACTCCTTCCAGGCTAAATCCTCATTTCAAGTGTTTCCAAATAAGGGCCCTTAGCAGTGCACCTTTATACAAAACCTGCACTTGAGAGATGCTGAACAGCAATTGATCTCAGATAAATCCATAAGAAGAAGGCGTAATCATCATTGATTTCAAAGAAAATTAGTGCCCTCTAAAGTGTAAAACTGCAATAACCCTGGTTATTCTTCACTGACTTCATCCCAGATGATTGTGGTAGTGAATTGTAGTGCACCCTGGAAAACAGCTCAGTTTTGCTGCTATACTACTGAAGTATAGCACAGAATCGTCCATACTTCTTAGAGAGGTGAGGGTATTGCCTTGTTAAAATGCACAGCAGCAAAATTATGTACCAATAGTTATAGAGATAGCCAGGCAAGACAGATTATGAATTGTAGGGGTAGAGCAGGTTTTGATTTCTATTTGCCTTGATGAGAAAACTCAGTGGGACTTAGCAGAAAAGTGTGAATATAAAAATAGTGGAAACTATGAGACAATTGTTAATTATTGGGAAAAAAATGGATTCTGGAAAGGTCTTTGAATCACTGTAGCAGAACCCAAAATAAAGCTCAGTAGATCTACAAAGTTAGTGATATGGTGTAGAAAAACGGTGAGGAGCTGGGCTCAGAAACCTCAGAGACTGGTTTTCACCCAGTATGAGGACAAAATATACAGATAAATTTAGTTGAGTTTAAATCAACTGGGGAAGAGCAATGGGAAAGCTGAAGAGATTGTTCTCCACACATCACAATAGCAAGGATTTTAAAATGAGAGAATAAACATATTTTATTTTCATATACTGAGCAGAAATATAGAAAAGCAAATCTAGAAAATCAGAAGAAAGAATGTTTTAAAATTGTGTATGATTTCAAGTGTTCCTAAATATGTTTTTTTTTAGAGTTCTTCTCAATTCAAACATGTTCTACAACTGATGTGGAGCAATATAACCTCTCTGGAAGAAAACAGGAGAAATTAGTATCCCAGTTATAACTTTTCTAAGTGTTCTTGGTGTAAATCCAAATAAAACCCAACAAAGATGGACTGACTCACAGCTTTAAAATGTGCTTGAAATTTGCTGTAAATATTGAAATTACATTTGCCTTGCAGTTTTGCCCGGGTGTCATTATGAGGTGTTAGTTTCACTGATGCCGCAAGGACTGTGAACTCAGATTAAAATTAGTGAGAACTTTGACATGCACATTTGCAAAAAATCCTCAGTGCATTGTAATGCAGTTTTGGCTCTGCCTTGCAACTCTGAGGACCCTCATGTATTTCAGAATTTGGAGGCAGTAAAGAAGCCAAAAACACACTGGAGAAAAAAAGGCAAATGTATGTGCATTACACTTCTCCAGAGAACGCTGCAATTGCTCATATGTGGGACTTCTAATGGCCAAGATTTCCAGCAGCCCCTTTCCTGTTTTCTTCACCTCCAATCGATGCCAAAATATCTTATTTTTCTCATGCTGTAGCAGATTTCATGGGTAATTTCTGTGCTTGTCTTGCTCTGGAGGCTATTAAAAGCTTGGAGGAGAGGCATATTGACTGGGAGGCTTTTCTTGGCTGAGTCCCATAATTGTGAAGCAGTGCACCCACGTAATCAGGATCCACCCTCACAAGTTTAAAGCTCAGTCTAAAACCCACCAGGCACTCAGAGGAAATGCACATAATTTAATACATGTCAGTAAATACTAAATACAGTGAAATATGATCGACGTGTGCAATGTGACGAGTGAGCTGTGCTCATGGAGCACAAGCTGAGTCCCTGAGCAGAGGCTGAATGCTGTCACTCCTGAGGACCAGCCAGTCTGCAGAGTCAGGCTCCCAGAGCCCTTGCTCCCTTGCCTTTAGGACACACACTGACTGATAAAAGTTTATCCTCCATTCATTCCCGTTCTTGATAATGCAAGTTACCACGTCTCCTGACTGTGATTTATACCCTGCTCCTTGTTCAGAGACAAGAATGAAAGTGGTTTCTCTCCCTGAAGATGAGTGGAAATGTTTAGATTGCAGATGTTCCTTTGCTCAGATGGGTCCCTGCTTTCAAAATCACCTTTTTGCTCGTGGAGGAAGCAACACGGTCTCAGCTAAATGCTACAAGGCTTGTTCTGTCACCAAGTGACATCATGTTACCATGGCAATGCTTGGCAGCATTTCATAGAGGATTTCTGCATTTCAGATAATGGAATTTAAAAGCGCTTTGGTCTGAACTTTTCAGGGTCATTTCAAAACAGAAGATCCTGTTTTATCTGTTATAAGGAAAGGTGGTGGGGCAGGGGGAGCTGGAATCCAAATCTCAAGCTGGGCCACAGCAAGCAAGCTAGGAATAGCTCACATAAAACTGAGAGGGACTGACCTTCAAGGTGTACTGGGTATACCCTCCACCTAGTTATTTCTTTACTTAAGCTTCAGCTGTGGTGGTGCCGGACTTTTCACTTATAGGCATATGCCCTAGAGCACGCACATCTATTCACAAATTAATAGCTATCATCTGTCATGAAAAATGGTGTTTCAAATTTACATCACTGACTTTTACCAGGAGGTTTTCTCATCACTAGCTGTCATTCTCAGGAGGATCAGGAAGTACTCCGAAAAATCAATGGCTTCTTCTGAATAATGGGAATATCTGCTTTCGAAAATTATGTAATTTCATCAGATCAACTTTTTGATACATGCTGTTTTGTACTCTTTGAGATGGCTAAAAATTTATTTAAAGAACAGTGATGGCATCTGAAACTCATAAAATAAAATAATTATCTGAAAAGTCAGGTTGAAGTTTATGAATTTCAGCTCAAAAGCATGGCATCATGGGAAGTTTGATTACTTTTACTGGGCAGCAGAAAAATCTGTGTTTTCAATATTCAAATACTTGCCACATTATTGATCACATGTGTACATTCTGGTTTGGAGAACAAAAGAAAAATTATTCAGTGTACATTTAAGGCATCCAGAAAATAACAGTTTCTTACAAAAATTATTAGGAATTCTTAAATTCTTACGGTTTTCTTTCAAAAGAGCCTTCAAGCAGAAAGTGTGCAGGAGAATTATGGATCTATAGATCTGGGCAGCATGCAAATAAAAATGCATAACAAGCAATAACAAAGTTAATCACCAGAGTTCTTGCCTTTGGGTAACCACAGTTTAGCTGCTTCTCATTTTTGCTAACACTTAGAAAAATAAGGGAGACTTCAACAATATTCTCCTTTCAAAGTTTGTTCTGGTGTGGGAAAGTATTTCCAATTTGCATGAAATGACACTGAATATCTTTTATCTCCCACAAATAAGTATCAAGTAATCATTTTAAAGAATGGGCACACCCAATGAGACACAGACATTAATGTCAATTCCTCTATATTTATTAAATAACTATACATTTCCTCATACATTATTGCACTAAAGTGTGTGATTTTTTCCAGACTCAGAGCACGTCTTGAACATTATTGAAAAATTGTGAGTAAACATGGGGAAACTGCAAGGCATTTGCACATTAACTTATAGTAGTTATAGTTTAAATAACCCCATTAATGTGTGATCTTGTGAAGTTTATTACTTAGGGCCATGATGAGCATAACGAGTGAGCAAATGGGAGTACTGCAGAATAAATAACACTTCTTTGCTTACAAACATCCCCATAAGTTACAATAATAAAGTGTATGAAGTGACAACCCAGGAAGAAGCATCGTTCAGTTGGCTACACTAAACTTTTCTTCCCAGGCAATAAAAGAAGCTACAATAAATTTTTTATATGTAAAGTTAATTTTTCATTATACCGACTAACACAAACGAAATCAAAATGTCAGCAAAGGTTTTGGTTTGATTTAACCCATTACTTTAAAAGATGTTACTCATATCAAAGGTGGTTTTTGACACTCTTAATGTGTTTTTGAAAAGAGTTTTATGGTCTACAACTAAAGCATCCAGAAAGTTTCCATCTTTGTAAATCAAGAGGGAAGTAGAGAGGGTAACTGGAGTTTTATATGGGTTTTTTTGCCATACACAAAGATAGAGTCAAACGTCATTGAAAGCTACTTTGATTGCACTCAAAAGTACATCTTTTAGAAGTGAGAAGGGCAACAATTTTCTCTTGGGCCAGTGCTGTCTTTCTCCACTGTTTTTTCTAGGTGACAAATCCCATTGAAGACAGCAGATTTCACTGCAGGAATGAGTGAACAGGATTTGTCCAATAGCAAAAATAAGATTTCACATTGCATTTGAATGTAACATACAATTTTAGTATAAGTTTTGCTAACCACATTCCATGTGTTATGTGCAGACAGTGGGCAGAAAACCCAACCAGAGCCCAGCCTCTCCACAGCCATTTCTCAGAAACTGGACTGTGAGACTCCCTCCTTGCACAGTGCTGCAGAACTTGAGTCTGCATAGGTCAAGCATATGAATAAAATGGTGAAAAGTTAATAATGAGCAATTAGTGTTTCCATCCTGCAACAGAAATATCAGGATCTGGGGTGCTTGAAGTCACAAATTTTACTTCTCAGAAAACCCAAACAAACAAACAAACAAAAAACCAGCACTTGCATTTTAATAAATAACTATTCCAAAGTGAAATTCAAAATTAAATTCTTATTTTTCTGATGAATTAATACTTTATATGGAAAAATACCCCAAATTTTCAAGTATCAAAATAACCTAATAGTTTGAGGCATTTTTCAGTGTAGACAAAATCCTTTATGTCTGTAAGGTTTCTGACTATGGCTCAGTTACAGGAGGAGCAGGACTCTGCTACAGCCACAGTATCAATGCAGCTGAATTGTGTTGCCTGTAGCACACCAGCTGCTGTGAGGACAAAGGAGTTGAGTATCATCTATTGGAGATATAACATTCTGGATTTTAAGCCATGTTCATTACTTGCCTTTTTCCCAGAAAGAAAATTTTCCTTTATAAACTTGTTGAGCACGATTAAAGAAAAAGAGTAAATGGGGGAGAAAAAACCCAACCTGGATAAATAACCAAGATACGATGATCCATTTTTTCCAAAATTTCACATTGATATGATATTAGCCACTATCAGGGATGAAACATGGGATTGCAAAGCTGCTCATTTGCTCTAACACTGCCATTCTTGACTTCATAAGTTAGGAACCTAGGAGTCCCAAGATAGAATTAGGAAGGGATTCATCTCACCTGATTTCAGCTATCTCAGTGTTAGGAATTAATTTTAGTGGTTTTTAGATTAAACTTTGATGAACTGAATTCCACCCTCAGTCACTTTAGAAAACCAGCTAGTTTGGGAGTCCTGGGTTTCTGAAGCTTCTTCCATCTCCTTTATGCACCAGATATTGCAAGTAAGAGAATGTATAAAAATATATTATCCTATCCCTGCCAGATACAAATTTGATTGAAAATAATGCTGTCCTGCATGAGTGTAGCATACTCTGATCATGATGCATAGGGAATTTATGGCAACAGTACATAACTCAGTGAGTGCCATGAGAATGCTCTCTGCCAAGTTCAAGACCTCTGATATCTCTGCTGGTACATGGTGCCTGGTGAGTAACAGCCATTCAGCTGGAATAGTCTTTCTTCAGTTTAGCAAGAGGTGAGGTTTGATTGATAATAGATGGGGTGCTCAATTCCCTTTGAAACTGTTATAAATCAATCAGAGAGTTACAAACTGAGAAAATAAGTCAGGATTAGTGAAGGATTTTTGAAAGACTTTTGCAAACTGTAGGTACTGCTTTGCTGAAAGTCAGAAGAAGAACTGAGAACTAAATTGGCTTTTTTCCATCCTCCAAGAAAGAAACCTATTAATCCCAGGTCTGTAAGGAGAAAAGACTTGGGTTGTTTGAAAACATGTCCCAAACTTTCTGCACCATTTAGGTCCTGGTACAGTGCTTCAGGATGATTCACCTCAGGACCTTAGCAGAAGAAGAAGAACTTGGGAATTTCAACTTTGTGATTACAAGTATGCAGCCTGTCTATGTCTCTCCATTGCAGAGCATGACTCTGCAAGTTAAGGAAGGAAATTATTCCCTCTAAAGAAGTATATCAGCATAACCACATCAATCTAACTGATCCAAGAAAATCACCAAGGATTATGAGGAATCTCTCATTTTAAACTAAGCATAAGAATGACCACAAATAAAGTATTGCCAGTGAGCAACTAGGAAAGAGCTGGTAGCAATGTCTATTATTAATGTTATCTAGCCATTGCCCTGAAGAGATCCCACTTTCTGCTGTCTACTCTCTGCCAAGCTTCAACTGCTCAAGCTGAAATTTGACTTGGCAGGCAGCACCCAAAGGGGGGTCACAAAGCTCATCTAGGGCAGAACAGAGACATGCTCTTGCATCTGTAATAGCAGCTTGCTCTTGTGTAACCCTACTGGAGACAGAACTTATGTCTTACCACTTATAATCACTCTGGTCAGAGCATATACTCATATTTCTCCTGCAAAGGGTCCCCAACTTTAGAAGCAGGACTGGTCCAGTAACCAGAACACTAAACCATTTACTTTTATTTTGTGGATTTCTTAGATACAAAAGATTTTCTATTTTATAAAAGGAGTTATTTGATGTGTTTTTTAAAGAAAAATGTACTCATCTGTTTAACTTGGGGTTCAGGACAATATGCAGGATGATGATGAGTGACTGGAAATCCTCACAAGGAAACTGCTTCATGCTGCATTTCAAACCATGCTAGTGGGCATCACCATGTCCTATGTGCAGTAAGAGCTGAACAAATGATCAGGAGAGTCAGCAGCCCAAGGAGAGGGTTTCATCTCATTTAAATGCACCTACAATGAAGATACCAGAAGCTAGGAAGGACTCAACTTACATTCTGTGGTCAGAAATAGACACTTTTAAGCAGTGATTCATGTGGCCTATTTTACCTGTCTGAGAGGAATTGTACTTTGATGGAAGAGATCCTGTTTCTTTCCAATAATACAACCTTAAGTGGACTAACTGTGAGATAGAGTAGCTCTCTACACACCAGACATCTGCATTAGTTGGGTGAAACTCATGGTCTGTTTTTGTGCTGAACACAGACCTTTCTGGAAAGACAGTGAGAAGAATACAGCAGAAGGAGAGCTTTCAGTCCAGAATATACTAGGCTGCAAAAACCTGGTGCTGTAAAAAGAAATTCACCACTACCAAGTGTAGGATTAATACAGTGTCAAGCAAGAGTAATGTGAGCAAACAGAGTTATCACTGTGAGACAGATCACTGTACAAGGGCTAGTGAAATAAAACTAGTTTAGCATTTGAATTTGGAAATGGGAAGTAGGTTCTTTCCCAGCAAGAAAAATATTTCAAAACTGTTTCCCAACTTTGGAAAAAGACTGGAACATCTTTTATATTTTGTCATATTAACAGTACAGAATTGCATTATTTCTGTGGGGATATATTGTTTGTAGGACACCTAAGAAGATTTGTCACTAAGAAGTTGCAAATACATTATGCAGGAGCATAACTTCTCCACTGTGTTCAAGTACTAATCCACAGTAACACCAAATGCAGAGGTAAATACAGGGCATATCTCCTGAAGATGCTGCCTCTGAATTCAACAATTAGTTCAACATTAAGAGAATCAAGACCCAGATGACACAGCTGAGAGATCCCAGAAGGCACTCCTCATTACATGATTGAACCTCTTTGCAAAGAACCCTGCTATTAAGCAGGGGCTGTATCTTCACAAGCCTTAGACCCTCTGCACCTTTAAAGGCATAGCCAGCTGCTGGTCCTAGGAAGACACAAGGAAGTCTAGAGACTACAGAGAGAACCAGATTCTCTATTGCCACTGGCCTAACCACTGAAAGCAGGAAAAAGACATCTATGAAGGATGTAGAGGAACATAGAATTGTGGAATCATTTAGGTTGGAAAAGACCTAAGAGAGTTGAGTCCAGCCATTGAGCACAGCCAAGTCCAACACTAAACCTTGCCACAACTACAAGGAAGGCCCAGAAAACAGAGGAAGTAAATTTGACAGCTGCAGAAGAGCAGCAGTCAGATGCCAATAACATAAAGAGATAATGATGTGACTTCTGATCTCATCTATTATTACCTGGCCCAAGATGGGATTAAAAATGTATACAGAAAAAAACCCCATGAATTAACAATATAGAGAACCAATTGGACCCCTTGTCCTGCCACAAAGTCAGCAGCAAGGAGGAACCAATGGGAAAAAAAAAACCAAACAGACAGGACCAAAAGACTGGATTAGATATTCTGAAAGTGTGAAAGGCCTCCTAGTTGTAGAGATGTCATGGTACAGATTTATTCCAACTTGGATATTTTCTGGAAATAGCTTCATGAATAGAGTTTGAGAGAGCAGAATAAATCGTAGGAGAATAAAACTGGTGAATGCATCCAGAAATCCATTTACTTGCTAGTGTCAAGAACCCTAGTTGCATTCCTTCATGAAGAAATTAGCAGATGAGATGATTTAACTTTATAAACTTTTTCTTTTATGTTGTTTCTTAACAAGTGGTACAGAAAACATAGTTCAATGCACTATGATTTTTAAAGTGGTAATCAAGTAGTTAAAAATACCCATTCTGAAAGATTTTGTGGGTAGTCCCCACTGGTTCCCAAATCTGTATTATTACTAGCCTTTACTACCTCTGCAGTGCTTGCTTTACAGAAGAAACCAGTATTTTGATAAAATTTGAGATATTAGCAACAGGCATTAATACATTGGTTGTCATCTCAATTAACCCACCAGAGATTAAATCCAGAATCTTCTGGAATGAAAACTTGAGCTGGTTCAGGCTGAGTTAGCAATAAGAAATCATCCAGGAAATAAATTTGCATCCTCAGAGATCAAAAGAGAGGGTCTAGACTGCAAGGGACATATTACCATTTTGGTGGGTTTAGCAATATCAAAGCATAGAAAAAGATATGGCCTCTTTAGATTTTTATTTAATGCTGCCCCAACAGGAGTTTAAAATGGAGGAAATTATCATGGAGTTAATTCTTTTCCTCCTGGCTTGTACAAAACATGAAGTATCTCACATATGTGCATCTTACACTGTTGAAATATTCTGCTTCATTATTTTGTAGATAATAATATCAAATAATATAAACGGCAAATGTAAGGATCTGGAAAAATAAAAACTATATTGAAAAAATTGTACATCTGAAGAGTTGTAAGCATATACAAAATTAAAATGTGTATGCTAAGCAAAAGAGATCTGGAAGAGTCCCCAAAAACTAATAACTGTTGTGAACTGAAGAGTCAGGTATGCCCTGCAGTCATAAAATATTTGATGTAATAAAACTTTTCTGATACAGATTTCAGTGAACTGTAACATTATCCTTTATTAAGACGGCAGTTAAAAATTTTACTATAATTTTCTATCTGAGTCTTTATTAACTTTATCTTTAAGGCTGTTCTTTCATTCTCCCTATACACATAGCATTATGTTTTATAATCAAGTTGTTAGAAAATTGAATCCAGTATCAGTTCAAGATAATTAAATTTAAATTACTTGATTTTGAATGGCCAGAAGATTGAATACTGCGGAAATTTTTAGAAATTCTCAACACTGATGATCAGTAACTTAAGGACAACCTTGTAGTAAGGTGCAGAACTAGACATCACAAGGTTTGGATTCACTGTGCTGCTTCAGGTCTTTTTTGGTAAGCTGATGCAAATATCCATGTTCCCCATCTGTATAATGGGAACATTATTATTCCTCTGTCTGCATTGCCTAGGAGTCCTGCAAGCTGCTCTTCAGACTTGTAATAGTCCCTCATCTGTGAATGCTCTGCAAGAGGAAAGTCTTATGATCTTATTATGCTTTTGAACAACACTGTGCAGCATTGGGATCTGAATCTGCTTGTAGCTCCTTCTGCTGCAGAAATACAAATGCTAATAATAATTAACAATATTAGCACCTTTTAATTGTGCTGCACTTGTAAGCTACTTCTTACCTCTTTGCTCTGGGTTAGGGAACTCCCTATTGTCTGATTTAGCTATGGTAAATACCAGTGTTGCTCAATATTATTATAGTAGCAGTTGTTAGCAATTTATTCAAAGAACATCATATGATTGCAAATAAAACAAGCAGGTGTCTGCACTGAGGAATTTATAAACTACATTAGAGAGCACAGCAAGACATGAACAGAGAGAAAGCATTAGAATTCAGTGCCTTTCATAGAGGCACAAAGCAATAGGCTTTTCTTTTCCCTCTTCTCCTCATTTACTTTCTTCTTGCTTTCTTGGAGTCCTGATATGTGGGCAACTTTTGCATTCTCCAAACACTGGGCAAAACATGCTGCTAAGTTTAGGTCACAATACATAGGGAGTCTTGAGGAAGATGGATGATGTGAGAAATCCTTGTTCTCCTATATCCCTGAATAAATGCCACCTTTTGAAAACAAATCAAACCTGCAACTGCTCACCTGCTTCCTTGTGGTCAGCTGCACAAAGAATAGGAATGACCCCTTGGCTTCCAGCAATGTCTTATCCCAAGGCAGAATTGGCGCCTTATGATATGCAAATCATTGCTCAACAGAAAGAAGAAGGAGTAAATTTAGGCCCTGGTATAAAGACTGTTAATATTAGAAGTTAAATTCCTATTGGGCATTTGATCAGGTCTCTGTCTTAGCCTATGTTACCTGAAAGTAACATTTCCTCTTATTCCTTCTGTAGTTTGTTATCATCTCCTGTTAGAATTTGGCCCAGGTGGGACTCTGGTTCCCACACAGGATTGACAGGAAGAAGCAGAAGCATGTTAGGAGGCCTCTATCCCCCCTGTGCCAAGAGCAGCTGGTGCAACATGTCGTGCTGCATCACCAAATGCAGCTGCTATTGTTTTGAGAGGCAGGTCTGTCAGGGCAGACTCTATCTGCTGGGGCAGGGGGGTTCATTCCTGACTGAGGCTTTAAAGTGCTCCTGTCTACCAACCCACACACACCAAATAAAACAAAGGGTTGAGATGACGTGACACTGGAACACAGCAAAAGAATACAGAAGGTCATGGGGAAGAGTCCAGGTGCACAGAACTTCATGGAGTAGTTATGGAGCCTCCACAGGAGTCAGAGGCAAAAGGAAGAAGTTGCTGTAAGCTACTTTCATTATGAGATTTTACACTGGAAATGAAAATGTCATCCCAGAGCAAAATGCTAACTTAGTTACCCTACAGACAACTACAATTGAAAAAGAATTACAGGTTAAAAAGGAAAGGGAAGAACCTGTCAGCAGGGCTAATAGCAGCTAGCGTGTCTTCAAGGGTGGAAAATGTTAAAGGCTGAACTGCTGCCAAAAGCCATGATGAAGCCAAATCCAGCAGGGAGATTCTGTGTTTCGTCAACAAGCTCTGGAAAAGGCCCTTCATTTCCCCTTTTCTCACTGCCATGAGCAAGAAGTTATGGAAAGAAAAGTGACTCACTCTTGTAGGAGGCTGCTTGGCCCCTTTGCCAGGCAGTTGGCTGACAGCATATTGCTCTGTAGGGCAGGTTATATCTCTGCACTTTCCTTATCAAAATGTCAATACTTTCTCGTTGCCTTTGAGTGTTCCTAGGAAAGTACATCCAGACTGAAGGAAATGAAAGTCATGAGATCCAAAAGGCTGAGATAGGTGTTCCTAGGAAAAGGCCCAAGCTAGAGGCAGGAACCTAAGAAGAAGGGTAAATAAGAGTTATTTACTTTTTTTTGTATGGCTACAATTGCAGTTTTAAAAGGCAGGAACAGCAGTTTGAGGCCTGACCTGTCCCTGAATAATTGAGTGCTATAAAATTTTTGAAGTCAGGAAAAGTAACTAAGGCACCCCACTGTCAACTCTGAAGAATGCAGTACATATTCCCTTTCACCAGCCTTTATTTTGGCTTCTCAGCTACTATCTGTATTTGTCGAATAGTAGTGCTTTAGCCTAGGGAAAGAGACACATCTGCAACAAAATGATGGTTGCTCTTAGTCCATGAAAACTTGGCCAGTATTTCAGTGGGTCTGGGTTTCACTCCTGTGCTCCTACTCTAAGTCATCTTTGCTACTATTTTGTCTGTGGTATTGGATATTTTGAATTTTTAACATCAAGACAGCAGAAGGAAGCACTAAAATTTACTGTTTGGGTTTCTTTATCAAACCTTGTTCTCTCATCAGTCTTTATAAGCTGTACCAAAGACATTGGTCTCTGGTCCCTACAGCCCTACCATTGTAGCAGGTATAAAACAGAGCTGACAGCACAGTGCTGTGCTCCCCACTCTGACCCTTTCTTTTGCATACTGCAAAAAAAATGTTAATAAAAAAATAATTCATCCAATGATCGATTTATTGTGAAATATCATTATTTGATTTAATATCACAAGATTTAAAAGTGGAAATTATCTTTTTGGCAAGATTGTGCCCCAATGCTAGGCTGGAAGAGCCCACCTCCCCCCAGTGTGCCATCCTGTGCAGATTCCATGAGGTCTCACTTATAAGGTTGTTCCTTGGCACAGCTGGACTATGCAGAAAAGAGAACAAAATCTTGGGCCCTGTCACGTTCTCCAAGCAAACACTGTAAACTGATTTTTCATGTAAGCAGTGGAAACCACAAAATAATAAACCCTCTGAAAATGCAGCCTGGATTTGAGGCAAAAATGCCACACAAATCGATTGTTTACATAAAATGAGGATTTTTTAAATAACAGAAAAAAAATATAAGGTGTGAAACAGCAACAGAGAGTACTAACAGCAATAACATAATAGTTGCTAGCAGGCTAGGATTTTGGTTTCAAGGTAAATTTGCATTCACATAGATGTACCAGGTTAGGTTTTATACTAAAAAGTCAGTGAAAAGAAAAATTCAAACGGATTACAGACACTAACTCATTATTCTGCCATATATGAATTTTATGTGCCTGTTTGGTGGCTGATTACTTGGATAGAGACAAATTTGTTTTATTTCTCTCCCTGCAGCTTGTTCATTAAAATTCTGCTTTACTCCAGCAGCCATCATTGTGCTGCATCCTGACAACTGCACAGAGGAAAAGTGCCACAACAGACAGATGCCAGCTGTCCCTTCCAATCCAGCAAACTACTGCTTCCCCACCTGGAAATATGGTATTTACCCTTTTCCTGGGGAAATAACATGTTCTGCAGCAGGACAATGGAAGGCAGCTTGTTCCTGCCAGTTAAAGTACACACGTGGTAAGCACAACAGCCTGATTCCTCTCTGCATTGCTTCAGTTTCACACAGATGCATACCAAAATGATTCCTACTCATCTGGATTTTTGGCAGCCATAAAATCTAACTCCTGTTTTGTTCTCGTGGTTTCTGAGTCTGTGGAAGGTGCATGGCCCTGTGCTCAGCTCTGCTGGGCACGGGAGATCCCTGTCCTGGCAGGGAGCAGCCTGGCTGCCCAGCACTGGCTCTGGGCATGTCTCTGAATTCCACCAACACATATCACAGCCTTATCTCCTGGATTAGGGACAGAAATTCCTCCTCTGCTTCAAAATACTGGCATTGTGCCCAATTCCTGGATACCTAAAATTAAGCCTCCATGCCATATCTAAACAAGGACTTAGGTACCCAGAGTGGACCTTAGAAGGAATTCAGGCACCTGAGTTCAAAATGGTCAAAACAGAGTTGTGGAGTGCTGCTCTTCATCTATTTTCTAAGCTGAGGGGAGCTCAAGGCCCAGAGATACTTTACTTTCTCAAAGTCTTCAAGCACCTAAAGCTGGGTTTGCAGTGCCAATGTAGTTGTTCCAGAGCTGGCATAAGTGGATATGGCAGAACCTAACTCAAGTCTCAGAAACCCTAACTTAGCAATTTTACCTTTGAGTAAAGCAGTTCAATTTTCAATGGTGTTAGTGGCTTGCACCACCAAATCTGCTGATGGCCAGCACCCACAGGGAGAAGGACATGAACTCTGATGCTGTGTTCTGATTCCTTTTTCTAAGTAAGTAAATTTATAGTCTCATTTACATTGTCAATTAATCAGTGGAGGAAGTTAAACGAGGATGTTCTAATGTAGAGGAAAAGTATTTGCTTTTAAAAGGTACCTAAAATGTAGCTATTGAATTCCAGCATCTTTCAGACTTTACTGTTAGGCTATATTATATTTGAAATGCAAAGGGAAAATGTGCATAGAAAAACTCTCTGCAGCAAGTTATGCCTGGTTGACTTTCACATTGACTTGATGTTTGCTCATTCAGCATTAGAGAGGTATTTGGGCCAAGGCTCTAATAGGTGAAGAATCAGAACAGGAGGAGATTTTGCGTCAGTGTGTGGGCTGTGAATGCAACAAGGAGGTGATTAAATAGACACTGGCAGCAGAAGATAAAGTTAGCAATTATGAGGCCATTTCCAGGAACAGGCTGCCCAGAATAAAATTATTTTGCTAAAAATCAGCAGGTAAAAGTAAAAAAAGGTCTTTCAAAGAGGTCGGCTCTTGTGAAAAGATTGGGTTTTCTTTCCTTTCCCTTTAGAGCTGCAAACTACATGGTTGCACAGTTTCTTGGTGATTATGTTTGATATGCTTGCCCCTCTTTGCAAAGCTAGTAGGGCTCATGTAGAATGTTAGCTGGAGAGTGATACTGTCTGTTTGCAATGCTAAGGCATCAGGAAAAGGGGACTGTAAACTTTTTACAGCCTCTCACCCTGGTGCTGTGAGCTCAGCATGAAGGGGCAGTACCTGCAGTGTGGATCCTTACTGTGCTTCACCATGCATAGGGCGAGGGGCAGCAGCATCACCAGATGCTCTGCTTAGTGCCAGTTCTGATGTGAAATCATTAGGAACTGGGCAAAGATCACAGATTTCATGCCTACAGGCTTCCAGATTCATGACAGATGACAACTCTTTTCAGATGTTCCTGACATAATTGGCTTTAAAATGCATTTCTGAGAAGTGAAGACCAAGTCCTGTAAACTGTGCACATAAGTCATCCAGCCCCCTGTCCTTTGTTATGGAATTATATACATGCACTATTGTCCTATTGCAGAAGCCATTTTATATCTATCAACAGGAGATATTGAATATGCATTTATACATGCTGAGAGCACCTCAGGTGTAGAGAAAATTATGTCATGAGACATAAAGGCATGAATTTCCACTGTAAGAAGACTGATTTGAAAACTCAGCTTTCTTTAAATATTGTTACCTCTGCAGCAAACTTGCTGTCCTTACACATATCCACTGAGATTTAAACATATATTTTTGGAGATTTCAGGAGCAGCTGAGCTTTCAAGATTAATTTATTAAAAGAAAATATCTGAAAGATATCTCTTCTGTTCAGGATTTTACATTTTTGTTTATAACTCATAAATGTAGGCACTTCATAAATTAGTCTTTAAGTGCTCCCCTCTGTAACTAAGTCCATCCCTCAGAATACAGAGTATCAAAAAATGTGCATATCCCTGAAACTGGTCTCTGCTAAATACATCACTAATGATGGTGTGATTTCACAGCATTTGAAGTGAGTGGGGAGAATTATAGTCATCTTGTCTCTTTTGCCCTCTGTGTAACCAGGCCTAGCATTTTGTCAGTGCTCCCTCCATTTCCCCTGACAGATTGACCTTCGGTGTCTAGCCTCGATTTTCTTCCATCACAGCAGGTAACACAAATAACAATTTCTATAAGAGTCACCATAGAGACAGATCCACCACTAAATCCAGAGCCTCATCCCTGCAGTCAAACTTTGATACATCAAACTTGAACACTGAATCTGGAAGCTTTAACTTCTACAATGAGGGGATTGACAAAACTAGCCTGGAGCTAAGCAGAAATAAGATTACTGAGGTACAAGGTTTTACTCAATGTTAAAGAGATAGCACAAGTAAGCTCTATCCTGTGCACAAGTAAAGCAGTGGAAGGGTTTTGCTTCTGTGATTTTTTTTTTTTTTTAAGGAAAAAAATATTCTTATAAATCTATGCTGTGAAGCATAGGACACCACAGAGCCAATAATGCTGATCCAGGAAAAATTGTGTGGACAGCATGCTGCTGTTTCTTTAGTAGAGTTGCCACAGTGTGTTGGAACACATGCTATGGCACAATAACAACATAATAGCCCAAAGACTTACAAGAAAAGTGCAGTGTATGGTTAGAGAACCCGTGTTCTCCGATGAGTGTTTTGCACACCGAGTCGAGGTATTTTACAGTTATACCGAGTAAACAGTGCAGTAGATTTGAGTGCTGGAGGGTTTTTTCTGTGTGAAAAAGTCCAAAGACGTTTCATACAGGCTTATTTTTATTCTGACAAAATATACAAAAGAACAAATGGTTCAATCTTTTCCACTAAATACAGCTTCAGGCATATAATTAGCAATCTAGAGAGGATGATTGCAAGTGAGCGGGCATGAAAAGTTACACTGTTATCATAGATGAAGTTATAATATTTCATTATCATTCCATGATGCATGAATTAATTGATATTTATTCACAGAGGTGCATTGGAAAAAGTGGTGCCTTTTATGATAATTATACCTATTTTTCAATCTGGGGAGGGGGAAACTGCCTTAAACACTATGAGTTATGAGACAGACCCTCAAAGAGCAGCTAAGTGCTTGTACCTACAGAAATACTGCAGTTCTGTGCATTTCTTTAATATGTTCATGGTTCCCATAGCTATGCCTATGCATTATATGCATTGTGTTTATGGCACATAACGATGTATGTGAGAATGTGAACATACATCTTGAGGGAAAAATAGTGGTTTTAAGTGGTTTTTTAATGGGCAATAATTAATCTACCCACTAGTGAAATACTCTCACTCCTCAAGTGAAATGAGAAGATTTATTTGGCATCTTTGAAGGTTACATAGATCCTACACAGGATGAAAAAAAGCATACCTGCTTGTGTGGGTTTCTCTCTAAGGATTATGTTGCTGCATCCTACAGGCTTAACATCAATCCTGGGGTTTAAACTTTTGAATTGTTAATCACTGGAAGCAAATAGCAGGTTGAACTAAGCTGTGAACTTTGGTGTATTTTTCAACTGCTTTGTGAAGCCTGGATTGGTTTTGTGATTGGATGGACAACGGAGGCAGACAGGAGTGTTTAGAAAGAGTTTTAGAAAATATTTGAGCAGTTTTTCCCCCACACACAGTTAATATTTATTACCATGGTGAAAAGAGGTGAACTTGGTACTGTGCTTTCTTTGCTTGCTAAGATTAGAAGTTGCTCCTACCGTATGCAATAGAAGTTGCTGACTTGGCCATGAAAGCTCAGAGATACCAGAACATATCAGGAAATCAAAGAAAGGCCGGATCATATCTGGTCAGCCAGAATCAAGGTGAACAAAGAATTTGAAGAGAGGATGCCAAAACATTAAAGGCGGATTTCATAAGTAAAGGAGGTAAAAGGAGTGACTCTGAATATGGTGGAAACCCAGGGAAGTAGAATGCTTGCAGACTCTAGGAAGGAGATAGCTAAGAAGAATTATATACATGTAGCAATATCCAAGTACAGCAAGTTTCAAGTGGAAACTGCAGAGGATTTCCTTGCAGATTCATCTGGTCAAATGAAGCTGGGAACTGCAGAACAGAAACATGAGCTTGTCTTTCAGGGCCACTTGCAAGATGCTAAAGCTGGGTCCAAGAGGGACCCTTCAGTCCAAGATTACTATGCTAAAAGGAATGGAAAGAACAGCTTGTAAAGGAGACTAGACAATAACAAACTGTGCTGTCTTCTTGGAGCCGAGTCTCATGACATCATTCTGGGAAGGCATTTTGAGGTTGGCAGGGAAATTTTCACTGGTGAAATTGCACATTAGCACAAATGACACTTCTGTACGTGATAACACGTGAGGAGATTGAAGGGGCCTGGTAGTGAGGCAATTCACTGTTATCCTCTGTCCCTGGAGACTCTCCAGTTGAATAGCTGCATGATGATGTTTGATATAAAGAAATGATGCCCACAGTGGAAGAAACATGTAAAACGTTCAGTCTCCATTGCATTATGGAAGAAGCTTTCTGCTGAGGAAGAGGCTGGATTATGAAATGGAAAATTTACAGAAGTCTGAGGATTCAGAGGGGACAAGAGGAAGACAAATAGTATTTATTTCATGCCAAATCAAGACAAAGGCCCCAAAATTAAACAAACTCTCAAGGGACAGAACTAAATACATCCTTCATACATCAATATATCTGTACATCAATATCAGGATTCTGTGTAATATTCAGGAAGTATCTGAATTGCTTGTTTAGGACCATATACCTGGTTTAGTTACTGGTACTAAAACAGCAAGATTTGACTGGAATTTTAAAACTGCAAGTTCTGTTTTATGTGGCAAGGGTGTTGTGGGAAAAGGGGAAGGAAAATTATCATGACCTCTCCATAACTTCCTGTTGGAGTAATAATCATGAATACCTGTAGAACGAATTTCAAGAACCATTAAGTGAAGTAGTAGTGTCTGACACAGATCACTAGATCACACTATGGAATTACACAAGAGGATTACACAATCTGTAAAATACTTTCTATAATTGTGTGTAACAAAAATGCACACTGTGGTGGGGGTCAATTTCACTTAGGTGTGATAAATTGTCAACTTTGACATTGCTGATGTGTCTTTGGAAATTTTTAATTTTAAAGAGGAACATTCTGTAATACAAAAGTAAGATAAAAATGCAATAATTATAAATTTGAAAGCTGAAGCATACTGAGTGCCAAGTGGCTGACTTTGTTGCCTTTGTCCTGTGTAAACAGAAAAAACCCTGTGTATTTGCTATCTTAATGGACCAATTTGCTATATGAGAAATATAAACTGGCTCAGCTTGATTTCGTCTCAGCCTGCAAGAACCTCTGAAAGAAAGAAAACTCTGAAAATAGAGTGCCAATCAATGTATGAGAGAAATCATCAAAAAGCTCCCTAGTAGTCAGATAGACTAGAATAAAGATTCTTAGTTCAAGCATGAACAGATGATTGGGACAATTTACCAGATATAAAGTCTGGTAGTTCAGTGGGAGTGTGTGGTGTGGTGGTGTCAGAGTAATTGGGTGATTTTTTCCAAAAGACATCCCTCATTTTATCTGTAGTTAGTGAGTCTGAATGAGAAGTTAATTCAGGAAAATCCTGTGGACTACATTATGCAGGGAGCTGAGGCAAATGTTTACAACACTGAAATCCTAAATTTTTTTGTAAAATTTAGTAAGCAAAATGTCAGACCCCACAGGGTCACTGCAGCTCAGCCCTCATTATCTCAGTGTCTCTGGAGCACTAGACTTCTTGCGTGCTTTAGAAAACAACTGTCTCAAATTTTTGGTTTAATTCTAATGGTTGTTGTTGTACAAAGTTGAACTTTATACAGCTAATGTATAAATCCTTTCAAATGTATGGTCTTGCACCAATGTGACAGGTGACAGAATTCTTGGCTAACGTAAATTTCACTTCTCTTTTACAGGAGTCCTGCTCTTCTTGTCTTTTCCTTGATTTCTTCACTCATTAGATTTGAGTGCATTCTGTGTGGCACAGTAGAGGTATGATTTGTTTGTTTGGAGGCAGGCAGTACTTTGTACAAGTATTGACTGTATACTGTGTGTGTTGATTTGATTGATGAAGATAACTGTAGCTTTTGTTTAAAACAAAGTGTACTTGTGATTGAAATGCTTTCTCAGAGCCTTTAAATATGCTAATAAAGTTATATGTATACTTTTCTTTCAGCTCAACTGAGAAAGCTGCTGTTCTGGGATCAGCAGCCCCCACTTTGTAACTCTATCATGGGGCAGGCTGAAGGCTCCCTGTCCTGCTCATCCCACTGGTCCATCTCATCTCCTTAGGAGGCAGCAGTTCTGTCAACACAAGCAACTGTCCCAAGGAAATTCAGAGCAAAGAAAATGTGCAAGTTTTGATGTCATGTGATGGTGATTTGACCCAAAGGAAAGAAAGAAAGTCTCACACTGCAGTATCCCCAGACCTAACTGAGGGGTGCACTGTCAGAGCAAGCATGTCTCTTGGAGAAAGTAAAGAGCACTGCTGACAGTTTCTTGGCTGTGTGCATCCATACTCCTCAAAACCCTAGTAATCTTGTGTTATCATGTCAAACACATGATATATTGAATACATTATTGCATTGACTGTATTAAAATAATTGCAATTCTGTGACCTGCTTAGTTTAGGGGTAATCAAATGAAGTGGTTTTTTCATATCAATGCAGGGTTTTATCCAAATTCAGTTGGAGATCCAGGAGTAGGTCTTTCTTCTTAGAACTAGACCACTTCTCTATGGGGCTAAGTAGATGTTCAGCAAGATACACTATTACCTGTGCTGAAGCTCATTGCTGTCATAAATTGTAGTATTTGTTATTAATCAAGTCCATTTAATCTGCAAGGTATTGAAGAGAGTATCTACAGAGGTGCCTGGTTGTTTACTGGTTAGATTGACATCTTTTATATCCATTTTCATCTCGAGATGGAATATTGTTTGAGCTGAGTCTTCAGAGCTGCAAATTATCATATCCTATCTAGGCAGAAAAATGCAGCCAACATCTTGCCAGCTCATATCATTACTCTGTACTGCATTCCTTATTACCTTGCAGGTTTTTACCTATGCATATCAATCAACAGGAATGAGAAGTACATCAGGTAATCATCAAAAACCATCCATCAAAAAAAAGGATCAAAGATATCTAAAGTATCCAGATATATCCCTGTCTAACAAATATATTTGTTAAACTTCTTAATAAAAAAAGCTCAAGTGATAATTATTTCAGTTTCTCAAGTTACTGCAGTTGTTAATTACCCTTTATGCCGCAAAGTCTTAACACTGACTGAGTCAGTTGGTCAGAGCATGGTGCTAACACCAAGGTTGTGGGTTCACTCCTTGTATGGGTGATTCACTCAAGAGCTGGAGTCAATGATCCTTGTGTGTTCCTTCCAACTCAGAACAATCTGTGAACATTTAACCTGAACTTTTTTGCTTCAGAGATACTTTCAGAGAGTTCATTTATCTTTGAATTGCAGCAGCCCATTCACAAATAACATAAGGAAAGGATTATTGTCTCCTGGTAGAGTTATTTTACATATTTAAACACTACTGCACTTCTCTCTAGTTTCCTCAAGACTTAAAAATTCTGTTTCTTAAAACCCTTCCTCATTGGTCATACCTCAATTCCAACTCACTGCTTTCCTCTTCTCTTTCTTGGGCCATAAGACAGTTTTCTTAATGCTGACTAGAACAGAAGGATTCATTTCTATATGATGTTTTCCTGAGTACCTTATACACGCCAATGATATTGCTTTTTAGCAGTATTATGGTGTTTTAGGTTTGTGACTCACTGTTTTTGCCAGATCTTCCTCTCCCAAACTACTTTCTGGCGAGTTGTTCCTCATTATGTGTTTGTGCAGTTCATAATCTTTGGTAAAATATATAACTTTGTACTTGTCCTTATTGAATTGAGTCCCTTTTTTTCAGAACATTTCTTCAATTTATCAAGATCATTTTGCACTTTAATCCTGTTCTTCAATCTCATTACAGCCTGGATGATTCAGGATCACCTGCAGATTTAATAAACTCATATTCTATTCCTTCATCCAAGACATAAGTGAAAATATTGGCTGGGCTCAGGACAAACTGGCTGAAATCTACTTAGACATCCTTATACTCTGACATTAAATTAAAAACAGCTTTGTATCCACCCTGTAGCAGTTTCACTTAGTTTTCTTAACTTGCTTATGAAAGTTTTATGTGAAGCTGTATCAAAAGGCTTTGTAAGATATATGGCTTCTATGATTCCTTTCGTATCCCTCAACCAGTTAAAACAATTTTACATAATTTCTTCTTGCAAAATTCAAAGAGACATGGATTTCTCATCCTGGGAAAAAACAGTCAATCTATAAAATCCTGGAATCTGGGAAGAAAGTATAAAATGAATGATCATTCACTGTCCCTGATAAGGCAAACAAATGTCCTCTGATGAGGTTTCAAGGCCATGGCTGAATTCCACAGCTCTCCCACTTGGGTTCTTATGTGTCCATGTGAGAGATTATTATCCCTCATCTCCTTTTTGAACAGGACCATCATTGTGCTAATAATTTTCTCTATAGGTTGGTGATAAATACAATTTGATATATCACAAAGGATTAATGAAATGCTACAGATTTCTTCACTTCATCCCAATACAGTAAATATACTCCTTAAGCAAGAAGGTTGTTTATTTACAGAAGAGTTTCTAAGTCAATGATGTTTACCAGGCACTAAAGAACTGTTTTCTGGTCTGTACCATCTCTGATTGAAGAGATTTGCTTGGGTTCCCATGAAAGCCACATAGCCTAGATGAAGACTAACAAGCAGCAGTATGAGCAGGCTACAGGCAGTGCCTGATTTGAATCAGAAGTGACTGTCTCAGAGCACATGCATATCTCATCAGTGGAGAAAAAGTGTGGAGGCTACAGGGGAATGAAGTCTTTCTGTATCTCAGGATCAACTGAGTGAGGAGAAAAAGCAGCTATGGACAGAGTTTTTCAATGGTATTTTCATAAAAACTGAGAAAATGTTTATAGCAAGTAACAAATATGAGTTGGGGGCAAAAACACAGACCAGTTTCTCATCCAAGGGCTATTAATTTGTATTTCTGACTTATTCAAAATAATCAAGGAGAAAAAAACATTTTTAAGAGAAAGCTTTCACTAAAACAGAAGCTAATGGGATGCTCCATCAAAACTCCCATCAGAGATGAAGTTTTAAGAGGAGCTTTGTTTCAACTTTCACATTTCCAGTGTTTCCCACTGCACAGAGACAGGAGAACTCTTTACAATCTGCCACCACTCAACAGCCACATAATACTGAGTTAACCTCATTGCTCAGCTTTTTGTTTGTTTGGGGTTTTTGGGGTTTTTTGTTTGTTTGTTTGTTTTTGTTTTGGTTTGGTTTGTTGGTTTTTTTTTTTTTTTTTTTTTTTTTTACTTTTGGTTCTTTTTCTTTTAAATTGTAAATAAAGTCTTTTAGGGAAATTATCATATGATCTGTTTTGTGTGAATACATCATACAAGGTTGCCCAGGCTCAGCTACAGCTTTTAGGTGCTGCAGAGAACAAATAGATTGCATGCACAGATGCAGTATCACCTTCCTGACTAATTAATATTCCACCAACAAGACTCCTTTCTGTTTTGATTTATAATCTTTTATCATATTCATGCCTTAAAGTCAGTCTTGTATATACAAAGCTTTGTAGGAAAACACAATATACTTTATTCTCTTCTGTTTGTTATTAATACAAATTGTGGGACCCTAGAGAAACACAGAAAAGTCTGCAAAACATTCTGGAGGAAAAAGGAAGGATTGTTTTTCTAAGACATTATTTATTCAGTAAATTAAGCATATTAATCAATAAACAGAGATATTTTTTTTATGGTCCACCTGAGTTACTTAGACCATTCCTTTATATTTCTTTTATAAGAATTTTGATACCTTGTTATTCTGAAATATTCAAGTAACCTGAGACTGAGAATGATAGCTCTTTATTTATTCATTTTCTCTGTCAGTCTCATATTCTCATTAGATTCTTGTTGCCTATGCCAGGACAACAATATTCTAATTTATCTGTTTTTCTCTTCTCTGGTAATGAATTAACAGTGATGGGAACCATAGCAACTGAAGCAAAAACTTCATTAAGCAAGAACAATTTTTCAGTTTACACTGTACAACGTGAAATTGCTTTCAGTAACAAAGTCTTCCACAGAACAATTATAACTAGAACAAAGAAAGCAGGAAAGCAGTTAAGCTGAACCCTGGTGCAGAGGAGTCTGTATTTTAAGCTGTGAAATGCTGACCAGGTTTCCATTTTAGGAATAATGCCCAAGGATAGCCACTAACTGTCAAAAAACTCCCTAAAACTTCAGAGGTTTCAAGCAAACATTTGGCAGCTTTCACTGTGATTCATCCTGAAATATTATTCTAGGCAAACCAACATAGTTAACACCACCAGAGCTCTTAAAGAAAACTTTCCCAGCTGAAATAAATGGGACTTCAATAAATTACCTAAAGTATAGATGGTTGCTGATAGAAAAGCAGCTGTTCCATCACCCTGTGCTCTTGATGTTGCCAACAGTTTTTGTACTGTGAAAAGATATAGCCATGGGCATCAGACACCATGACCTGAGGTACCTGGAGTCAGATGACAGTTTAGCTCTTCTAAATTAAATCTCATTTGACATGTTAAGATGAAGGCCTACTTAGGCATGCAAAAAGGGTGGAGTCAACATTCAGCTGTGACACAATGGTGTTAATGACATCTCACAAGTTTACCACTCAAAAAACATTTTAGAAGATAAAATAAATCAGAAGTGAATTAATAGTAGAAGAAAACATCCTAGCCAGAAAAAATAGCCATCCTAGGCTTTCTGAAAGCAACAAACTAAATCATCTGAAACATGTACTGATTCAAGGGCAACTCAATTACCCTGTTGTTTAATGAGAAAGGAGGACAAGTGACCAACAGGTGCTTCTTGAACATTTCATTTTTTATGTATTAAAGATCAGGAGAGCAGTCTTCTCTAAGTAATAAGGCACAACTGATTAAGAATATGAGAGAGAAACTTAGACAGGACTACCATAAAATTGAAGAGCTTGTGATTCACAGGGAAGAGAGCAGCAAACAAAACCTTTTGGCAGTTGAGGAAGACCGACTCCAAGAAACTCAGAGTTGTGGTAGATGCTAGCCCATCAGAACAAGTGTCAGTGCACATGGCACAAAGGGAGATATGAAGAGAAAGAAACACAGAAATCACAGGAAAATATCCTATCAGTAGTGAATAGATAAGAGCAGGAAGGTATATTCTCTGTTGCTCAGCAGGGAGGGACACTGAAGGACACCAAGAAGCTTGAAGTGTTTAGTGGCTCTATCACTCAGTTCTCACTAAAAAGGTCAACTGCAAGTACAGGACTAGCACAATTAATACTGGCAGCTAAAAGGATTCTATCTCAGGCTGGAATATATAAAGAGAAATGCATACTGCATAGCTAAAAAGGATGTTCTCAAATTGGCTAGATTTGATAAATGTGAGAGTGATTAAAGAAATCTTAAAGCCAGTACTGGCTATTTCTGAGACTTCATAAAATGGGTTAGGCACCTGCAGACAGCAAAAGAGCAAATGTAGTACCTGCCCTTTGAAATAGGAAAAGGAGGCAGTGAACACAAAACACAAGAGATTCCAGATCAGAACAGAGGTCATTGAGCATAGCCAGTGTTAAATGTCCAGGTAAAATATAACAAGTAGAAACCAAGGGAGTAGTGATACTTCCCAGCCTGCAGGATGTAGCTTATTTAAAAACTCTATTCTAACAAGGATGAAAGATTTAAGCAAAAATACAGGCAGTGCAGAACTAAAGAGTAAAAATTATCATGAAAACATGGTCAATTGCATACATGCATACATATGTGTAAACATAAGGGCTGTGATACAGTTACCACAATTTTATCATCATAAATAAAATATCTTCTGGTCTTCATAGTATATAATATTAACAGAGATCTGACCTCCTGTCTGACTTCAAGATACTGGACAAGGTTCACCTTGCTTACTTTGGTTCCTAAATTGGTGTGAAGGTGGAATTTGTGCAGCAGCTCATTAAAAGTTTGGGTATTTGGAAGAAAGCTGCAGACAATGGTTGGACTATGGGGACTAAAAGGCAAACAGATAGGGCCTTTGTCTGGTTTTTTACTCTTTTGCTTAGGGGTTCTCTCAGTTATTTCTTCAGATTTGTATCAAAAATCCTTCTGAAAGAGTAGCTACATACTATGGGAATATGAAAATTTCAGCTTTGATTTTCTGCTCCCAGTATGAATACACATCATTTTTTCTCCATTGAGCCATCTTCGTTTCTGGGGATGCTACTTGTGCTGACTTTATCAGGGCATAAACAACCTTAAGAAGAAACTTACTACAGCAAGATAAAAATCTAAATGTGAATGTAATGAACAACTTTTTGAAACATAGAATATTATGTACAACTCTGCTTTTACCTTTGAGAAGAAATGAAATTTCTCCACACTTTTCTATAACATATATTGTCAAAGTTAATCCTAATGGATAGAGTCTATAATTTTCAGCATACAAATACACATAATATACCTTTTCCTTCTCTGAAGTGAACTGGTAATACATTCCCACAGAATAAGGACATTATGATTTTACCTAAGACATTACAGTTTCAAGGCATAATAAACTAATACTTTATGCCTCACTTTTTCCAGTGCAAAATTATTGTGCTCTAACTTTTGGGATGATGCTATAGTGGTCATTTGTGATTAAAAATTTTAAAACACAAAAATAATAATTACAAATTTGATAAATAATATTGTAAATAATAGAAATAAATAGAAATAAATGTGATTATTACCGATTTTGAGGCAAAACAAGATCTAAATTGGTAAAAATATTAAATAGGGTCATTATGAAAGAACCTGAATTTTTAAGTAGGGCAAAAAATCTCTGTCAAATACTACAGGAAAATGCAATGTTCTGAGACATAACCATTTGATCATTTCTTGCAATATTCTTAGGTTAATAAAACAGAAGCAGCATAAAATAAGAGTAGAGGAAGAATGTGAATCTTCACTCTTTTATATGCCACTGCAGAAAGACAAATTTAAAATACAGATGCAGAAGGCATACAAAAATCACTAAAAAAGTATATTCCTTATTTATTTGTCAAGCATATGTAGGAAGCTAGCACGAGCTCTCTTAACTCCAGCATGGTGCAGGTAAGACTTTGTGAAAAGTTAGGAGTGAAGAATGTGTCCCAAAGTTTGTGAAGATGTTACTAACAAACCTTGTTTGGTGTGAGGCTTCACCATGCCAATAGCTATGGTGGGTACTTTATCATGAAGGTATGGATGCCAAACTTCAGGGCTTCTGAAGGCAAACTAATAAAATTGAAGTTTTTTTTTTTTTTTATTAACTGAATCCCATTAAGTTCAGGAAGGTATTGAAAATTATGCATTTTGAGTGAGAGGCCCAAAAGCTGCTTTCCACATTTTTAACACTTCAAAAAGCCAAAAGTAATTGGGAGCATGCCTGAAGTTCACTGTTATATATATATATATGTATATAATAGCATGCCTGCTATTAACTCTGTGGTGTAAGGAGTGAAGACAGGTTTTCTAGGGAGGTGTTGAGTTATTCAAAATAGCATATTTGACCTCCAAAAAGAGCTGGCTCATCGCTACCAACAGGATGCAAAAATGTTGAAAGAAGCCTACATCCTCTACTAAAAGCAGTGAAAGAAGTGGCTGTGACAGTGGAAGTTAGAAAACAAGCTGAAGGTTTTCTTTGGACCTAGAAGCTTTCCATGCTGGCCTCAGGCTTAAATTTTTTATCCCTTCAACCAGGAAACTTCTCTCACCAGATAATCACCTCATGCAGAAAAAGTGAGGTTCTACCCAGGCTGCTATTTATGTGCTGTAAACAGTTTCTGTGCATTTGCTAGTGCTTGCTGCTGGAATATCGAGGGGTCCCCTACTTTCAAATGGCTTCACTAATAAAGTCAGACTTGAAAAATTTAACCACCAGTTTTATCCTGTCCTTGATGCATCATCAGCTGTATCAGAGTACTCATGCAGTTGGAGCTCTTGCTATTAGTTTTATTATGTTTAAGAGCTACCCAAGAAAGAGAAGCTTTACTAAAAATGTTAAATCTCCATGAGCATGACTGGGAGGCTGTTGTATGATCTGATCTGGGAGTTATCATGAAGATCTGTTTGGAGAAAGATAACACCTCTGTGTAGCAAACTCAAGGCCAGCAAGCAAAATTAGCTGTGAATTTGCATGTCTGAACATGTCTGGAGATAAAACTATGCTATCCTGAACACCTTGTAATCTGCTCTGAGAACCCTGAATTTCTCCTGACCCTCTGTGCAACTTCTAGAATTATTAGATGCTATGAGTGCAGCTTTTTGCAGTGCCTTCCATCTCATACACCTAAGTCGTATACCTGGTGGGAGAAGGTTACTGTAAACTTCTGGAAAACCAAATGTGATCACAAAGCTGAGCAACAGTCTGCAAGGACTCCAGTTTTGTTCATATAGATAGTCAGCTGCTGGCCAAGAGCATCAATGTAGATCCTCAATGAAGGCAGGAAAGGTCAAGGCTTCTTGTTTAGTGAATAAGCACAATGCATAGCTTATTTCTGTAAGAGATAAGGTATTAGGTTATTGTGGCATTGTCCTAAAAGATTTCTGCCAAATTGTTTCTGAATTCCTCAGTGGTAAAATTTACATAGGGAACAAAAATACTTGATACTGCCCTTAGAGATTATTTCTATCACTAATTTAAATGCTGATTTTTTTAGACGTATTCCAATACTTCTTGCAAATGGTTTAATATATTTGGAAAGTAACTGCAAACATTTTTGAAGGATTTTTCTCAGAACTGCTTTTGTGTTATCCATATGTGTCCAGATCTGTAATCTGTTGTAGCTGTTATAGGAATAGTGCCTGAACCCTTACATGGTTTTCATGATAGCTGTGAACCTCTCCTTATGGGAAGGACCTGACTAGCTATATTCTCTAAGAACAGAACAACCTTGTCATCAGGGTGAGCAAAAGGAGGAAAGCTGAGTGGCCTGCATGAAAACTGAAGGTGCTCCTTTGTCTGAAGAGGCTAGTGAAATTGTTACCTTTGAAAATTTGAAAACTTCAGTCTGTTTGCTTAGACCTTCCACAGGATCAATGTGGAGACAAAATCACCCAACAGCCAGCCCACATCAGATTGCTAATAGAAAGGAAAAGATTTCCCCAGAATGTATTCTTTTTTCAGCATTTTTGAAGGTTAAGCAACTATGTGAAACTTTTTTCCACAGAGAAAGTTAGAAAATAACAACCTGGCATTCTTTCTGCCTGAAAATATGGTATCAGGTATTTCAAACACCAGTAATTTTGGCTTTAGGAACCATTTTTGAATGTTTTTTTTCAGTTTATGGAGGTCTTTTATGCAAGACAATTGTTTGCATTCAGTGTGGGAAATGCGATTAATTGGAGATGACCTTGATGGATGCTGTTTCTGAAAGTGATGAAATTCAGAAGGGACTTAGTCATTTGTGTATGAGTATCATATCCATGAATCAGAACATATATAGCCAGGCCAGGGGGGGGAAAAAGCTAAGCACAGTGGGTATTTGCCTTTTAAAAATCCTTAGAAACAAGGTGGAGATCACAACCCTGATCAGCAAGTGAACCTGTCAATCTTGAGTTCTCTCCAGAAGCTTCTGAAGATGATACCAATGAACCAGCTAGATAGCTTTTCTGTGGCTGAACTGAGACATTTAGGGCTTAAGAACTGAGCTATTCCCTTCAGGCCAACTAGCAGCTGAGGCTTTGAAAAAATCAACAATAGAATATCAAAAGCAAGAACTTCTTTGTTGGAGGCTTCTGGGTCCCTGAAAACATGGCTCTGTTGAGAGATGAGAATATGCCTCTTTTACAGCTCTGTATCAAGGCCCTAAAGTACCCATGGCATTTGACTCCTGGCAATTTAAATAGCGACCAGCTCACAAAAAGCTCTTGGAGTATCTTAGGAGAAAGCTCTTGGGGTCTTACTTTCATCACAATACCAGGCAAGCAGCCAAACAAAAGAGCCAAATTAATTGAAACAAAAAAAAAAAAACAAAACAGACTTTTAGAAAATAAAACTTCTTTTGCAGGTTTAGCAGGATTTATCATTATCATTAATTTTTTGCTGTCCTTCTGATAGGAGGGCTTTTGACCATCCAGTGGTGGAGCATAGAGAACACCCAGCCTGCCTGAGACCCAGCCACCTCTTAGGGTAATTGGGGAATTTCTCCTGCAGAGTAAAATACCAGGAGAACAGACACTCTCAGCTACAGGATGCTGAAACAGAGCAATCTACAAAGAACAACTTCAACTGAATGTGTAAAAGCCAAACTTCCTTCCTCTGTGCTTTGTGAATATCGGATGTATGTGGTGCAGGATGATCCACACAAAAGAAAAATGAATGTGCCTCTGCAGACCAGGAGACATACAACTGCCAAACTCTAGGAATGCCAAGCAACTGCACTTCTGCTGTCCAGGAAGTATTGGGAAGTGTGAATAAATATTACAAGAGATGGAAATGCTGAAGGACTACATAAACACATTTCTTAGAATGCTACATGAGGTTCTGCACATAAGAGCTGAGTTGTTAGTGATTTTAGTGTACTAATAGGTATTATCTAAGCTCTTTTCACACTTAAAGTCTGGGAAAGTTTTGCACAAATGCTCTAAGATATATCTTAACTAAATATAACAATAAATGTACTTTTGGAACATTGGAAAAGTCTTTAAACACACATTGGACTGATTTGAGATCACTTCTGTTTTGTTCTGTCTTCTCTTTTAAAATCTGAAACCTAGAGAAATGTTTCTAACTCAGTATAAGATGTAAAATTTTTAGAATTTTTTTAATATTTAAAATAAAACTATGTTAAAATAAATTTATTCTTTCTGGTTGCATTTACAATACCTTTGAACCAGTCTGTTGAGATAAAGAAACACTATGTCAGTGAAAGGTAAGCAGCAAAAGTCTTTGAGCCTACCACAGAAGTTTTATTAAGTAACATAAAAAAAGGATATTGTTACAAGAGCATAGGTCCAGGCTTGCTGAAGTACATTTGAGAAGTCTAGGCATGCTCTATCTTATTTTACAAATTGTACCATCAGCCAATTGTGCTTCTCAAAACCTATAGAACATAGTCCTTTACACTGTTTGGAAGACAATCCTTGCCATGGTGATGTAGAAAAACATATGGTGAAATATAGAGTCAACCAAGCAGGGGTTTTGCAGCAGTTGAGTATCTAATGTAATACCAGAGGCATTTTTGTTTTAAATTCATAGCCTTTCTAGGAAAGGAAGCATAAGTTGTGAATGTTGGTACAATTCAAGATATTTTCAGCAGTTGTTTTCTGAGGGACACACAGCAAGCCACGCTCTGTGCACTCAAATGGTTTTCCAAGGCCATAGGCAGCTAATGTTTCCCAAGTCTAACTCTGCTGACTGGAAGAGGTACTGTCCCTGCATCCCCAGGCAGAAGGCACTGCCCCACAGCTCTGGGGGCACTTCAGATGCTTCCTACCCTACAACAGGTAAAGCCACCTCACTCACCTTCTCTGGCAGGTCAAACTCTCTGTCTGACTTTGCGTGGACAAGAATAGTGCAGCAAATGCAGCCCACTAGGATGGGGCCATCTGCTTGCAAAATGAAGATCTACCTGTGGTTTCTGTATACAGCCTCAAAACAATCAGTTGTCAGGGAAGAGCTCTATCTTACACATTTTAGTTACCTATCCCACGTTTGTATGTAATGGCTTCATTTGTGGCTTTAGGCTTCTCATCTTATTTTAGAAGTCTAGCATCATTTCCCTAAAGGTCCACAAAATTAGTATAATAATACGAAGTGTAAGAGATTTTTAACACAGCCTTCACAAACATAACTATTCAGAAACCTGGTGAAGACCAGGTTTGGTCCAGGTTTGGACCAGGTTTTGGACCAGTGGTCTAAACCAAAATTTCCCAGTAACTGCTATAATGGAGCAGTGATTTGCATCACCTTTTTCCACAAAATTGCTAAGCTCAAATCATGAAACCACTAGGTTCTCCTCTCCCAGTGGTCCAGAACACCAGTGCACTCATGTTTATCAAGTCTTTTTCCGAATTCAGTTAAGATTTCCTCATGACCTGGTGAAAACCACTTAGCACTTGCAAGGACATTTTTGCTTGAAACCAAAATATAAGTTTTAAGTTATTGTTCCTGGTTGATAAAACTCTGAAGAATAATGTAGAGAATTTCTTAAAAGCAGGGCACAGCAGTGGCAGTACCTGTATCTCTTTTTGTGTCTCTGACAGACAATAAAGTATTCGTTTCTCAACTAATATTTTTTTCTTCAGAGACCCTGGAACCTTCGTCTTCCTTCCTTGTGCTCCCCAGCTCGTGTGTTTTAGACCCCTCTTTCTTTCTCTCCATGTTCATTGATTCAGGGGTTTTGTGCAAAGGACCAGCATACAGCTGTGCAGTGAGGGTGTCACCACTGTAATTGGGCATCGATTATTTAAAAAGCACAGTTGTTACCTTGGTTGATGAGACCACCTCTCAGAGTGACATCCACTCTGAGAACAGAAACTTGGGGTAATTTACCAGACCCTTTTTATACCCTTTACCAGGATTGGTTTTACCTTTTATAGAACTGCAATACTACAGTGCAGGATTAGGTCCCTGCAACGGGTGCTGCACCTGATGCTTTACTGAATAATAAAGACAATGTTGCCATGAGCAAATATCTGTAAATATTGACCTGTAATGAGAAACATGTCAACAAAGCTCAGGTTGGCTTAGATACTGAAAAAAAAATGCTTGGCTGTGCTGGAAATAGAAGATTTTATTTCATTTTATTTAATTTCATTTCTTTTCCCAGGGAAAACTTTCCCCCTTTCTATCATACATCATCTTGATCTTCCACTCACGCTGACAGAGAGAGGATACAAATGATTTTTAGAGCTCCACAAGGATAAAAATCAGCAGGGATTATTAAGCTCTTTCTGAGCTGGAAAATGCTATGCTTCAACATCTGGTTAATAAATATTTATTTTGCTTCTATTTCTGCATGTGAGTGAGACCCCATCATGTTTATTTGAACAGAGATTATGGCTAAAAACACGTTTCCAGAGGAGGATATGTTAAAGAGAATGTGTCACACCTTGGGTGAAACTGAGATTTTTAAAGAGTGAAACATCCCTCTTCTTTTTATTCTTCTTTTTTCAGCAGCCAAAAAATACAGAAAAACTTTGAACAGGAAGAAAATCACGTCTTGACTTTTGGACTGAGATTCTCTACAATCTAGAATGAAAAGGCTCTTTTGTTAGAGGACACACATTGTCAGGAGAACTGAATATGCAACAAGTATCCTTACAAAGTGGTGATGAGAAGTGTGTCTTGCAAGGAATGAATGTTCTGTGTCATGTGCTTTGGCCTTAGACATAAAACACAAGACAGTTTTAAAGTATCTGTAGCCTTGAAAGCTAGTTACAGGATATTCACACATTTAGTCTGTTGTTTTCTGCTGTTGGCTCAGTTGTCCTAAGTCAGCAACACACAGAATGGAAATTATTATTTTAACAACCTTAAACCTATATTAAACAATGGAAAAATAAGATTAAGGAAATGTTGCAGAATGTGGAAAAGATGCAGCTGTAGGCCAGAGGTATTCATCTCAGCAGAAAGCTGGATACAAATAGTGGAGGAATGGAAAGGCTACAACAATCCCATTATAGTCAGTACTGCTGAGCAACTTAAATACAGGGCTTGTTGCCAAATTCACCACAATAAATGAATTAGATGTGTTTCCTGCCTGGGAAAAACTAGGTGGAAATATATGTACATCATGTGAGTAAACTGAAAACATCTAATCTTCAAGATATTACACTGACAGATCTTTTAGAGTTACAGATAATAGCAATAGGTGAAATTTTGTCTTAGCAACTGCAGCTGTAAATCCATGGATGGAACATTGTTAGCAGCTACTCATATTTCTATTGATAGGGATGTAAAAATAGACCATTTTCAGCTGTTGTGTACTGCTGCTGTTTCCAATGGGCAAAATGCTGAATTTGCTCTGTGGTGTTTTTTTTTTTATTTGTGATCCAGAATTATATAGTGCAGTCATACTGACATTTAATAGTGGTCTTATTACTGAAATACTTGCTCACCAGCTGCAAAACAACATTTTATTCATCCTTGCATGCTGTGTGGCTTCCCATAGCTGAAATGGTATTTATGCTTGACTGTATTCCAGTCAGTATCTCAGGTAAGCTGATGTGCTTAGCAAGAACTGAAGCCCATCAAAATGAAGGTTAATCTACACCAAGACAGGAGATGTCACTCAATCATTGCTAGCAAGGTTGCAGGAGTTTCAGCAAGCAACAGAAATGACAGTCCTTTAGGGATGGTTGGTTTATTTGTTGTTCTTTATTTTCTTTTTTTTGGTTGTTTTTTTGTTTTGTTTTGTTTTTTGGTTTTTTATGGTTTGGTTTGGTTTGGTTTGGTTTTTTGGGTTGTTTTGGGTTTTTTTTTTGTTTCTGAGAATAATGTGTAACCAAGTTATGGTACAGACACTTCTTACCTGGTGGTATAAAATAAGCTGCTGCAACACCCTACAGATTTGTTTTTAGGAAAACAAAAAAAGCATTCTGATTCTCATGCTAGTCTGGTTAGATTGGAGTCTGGACCCTGAAACACATGCTCAGACATCAAAAATCTTGGAGTGAACAAAGAAAAAGCTGATGTTACAAGGGAGGAAATTGGCAGATGGAAGCCAAGAGAGCTGCTAGCTTTTGCCTTGCTATTTGTGCATGCTGAGCTGTATATGAGAAAAGGTGGTTTCTTTGTCTACTACTAATTTTTATTGTTTGTTTTAGGGCTTACTGCAGGAAAGAAAGTGAGTGTGATGAGAAAATGTTGACTATGGTGCAGATGAAGTGTTTGTAAAAGGGCTAAATTCACTGCCAATGTAATTCAATATAAGTGCAAGCAATGGAGCTAACCCTGGGGTGAATCTGGCCCTGGTACTTTCAGCTGAATTGGTACATACCCGTTAGACAGAGCAGCTTATATTAGTCCATTAGTGTATGCCATGTTTTTAATCTATATATATTGCATTCCTTTTGGTGTAGAAGTATTAATTATTAGGATTGAGGGAAGTAGGAGAATTAATTTCCTTTTTTAAAATTCATTTTTTCTGGATGCACACACATTTTCAGGTTTTTCTCTCTGCAAGCAATCAATTTGTCTTAGGATCATCCACATGAAGGAGTATGGAGAGAGCTCTGTCCTCACTGCAATAGATGGATCCTTATCATGCTCTAGGCTGGCTAAACACTATCCCTGCCCTTTGACAAGGTCAATCTGTTCAGGTTCAGCATTGTCCAGTGCAGCTACCTGCAAACAGGCTCATAGCAGGTAATTTAGTACACCAACTTGTATGCTATAACTTGTTACTCTAGGGCCCATGTGTCTGCCAGGCAAAGTCAGGAGTAATAGAAAAACTCCTTGCATGGAGAAATTTTCATGAAACCTCCAGTTTAATCCCATGCTCACCGCTGGAGTGGAACAGGGATGGGATGCTCCATCTTTGGAATTTCAGTTTCTTGGTTTGTGCATGTTCATTTTAGGCTTCCTTCCCTAAACAGCCCCTTTTCTTTGCTTGTCCAAGCAGAGAAACAACAAAAGCCCTTCAATGAAACTTTACAGCATCTGATTGTAGAGAGGATATAAATAACTTTCCCCTCTAGGACACAATTTTTTCTCATTTATTTGTCTTACTTTTCTCTAGCCTGCAGCAAAAGGCTGCACAATTAAATATGCTGCTGTGTCAGGTTTTCTTAGGAGATTGTGAAGGAATTTTCTTCCTAATTTTCTTCTGTGAGAAATTTTTCTTGTTCCATTCAAATGTTTTGCAATCTTCCTCTCCTTGCAATGTCTGTACCTTATATTTTTACATTTTTGGCCTATGCTTCATTTTCTAACCTGAAAATCACAGAATATAACAAGAAAGAATAAATTTTGAGATTTATTTTCTACATAACTTTCAGTGGGTGTTTTTGCTGACTAGTGGTCATGTTGGGTTTTGGTTTGTTTGTAAAAGGCCTGCAAAGAAGCAGCAGAGATGAAGGATACAAAGAAAGCCCCCTGTAGTTTTGAGATGACATCTTTACACATGCAGTATTTCAGTATTACTGCATAGGGTCTGAACTCATCCAATCCCACCTGAATTTCCTTCTGGCAATGAAAAAGGCCACTCTCTGTGCCAAATGCTTCCATCTCACCAAGATCCACACTTAGACAGCACCATTGAGTGAACATTATAGTGAGTTTACATGAAGTTTGCCTTGACTTATTCTTTCACAGTCATCATATGGTCTTGTACCATCTGATAAACCATGGACACAGCTGAAAACTCAAGGAAATAGTTTCAATCAGGACCAGTAAGAAGTCAGAACAGTTTCATAGCAGGATGATTTATAGATAATTCCAAAAATTCACTCTCCTTTTCTTGTTCAGATTCACTTATGTTGCAAAAAAAGAGTAATTCTGAATAGGTTTGAGTGATTAGATTATCAAAGCCTTGTAACCTGGAAAGGAGAATGCTAGAAATTCAGATGAGCACCATGTCATGCTGTTCATTACTCTTTAACTGGAAGAATTATCTTATATTGTTTACTGGTAATGTATTTAATAATAAAAGACATAAGCAAGCTTTGCCAAGCATAAGACTTATTGCTGGGTGAACTCTGGGGAAAAGTATCTATAAGAATGTTTGTGAATCCTTAATTGTATTTTATATAAAGTTTTTTCCACTCTTTGTTCACTTTTTCCATCTAGTCAACTGAGGAAAGATGTTTTTTCCATAAGTGTGCGCAGAAAGTAAATTTTAGGCCTGATTGCCATTTAATTATGAAACAAAAAATAAATTAATGAGAAAATATCATGTTTATTGGAAATAAAATGCAGAAATAAAGTTGAGATCAGCCAAATGAGGACGATAAAGTCTATCTAGACTGACCTACCTCTATACAAGCCAGTTCCAGTCCTGGGATCAGGACAGCCAGGTCAGCATTGAGCTGTGCCAACTGAATTGAGCTAACTCATTTATACAACCCCTGGGAGCTGAATGAGTACACAGAGTGGCACCATGCCAGGCAGACATACTGTCCTTTTTCCTGGGCTATCTTGGCTATCTCTCCCATGACATAGCATTGTGTAACGTAGATGTGTCCTTAGGTGACCAACCAGCACGCTCAGCAAGCAAATCCCAAACAGCAAACGCTCAGACAAAAGGCAGTAATCATTTATGAAAGCTCTGTGAGCACTGATATTTGTTCAGATGGACTTCTAAATAACAAACAAAAGGGAAAAATCTGGGGCCTCATTATAGACAAGCTATTAGCAGAGACAGGAGCTAATTTCAGCCCTCTCTCTGCAGTTTATTTGCTGCTGGCATATCAGTCAGTTGCCAAAAGTAGAGCTCCATTTTGAGCCTAGTTTTAATATTCAGAGGCATTTTATCTTGCCTCACTTTTTCAAAAGTTTTATTTGTCATGGTAGCGCATGCAATACATTGTGCCCTCACTTTTAAGTGTGAAATACACAGCAGTTGCTTTTGATATATCTCAAACACACTGTTGTGTTCACCCGTACAGAAATCCCTCAGCGAGTTCTGCTGTTCTATTCACCTTAATGCAAAAGCCTGCTTGGAGCTTCACACTCTTCAGTCATTACTTACATGCTGCAGCACACAGTGCATTACTCAGTAGTGCCTGAAGATCTTTCAATCTTGGCCAAAAACGTTTATTTCTAGATTGCAAACATTAATAACAATTCAAATTGACACAAGCCTTTGACAATACCCTTGGATGTATACGCATGTGTGCATGCATTTTTGGAGAGAAGAGACCTGAGAACATGCTTGATTCCCATCCTTAAAGCCAGGTCTTTCTGTTGTAACATCAATGTTTTGCCAGAAAAGGACTTATAGCAGTGCTATAAATTGAGATAGATAAAGCATTTGGAATTTGCATGTTACATCAAACTGCTTCATTTCTATGAGCCATCTTTGGAAAGAATGAAAAAAAAAGTACCATGCAAAAATTGGAAACATTAAGTATTAGTCATAGAAACATTTCATACATAGTCTTTTAGCAGGACAAAACTACAAGTAAATAATTTAGAAAAACTTCTATCTAAACCCAGCAGCCATTTTTTTGTCCTAGATTTTTATAAAGGGAGTAATGTCGTACCGATTTTCCCTAATTCAGGAATGAAGCTACTCTAGTCCTGTCAGCCAGTGCAGTGAAATCAGAAGGCGCAGGTAATTTGGGCCATCATCTTTTTCCTCTGTCATTTTCTCTCTTCAGCAGAAGGCGATGGTTCTATTTTGTTCCCTCATAAAATGCTCTGAGATTTGAGTATGACTGGAGCATCATGCAAGTGCCAAGTGAAACCACTTTTCTAATATCTAATTACACCAAATTCTACTCCTACATATACAAATATGATTCCTCTTAAATGCAGCAGAGTGTCAAAGGAAATAGGAGAAAAGTTTATACATTTAGCAGATGATATACAAATCAATTTTCAAGCTGCATAATAAAGATTTTTACATCTAAGTAACACTTAACCTGAAGCATCCGGATGGACTGAATTTTGATGTAGAATGTCCATTCTTTATTGGATGCAGGGGGAAACAGGATGGAGAAAGGCTGAAGTACTTCATGCCTTCCTTGCCTCAGTCTTTAACAGCAGTCCAGCTATTCTCAAGGTACACAGCCTCCTTAGCACTAAGCTGGGGGCAGAGTGGCTGGAAAGCTGCCCACTGGAAAAGGACCTGGGGTGCTGTTTGACAGTGAACATTGGCCAGAGTGTGCCCAGGTGGCCAAGAAGGCCAAAGGCACCTGGCTTGGGTCAGAAATGGTGAGGCCAGTGGGACCAGGGCAGGGATTGCTCCCCTGTATTTGGCACTGGTGGGGCCACACCTTAAATTCTGTGTTCACTTTTGGGCTCCTCATGACAAGAAAGACACTGAGGTGCTGGAGTGAGTCCAGAGAAGGGAACAGAGCTGGGGAAGGGTCTGGAGCACAGGTCCTGTAAAGACCAGCTGAGGGAGCTGGGGATGTTCAGCCAGGACAAAAGGAGGCTGGGAAGAGATCTGAGTGTTCTCTACAGTCCCTGAAGGTGGCTTTAGCCAGGTGAGAGACAAGAAGTGACAGGATGAAATGAAAAGGCCTCAAATTATGCTAGAGAAGATTTGGATTGGTTATTAGGAACAATTTCTTCATCAAAAAGTTTTGTCAAGCTCTGAAACTGGCTTGGAGTGGTGGAGTCACCATCCCCAGCTGTATGTGAAAGACTTGTGGCACTTAGGGACATGGTTTAGTGCTGGATTTGCCAGTGTAAGATTAACAGAGTGACTCAATGATCTTAACAGTCTTTTTCAGAAACCATTCTGTTCTATCCTTGTATTTAATTTCTGCCATGTACGTTGGTAAGAAAGTCAGTCTTTTAGGGGCTTCAGAGCTTTCATGTCTGTAATTTTATGCCCAGTGATGCTGTGGGACCTGCTCATACTGTGACCTGTGGGCAGAGGAGATGTCAGCCCTGGCAGCCCTGCTCAGGGCTCACCAAACACAGTGCTCTTGGAGGGAGCCAAGCAGAATTCCCAGCCCTGCAGCTGCTGAGCAGCCACACAGAGTCTCTCTGGATGCATTCAGGATCCAATTCCCAAATGCAGAGAAAAGCCATGATCCTGTGCTAGGAAGACAGTAGCTGCCAGAGCTATTGAGGAAGAGATAAAGTCTTTGTCAGCCCCTGAGGAAACACATATCTGAAATGACCAGCTTGATGTTCATGGAATTGAGGCCAAAACTACATAGAATTTACTGCAAATCAATGTGTTGTTGCAACAGCTGTATCTTTCTACTCCTTGTGAAAAAATTCAATCTTCTATGACTCTGGTTTACAACTGTAAGGTAACACAAAGTTTAAATTGGAGCAAAATTTTTCCAGTTTGGATCAGTGTTTCTACAACACAAAAATCTTATGGACTTTTCTCTCTATAATATGTAGAAGTTTTATTAATATTATTTAGGTTTCCTGAACACTCCTAGCAATTCCTCTGATTCAGCTGCTTTTCTCAGAGCAAATAAATATTTGCAACAAGTAGAGCTGTGTGAGCTAGGGGGGGAAAAAACAAAAAACCTGGCAAGCAAGTTCTCTGTTTCTTTGAAAACTCTCCAACACCATTAATCCTGTGAGAGCTTAATTAAAATGAAAAGGGAATTTTCAAAGGGAAAAAACAAAATGAGCTTTTTTAAATGCTATTTTTGTTCTGAGCTCAGAAAATCTCTTTCTCTTTTTCAATTGGTTTCCCCAAAACATAAATATTGGCAGCTTTAAGGTTTGTTTTTCATCCTCTTGAGCAAGAAGCAGTGAGTTCAAAAGCTTTTTCCACTGAAGCTTAGAGGGTTTGCTCACCAGAGCTTGGATTTCTGACACAACTAGTGAGTCTAGAACTGTAAACGCTACCATGAAATCAAAGTTGCCATTTCAAGGGAATTATGATTAAATGGTAATATTTTCATTTTTGCTGATAATTAGAGGAACCTGTTTTTTTCAGATACGGCAGTGCATAAGGGCCAAGGTCAACCAAACCCTACACATCTTAGGCTCACATGATTAAAGGATATTTCTACAGTCTCACTCAGAAAGAAATCACTTCTCATTTTGAGCTGCCTCTCTTTAACCAGTGGCTGGGTGTTGCTTTAACATGAGTCCATATCAATATTTGCTTGTTTCAGTCTACAGTCTACATAATACTTAGCTGCACCAGCCATCTGCTGGTAAGACACTACTAGTTCAAAGTTTCAGAGACAGAAATTGCTGAAAATTTAAATGGTGGGGGGTTTTTTGGTTTTTTTGGTTTTTTTGTTTTTTTGGTTTTTTTGTTTTGTTTTCTTTTGTTTTTTGGGGTTTTTTTTGGTATCCACATTCTTGGCAAAAAATGCATGAGCCCCTTCATCCCAAAACAAGAACAATTATAAGTCAATATTTAAGTGTCAAAATTTTCATATAATCTGAGTGACAAATTAGGTGGTATGGATCAGTTAGCTTCAGCCACCTCTGCAGTAGACTGACACTGAAATGTGGAATCTTGCATGTTAGGTATTGATACAAACACAATTGCAGAATCCTGTGTGACCTGCTTTAGGTGACCCTGCCTTGGCAGGGGGGTTGGACTGGGTGATATCCAGAGCTCCCTCCCTTCCACCCCCAACCATTCTGTGGTTCTGTGAGTCCTTTCCAACTTCACAGGTATGAATCAATAAGTGATTGCTGTTGCTGCTGTGGGTTTTCAAACGCTCTGGAGATATGTGGTGCTTTTCAGCTCAGTCATGAGCTGTTCTGAGCACAGTGACCGTGTGTTCATGCCCAGTGTGACTGTGTGAGAGCACAGTCACAGCATGTGCCAGGGACAGGCTGCTGGTGTCACACCTTTGATGTAGGGCTCAGTCTCCTCAGCCAAGCAATGCAACATAAGGGCTTGTGGGAAAGTGTGGAGCCAGCTCTGAGATTTTCCTTTATACAACAGAGTGTTATACCACACCAAAGGCATCCTGCAGAGCTTGGTCCTACTGCCTTTGACATTGCACTTGAGCAGATCAACCAATAGAAACATCTATGCAGAGTCATTTATGCATCCAGCGTCAGACACAGTAATTAACAGGGGCAAGTTCTTTTTAAAATTGGAGAGGGAGCTGGCCTCATGTACTCATCCCTCTAGACAGCACTGCTGCATTCATTCAGAAGTTCCCTCAAAGTGCTTTTAAGTAAATGTATTTTCCTGTGCACTGCTTGCCAGTCCTATATGTGGTGAACATCTTTCTACTTGTGGAAGAAAGTGCTGTGCATGTGTTTTTTCTTCCAGAGGTCATTTATGGGACAAAAAAATCATTCTTCTAGAAGACTAGCTTAGGATTTTAAAAACATAGCTTGTGCTAGATTTATTTTAAATATTGATGGCAAGATTTAGTCAAGGTTGTCTGAGGATAACAGTGGCTTATGCAACTAGTCAGCACACAGCTACATGCTGATAGATTCCTCTGTTTCACTGGGGGGGGGTTGTAGCTGGTCCAAAGGCCAGCCCATTCTTTCCCCATTTATTTGTAATTTAATTTGGGTATTTAATGAATTATAAAAATGAACAGAAATTAGCTCATCATCCCATAAAGAAAATACATTTCTAATTAAAAACTATGTATATGGGTCACACTTTGCAGAAGGAAGCATAAGTCAAGCATCATTCTTCTTGATTTGTTCCAGGTCACTGTTTTTGTCTGCCTGGTTGCAAAACACTAATGGCTTGTCATGATAAAAATTTGCCTTTGTACCCATCTGTTACTTTGCACTTTTAATGTATACTTTACTTAATGTATCTTATTCTATCCCACTTGTAAGTGCAAGCACACCACACTTTATTAGAATAAAGTTTTATCCTTTTTGGTGCTGTAAATGAGAGGAGATGATGGAGAGAGTTTTCTTTGCAGCACTGGCAGTTTTAACATATGTTAGTATAATAAATTCATTCAAGACATTTTTCGAGTGCACATTCCTCTCAGAGTCAGTTTTCTAGACACTACAGTTGGTGCCTTAAATCTAAGTTTCTTTTATTGGCATTAACTGAAAGCTTCTATAGAAGAAATGTTTTAAAAAGACAAAGTCAGTAGGAAAGATTTTTTGTGCTTCAAGGAATATTGAAGATGGATGCATGAAAAGGGAGTTGGAAGTGGGACCTAAGTAGATGCCTCCTAATATAAGCATTGTTTGATAACCATTGAAAGACAAGAGCTTGTGGACTACTCTGGCATTCTGTTGTTAAAAAAAGAAAATATTGAAGAGGAAAGAAAGATGTGATAATGAGCGTTAAAAAGAAAATGTCAATAGAATACATCTCCAGAGCAGATGATCTAATGCTGTTATTGTCAATCTTTTTTCTATTTCTGACTCTCTTGTAAATCAGATATTTTCAAGAAGCTCCAGATACAAGTATCAATAGTAGATGAACAACCCTGTAGGGATTATGATCCTTAGTTTGGAAACATTTGGCCTGATGGAATCAGTACTGGGGCAGCACCTTGGAGCTTGAGGTGGATCATTGTGTTACCTCAAATAAGCAGAAAAAAGTTGGCTCAAAGAGCTTCCAAATCAGATTTTAGATGGCTGTAGCAAACAGGTAACAGCAAGGCAGTTCTGATAAATGTAAAGCATGACAATCACACTACTGGCTACCCACCTTTTGCCAAATGTTTCACGAATTTTGTGGGATTAATATATTGAAGGCCATTCTCTTCTTAGCAGGTTCCATGATCTTTTAAATCTGTCGTTTCACCTACCACGGTGCCCAGAACCTCTGTAGGTAATGTGGGGGTCCAGGGTATTTTCCTGGACTCTCTGGGGGTGCAAAGACCCCCCTGTCAGACCCTTCAGAGACCCCCGAATGAAGCCCAAGTGCTCCAGGGGCTGGATTCATCTCCCTGGGAGAATCTACCTACCTTGAGGGAAGAAATGCAAGCTTTAAGAGTAACCAGAGTGTGAATTAGATTGTTAGAATGTAGAAAAGGTAGTTTTGGGGATTGTTTATGTTATTAGCCACGAGGCCAAGATGGAGGATTTGGGGTGTGGTACTTTCTTTCTTCTTTCTTCTTCATCTTCTCCATGTTGGGGGGAATCTTGGGAGTCACAGATTTGATGGGGACAAAACTAGACACTGTAATAAGATTGTATAGTATTGGAAAGTTATTGTAAACATAGAATACGTAGCTTAGAGTATAAATAATAAGTCCAGCCCTTTGTGGGCAGACTTTTGTCCTGGTCACTGCACTGGCCAGGCTGCTGCTCGTGAGCGAAACATGTTATAGATAGGAGACAATAAATAGCCTTGAAACCTGGACGACTGTCTCCTGCAGTTTCTCTTTGGTGGCTTCAAGCAAACCCTGCAACCCGAACCACCTTCCTGTGTCCATCTGAGTGGTCTCACGCCATGAGGAGACCCTCAGACAGTGACAGGTCACAGCAGCACATCCAAGGTGCTGTTTGAAAAGCCTTGAAGCAGAGGAGGGGGAGCAGAAACTCCACAAACTGCTCACAGGAGCTGAGTTGGTGGCAGGCCTGTTCATGTGACCCCTGTATGTCACAGCATTCTCTCTCTCCACATCATCTTGGGCTGGCCTTGAGTTGCCACTGTGTGCTACAAGCTCGTACAGAGCCCCTACACCTGCCAGCTCGTGACACATCTCTTCTTCACATAATGTTCTGGAGGCTTAACCGTAAACATTTCATCAAGGGCCCATCCTCTGGAACTCCTAGCAACTGTCAACTCTATTTTATTCCTGGGAATGGCAATGCTCTCTCAACTCAACCCACTCTAGAAATCGTTTCTAATTAGCAAACCTACTGGAATTGAGGCTCCCAAGCCCATGAATTGCTTTTGAAAAATCACTCTGGCAAATGGAATTTGCAGGTAAACTCCCTGAACTTCCTTCTGAAGCTTTTATTTTAGGGTGGAAATAAAAGTAACATTAACTTGGTCAGGCATGGAGAGAGAGCAGCTTCTGGGCTAATAGTGAAGGCCTTCACCCAGGATAAAGAAAATTAGACTGCTACACTCTACTTCAAAGGACAGTTTCCCTAATTTACATTGCATATGTTTGAAAACAGAGATTCATCCCTTTAAGGTGAATGTCCTAGCCAGAAAGCTGTAGACTTGAATATAAGTCTATGATATTTTTTTTATTATCTCTCTTAATGGATATTTAATTAAACTTGTGCAATGGGGGACAGTTCAAAGGCAAAGGATGGAGAATACCTCCATCCACAGCTTTCCTTATGTTGTCAGGTGTGGGCATTTCCCAGTGATAGATGGGAGTTTTGGTTTCACTTTCTTTGAGAAGAAGACAGGTTTCCTTCATCATCTGTGAATAATTTAACTGGCTAACTTTTACTAAGGGACATGAGACTACTTTTACTGTATTCCAAAGCTTTGGTTGGCTCAGTGGTAGCTTCTGAAAAGAAAAAAACTGGGGGCATTAGGCACCCAACTTCAGAAGCAGGCTCAGGGCTGAGCAGTGGGAAGCTGCACCACTCAACCCAGGCTAAGGGACCTGCATTTAGGACACATATTTTCCACCTCACAGAGTGTGACCTTCTGGCAATCTGACTCTTAGCAGATTAACTTTCAGATAAAGGCTTAACCAATCCATCATTCTTGGAGCCTAGGGCTGTTGATTGAGAGCTGTGAATCCCATTAAGCTTCCACACACCTAAAGGTTAGGAATCACAAGGTTGTGATTCATCCTGCTCCTTCTGGAGTTATATTATTATGGAAAGAAGCAGTGGTTGGAAGGAGGAAAAGCAGTGGCTGGGAGTTGCTGTTGGGCTTGTTCCTTCAAACTTTCAGTAAATTGAATCTAAATAGAGGAAAGAGTCATTACCCAGACAGGCAGATGCTGGGGAAAGCACCGAGACAGATGGATCACGAGGCAGATTTGACATATTCACCTAGTCTTCTTGGAAGTACTCCCACAGCCAAGGGACAGCTTTAGCTGAATGAAACACAGTGCCAATGGGATCTCTGTCCATCTGTCCTGATGAGGTAGGATCCCCTGGCAACAACAAATGTAAGACAAATAAGATCAGATTAAATATAAATAAGAAGGAACTTGATTATCTCATATCTCTGAAGAAGGTACTGCACTAAAACTATGAGAAATAGTCTTGGGTACTAGACACAGTGTAGACACTGTTTATAAATTTCATTTTAAAAAGCCATCAGAGAAAATACATAAATATATTTGGGTGCAGAATTCACAGACTTTCTCCCAACCCATGGCAATGAACATTTAACAACTTTTGGGGTGGGGAGGAGCACTTTCAATTTCACAGGAGGGTGGAGTGAGGTGCAAGAGGATGCAAGCGAGGTTTGCATTTTCTTCTGCCAACTTTCTGTCCTTTTGAACTGCCCTTGAACTAAAAAAAATCCTGATGTGGTATAGAGCAGCCATTTGGCCCTGTTAAGAGTAGGCACTATGCATTACTTGTTCTGAAAGCCAGCAGTTGTGTTACTTCAAAACCAATAAAGTGCTGGATTCTAGTTTCAAGAGTATAATGGATAGATTATAATAGAGCTTGAAAATCTGATCACCCTGCCTCTATACAAAGCTATAGTTATTGGGGATTTCAGGTCATGCAACCCTTTGTATACACTGCACATCCTAGAAGCGAAGCTGGCCTTGAACTGGAAAAGGATGAAAAAAGTCAGTCTCATTCCTTGGTAAAACCTCAAGCTCCATGTGACACTACTCGACTGTCTGAGTCATACCTTCATATTTATAAACCAGAGTTAGTGTTTTCACACATTTCAGGATAAAAATAAATGTATTGTAAGACATTCCTTCAAGGAAATTTGCCATCTTCAAAGTACATATTTTTGCTCTTCTGGTTATCATTTGAAATGAAAGGTTGCAACAAGTCACTGACAAGGCTTCTGGTTGTTCTTAGTTATGTGTTTTGGTTTGGGGGGGGGCGGGTTTAGCATAGGGTCTATTGCATGAGGTTCCAAAAATTTTGGAATTGAATTGAAGTTTTTCCATGACTGTTCAAAAATATGCTGAGAAAGATGTATTTTCAGCACTTAAAGAAATGAAACGTAAAAGCTATTTTTCAAAGATGTTCCAAACTTATGTAAAAATAAAAAATATCTTGTCAGTTTTATGTTGTAAATTTAATTTCATACAGTAAGTACAATAATGTAAACCTGTGCTTTGTAAATGCTGTATTTCTTTTAAACAAATGTCTGTAAAATCAATTTGTATAAATTCTGAGGTATACTGGGAAAAAAACTGTGGCTTATGAATATGAAAGTATGACTCAGCCAGCCTATTAGTATCACAAGGAGCCTACGGTTTTATGAAGAAACTGAATTAATATTTGTTCAGCACTTTGAAAATGTAAAGAGCAGTGTAAGTGATTTTTAATTGTTGACTTTACTATTAAAAATTGGAATGAATGCCTGTGAAAAATTATTATATTTTGGAGTAATTAATGGGAGAGTGCACAGATAAACTAGAAACCTAGAGGAAGCCTCACATTTTGAAAGCTGAATAGAGCAGCTGGTGGAACTTGAACGTTGCCCCATCATCTGCAGCTCCCTTGCACAACACTTACCTGAGTTTCAGGGTTACTCCAGGAACCCCTCAATGAGTTCCTTGAACACATACCTGAACCCGGGTGTTGTGAGAGAGAAATAATTAAAGGCCAAAGACTTTGATATTTAGATGCTATCATACTTAATATTTAAGGGCTTGATCCACACTTCCTTAGAGTTCATGAGCACTCTGTGATGCCTCTGGAGGACAGAAATCAGGTGAATATCCACACTCTGCAGAAAAATTAAGATTCTTCTTGCTCTTTATATCTCCCAGTCAGTCCTGAATTCTTTTCTGTCTTGTGTTCCTGTTACTGTAGGATTAGTGGAGCACATCTGCTTCCCAAAAGACTAAAGTTTGATGATCTGGGACTGTCTTGAGTCACCTTGACTCTTCCTGCCCTTAGCCTCTTAGAGAGGATGAGAAGAGAGCAGAGCCTGGATTGGCAATTTTTTGCAAGATTACTGTGATCATTAAGATAGGAGGAAAAAGGAAAAAAAAAAATATATATATATACCTGTGGTCATATTCAAATAGAAAGAATAATCACAACCTCTAGTCTGGTCAGCCTTATCAACTGCCTTAAGGTCCCTCTAAGGATTTAGGCAAGGGAACTCAGCATATGGACTGTGGTTAGATGCAGGAATGAATGACACACCAAAATGCTAATTAACTTGTAGATAAAGTCTGTTGCTGCAGCAGTTCTAAGTAGTGCATTATTCAAGACCAGATCCATTGAAAATGGAAATAATGAGCTACTGAGGGAGTTTTAACACCCCTTGGGTTAAACAGAAGCTTAAACAAAGATTTTCAAGATTACACTTTTCTGCCTAAATACCTCAATTCTGCCTAAATTCCAAGTTTGGCATCAACAACTTTCTTGGACTTGGCTCCAGGTACTTCCATGCATTGGGAAGTTATATATATGGTCCTTAAAATACAGCAGCTGATGTGTTGGAATTTTACTAGCTAATCTTCAATGATTATCAGATCCCACTGTATTGATAGAAAACACATGCTTCAGGCAATACCATAAAATTCACAGCCATTGAGTTTTACAGACACCAAACAAAACACCCAGATAAATCTCAAGTATTTAATGTATAGAGTAAGTGGCTGACTTAATTTCTCAGCTGCCATAGATTTATTCATTATAAAGATATTATTGAAAATAATTTTGATTTATGAAGGTCATATAAATTCAGTGTTATGTTGAGAAAATGCTGTTAATTTATTACAGAGAGTAGATGTGGCCTAAACTCTTGCTTGCAGAATTACTTATTTTCTTTTAAAATACAAAAACCATGTCAGTGTAGAAGACCTCTGCACTTTCAGCTATTCAGTAGAGAATGATTACCAAAATCTGAACCCACCTTGCTTAACTGACCTGAGGAATCTCTGCTGTTCTAGCTGTGCTTTTTTGGGGTTGGATGGGTGGTTGCCAGGCCAGCATTTTTGTACAAAGCCCTAAAGATACTCCCAAGCCATCAAAAATTTTCTGTGGCAGGTTAATAAATGCAAAACTTTCTTAAGCAGCCTATAAAATGCCCAGCCAAGCACATACACCGATACCTCCGGTAGTGTTTGTTCCATTAATGTTTTTTGGGGAAAATCAATTCAACCAGGAGGCTGAGCAGAAGAGGTTTATCTGACTGCTTACTCTCACTATCTCAAGGGCCAAGTTCAAAACAGCACTTTGAGTGATGTGCTTAGGTTGAAATCTGCTTCCAGCTTTTGAGCACCCTACTCATCTCCTATCTGCATCTTAACAAATTTGAAAGTGGCTGCTGTGTGAACACAGGTAAATCTGTCTGTGCTCACATATTTTCTGCTTCAGGGACTGAGGCTATTAACCAAAGTGCCAGGAACAGCGGGATTTACTTTCTGAACTGATCATGCATAAGAGCAAGGACTTGCTCTCCACTCACAGTGTCAAAGTATTGAGAGCCAGATTTTAACACCAGCTCTGAAACTCTGAGTAGTTAGGGGCTCCCAGGTATGGAGGGGAATGCATGTAGGGCACTACCACTTGCTGCTGGAATAATGCTTTTGGTTTCTGAGATTGTTAATTGCTTAATTGAGCCAGAAAGAGTACCTGTGCGAGGATGCTCTTACATATGCTATATAACTGTCCTATTTTATTTAATTTAAATGTAGATAATTTTATCAAAAACATCCAACACTAGCATTCTCTTTATCTTCCAAAACTTTATTTTAGTTCTAATATTGCTTCTCAAATTAGGGAGCTAATTATCTTCCCTGCGTATCCATTAGAGATTCTGTTCAGCTTGCCAGGAACCATGTTTTTTATAAACTAACTAAATTTGCTCCTGAAATTCTTTGCACTCAGATTTTTGAATCACTGTCACAGATCTCAGGGCCCCTTCTAACTTCTCAGTGCCTCTGTTGAACTAAAGAAGAACCCCAATAACGTAGTGTTCTCACCTAACCAAGTCTCCTTCACATTCCTGCTTTTGCTAAAAAGTACACTGGGCCTTCTTGGACAAATAATTGGCAATATTTGTTCCCATCAATCTCCAACAAAGAGTTTCACTCAATCCACTCAAATCACTCAAACCACTGTTTCCATTCAGTGGTTATTGGTTTAGAGTCCCATGCTCTGTCTGGGAGTTTATGACTCTCATTCCTAGAACAACATCAACATCAGTAACATTTAATTTGCCAGGAATACTGCCTTATATTATTATCCTTCTAACATAGAGGTTAATGACTTTATCAAAAGCCAGCCAAGTCAAATAAATAATACTATATAGCTAATTGTTCTCCTGCCATTTGTTTTAAGAAAAAAAAAGTTTCATATTGCCCAATAATACTACTTGTAGTATTGCAAAATATATAATTCTGAAGATAAAGCTGACCAGATATGAACACACTACTTTCCCTCTCTTTTATCAGGTCTATAAGTATACATCTATAGGTTCACAATGAACTGGTCACCCCTTCGATTTGAGAGAACTGAAACTCTCAGAAGAGAAATCAACACCTGTTTGTTAAGCAACTTTGTATCACTAAAATTTATCTAAACAGAACAACATAGAAAAAATTGTTATACCAATGCACAGAATACATCACAGTTACATTTACACCTCCCTCCAGTGAATCATAAACACTGTTTGCACACATTGGCAGTTTGTTCTAACTCATGAAAACTTTAAGGCATGAGATGTAGCAGTGGTAGGCTGTTCCTGGTGACCATTTCACCCCAAATAAAGAGAGGAGTGGCTTGGCCACATTCTTAGTCAGAATGTCCTTAGTCACAACCCCAAAACTGTCTCTCCTTGCCTGTACCTTGACTTTATAAGAACCATCATCCAAAGATTAGTTAGGGCTGACTTCTCTGTGCATGCCAAGGTATCTCTTCTAGCAGAGTCTCCCTAACCTGTGCAATGTCACCTTATTTTTACTTGCTGTATTGCTTGTCTTATCATCAGTTTCCAGTGCCCCAAGAGCAGAGCCAAAGAGCATCCTTCAAAACTGGTAAAGTCAGCACCATTTATTTTGGGAAAAAGGACAGTAGTTTATATTTAATCATGGTTTATTATCTGTCTACTCAAGGTTCTGTATTGCTCCTGCCACCACAGCATCTGAGTGTTTTACACATAAAAAGGTTTGGCAAGGGTTTAATTCCCAGGGGAACAAATAGAGTCTCTGGCTCTGCTCCCTGCTATTACATTCAATAGCTAGGATTTCCAAGGGACCCGTGGTTTTGGGTGTTTTACTCTCACAGAAATTGAATGTAAATTTTTCACTTCAGTTCTTTAGGCTGTTTTGAAAGACCCTTCCCATACTTTTTCTAGGAAAGAAGGAAACTGAAAAGCAGGCAGTGTGTAGCACAGGAAATATTAGTGAGCAGAGGACTTTCCTATGTGCTTCCATCAGCTTTTGCCATTAGTTTTCATTTGCCTCTGTGGTTCTTTCTGAAACCTATGGAGAGCATATGATGTGAGAAATTAAATTTGTTCCTTCTTCACAAATGTCAAAGTAATGCTCATTCCTAAGTCTTTGCTCAAGGAAGGCTCTGCTTACACTGGGGGAGGAGGCCAGTGCTCTCCACACCCATCCTTTGGATGGCTCTGGCCCCACTCCAGACTGAAGAATCAGAAAGAAAAGTTACAAAGAGTGCCAAATAAGCAAATTTGCATTTTGCCAGTAGAAACTTTTGGGCACACTTAAGCAAATCATTTAATAGCATAAGCCAGCATTGCACAACATATCAGGAGAGGAAAAAAGCATATTCCATTGTAGCTGCAGAGGGATATGTGGATAAGACTAATGTAATTAACAGAGCAGTAATTTAGTCAGGGTGGTAATACTCCTAATTTCAAAAACAAAACAAAACAAAACAAAACAAAACAAAACAAAACAAAACAAAACAAAACACGAGCTCCACCTCCAAGAAAAACAAAACAACCTCACATCCTCAACAGATATTAATGAAAAGAAGTGGGTAAAACCTCAAGTTTTATGTCTCATTTGAAAGATCAACACAGTTGTTCTGGGCTAGACAGTGTAAAACTTTCCATAAAATTAAATGACAAACAAATCATTATTTGATTTTATATCCACTAGGAGCAATAAACAGTGAGGCCTCACAGCTTCTGCAGCATCTGAGTAATTTTAAAAATTTCAGGACTGCAGCATGTAAGTGGTAAAACATCTGTTCAGTGTGGAGGGCTGTATATATTCTTTGTAGTTGTTCTTGTCATCACTTGCTAATAAATAGTTTCTTCTGTAAAGAAATGGCTAAATGGAGAGTTTAATTTTTCAGTATCTTCTTTGACTCTTAAAAGTGGAACTATCATGTTCTCTTTTCCACTCTAGATCTCAATATTTTTAAATTGTTTGAAAAGCCTTTTACATTAAAATATTATGGTCGGTTATATAGATGATAGATACCACATGCCATGGCTTGACCTTACTTCTAACTCTTTTGTTATAATGTTTCTAAAGAGCTAATATTACTATCTACATAGGCAGACCCCAAAATTGTGCACAAACTTAAGAAGCCTGTATTTGTTCTAGGGCTGGAGAACAGGTTCAGGTTTTTGGTTGAACATACTGCACAAATACTGACATTACTTTTAAAAAAATAGTTTTGAAACTGGAAGGTTATCACAGATGTCCAAGGACCTCCTACCTGTCTGGCTTAAAGTTTTTCTGTTAAAATATGGGTTAGTTTGGCCATTGGTTTCATAGCAGGCTAGAGTTTCTGCTTTGCTAGCTACAGAACCTGAGTTGTGTGACATTTCTTCACAGTAGAAATGCAATTGGTGGGTGTCACCCACTGAGTTTATTGAAAATTATCTCCACTAGACAAATATTGATCTCACTTCTAATCCAGATTTTGGGTTTTTTTCATTGAACAATTACATAGTCAAACACCAAACTATACTACACGTACTACTAAAGACATAGAATTTATATTAAAAATTGCTTAATTTTTCAGAAAGTAGACTCGGCATTTTGGTGAATCAACAACTTCATTTTTCTCATTCAAGCCTCATTCTACATTCACAGCATATAAAAAATGAAAAGGTAAAAAAACTTTGCCTTTCAACCACAAAAGTAATTTTTCACTTAAAAAAAGGTACAGTAACCCTTCCATTAATTAGAAGTTTCCTACCAAGCCCCTGCACCCTGCAGAAGGGAGGTGGATGGATGCAGAAAGGCTTGCCATAGTTACCACATATATTCCTCTTTCAAAATGCTGTAGTACATGGCTTGCATGGCTGTAAAGTATAATTCTACACAATGTAGCAGGCTTCCCTGCTTCTGCAGCAGGCACTAGTGACATATGTTATGTCACTTGAGACAGATGAATTAAACTTATGTTGCTGTTTGGAAGTTGTTCACATCTATCTGAATTGTTTACAGAGGGAAAAAAAAAAACAACTTCTTGCAATAAATTTGTGGAGCAATATACTGCTATGTAGGACAGAGGGGATCTGTCTTAGTTTCTCCTCTAGAAACTGGAAATACATTGTGCAGCTTCTTGCAAAACTCAGGCTCTGTTCTTTCAGGATAAGCATTGTTTTTCACATATTACTCTTTGTTATTTATTAATTGCAGTTTCTCACCAAGGGCATTACTTAACAGTGTGGGAGCACGTTTTCAGTATGAGATTGACCTGTGACTGACCAGGGTGAAAAGCTAATGAAATCAGCAGGAGTAACCAGAATGAGGGGGCAACTTCTAAAACTGTCACGCTTTTAAAATCCTCTCAGGGTAAAATTAATTCACTGTCTCTTCTCACCACTGCAAGCCACATGGACGGCAAAGAAATGGTGGGTAGGAAAAGCAATATATTTCCTGATGTTCTGAATTGGTTTATATACAGGTCATGCAAGTTTATGTAATCTGGGCAGACTGCAAGCATCATATTTCAGCAGGAAATCTGAAGTATCAGAGCCTGTTCTTGATACTGTAGCACTCACATTTTTTTCTAAATTTTTCTTGGGGAAAAAATATGTTGAAGTCCCAAAGAAGGAAGTCTAGCATGTGAAGTGATGAGTGGATTTTTTTAGATTGCTTTCAGTGAGAAAGGATATTAGGATGGGAATACTGTGAAGTAATTTTGTTAAATTTTGGGAGCCTGCTATCAGTGGCATTCAGATTATAGTCAGATCTCATGCTGCAGATGCTTCAGTTGAGCAAGAGAAACAACTCTTATGATTCTGGGAAAGGAAAAGAACTAACTGGCAGAGTGAATGAGTGCACCATCAGTGGGACAGGCCTTCTGTAACCTGAGTATATATTCATCATGCCACTCTCTCCTAAAGAGATCTCTATACAGCTATGAGCAGAATATCAAGTTTCTGGGTTTTTTTTCCTGGATGCTAATTTCTCATCTTAGTCTCCTCCTCCTGCACCTTCCTAAAAGTATTTCAAAACATCCATATTCAGATAGTTACTTCTGAGTGACTGGAACCAAAGAAGTCAGGGACTTCAAGATATCAGTTTGCTTTTTTTTTTTTTTTTTGAGATTTGCAGAGGTTTAGTGTAGGATATAAAGAAAGAAAATAATAGAATACCCAGCAACAAAACATGATGACTGTCAGTTATCTTTTATAAGGTAGTTAAAAGTACTAATCCTGTTTTCAGCACTTTGTGTAATCACCATGAACTAAATGGCCATTAGAGCACCTTTCTAACAGAAACTAATATGGGAAAGAGCCATGCAAACCCACTTCTTCCCAGCCACTGTGAATACTGAAAAGCAAGAAGAAAAAATGGCTTAAATCCTATTAGGACAACGATCCCTGTACATTCCAGTCCAAGATTAATTCTTTCCCACAAGGGCATATAGTACATGACTTCAGCCACCTTTTCAAAAGAAAGAAGACATTTTGAAGAAAAAGGAGATAAATCCCAAATCCTCAAAGCCATTAAACATATGTTTAGGTACATGTGTAATATTCAGCAAAGCAGAAGTATAAATTATAGATTTGTTTTCTAATCATTTGTTGATTAAGCTGAATGCTGTATGCAGACATGTGAAGAAGAAAAGCAAGTTGAGGGGTTAGCTATTTAAAAGGCCAAGTTAAACAAGATGTAATTATGGCTTCACTTAATCTTTTCATTCTACTTCAACGCTTCCATGTGTGGGAAGGAATTTGACAGGTTAGATTCAGCTTTGGTGTCTTGTTTATCTTGACTTTTTTCAATGACCAACACTTTTCTAATATGTCTATTTCCTTGAAATACCACAGGACAAATTCAACTTACCACATCCAGAGAAACCACAGTGTTACCAGTTAGCCCAACCTCTTTATAAGGCTGAGCCATTATATTCCTAATTTGGATTTTATTACTGGCATAAAATCTTTAAAATTACAGACAGAAACAAGCTTCAAGGCATTGTGAGAAAAGATAAAGGTCCAGGACCATATACTCTGAATCCTTTATCTTAATATCTAATAATAAACCCACAGGTAATAACATGGCCTGTGAGGCCTTCTAGCTAGGTGCTTAATTAAAAAGCAAGATCAAAGGTCATTGCTTCATTTAGAATACAAATCTCTGCCTTTGATACTAAAAGGGAGGGGGCAGTGTGCAACAACCTGAAATAGAAAGCTTTGGTTCACCAGTGCCATGCCAGCCCTTCCCAAGGTCACTGAGGCTGGAATGCACCCAGCACCTCCACCCCTCCCTAAGCCTTCCTAAGGACAGCATCCTGGGCTAGGACTGCCTGAGCCTGGTCTGCCTGAGCCTGGTCTCAGCAGCCCACACTGATCCTGCCTGGAGGCAGGGCTGCAAGGTCCAGGCCAGCGTGAGCAGCACCAGGCTGGTGCCCAGGAAAAGTGGAACCCCAGCACATGAAGTGTAGGGGTAGGCAAGGGAGTTTTACAACAAAAGTTGCCTGCACAGCTTACAATAGGAAATACTCTTGTCTCCTAGCCTTTTTCCTAATGTAACAAAAAAAAAAAAAAAAAAAAGAAACTGCTCATGACAATATTAAAAAAATTTGAGTTTAGTGACAAATGTAGCATAAGTAACATTTTAAGTTCAGAGGTAGAGAGGATTTCATTAGGCACAAATGAAAATTAATACTAGGCTGGTTGTGATGATAAAAGGCAAATCTCTATGTAGCCTTAAATCTGCTCCTCATGTGACTTGGAGTTGTGAGAACACCCGAAATACGTTTGAAAACTTGAATTTAACAGTAGTACCCTCATTTAACTCAGCCAGACTATAATTTAACATGAATCCACAACCTTAATATATAAAAAAATCAAAAAATAACCTATCCATCTCTTTTTTTTTTTTTTGCCTGTGTAGTCTCTCCTGAACCTTCTACTTCAACAGCAGCTCCCTGCTGATGTTGTTCTCCCAGTGAAAAACAAGTCATGACACAAAGATTAGTGACTGAAAGTATCTATTAAATCCCAAAATAAGTTGATCAGTTATAGCATTAATTACCTCTGCCACAATGTACAACAAAATTTAAATAAGTGTAGACTAACTTTGTTGTTGTGCAAAATCCTGATAATGTGGACCTGCTGTTACAAAAGTAGATTTTGATCCCTGGGATAAATTTCCTATTATTGCTGGCAGAACTGACACTGAAAATTAAGTATCCTCAAAGCAAATTCTTTGCTTTCAGAGGTTCTGGAGGAATAAGCCTTTGGTTTGGGCTGAGCCTCACCCCATTCCTCAATATGGCACTGAGGGACACAGCTAGAGGTGACTTGGCAGTGATGATTTACAGTTGGACTCAATGGTCTTAGAGAGTTTTCCAACCTAAATGATTCTATGATTCATTGTGAAATAACACCTCTTTCTGCCACATTAAAATCTGAGGAAAAACTGTCAAGGGGTATAATTTTACCCTGTTTTGCAGTTCTTCTTCTTCTTCTAATGGGATTAACATCCAGCTCTCATTGCACTAACAGCCCAAGCCTAATGGTTTATGAAAGTCTGACACAAAACCTCTACTAATTTGATTGATTTCTAAACACAATGGATGAAATTTTCTCTCCTTCCTAACATCAACATCATTTAATTGTCAATTTTTTGAAAGTGTCATTTTGTATTTACAAACTATGCCATTCTCTTGATCTTAACATGTAGAGTGCCTCTTCTAATACATCCTAAGGATAGCTGGTCACTGTCAAAGTTAGAAGCAGCTATCTTAGTGGTCTTCTCTGGTTTTTATATTTTTTGCAAATTTTTCATTTTATGTTTGTCTTGATCCACTCTTTCATCATTAAAATGAATATATAGTGGCTCATATTCTATGGTATCAAATAAGTCATCTGAATAGTTAACTGATGATGTCTTTATTTGCCTTCAACACTACTTTCTGTGGTTTGCACAATTCTGGGCATGGATGTTTTATTTTAAATAATAATTGAATTCACTGAGTAAAATTTGTGATTAATGTAGGTGTGAATTATTCCAGGAGCACTAGACACTGGTGAATAATCGAAAAATATATTTTCTGAATAATTTATTTGAAAGATAAGAATTGTAAAATAAATTATTCAACCAATATAATTCAACTAGTCTTGCAATTTTTAAGGTAGCATGCACTCCCTCTACTGGATGACTTGGTGCTTCTAAAGGAAGCTAAAAAACTGTAGAGTCATGATTTCAGAATTATTTTCCCAAATATCCTTGGCTACAGGACAGAAGATCTTTCAATATTTATACATAAATTCAGAAGGGCATATCTTATTGGGCAGCCATCTTCTTAAAAGGCCAAAGATTTAGACATAATCACTTGGCATTTTAAAGGCTAATTTAAATTTTAAAAAATCATCCTTAAGTATTATGTGACACCCTGTGATGAACTTGGCCAGGGTAGACCAAGGCATAAGACACCTGAGAAGTTTTTATTCAAAAGAGGACTGGTGGCATCATTGACCATGGGAATCCCAGGATGTGTGCAGGATCTTGAGTTTTGCAATCCTAATCCTGGTCAGAGTCCTTGACAAATATTTCACTGTATGGGCATAATCTATTAAATATTAATGAAAGGAAATAGTGAGTAGATGCTGATGGGATCAGATAAAGGGTGGACACTGACAGCTCAGTCTGGTCATTAGGTGACCCCCTAAGCACAAGAGAAAGCACCCTGTCCCCACCCTAGTCCTGACTGTGGCAGAGGCTTTGGTGTGGGTCATACATTAAGACAAACACATTTCATTTCTTCTCCCAATTCAACTGGAGACATCAAGCATGGTGCTGCCTGGCAGGATTATATAATTTGAACTATATTATCCCTTTTCCAGTTACTTAGCCTCACATTTCCCTGACCCAGTCTCCTCACAAATAAGCAACTCATCCACATTGACTTTTTCTGCACCAGTCCCATTTTTGTTGCATCAATACACAAATATGAGGACTTTTTGATGGGTTTCCCAGACATTTCAGCTTTGTATTTCTAATGTGCACAGTTGTCCTTGCAAGGTACAAGCCTCAAAAGGCTGCCAACAATCCCCTCTAAATTCCCATGAAGTTCAACCTGCTGTCATATAACTCGTGTTAACTCTAGCCTTTGACAGCCTCTCACTTTGTTCTGTTTCCTAAGCCGTGTCCAGCAGTCATTCATAGTAATGATAATAAAAGGCCATGATCTGGTCGTTCTTCCTCAGCATAAGATGCTCATCTTTTCTTGACTTGCCCTTCAGATCTTTTGATTTCAGACTGAAAGGTCCCAGGTCTTTCCAATAGAGTTCATCAGACTCCACTGAAATCTCTCTCAAAGGTTCTCTAGACACTTCTGCAGAGAAGCATTTTAAAGTTTGTGATGAGCCTGTTCCAGCACATGTTGAAGGACAGTCTTTCAATATTCTTTTTCTCTGAACTTCAATCATGTCTCTTGAGAGCAATTTATTCTGGCAAAACTAAATTCAATCTAATTTTTAACTTACATTGAAATCAGTGTAACTTCAATGAAGTGACAGGATACAGATAGAATAAATGAAAGAAAAAATCAAACCTATTTTTTGTCACAGCAAAGAAAGAAGTCCATAATTGCTCACATTAGGATTGGTGCTTTAAGTGATGGACACCAAATAGCCAAATATATTCAAAACCTTTCACTTTCATGCTATGTTCTTAACCCCATATACCAATAAAATAGCATCATACTGCCAATCACACTGCTATCAATGGTCTTTAGATTGCAGCTTTTATGGTGAGAGAATGGATGGCATCCCTTTGGAGAAATAAAGAGAGCAGGAAATATATTCATGGCTTCATAAGCAGGAATTTAGAGTGGAAATCTTGAATTAATTTACTTAGTTCAGATGTAAGATTGTATAAATGTTTGTCATTATTTCTTGTGTAAAAATGAAGAAAGATTCATATAAAGAGAATTTGTCAGAATACTCATCACATTTCCATTATCTAGGAAAAATGTGACTTGGGATCCATTAAATACAAAAGAGTGAACAGCTAACTCATTTCCTGATAGTTATATCAAGATTAGTTAGAGGAATATAGCTATACAATACATAGGAAAGTGTTAAGATTTATTTATAATCTCTCTAAATCTCTTTTTTAGCAAAAAGAAAAATGCAACTTAAGAGTAAGGAGCATAGGTTTTTACTGTTGAAACAATCCTTTCTTTTTGTAACTAATATAAATATTCTCATAGATATTAAGATCCTGGAATGCAAGCATCATTTAAATGGACAGGTTTTTTTCTTTAATGGCATCATTCTTGTTCTTGGCTTGCTAAATGCATCAGACTCTTTTGACTGGTGCCCAGTGACAAAACAAGGAGCAAGTGGCCCAAATCTGAATATGAGGGTGAACTTTTCTTTGAGGGTGACTGAAAACTGGAGCAAGTTGCCCAGAGAGGTTGTGGGATCTCCTTCTCTGGAGATATTCAAAATCACTGGACATGATCCTGTACAACCTCCTCTAGGGGAACCTGCTTTAGCAGGGGTTGGACCAGATGATCTCCAGGGGCCCCTTCAAACCCCAGCCATTTCTACAATTAATATCACCAAAATTCCTACCCATTATTTCCTTCAGCCCAGTAGCTAAGTGCATCTTTAGTGTGCAAGTATTTTTAGATACACAGTCAGTCTTATTAGCTCTTCAAAAAATTCATCTCTAAGAGCATGAGCACATCTAAAACTGAAAATGATAACTGATTTTTCTATTTAATTTGATTTCTATTATTGTGATCAGGAGTTTTGCTGTCTTCAGACCCAGTACAAAACCAGATGCAGACACCTCCAAAAATTGCTAGAGACTACACATATGGCACTTGTGGTTATCTCCAGTGGGCCTAGGATGTGTTGGAGAGACAGTGCACGTGCATTTTGGTCTGTGCATGAGAGAGAAATCTGATGCATTTGAGATCTATTGCAGTTGTGATGCACAAACAGGTCACCTGCCAAGCACATGTCCATTGAGCCCATCACATCCAAGACAGTGTGGAACTGGCAGGTTGAGTTACCCCACAAACAGGTGACAGGTGACAGGGCAAGAGTAAAGCCATGCCAGCTAGTTAGGAACTGGCCAGATGGTGGGCTGGCAGGCTTTACACTTACAGTCATCTGACAGAGCAAAGCCACCACTTGGAGCATTTTCCAAGCAGGCATGGGAAATAATTCATGTGCTCTGAATTCCATGGGAACACCTGAACTACAAGACCCTTCTTCAGCTCAAAAAAAAAAGATAATGTTGGGAAAATATTGTATAGAAAAAGTAAATATATGAGAATACATGTAAAATTTCTAATATAAATAATATTTAGTTTTGTCCAGGACAGCAGTGAAATTTTGGAGGAATTTAGACCCACCTCTTCCTCATTGAAATATCCAAATTTCAGGAAAAAATTCCAAAATATTTAAAGGAATGAGATTCCTAAACCTGGTCTAAAACTGACTATTCCTATTAAAAACCCATCTTATTACAGGTTTGAGAGGCAGTATTGTTTTTATTTGTAAACAGAGAACAGAGAAGCATTCACAGAACAAGCCTTTTTTTCAGGACTGAAATAGAAGCCTACATGACCCTTAGGTTATCAGGCAGAGCACTTTTTTTAGTGCTCTTTGTCTGAAAGCATCAGTTGTTACTATGGTTGCTAAACACTGCAGTAAAATGTTATTGTTTGCATGTGAATTGTCAAATCCTAGTAATACAGATTGAAATGTTGTATGTCCCATGACTGCTTCAGACTGAAGTTTTGTGGAGCATTCTGTCTCTAACCATTCACAGTCTTTCTCTGAATGAGGTTAGGTTTTGTCTGTGTTAGAGATGCTGGTGACCTCGTTTTTCATAAGCTCTTGTCCTTAGAGAAGACACTTGAAATTTGGTAGGAATGTGAGAAACTGAAGATTCACAGCTGCAGTGGATGTTAAAAGAAGAGGAACTCCATGTAAAATACCATGTCATGTTGCATACTTGAAAAAAACCACTCTAAAATGATTCACTTTTTTGCTTTATTTGCCCCACACCTTTGTTTGACAACTGCAAAATGCAGCTGACAGTACTTATCTTTCAAAAGCATTGTGAAAATAAAGTAATGTTTGTGAAAAGTTAGAAGTCTTTACTAATAAGCTCCACTTAAAAAAAGCATAAGAAATTAATGATTCTGTTCATATGAGATGATTTGAAAAATGTATGGTAAACAAAGTAGAAGCCACTACAAAGAACAGAGATGAAAAAGTTTTCTATTATTACTGCTTGGAGGAGCCTCATCCTCTCTGTTTACTGAGTCAGAGGTTTGGATGAGAAGGCACAGTAGATGGAAACACTGGTATGTAATAAAAACATGAGTAAGATGTATCATTGCATTACTTAATATATGAGACAGGCAAACAAATGTAATACAACTTGCAGAAGCTCTGAGAACAAAATACCTGGTTCCTCTGACTGCAGATGGAATTCCTAGTTATAAAAATGTCAACTGATATTACACATGGATACTACTTTCAGCTTCTCATCCAGTCTTCATCAGTCTTTTAATGTAAGTAGGGATCTTTCTGTAAATATGAACTTTTATTCCACATCTCTTCTCTTTAATAGATCTGTTCAACTCAGCTCCAGCAGCACAAGCATCATTGAAATTTAGAAAATGTTTGCATCCTGTTTTAATCATATGTCAGAGATCCCAGTCTCTTCAAAAAACTGCACTTTTTGAAGCCTACTAATGAGATAATTGGGCTCTCACTGCATTCTTGAGCAATTCCTCAGGTTTTATTAGCTTGTACAGAAAGACTGTGCAACATTATGAAATATATGCAAACTAAATATAGCAGTGTAACCACATTAGTTCAGGTGCACACACTTTGTGTGTGTGTGTGTAGTTTGTCACGTGGAATAAGTGCTAAGAATTATGGCTTTAGTATCCCAAACCTGAAGATTTAAGCATCATGCCAGTTTCTCATCAGCTGCCTTACAAGAATCGTTCTCTAAGGAACCAGGTCTGTTGCAGCAGAACCTCCTGGTGCCTGGCTTGCTAACCATGTGGACAGCTGTACACCCATAAAACTGCAGAGCTGCACAGTATTTTTAGCCAGGAACTCCTTCATTACCTTATTTCTACATTGCTCCTGGAGGATTGGGACCAACACAAACTACTGATAGGTAGGGGGTTTTTGCAGTGATGGGGTTGCCCTCCCCACCTAGAGATGAGCACTCATGGAGGGCATGGGAAGGTCAGGTTTTTCAGAGCAACAGAGCACTGTGAAATGAAACATTCATTTATTTTGTAGGCACTTTCTAATGAAGAAATGAGGCTTTCTGGAAATCCTCATCTCTGGCAAATGCAATCAACTGTCAGCACCACACAGCAGAATGTGGCATGAAGTTCATGGGGACTCATTTGCTCTTGCATATATCAAGGACCATAGCTATTATTGGGCTCAGACCAGCTGTATGAAGCACAGTCTATGAATGCCATGTTCATCTGCAGAGAGAGCCATCTCAGGCAAACCTACTCTAATTGACTTGCACTTTGCTGTTCCCTCTTCTGCTACTGTGTCCATCAGGACAGCTTATAAGCATCAGGGTGTTCTGTGATTCCTTTGAAACAAATCATCCTTTTCTTTAAATTTTATATGGCCAGGCATACTTGACTGTGATAGTATATGAACCAGGAAAGTCTGTCTGCAAATTAAATTATACATAAATATAAGAAAAATGTGCAATGTTCATATGATAAGAATGATTTCTGGCGAGATCTGGAGCTTTTTCACTGTAACCTTTCTGATGCTCCTTTGACATTGAATTGTGGGTATTTTTAAGTTATTCATGCCACCACTTACTAAATAAACATCTGAGGTATTTTTTAGATCTAGGATAAACTATATCAATTTCTCTTTCTTCTCCTCTGAGGTTGCTTATATTGAGAGGCCCTGTGACTCAGTTAATCTTTGCAAAGGAACCATTACATTGGTAATAAAATTGAAAATGAGTGCACAGCAAACAACACTACTATTCAGAGAGTCTAGAGGTGCAAAACAATTCCAGAGAACTGTAGCCATTAGCAAAAAGAGCAGATTACTTGTGACAGCCAGCCAGATATATGCACAATATATTTGAGAGGGCTTTCAAAAGGAACAACCAGCTCATTGTTGTAGAAAACGCACAGTAGGTTTTAAAAGAATGGTGACCAGGATGAACACTCTGGGACTGTAACCACCAACATCAACATCTCAGGCTACAGAAAATCCATGGAAACAGCATAGAGTGTCTCTGGTGGGTATGGTCGTAACTGTGCTATAAAGCAGCTCTTCCTTGTCCCATCTTACACCAGTCAAAGGCAAAAAGGAGACAGAAAGGGCAGGTAGGGGTTTGAAGAGCAATAGCTTGAGCAGTCTTTGGGGATCACTGGCATCTTTAGATGTTTTAAGTCTACATGAACACCATCAGGCTAATTGACAGGAGAAAAACTATCAGGGGTTCCCAGCTATGCACACACCTTTTCTCATCCCTTAGGTTCCTGAGCCAGAAGTGTCCTGAGGCTGGGAGATCACCATGAGGAAGCATCACCAACATACCCATCCTGTGCTTATGTTTCCCCCTAGATATCCATTACACCAGTTGCAGCCCAGACACTGGAAAAGGGGGTCAGTGGGTCCCAGCCTTACTGGAGAGGAGCTGCCAAACACTCCAGCAGATGTCAAGGCTTCTCTGGGCCATGGCAGTGCCAGGGTGAGCAGCAAGGCAGCCACAAGGAGCACATATCCCTGCATCCCCAACAAGCTCCTCTGCCACAGGAGCCAGTTAGCTCAGCCATTCTGGACAAGGACCCCTGCAGGAATTTCTGCCCAGGCACCAGTCACTGCTGTTAGATGTTGCCTCCTGGGGGGCAGCAACAGAAAGCTGGAGTTGCCAACAACCTGTAGAAATCTCCATTTCATGCTTTTTGAATCCCCTGTGACCCTGGAACTGCAGCCTTTGTGGCTCTCTGAACCCAAACCCTAATCCTAATAACAGCTGGGGGCTGGGGCTGAGGTCCCCAGGACCACTGCTGGCCCACATTAGAATGGTGTGGAGACACCAATGCTGGTGCAGTGCCATGCCTTTTCCAGGCCAGTGCTCCTGCAGATGTGGGCTCAGAATCCAACCCTAACCAAAATGACAGCAGAGAGCTGAAGATGAACTATCCACAGTATTGGTGGTACACAGTGGGTGCCAGCTGTATAAGGCTTAATTTGTGAACTCGTAAGTTGTAGGGTAAGATTTATGCAGGGCCAGGACTGGAAGACAGGCATGTTTTAGCAGACAAGAGATATTTCTAGGCAGCTGAGGAGCTCATAAGTCTCAAATTTTGGCTAATCTTTTGCTGGAAACTGTTTCATCTCCCACTGAGCAGAGAAAGTGAAAAGCACAGCGGTAAGGAAAAGCAATCCTTGCTTCTCTCTAGGACTTGTATTTCTGAAGAAGTCAGAAGAGAAAATATCTCAAATTCATAGTAAATCTCCCTTCCAGGTGATTCACAGCAATGTGCTAAATCCGATTGAATATAAATGTGTTACACCACACTGTTTCTCTAGGTTCCTTCAACAAGTCACTGGAGACAAACACGTTCAGGGTGTCATTCATATCATCCTAAGGTAGGTATCTAACCAGACCAGTAAAATCACAATTTAAAAATGCCAATCTCTTTTATTCAGATATAAAATTAGGTCATGATGGTGTGTTAAGATTCAAACACCTGGAGTACAAACAGGTAAACTTAGATGTTATAACTCCCACCCATCATCACACAGCTTAGGAAAAGGCAGTTGTAGTGTTCCATCTCAAGGCAGTCGTAGTGCATTTTTTGGTAGCTCTGGTCTTGCTGCAGTCCTGGGACACAAAGCTCTAAGGAGTTGGTACCTTTTCTTCAGAATCCCCTCCAAGATAAAAGTCAGTTTTGTACCTTTCTCACGATGAAAATTAGTGATGGGGCTTCCTGCTGCAGCCCTATGCAAAACACATAGCTCTTATATAGCTACAAACCCTTTTTAATTAGTCTCACCATAATGGCTCCTTTAGTCACAGAAATACAGCAGGGAACAGAAGAAAATCCACATATAAAACTGTTTCTGAATGCACTGCATCAGTCCAAAACCCCATTTGTTTTCTTTTCTCTTTTAATTAGGTTTTCTGCAGGCTCCAGCCATTAACTCTGTTTTAAAACAAACTGTCCAAGGCTTTTCTTTGATAACGGTTTAATTTTAGCTTTTTCACCAACCTCCAAAACACAATTAACTCTCATGCCTGGTATCTCTCATCAGATTTTCCTGCGTCTCCTCCCTTGGCAGTCCTCCAAATCAGGTTCATTTAACACCCACAAAGTTCCCACAATTGAATCCCATCTCTACAGATCTCACTTTCCCTGCACATCAGCTCACTATGGAGAGCAACGGCTTCCTGTATCATTTACATCAAAGCCATCTGATGCTGTGAGCAGCAGTGCTTGTATGGCAGTGTTTAATCCAATCCTCACTGCTTAAGTGCCCAGCCAGGACATGGAAGGAGACTGCTGCCACTTGCTCTAAATGAGCAGCACAGATACACTGCCAATGCTGCCACCCTGAAAACAACGGCATGGGTTTGGGCTTGGAGTTAATTACGTTCCCTTTTCCTCCCTGCATGGGCAGGAGATGATCAGTTCATTCAGATTGTTCACTGAGTGTCAACACAGCCCCATTACAAGCTGTTTTTTCCTGCTGCCCTCAGCCATCTGAGCAAAGGGACACAGCACAGCCCTTCCTCCTTGAGGCACACATCACCAAACCATCACTGCGGTGTTTCGGAGGAAAGCCGTGGGTCTGATGGGGACAGGAATACTCATCATCATCCCCTGCATTCCTGGAGAAGCTTTCATCTGTAGTTTTCAAAGAATATACCTTTTCCCAGCATCTCATATAAGGCATAAACCTTACAATACCATTGACAGGCTGGACAGCTGCACTTGTTCCAGCTTGCTGAGTCCCTGGGGAAGCTAACACCAGCACCAGGTAAACTAGAACCATCTTTGTTTGGGTTCTCAGTTCTTTGGAGAGCCAAGATACTTCCTTTGGGCCATGCAGTTCTTGGCAATTAGGACTAAAAATCTTGACCACTAAGTAGCACAACACAGTACTGAGCTTTGACACAGTAGAGCCAAAATGCCTTTGCTCAAGGCAAAACAATCACACATAATGCACCATGGCAGAAAATTGTGTACAAACCCTCTGCAGCAGTGAACTGAGGACCTGTTCATAATTTTTTATTACCTACATCTCCAGTTTAGGGAACTCATCCCTCTAGAGCCCTGGCACAGCAGTGAAGTATGCACTTCAGTCCTCAGATCATCAGTCCTGTTTTTGTGGGGTAAGATGTCTTTCTCCTGATAGGGAAGGGTCCAATGTACCTATTTCTTCTCAGGTTTTCTGGGACTCTGAAAGCTCAATTTAATGTTATAAGATTACTTTTCTCTCAAGATTTACATAATATTTGGAACAAAAAATAAATAGACAAAGTTTAAAAAAATAACACTGAAAAAAATAAGACTACAGCAAAGGAAATTAATGTTGGTCCTAAATGCTACAAAGATCTGCATGACTGAATTTCTACACATTCTGTCTATTAGAAATGTAATTGGAAATCTGTCAACACCATTAGATGCCTGGGCATTTTTACAAATCTGCCCCTGAAGGAGCTGTGGCATAAAGTAAATGCTGAAACAAGGGGTTTATTTCTAAGAATGCTTTCAGCAATGGATTATGGAAGCTTAAAATTATTTTTTTATTCTCCTTAGTTTTGTGTAGAGTTGGTAGGATAGTACATTAATCAATGCATACAGAACTATATTCCTTGTGTATGAGTCAGTAGTTCAGGTCTCTGGCAGGCTGTAAACCAATCTGCTACAGGGCTGCTGTGTGAGTGTAGATAAGCATCTTCTTTTTATATTCCTTTTTCTCTCCTTTTTGTGAATTTAGGTTCTAAGAGTGCTGTGCTGGAACTCTTGGCCATAGCACAGTATTTAGAGGATTCCAAGCAAAACTGATGAGATGTCCTCATCTCTTCTTGTATAATCTTCCATTCGTCCATAACTTGAAAATTCTTGATTACAACTTTAGAACAAAAAGTGTCTTTGGAAAACTTTGGAAGCAAGAAGTGAAATTTGTACTGCATTATGGTAGGTCTCCTTCATTTTGTTGTCATGAAAACTGTGCCACAGGCTGGCTTATCTTTGAGTCCATCAATATGAAATATTGATGAATACAAAGATGTCATTGCTGTTGGTGTAGCTGGACACAAAAGGCTTTATTAGAGCAATCTGTATAATGAGCCCGTGTAGTGTGGCAAATATATTTGTGGTTGAGACTGAAAGACTGGTTGTAGATGGCAAGAGAAGGAAAGAGAACTTGCTCTAACCACAGAGGACTTCTTTGCTATAAGGCAGGTCTTAGAAGTGGAAAAAGTGAAGAAAGCACAAGCTTTGGAGAAGAAAGGTGCAGCTGGCAGGTTTGAAATAACTGGGAGTCTTTGGAGAATGAGAATGGACAGCTGGTGATGGAACAAGATGTATAAAAGTCTGTAAGAGCGTTGACAAAAATGGTCTCAATAGAGTAAGCAGAGCAACTACTGAATTGGTGAGTAAGCAGTTAAATAAAGATTAGGAAGAGGAAATAAATAGCTGGGGTTTAAGACAGACGTAGTGAACAATGGGGGGAGAGAGATTACTCATGAAGCAAAGGGGAAAAATAAAACAGGTAAAAGCAAATGGAAATATTTCTATAAAACTGATATGAATTACTTTGTGTTTTCCTTTCTGTATTCTATTATATTTCATTTAGATTCAGAAGCAAGTCAAGATTAAAAAGTTCAAAATCCTTTATGAGAAGCAAGGTTTGCCTTCCTTACCATTTTCATGCATGGCAAGTGAGTTCTGGCTAAAGTCACTTTCTGCTTTCCATGTTTATCTGATATCAGATTGCTAAGTTACTTGAATATTTTTGGCTGATTGAAACCTCTAGCCTTTTGTATAAACCTATCTTGAAGAAGTCTGAACCACTTAGTTCCAGAATAATGCTTTTATTTATTTATAATGTTTTCAGTGGCAGTTCTCCATGAAAACTTTCAGATTTATATGGGAAATTGCTTTTCTAGAATATTTAGAAACTATTTTATTTCAGTCTAATTTTTGGGGATGTGTCTCCTTTAGTTGTGATGCAATGCATCACTTGCCATGTTTAGTCTTCAATTATATCAACATAATTTTTTTAAATATGGTGCAGTTTCTACCAGAAAGGGAACACACTTCACTCTTATAAACTCATCACATGTCAAAGTAGTTAGCTTCCATTTTTTTCCCAGGAAAAGCTTCAAATTACAGATGCTTTTAAGTGGTAATCTACTGACTTTCATTGTTGTCATGACAACATCATTGAGCATTTTTCTGCACATCTTTTCCATTCAGGTCTTGCTTGTAAATGTACAGTTTTAAGATCATTTAGATGGTGACATGAAGCTATATTAAAGCTGTGTTTAGACAGTCTTTACACTGACATTTCTAAGGTTGCCATCAAATTTCAGTAGATACAAACTGAAATATGCCATATTTTTCAGCTGAGACAAGCTTGAGAGAAAAAGGTCCTTGGTCTGGTCTGTAGTAGAAATCAGCTCATCAAGTCTTATGTCAGTTTCCCAGGCAGTAAGACAAGCCTTTCTACAAAGAATTTTTCTCATATCTTGAAAACAAGATGGGGAAGTTCCTTTAAAACCTCCTCGACTGAATGTGATCACAGTATAAGTGTGGACAGCCGGTCACCTACCTCAAAATTTATCAGTTTCAATTATTCATTTTTCGGTCGACACAGGGACACTGTTCCCACAGCAGTGAAGGGTAATGATGGGAGGATTGCATGGAAATTGAGGAGCAGTCCCTGACTGTGGTGATGGCAGAAGAAGAGGAAGGGGCATGTGAGCACCAGAAGCAACTCTGCCAGAGGTGCTGAGCCACAGGCTGCCAGTGTCACAGCACTGAGTGCCTTCACATCCCTCCTTTGGGCAAGTACTCCTCTGCACAACTAACAAATTATGGTTCCTGGCTTGTCACAGCATGTCCATATATCTTAAACCATCCAGTTTTTTATCTAATTTCTGTTCTCTTTGCTCCCCTGCTTCTTACCACATCACAGGGAAAATACACTTTCAGTACCAAATCAATTCTGACTGCCAAGGATGCATTGCTGGACACTTTTTCACACACTCTTAGTTTTCTTCTTGCTCTGGGTGGCTGGAACCAGCTCCCTTTCCTCTTTAACCCCTTCAAATGCAGAATCTGATGCAGATTTTTAATTGAGGTAATTTTATTCCTGCTAACAGTTTTGGTTACATCCTCATGGGTACTCTGATTGGAAACACATTGAATTGGAAAAACCCTAGAACCCCACAACTTTTTTACAGCTCAGCTCTACTCCCAGAATTTGTAATTTCCCTTTCTTCAGGGTATTTGGTAGTCCAGAGCATTGACCTGTAATGCCTGCTAGTTCTTGGCATTTCCAAATATTTCAGGCTTCTCTAATTGTATTGCCTCCTCCATTCATCTTTTTCATGTGTCAGGAAGAGCCCTCAGGGCTCTTGCTCCCCACTGACTTTCAGTTTCTGGCAAAGTACTAACAAAGTTTCATATCTCTCTGTTCCACTGGCAGCTGCAAATAAATGCTCCTATTTTCATCTGCTCTTTGGGGAGCATCATGCAACAATTTCTATTCTGTTCAATATGCAAATACCCTGGCTTCCTTCTGTTCCCTCAGAAAGTGAATAGGGTTTCTAAGGAGAGACAACATATTTTATTAGATTAATGGAGTGAGAAGAAAAAAGCATAGGAGCTTGAGAGCACAAAAGTTTTTATTTGCAGAGAGCACTGTATCCATGCTGCTAATATATATCTGCAACAATTTCTCAGCTGCCTCACATCAAGAAACTTCTTCAGACCCAAAGGAAGTGAAAAACTACCACTGAGTGGTAAGCCTGGTGGGATTGTCAATGTAAAGTCTCTGGGAAGGCCAAGCAGGGTGTAAGTCCTTCCAGAGGACACCACAGATCCTCTCAGGTATCTGAAATGCACATGTTTAGAAATAATGAAGTTTAGCAAAAATTATGCTTGCTGTAAAAATTCGTAGTTGTATTTCTTTGTTATTCTTCTGTTTAAAAATCAAAAGCAGAAACTTAGGCAGCCAAGTCATATAACAGGAGTAATGAACATTGATAGTGTGAGTGGATGGCTTGTGAGCAGTCTATAACTCAAATGTTACTCATCCAGATTATTCAGAAAATACCTATGAATAACAAATACTCTGAGAAAATAAGAGACAATTTAGTGAGTGGTCCCATCTGCACTTCTCAGAGCTAGTTATTCAAAGGTTGCAGCAGTGGCAATATTAGTAGTGAGTTTGGCAGTATTGAAGCCACTTCAATAAAATCCCATTTCAAACACACTGATGGCAACAAGGGTAAGCTATATGGGAGTGCAGATGAGACCCAGAGACAGGCTCTCACTCCCATTAGTTATGTGCAACAGTGGCTGTGCTATTAGTTACCCACTTCAGAGTAAGCTCAGAAACCAGCTGATCAGTTATTCAACACTCAGGAGTCCTTTATACAATCTACAGGCAGCAGAGACATCTTGGTGAAGGTTCTCTACAAGGACAGAACAATAATGAGGATGTATGTTCATGAGGATGTGTACCTTAATGAGATAAATAAATAATAGAAAAACTAACTTCAGTAAGATGCAGAAACAAAATCTTTGGCTCAGACTAATGATAGCGTCTGCCCAACTACATAGTGGAGTGGGATGCAGGGATCATTAATAACCACAAGCTTGTGAGCACTGGACTCAGAAGCAACACAGCCACATCAGAGTGACACAGTGCTTCAGTTAATTAACTCAATTAGATGGCACTGACATGTTCATGTTAGTGTAGATATGCCTCTAACTGCTTCTAAATGGGCTTTAGGTGTTATGCCCAAAAATGTAATCTAGAAGAAAATGTAATGCCATGAGTACTCTGGTAATTAGAATGAGAGAGCTGCATTCTGCCAAGGAGGGGGATAAGGCTGTCCCCAGGCAGGGGCAGTGGTGCAGACACTGCAGAGGAACCCTGGCCTCAGGTCCCATGGGAATGGAGACACCTGCAAGGGCTACTAGCTCCTTTCACTTCCAGTAAAAGGTAGGATTTGTAATCGACTGTGTGCAAGATTTCTTTTTATCTAGTGCTAAATTGTTTTCTTCTTAGCTGCTTATCTGAATCACTTATTTTATAAAATAATTTTCTTCTGGGTTTTGACATGAAATATATTTCTCACAGAGTTCCACCTTCCATCCAAAGACAGGGAGCTGACTCGCAAACATCTTCGCTCTGTATAATATTAACAATCTAAGGGACAAATTATCCTCATGAACTTAAGTAGATTTTTGAGGCTTTTGACTGAAAAAAAAAATATGACAAAGATCTAGATAAAAAAGAAGACACAATATGGACAAACATAACAGTGAGTGAGGAAAATCCTCACCTAGAGCCCCAATGTATCCCTCCTGTGGCACATACCCAGGGATTTCTCTTTCTTCTCTCTTACTGATTCCCAGCACAGCCAGGTTTTCTTTTAGAGAGGAGATATGTTCAGCACATGACAGCGTTCAGCTTTGCTCATAATCTAATAAGCAATGTGTTCATATGAAGCTATGTCTGTCATGTTGTCATCTCAGTCTTACAAAGTGATACAGCAGAGCTTTCCCTCTTCATAGGAATCAATCTCTTTGTATGACCAGAGGCAACCCAAATCCATTTTAAAAGAAATTAGTACTTGCAGTCTCATGTTGAAGGAGTATCCTGCAACAAATGCTGTTCAGGGTTGTCTTGTAGTTTGTGATTCCAGGATCTTGTTGAAACACCTGAATAGCATCAATGTGGCAAATTGCCACTGTGGTGGCCAAGAAGATAATGTATATTATTATGTATACATTATCTAGTCAACAGCATACAGAATGTTAGTGAGGCATTTTAAATTGTACTTCATTTTTTACTCCAAACAGTGCACCAAATATTTTGATCATTACTTTTCATAAAAATTATGTCTTTAGCTCCTCTCCCTATCTTGCTATCAGCTTTCACTAAACACATAAGATAGATTAGTGGAAGCAGGATCCCATGTGGTTCTGAGATTAGATAAGGAGATGATGAAAGGTCTTAAACAGAATGAGGAAATAACCTGGGTGCTCTAGAAAAGCAATAATAAAGTACTCAGAAAAGGAATAAGCTCTCATTTTTTGTGCTTGCAGTGTTTGAAAAGGCATAAAATTCTTGTATTTTCACAAATAAATTGTAAATTTTATTAGTGTTTATTTTAAGCTGTGGTTCCCAGCATGGTCATCTTAAGATTATCTTGTTTGCAAAGAAAATCCTTTTGAACACTCTCATACAAATACCCATTTATTTGTCATATGAATTTTATCTGTCTCACTCTGCTTCCTATTTTGCCACAGCTACTGCATTGAAAACAGAGTTGTGCTTTTACTTTAAAATCTCCTTGTTCCTGTAAAAGTCAAAGCAATGTCAAAGTGTTAAATTTGTGACAACCCCCTCGACTCCAAATTTCACAATATATCATGGAAATCCCCAAATAATGCTGCTTCCATGGGATGGGGAGAAAAGAGCAATGTAAAAGGTGTGAATGGCTCTTCTGTCTCATTCTGAAGGTAGCAGCCCAGTTTCCCCGGGGGTGACCTCTGTCCCTGGTCCCTCACTGTGCCCCACCCTGTCACCTTGCAGGCCATGAGCAGGAGCAATCCTCATGGACTGCCACTGCCCTTGCTGTGTCACAGAGGATGCAGACCTGACCTCTCACCTTAGCATCCTGCATAGCTCTGCCTCGCTCCTTTTGTGTTTTGTGGGATATGTCCCTTCAGCTCCCCTAACCATGCCTCTCTCCTGCACTGGATGGCAAGCCTGATGAGCAATCTGATGAAGTTTCTTCACTAAAACTGTCAGGGCTCTTCCTGAACTTCAGTCTCTCCTCAAAAACGATGACATTTGTGAGACAGGAGCCAGAGGAAATGAGAGTTGGGTATTACTTCAGTTGCCAACAAGTTCATTAGTGACAAAAATACTTGGCTTTCCCTCAGGCTGCCTGGCTGCATAGCCTACATACATGCTTTTGGGTGTGAGAGGCTTCAAAGCCAGATGATCCAACTACTTACACTGCTTTCTGCTGTGAGTGACCTTTCTTTAAACTGCAGTTGGAAGACCAGTGCTCTCTACATGCACACTGTGATACAAGGTACAGCAGAGGCAGTAATGACAGTCCCCAGCATGTCCTGCTGGCAGTGTCAGCTCCTTTTATGCAGGAATCCTTACAGGATGATTTGGCTGATACCAGGCAGATGGAAGAAATGGCATGAAATTCTTCCTGGAATAGCCCAGAAGTCTTCTGTTGGAGGCAGTTGGTATTTGTTAGGTAGATTGTAGCTGGTCAAAGTGTGCCCATCAGCAAGAGAGCTTGGTGCTAAGGACATGTCTACATGCCTGGTAACTACACACATAGCTGCACTTTCTACAAGGCACCTAAGATGCTGAACACAGTCTCCACCAGCTGCATGCTGAGCAGCTCCATGAAGTCTCCCTGACACATTAATTCCCAAGTATCCATAGGAGGAGATAGAATAGCCTGTGTTCCAGATGTGGAAAGGTCTGGTACCAACTTTGAGATATTGGAAAAATATTTATGTGTTTCATTTCCCTTGAAATTAGTAGCTGCAAGGCACCCAGATATTGTCAAAAAACAGGATCTTGTAGCTTTCCCATCACTACTGCAATAGTGGGTAATGGAATAGAGAATTACAGCCACGTATCTTAACTTCTGTGCTAGTTCATTAGCTGCTGGACATTTCTCCCTTCCTTTCTCCTTTCTCCCTTCCTTTCTCCTTTCTCTTTCTACATTGTGTGTAACAATACGGCCTTATCAAGGTTACTCTCATCCTACCAGCACCTTCCTGCCTTCTTGCTGCCTTCCTCTCCCTCTTCTCATGGAACTGCAGCATCCCAGGGCACCTGTCATGGTGCTGGCAGATGACAAGGAGTGATCTGTGCCTTCTTATTTCTTTCATGGTGTTTTATCCCTGTGTTGAGGCTGGAGACATAAGGTCTAAACATGCATGTGCAGTTGGAGCTCAAAAGAAAACCACCCCTAAAAGAAATCTTTGCAGTTGAAACAAACAACAGCCTTTTCCTAACAGTACTTTTTTCCCCTCTTAACTTCTATTTTCCTAGAAGGAAGTGGGGATCCCAGCTTGCTTCCTGCTAAAATAAGGATAAGACATAACCTATGCATCTCTAAGCATCTGTTCTTCTGAGTGTATTTATATAAAGCACATTTCTGGGTTAGAGCAGTTACTATGGTGTTTGTTCCCATGCTGCCATTTTACATCTCTCTAGAACTGTGGAGGGGGAGGGGGGGAAAAGTTAATTTCCTATAAATGCTTTCTTTTGCACATCTCTTCCCATGTGAAAGAGCCTTTCTGAGGACTCTGTGTAGCTCCTGAGGAGTTCAGCAACAATAGGAATACATTCGTAGTTTGTATAGCCAGGATGTGGATCCATTATTTAGAAAGTATTTCAATTGTCTGATGTCATTCAAATTTTCTCTTATTCAGTGCTGACTACCTAGCTCTCTGTGGTGGGAGAAAGAAAACAACCCTTCTTGCAGTGGTAATCACACTGCAATCAAACTGTGCAATATGATTAGGTCTGCCTGAGTCCTTGGTGCATTCTCAGTGCATTGAAACAGTAATCCCAGAGGAGCCGTCCATTGTGTATCATTCCTCTCAGTACCAGAGCCTGACAGAAGTCAAAGCCTAAAGAAGCTGCAGAATCTGAAAAACAAACATACTAGCAGGGGAATGCAATGGAAAGCCAGAGCAAAGAAAAACAGCATGAAAGAAAAAGATGTAATTGAGGAGGGGGAAAAACAGTCCAAAGGAAGAACACATCCCAAGTAAACAGAAACAGTGCTAAAAAACCCCAAAAAAACTAACAAAAGCAAATTCTCAAGAAAGTAAAGCTTGGTGTGAAAAGAAAGGAAGGGCATAGAAAGAATACGCTCTACTTTCTCTCCAAAATCAAACCAAAAAAAAACAAGGCAACTAGAGAATGCAGAATAACACAGAGAAAATTTAAGAAAAAATATTTGGGGCAAAAAAAGGTACAGCTTCTATGTGAAATCCAGAATAGTCTGCAAAAGTAAAGGTGTCTTCTCTCATGATGTCTTGTAGGATATACAGCCTATAGTAAGGACTGTCTGCAAAATGGTAGTTCAGAAATACATTTAGTTAACTGGGTTTACTGAGTTTTTATCATGGAAGATGGAACTGGTTTTATTGCTCATAGAGGGCATATGGTACCATTTCTCTTTTACACTGGATAGTATTACTCTTCAAAGCAAGTTTGGGGTGCAATTACCTGATCATGACTCAATCTGTTTTTCTCAGGCATCTGGAATTTTCAAAAAGGAAGGCTCATTGAGTTCCTGGAGTTGAATTTCCACTTATGAAGTTTATTCTTTTGACAAACTTTCCTACCAACAAAACCATTTTCTGGAATTTTCATGAAAAATAGGACAAACTCAGCACTAGAGACATTTCACATGTCAGACAGGGAGCTGCATCATTTTTTTGCTACTGTCACTTAGAGCTACCTGAAAGTAAAAGCAAATTAAAATGTAGGTTTTCTTTCTTTGCTCTGCTTGTTTCTTCTACCAAATCAATTTACTCCTGTGCTAGTGGTTTCTAACACAAAGCTACCATCAGGTAAGTCTGTCCTCCACTGTGAGCAGTCTCCTGCCCCTCCATCCCCGTAGTTTTCACTGACTTTAATATTTAGAAGTTCAGCAAGTAAGCCACCTACTAGAAAGTTGATTTCCAGGGGAAAAAAGTGCCATGTTGTAGGCAAGAAAACCCTCAAGGATTTATTAGGAAAGCTTTTTGAGAAGTTTTATTGATTTTTTTTTTTTAAGATTTCTTTTACCACTGAACTGAGGGCTTTGTGAGCTCTCACTGTGATACATAGCTGAGAGCTGTTTTCCATTTCTGATCCTGTACAGAAATTCCAGGAGATTATCATCTTATAGTGACAGAACCACACCGCCACTTTTCAAATTTTATTTTGTAAATCAAATGAGAGCAAATTTGAGCACTGACTTAAGGCATGACCACATCATTAGCTCTGATTCCTTTAGTTTAAGTATTCCTACTGAAGTGTTGAAGGTCAGCATCCCAATTATAGACACCTTTGACAGCTGAGTCTTACCTTTGTCTCACTCACAATACAAGAAAGATGTTGGCAAAGCAGAGCAATCCCAGCATGGGACAGCCACAATGACAGAGGCAGGAATGCTTGCACTGCAGGCAAAGACTGGGGCATCTGGGCTGTTCAGCCTGGAGAAACAGTGATTTTTGGGAAGATTCAACAGCAGCTGCTGCTATCTGTGGGCACAGCATCAAGGAAATAGGTCTGGGTTGTTCATAGCAATGCATGAGTGGAGGATGAAGAACAGCAGACTTTGAAACAACAGAGGTTCAGAATGGACGTCAGGGAAACACTTTCCCCATGCCAGTCCAGCAGTGGCACAAATTGTACACAGAGATTGCACAGTCTCCATTCTTGGAGGTTTTCAAGACCCATCTGATACAGCTGTCAGCAACTTGGTCTGGTGTCACAACTGAGTCTTTTCTAAGCTGGAGGTTGGTCTGGAGACCTCTTGAGGCCTCTTGCAATCTGCATTTTCATGTGATTCTGTTTTACTGTTAATGACTAGTGACCAAACAAACATTAAGACTTACAATAGGTTTTACATAAGTAATTAACTATGAGTAGAGCACTTACAAACTGCAAGATCCATTTGTCAAGTACATTGGTAGATTTGTAGGGCACTTGAGAGCTTGAATTAACCCATACTAGGACTTTGACTAGTCTTAAACAACACAATATTCACATATATGCTTGTAATATAATAATTGTCTCCTCGGGCTACAAGAATCTCTGACAGAAGTGCCAAACTGTTCATGAATCAGGTAATTAGGAAAAAAGTAACAAATAATGGCAAAATAAATCCAGCCAGAGTTATGCAGCACAATCATACCACGTAAATAATGCTTGATAGAGAATACTGGACCTATACAGTGGTGGAGGGAGATTATTTTACCATGGGCATCTGAATGTTCTGTGGTGTTGTGTACAGCATTTTAGCATTAGTTGCTAACTAAATTTCCTATAAGCACTAGTCTGACAATTGTTGGCTTTTTTGTATAGGCTTCAGTAGGAAGTTATGAACTGCACCTCTGACCCGTGTCTCTCTCTAATGGAGAGGCATAACCCACACTTGGTATCCATCATGACACACTATACATCATCAGGCTTCTATGTTTGCCTCCAAAGAGCCCTGCACATTGCAGTTACCTTTGCAAGTAGTGTGCAGATCTTTTCTTTGAGCTGTGAGGAGCTCAGCAACTCTGGTAAACAGCACACAGTGGTATAAGAGTCACTGCAGCCACAACAAAAAGATGTGTTTCTTCCCTAAAATGCAGCTCACATGGTCTTCAACTTGAAAAAGAAAAAAAAATTGCCCAAATCAGCCAGAAGCACTTGTTAGCAAAATATGTATGGGAGTTTTGCTGACAGAAAAACTAGTTTGGCCTACCTAAAATTCCCCTACTGACTAGTTTACAGAATTTCATGATGAGAGGTTATCATTAAAGTTTCCTTTTTAAGTAAATCACTATTTTGTGTAACTTTGTTATATTTTGAGTTGTTCTTTGTATTAAGGAAGCAATTACTGCATCAGTGTCACACATAGACTACTGCTTCAGTAGCTGCCCTAAATCATCATGTATTGCAAGTCTTCCACAGGGATGAAGACAAATGACAGACCTTTCTGGCTGAAACAAACCACAGTGAAACCAGTAAAAAAGGGGTCCTGGATAAGCTTGAGAAGTGGGCCCATGAGAGCCTAATGAGGTTCAACAAGTCCAAGTGCAGGGAGCTGCACCTCTGTCAAGGCAATCCTAGATATAAGTACAGGCTGGGAGATGAGCTCCTTGAGAGATCTATGGAGAAAGATTTGGGGGTGGCTGCACCTTAAAAGCTCAACATGATCCAACAATATTCACTTGCAGCCCAGAAAGCAAATCATGTCCTGGGATGTGTCCAAAGCAGCATGGCCAGCAGGTCAAGGGAGGTGATTCTGCCTCTCCACTCTGCCCTCATGAGACTTCCCCTGGAGGGCTGTATCCACCTTTGGGCCACAACACAAGAAAGATATGAACCTGTTACTGAGGGTCCAGAAGAGGCCATGAAGATTATCCAAGAAATGGAGCACCTCTTCTATGAAGACAGGCTGAGAGAACTGGAGTTGTTCAGGCTGGGGAAAAGAAGGCTCTAGGAAGACCTCATTGTGGCCTTCCAATACTTAAAGGGAGCTTATAATCTTATAATCTTTTGAGGGAAAGTGACTTTTTGCATGGGCATATAGTAGGACAAAGGAGAACAGTTCTAAACTAAAAGAGGAGATATTTATATTAGATGTTAGGAAGAAATTCTTTACCAAGAGGGTAGCAAGGCACTGAAATGAGTTCCCCAGAGAAGCTGTGGATGCCCCATCCCTGTAAGTGTTCAAGGTCAGGTCGGGTGGAGCTCTTAAGCAACCTGATCCAGGGAAATGTGACCCTGCCCATGGTTGAGGGGTTGGAACTAGGTGGTCTCTAAAGATGCCTTCTAACTTAAGCCACTTTATGATTCTATGATATTATTCTATGATTTAGATATCGTAAAAGATGAGCAGACCATCTAATATCCTGACATATGTCTGATACTGACTAATCTGTTTCAAATCAAGCAAAATAAGCATTTAATACAAAACTATGGAATTGCAGATCAGGAGTTTTTAACTCCCACTGTTACTCGTTATTGCAGATCTTGGGCTAGGAGACATGTATACCCTTGCTGTTTCTGTCCTCATTTAAGGTCTTTATCCTTTCCAGGATCTAAAGCACAGCAACTTCTTCTGCATAATACAATAGCACTGAGTATATCAGGTCTTCTCAGCTCATGAACTTTTTTAATAAACAATCATGCAGAGCATAACTAAAAACAAATATTTTTGTCAAACTGACGTGGCATTTCATCTTGAGAATCTCAGGCATTGTCAGCTTTTGACATCAACTTTATTCTGAAACATTACAGCAGAGTCATTTTTTTAAGCTGTTATTAATACAAATATAAATTGTCTACATTGAAAACAACATTAATAATGTGGGCAGTAATGTAATAAAAATATTAGAGCAAACAAGTGCTTGATTGAAAACTGGCTGTGATGAATTATGGATCGATGATACACAATTTTTTAACCCTTCTTGACAGCCAAATATAATATTATCCCTAGCAAAAATCTGAGGGAGAAAGAGAAGGATCAGCAGTCTGGTTAGATCCAAATGTGCAGAAATACCTATGTATTTAAATTTTTGTACTCTTAGAAGTTGAGCACTCAAATACACGTGATGAGCAGCCACTGCCTCCTAGAGTCTCTATCTCACAGCACTGATGCAAGTATTGAAGCCTCTAGTGACATACTCATGTAAAAGACTGATTGAAGAGCATCTCCATGAGCACCTGCATCCTCCTCATTGTTTGGAGCTTCAGAGGTTCAGTAGGTCTTATTTGTATACATATCACTAAAATATGGGCTGGCTCGGATGCAAATACCCAGATGAGTACTGCTCCCTCAAGGCTGCAAAGTCAAAGAAGCACTGGCCATTGATGATGCTCAGTGATGTGATTGTCACTCAGGAGACATTTATAGCTTACGGTTTGTATCTGACCAAGCCAGCTCTGAACTCCAGGACTGAGCCACTGGAGGAACTTCAGCCAATCAAGAAAGACAAACAGAGCTTTGCTGTTGATTTCAGAGCATGGATTGTCTCAGTCTCTATTTTGGGCTATAAACTAGATGGTTTCCGGGCATGAAAGTGCCTACAGTCTCTGAAAAGTCACACAAGAGTTAATGCAGCCAAGTGCCCACTTTCTGTAAGGGTTAGAAAAATAATAAGTGTTTTTCTAAGTTTCTATTATTTGTCATGAAGAATTAAGCCACCTGGAATAATTAACTCACAAAGGCTGCCTGTGTAAGTGCTGGCAGGCAAAACATGTTGAACTAGGAAAACTTCCATAGCAAACTTCATATTTGAAGAATACGAAGAATATTTGAAGAGAAGTTTTTCAGTAGATTTGTATAAAGACAAACAGAAAATAAGACAGCAGTCACAGAAATGTGTATATTACAATCAGATACATTTGTAGTAAAGATGACATACACTCTACAGGGAATGAACCAGTGACATTTTAATTTATGAACAATTTATATTTTTCTATTTTTTTTCAGTAGGTTGTTCTCTCTTTTCAGAGAAAAAAAATGATAAATTTAGTTTTTCTTTCCATCCTCTCCCCTAATCCATTATTTTTCCTTTGAGTGATCTGATACCTTTTATTACTGTTGATTTTTCCTTGAATACATTGCAGTGTTCACACATGGAAACCTCTGCTTTATTTGGATATTCTAAGAAAGAAAACCAGGAGAGCTGTGAATAGCAGCAACAGCATAGCAGGGTAAGTGCCAAGGAGCACCAGGAACCAGGGGAGGCTTGAGACTTTCCATGGGAGAAAACAAAGTCTAAGAGTTAGGAATCCAGCTGACAGAGGAACTGAAAATGGGAAAGCAATCCTAATATGCCATATTTTCTGGTAAAAAAGGTGGTTTGTGTGGACAAGAAAGCAGCTCCAAAACAGAGAGCCGGGATGCACCCAAAGGATTTTGGCAAAGGCAGGGCTCACATATTTGGGCAAGCAGACCATCTTCATTTCTGGGACTATGTAATATCAGAATTCTAGCTCCAGTTTATCATCCAGAGCATCTTCTACAGATAGCTCTCTCTTGCCAATCTTCCTTTCAAAAGGGAATTCTGGAGACTGCTATGACAATTTTTTTCTCTGCTGACTTATTAGTTCTTGTGGTCCTTCTTGTCCATTTTGCCTTTCTTTCCTTTTGCACCATCCTTTCACACCACATCCTCCCACATGCAGCAGGTAGGCATCTCTATATTATTATTTTATTATGCCAGCAGCCAGATTTTCATGGTTTTTGCAGGTGTTTATGAGAACATCTCTCTGATGATGATAGTACACTTTTAAATTTGCCCTTGAAATGTGAAGCAATCAATGTTGGCAGCATTTATTCCTTCCTGTGAAATATTTTTCTCTTTCTAGACTCAATAAACAATTTAAGAGTAATCTTTTATGACAGTGGTGCTGCAATCCAATAGGGTCTCCTTTGCTTTCTCATTTGTCATACATTTGTTCAAATCAAGGGGTAAGAAATCTAATGGATAGCAGAGACAGTGTCTGGCTCAATCATCTCATCACTAATTGGTTCTGTGATTAGTTCAGACAAGCAGTGGAGAAGGTGGGTACAAGTTTCTACCATTTCTAGCTGAGGGCAGCTTCAGCCCATCTGTTATGTGAAATATGCAGTAACTCATTCAGCTCCTCATTTTTCTGATCTTGAAGAACCCTCTTCAGTGACAGGTTAGGATTTTTCTGGGGTTTATTATGGTGACAGTAGTCTGCTTTTGCATAGTTTGCCTGAATTGTAATGTTGGCTCCCTGCAGGAGACACCAAACCAGTTTGCCAGGAGATTAGTCCATCTACCTCCAGTCAGTCGAGGTTGACAAATAACCATTTAAAGAATTTTAATGTTCATGAGAAGTCCAAGAAAAGGTATAGAAAATGTCAGGTAAGTTATGAAGCCAGTGCAACAACGCAGTCTGAATTTCCCTCAAACATCACTGGACAGGCTAGCTAAAATATGGAAAAACCAAGGCATTTTACACATTTATTTAATTTTTGGGCTTCCCTGCAAAGAGGAATACACTTACAATGGTACCGTGTGTTATCATTATCTCTTTTTACATCTGAGTACATTTTTGGTTGAAAATCAAAGCTTTGGCACTGTCTGCAAGTTCTCAAGAATTTAATTCCAACGTCGCTGATGTTATGGCAATTACTTACAAGAAAAACATATAAAGCCTTATTTCTCTGAACATAGTTGGAGCCAAGAAACTTAAAAGACTTTTGATCCAAGCCTAATTCAGATAATCCTTAGCACAAAAGAGCACAGCCAATCCTCTGTTCAGAGCACCATATTTCTGAGCCCACATTTGCTTGCTGCTCTTCTGCCTCCTTCCACTCATACCCAAATGCAGTACTCAGTTAATCTACTGACTTTCATAGTTCTGACCTGCTCTGAATGCTGTTGTTTACAGAAATGTCTCCCTTTTTACTGTCTAATAGTTTGAATTCAACAACAATACTATTTTGAGGATAAATATTAGTAATTAGCTATTTAACTACAGGGTTTCATGGTATGATGTATTAACAGATGTTGTGAGAACTCTAGAAGCTGTTCCCCATAGCTCCACCAAAACAATATCAGCCCCACTACACAAAACCCATTTTAGCTCTATATTTCCTATAAGTTCAAGTTATTAGCAAGCACACTCAATTTGCCAGATGTGTTGGGTTAGTAAAGTGGATAAATTAGTGTTATAAATGTCAACTAGATCTGATGCTCCTTTTTCTGAGGACTGTGTCTGCAGGACTTTCTCCTCCATAACAACATTCAAACAGCTCATTTTTCTCAGTTTGAAGTGTTTCCAGAAAAGTACAGCAGTAGAGCAATTCTGGAAAGTGCTTAGGAAATTCATTGGGAACAAATAGCTGGGGTAAGGTTAACACAAGTGAATAAGACATGTTGCTCCACAGAAACCTACCATGCTTAAAAGGGAGAATGGTAAATTCATAAAGAGCATTGCAAGTCCTCATGGCACAGGATTTGGTTAAGGATTGTCCTAGTCCTTCAGCATTTATGTAAACATATTGGGGAACCCAAGTAGAGAAGTTTAATTCAGTTTGTAATTTTCATCTGCCATTCATTTTGAAAGTCCCTTTGGAAAATATAAGTGCAACCAAGCTACCTGATACTTCTCTTGTTCAGAGGATCAGGAGCATAATATGGTCTGGAAATGCTCCCTAACTTTCAGCAGTAGAATGACAAATGATGAGGCAGTATAACCTCAGAAGGGATGCTGAAGAACTGAAGTGAATACTATGGAGATAATCTGCAGTAGTTAGGCTGTCTGCTGCTAACCCTAATGCATTTCTCTGCAGTACAGAATACTCTGCTGCCCCTCATGAATATGCATTAAGTGCCATTTTTAGTACATTACAGCATTTTAGACAGCTGCTCACCCTTATTGTTGTGCCTATTGCTGTTTCCTTTCCACTGCCTATCCTGAAAAGTTAAATATAGTCTTCTGAGGTGCAGCAGTCCTCTAAAAAGTACTACTTGTTGGACCTGGTGCGTGCTTTTATTCTCATCACTTCCTCATTCTTTCTGAACTCGATGTTTCTGAATCCTTCTTAAATGGGTCCCTTTATGCTATAATTTGGAGCTGTTCCACTTGATAATTTATGCTATCGTCACTAGTTAACATGATCCCTAATCTCAGTAGCTTTTATCGAGCTTTTATCAGAGGTACTGCTTGGAGTTGTTTGTATTAATAATAGCTGAGAGCACTGGCTGGAGCAGCAGTGTGTGCTGCCTCCGTGCCCAGCCGCTCCAGGGCTCACCTTCCTGCACATACGAAGCAGTGACTAATGAAAAAGTGCCCCCGCCTTTTCTTGTTTTCAGGTTCACACATCCTTGAGCATATACTAGTTTAAAGTTTGTTTGACATCTTAGATCAGCTGAAGGTTGTAAGTAATTTAAAGTCATTCGTCTAAGTCAGCACCTAAAATGAAAGCAGTAATGGTTTATTCCATAGGGAGTTTCTCGTGAGCAGCTAAAAGTGTGTAACAGTCCATTGCACTGTGCAAAGCCGAGCTCTGTAGAAAGTAGATGAAAACCTATACAGAGTTTAAAGGGCATCAGCAATTATTCATTTTACCCCAGACAGTCAGTACAGGGGCCACTTGTCTTTTTATCAACAGTATCTGATAACATGAAGAAATTAATAATTTACAGAGGGCAGGCAGTACTTTTCCATTAGAAGCTATGTGGAAAGGAAGAAAGAACTGCTGGCACAGGCCAGCATGCTCCCCACAAGGTCGTTCTGCCTCTGCACTGCAAATGTGTTTCTTTTTAACCCTCTCATAATCAAGAAAAAATGCAGCTCCAAATTACATTCATATTTTCCTTTACTGAGTGCAGAAAATAACCCACAATCATGGATATCAAAGGACTTCCCACCTTTGTTATCCTCTGGTCTTACAAGCTATGTAGCTTTGGATCTAGAAATTCCTGGGTGGGAGATCACACCAAAATCCTGGATGCTTTGGGGACAAGCTGAAGGTCTTATACAGTCCCACTGTCACTGTGAGCTGACATAGCAAAACTCAACAGTTTACTCAATGGCCAAAAGAATAGTGAAGCATGGTTTCATCCAAGGTGTTTGCCCACCAGTCTTGCCTTCCTACCCCATCCCTTCATGCCTCCTGTGGCATGCCCTGCTGCAGGGGACATCTGTGGGTGGCTGTCAGCAGCTGCCTGTGTGCCCACTGCCTGTCCCAGGCACACACACAAACACTGGCACTGCCAAACCAGGGAAGGATGAAGGATGCACCATCACCACCTCCATCCTGCCTTTTCCTTGGTACCAGGCTGGATCTCCTGCAGCTCAGACACAGCTTCTTGCCTAACATCTGGGGTTGCCATTAACTCTGTGGCTTTCCTGCTCAGATGAAAGTTTCTGAGTGAGGGAAGAAGGACAGACAAGCAGATCCACAGCACAGGTACAGAGGTTTGATATATTGTCCAAGGAAGACAGGCTAAAACATAAAAAAGCTGACCCAGGCCACATGCTAATGTAATATTGGGGCTATATACTGGAAAGAGCAAGACATGATTCCTACAGAAACACTGTCCTCTGCTACATGCCCAGCATAGTTTTTAGTCAAATCTGTTAAATCCGTAGTTTATCACAGCTCCATCCATGTTGTTAAGAACAATCCATAAAATATAATGGATGTACAATAGTGAAAAAAAAATTATGATTTGTATAGTTTGTATTTAGATTAAATAATTGCTTGCAGAAACTGTCAAAAATCCAGAGACATGTTCAAATTGCAAGATAACAGTTTTATGCTTGCATATGATTTCTTCCTGTTCCTGATGAACAAGGAAGACTGCCCTGAAAAGGAAATGAAGTGGGGACAAAATCTGCAGGATTGCCATGCATGGTGTTTATGAATTTGTTTCTTTATTTTGTTTAACCATGTTTAAACCACGTGCATTTCCAGAAGAATTTTTACTGCAAATATTTTACACAGCAGTATGAGAGCAACAAAAAACAGCAGGGAAAGTGTGTGCTGATATACTAACACAAGGACAGGATTTCATCAGACTTAGTTACAAACTTCCACTGATGCCACACGAGCAGTCTCAAAAGTGCAGTCATTTATAGTTTTATAATTGGCCAATCAAGGTTGGATTTTTTTGTTTGTTTGTTTGTTTTCCTTCTAGCTTAGTTATTAAAATGTATTTTCGTGATTCATGGAACTCTCTTTATGTGTCAAGTTTTTTTCCCTGATGATATATCAGGTTTCCTTGTAGGCTCCTATTCATCTTCTATTTTCACTCTGTGGATAGAGTAAAGTAGGAGAATTATGAAGGTGCCTAGCACTGCTTTAAAGTTGAGGCTAAAATGAAATTTCCACTTAAAGGAGGGATCAAGCCACTTTTCTATGCACAAAATATACTCCATTGTTCCTAAAATTACAGAACTTACAGAGTATGCAATGGATTTTCTGAGAATTTACAAGTAAATCAATTATGTAGTTTGAGTTAGAGTTAATTGAAAATAGGTACTTTTACACCTTCTGTCAGACTTTTATTTATCCCTAATGACTTCTGTTATAAAATACAGACTCTTCATTATTCATATATCATCCAAATTATTTGAAGTCTTTCCATAGGACATTTTCAAAGTAATTATTTTAGGAATTATGTCCTTTTTTGCTGTTATTCATCAGAGCTGTGAGTTTCTAATTCATCAGTGAGAGAAAGGGGAAGTGTTGCTTAGGGGGATCCTCTGGAATTCTTTCCTTGCTACCCTGGGTGTTGCTCTTGCTCTGACAGTCCTCAGGGGACAGAAAAAAATAATCAGTTTGAGTCAATGACAGCTTAAATCCTTATAATGCCATAATCATATTGCTATTACACAGTGCCACACTATGACTAAGGTTGTCCAAACAGACAAACATTGTTTGGTGACTTAATATTACTGCATTTCTCTGAATTTGAGGGTTGCCCTAAGTTTCTGTGATGCAAAATGTTTGTTTGGGAGATAAGTCTACCTTCACTATCTTATTTTACCCTATCTGCAAGTGTTTATTCTTTTATTACTGCAGGGCCTAGGAATTCACATGTCCCAAAAGCCTTGTACTAAATGCTACACAGAGAACAAAAACCTCTCCCACCCTGATAAGTTTGCACTTTAATTGCAAAAGATGAAATAAAGAATAGAAAACCAAAGGGAAATGTATGAAAAAGATAAGGTATTTTTGGCCTGGATAATAAGCAGTGACCTCAGTCTACTCTTGACCAGACTAGTGAGAAATAACATAAGCCTTGCAGAAAAAGAGCAACTTTTTAAGGAAGGATCTGTAAGAGCCCAAGGATTTCACTATGCAAATACCCTGGCATAAGGGGCAATAAGGAGAAAATATACGTGAGATGGTTAAGAAATATATGGAAGGTGCAGGGAGCTGGGTAGCAGGAGACAGGTAGCAATATGCTGATGCAATTAAAAGTGCCAAAGGAGGCACAAGTGATGGGAGGATGAGATGAGACAAGTGACTTGCTTTCACCCCACAGGAAAAGGGCTGGAAAGGGAGTGGCTGAGTTAGCAGTAAAGAAAATTAATTATCTTTGCTTCATGATGGGAAAACAAGAGAAGTAAACATATTACAGCAAGCTAGATGTAAGTATTTAAAATGTGGAAAGAAGTTCTATCTCAGTTGATGCAGTTTTGATATTTTAATGGCAATTTCCACTTTGTGACAAACATCTAAAGGAAGATGTATTTATTTGGCTGGTGCACTTCAACAGAGTAATTTAGATCCATATGCATAAAACAACTAACCCAATGCAGTGTCTGTTAGTTTTCATAACCACATAATTGTAGCAAAATGCTGCTCTGTTAGTCAAGAGACTGAGGCTTGGTGAAAGCCCTGCAGATCTGGTTGATATAGACAGGAAAAATTATGGAAATGGAAAAAATGTGTTATGGTTATCAGCTTGAATCCTGAGTAATGGTAAGGCTGTAGGGAGCAAATTAATCTTGTAAAAAGTGGTTATATGTGAAGGCAAGTTTGCTTCATGTGCCTGAGATAGAAAAATTGAGGGAATTATGAAACAGTGAAAAAAATAGGAGGCTTGGATTGTAATCCTATTTGAATGGAAACACTCCAGGTTAAGCAATAAGAAAGGGTGGGCAAAAATATGTACTTTTCTTTCCCTTAATAGAAAATACTAAGGTTGTGTCACAATGAATATAGATCTAAAGTCAACTTAATTGTGCTGCCATTAAAACGTATTTCAGCACTGTGATCCAGACCTTGCTCATTCTCACATTTAAATCCCTGTGCATGGGTAAAAATACTAAAATTTTTCACTACATGAGCAATAGGCACAGCAGATACATTGAAAGTCACCAGAGTCCCCAGTTCTGTCACAGCCTTGGGGTTTCCTCCTCAAGCACCTTCTCATTCAAACAGACTCACTGGCACCAGGGTCTCCTGCTGCTTGGCAAACCAAAAAGGAAACGTGTTGGAACCAATATCTGTGGTCAAGGTAGCTCTGTCATTCAGTCAGCTAAGGAAAGAGATCTCAGTCATTGCTCCTCACCCAGGCTTCCTTTCCAAGGGAAATTTGGAGATGTTTTCCCTTCCATTCTGAATTTCTTTTCGGTTTCTTGGAGTCATAGGTCCTCCCACAGAACACAAATTGCAAATTTCAAAGCAGCTGTATTTAAACTCACTCAAGAGTATAATGCAAACAACTTTTTTTCAGTAAAAAAGGATGATAGAAAATTAAAATGCACGCAGTCAGTGATTGGTAAAATAGTAGATCATCACATAAATTTGCATTAATTGCACAAAAGCTGAAAGTACTTCATTAAATACTCTCATAATACAGTAACCTCTTTAGAAAATTATTTCTGGTATAAGCATGTAAATAATTACATACTCTGTGTCCCATGTAGTTTTATCTGCCCAAGCAAAGGGGAACAGAGTGTTACAGCTCAAGAGCATGCTGATTTTTGAGCAATTGATTAAAAAGAACAAGCATTTTAATGATGTTCATCAGAAGTGCTGTACGTATATGAATTGTATATTCAAGTAGCTGAGAATTTGAATTCCTAAGCTCAGTTCAGTAAGGAAAAATCAAGTGTATAAATGATGTATTGTTAGGAATCCATGCTGAAGATAAGGATTTGAGAGTAAATCTGATTAATTTCAATGTAAATGAGCAATGTGATACTGAATATAAGTATGAGGATGTAAATGGTCCATGCAGGTCCCTGTTTCAATGCTTATAGTGAAAACCTCGTATTCTTAATAAAAAAGAGTTTATTCATGGTGACATTTTATATCAGTCTCTATTCTTAGGAATTTTTATTTCCTCTGTATTTGAATACTTTACAATAACGAATACTGGTGTCCTTGTGACTCTAGTCTGGCATTAGACCATTTCCCTTTTTGCAAAACGTTGAGATTCCAAAGTTCTCCCATTCCAGATTGGGAAGAAAAGTCTTCAATTCATGAAAATCAGATAGAATTTCTTTAGAATGGCCCATAGGTGTCCTCAGGAGCCCTGAGAACATTAAATTTTTTTCCTGGAACTTCTGTATCCTGCAAAAGAATGACTGGTAGGCCACTGCTGACATGAGTCTCCACAGCAATCACTGGGAGAAACTGGCTGCCTATGGCTTGCATGGATTTACTCTTTGCTGTGTAGAAAACAGGTTGGATGTGTGGGCCCAGAGAGTGGTAGTGGGTAGAGTTACATCCATCAGTGGTGTCCCTAGGGCTCAGTATTTGAGCCAGTCCTTTTTAATATCTTTACCAATGACCTAAACAAAGGATTGAGTGCACCCTCTGCCAATTTGTAGATGACACCAAGTTGGGTGTGAGTGTCAATCTGCTGGAGGGAACAAGGGCTCTGCAGAGGGATTTGGACGAGCTGGATCGATGGGCTGAAATCACTTCTGTGGGATTCAACAAGTCCAAATCCCCTTGGGTCACAGAATCACAGAATAAGCTGAGTTGGAAGGGACCCACAAGGATCATTGAGTCCAGCTCCTGACCCACACAGCAGCATCCCCAGGAGTCACACCCTGTGCCTGAGAGCAGTGTCCAAATGCTTCTTGAGCTCTTCCAGGCTCAAGGCTGTGACCACTTCCCTGGGGAGCCTGTTCCAGGGCCCAGCCAAAGAACCTTTTTCTAATATCTAAGCCTGGCCTGGTACAACTTCAGGTCATTCCCTTGGGCAGCACTACGCTGGGGGCAGAGTGGCTGGAAAGCTGCCCACTGGAAAAGGACCTGGGGTGCTGTTTGACAGTGAACATTGGCCAGAGTGTGCCCAGGTGGCCAAGAAGGCCAAAGGCACCTGGCTTGGGTCAGAAATGGTGAGGCCAGTGGGACCAGGGCAGGGATTGCTCCCCTGTATTTGGCACTGGTGGGGCCACACCTTAAATTCTGTGTTCACTTTTGGGCTCCTCATGACAAGAAAGACACTGAGGTGCTGGAGTGAGTCCAGAGAAGGGAACAGAGCTGGGGAAGGGTCTGGAGCACAGGTCCTGTAAATACCAGCTGAGGGAGCTGGGGATGTTCAGCCAGGACAAAAGGAGGCTGGGAAGAGATCTGAGTGTTCTCTACAGTCCCTGAAAGGGGTCTGTAGCCAGGTGAGGGCCAGTCTCTTGTCCCAGACAGCAAGTGACAGGATGAGAGGAAAAGGCCTCAAATTATGCCAGAAGAGATTTAAATTGGATATGAGCAAAAATGTCTTCCAAAAAGGTTGTCAAGCTCTGGAACAGGCTGCCACGTGGAGTTGTCATCCTTAAAGGGATTTAAAGGATGTCAGTGTTGAAGACAGGGCACTCAGGGACATGGTTTAATGCTGGACTTGTCAGTGTCAGGTTTACAGTTGGAGTTGATAATCTTAAAGGTCTTTTCCTACTTAAATGACTCCATGATTCTATGATTTTTTTGGTTTATTTTAGCAATAGTCTCTGGATCTCATTAACAAAATGTTTGGCGAAAGGACTTAATTCCTAATGCAATGAAGACATGGACAGATTCCTGGGAAATGTTTCATTTTTTTTAAGTTTTATCCAAAGGAGAATTTAACTATTTCAAACATCACCACTCAGAGGTGGGAGTTTGCGATTCTCCCAGATTTTAGATCAGATTGGGAGTGAGTAGTAATAAATTTCATCCAAGAATCCAGAAATCAATAGCAGTTTCCCAGATCCTGACCATGGATCTTCCCAACTTTGCCTTCCTGTTAATACAAGGGGAAAAACTATAGCTGCCTATGTGATGTGTACTGCAATAGTACATTTCTTGAGACATTGCAGTACTTTCACATTTCCAAATGTAAATGGAAAGTCTGCTTTGGCTTTCAATTTACAGGTTCTTCCAGTCTTCACTTCTGATTTTGTTTCACCTGACTACAGGAAGGATCCGTTAGTTCAAAGGATGATTGTGAACATTCTGTTTTTAAGCAATGAGCAGTGTGCACTATCACAGGTTAAACAGCATTGGTCAAAGGAGTTTGCTTTCAGAACACTGTCAGGAACATCTGAATGCTTTGCATGCAGAAGGATCAGCAGGGCGTGGGACGCAATCTGGAATCCAAGTGCCTTGGAAAGAGAAGGCATAAGGGTACACTTACTTAAAGCTGCATACATGTTGCAACTACAGCAGTAAACATCCACTATGTGTACAGTATATTTGCTGTTTCCAATCATAAATGTAATTTCCTTTGTGAACTTATGATGAAATTATATCATCCATGAGTTAGGTAAAAGTGCCCTGCTGTGTTCTGTGATAGCCAATCAGCAACCAAGAGATGCATTTCAGGCCCAATTTTCTACTTAATGTGAATGTGTGAAATATCAGTGTCCATCATTCATCTGTTTGTCACTTCTGGGGAACATTTTTTTACCCCTTACCTACTTGTTAAATTTTTTTCCTTTCTTTTGATAGTGTTGGCCCCAACACTTCACTAATGAATGAAGCCTTTAGGCCTGTATTTTTTCCCTAGGTCTAATGACAAAGATCTAATTCTGCTGGATCTTTTCTCTCTCTTCTAAAAAACAACAAATAAACACTTAACTCAGCTGAATTACAACTTAACAGCTGACTCTGCAGGCCCATGCAAATAAAATGAAATCTTAAAAATGCAGATGTAGTCATCAGAGTGCTAATTAATAATTTGACTGCTGCCTCTCCACTCCAGATCTTCACTGTAATTGTAAGACAGGGGGGAGGAAGTATCTTAGGGTTGTATTCCACCTGGTCTTCCCAGGGGAGTGAGCAGGAAGCATTCTTTTTCTGCCTGGATAGGAGCTGTGCCACCTCCAGGAAAGCAGCACAAAAGCTCTGTCTCCAGGATGGAAAGAGCTGCCTGCAGCTCCTGGCTTGTGGATGTGCATCAGCAGTGACAGCTGACAGAGGGAGGTGCCACTGCTTTCATCTCTGTGTCAGCATCAAGAACAAGGGTACAGAGGCCACCATGCACCAAACTGTCCGTGTGGCCTCACTGCCCAGCAGGACAGGACACTCCTCAGTGAGAGATGGTAGTTTTCTCTTTCCAGAGATTATCCATGCTCATACAGGTTTTGCATTCTAGCACCTTAAGTGGAGAAATATTCTGCATCCTTGAGGCAAATTTTCCTTGAACCATCACAACCCCAGCTGCCATCACCTCTTCACCATCATGAATGGCAGCTGCTATCATCTTTAGTACTTTTGCAATCATTCCTTTTTCTTATGAATGAAAAGTTTAATAGTGCTTTAGCAAACAGTTGTGCTGCATCCTTTAAATGAATGATGCTGAGATTTGTTTTATAATCACGACATTTTGGGGAAAGAGTGATTCTTATTTAGAGGTGAGAAGCACTAACAACTGGGATTCTGTTCTTTACCAACCTCCTTCTTCTCCCCAGCCAAGAGCTGAAACATTGTCTCAGCTTGACTGTCATAATTATAGCTTTGATTAATGCTTTTTTGAAGACATGGATTTTTTTTCATTTTAAAGCTCTGTCTTAATTGCTAGATAATAATGATTCTATCTTTGTATCCACCTATAAAAAAATAGCAAAGTTTTCAAGGAAGTTAATAAAGACGGTTTCAGAATTTTTATAATCTATTGATTCTGGTGTTACTGTGATTGTACTGTTAATGCTTACATTATTTGCATATAAAAAATACATAACTGACTTATTAACATATATCAGTGTTTGTACAATGGTGACAAAACTGTACCTGCATCATGAAAAATTCATGTAGTCTGTTAGACTAATTCCAATGAATTAGAAGATTTACCCAAATGTTTGCATTGTATTCAACTGTAAATTGCCAGCTCTTTGTGCTTCTTCATAAGTCTTGCAATACTTGTTTTCTCAAATGCTCAGTTCTTGAGTGATTTTATTCCTTCAGAAACTGAAATGTTTGTATCTGTGGAAATATTTTTCTAACCCTCATGATCAGAAAGAAAAGCATGAAAGCAAAAACACTAGAGCCTCAAAAAAGAGAAATCTTAATCTTTTTTTTTTATAGTGAAATAGAGGTAGAATGGAAAATTTCAGCAGGTTGTACTATATTATTTATAAAAAGCAAAGAATTAATCCTCTTAAGTGAAAATCAGTGTCCTCTTAATGGCACATCTGTAATTAAGTTTTCTGAATCTGCTGTACATTTAGAGTATGACCATTTCATGTAAGTCTGGGAATATAGGGAAGTCTTAAAGATGTTGCAAAGGGGCCAGAAAGTAAAAGCAATTAGAGACAACACTTTAAATTATAGAGCTATTAAAAAAATGTTGGTATAAAATTTCCCATTTTCAGGGCTGCAAAAGAAATTTATATTGAAGTCATGCAAAAAAGAAAGAGAAAAAACAAAAGACAAATCCTAATGAAAGCACTTTTCAGATCAGCTATATTAATTAACCATAAAAATGCAGATTACAGATACTTTAGACAGCATTAAATCCTCCTCACACAAAAGTTGTGGCCACAAAAACCTTATTCAGCAATATGGAAGAGAATTTTTTTCTTGTCTAGATAAACATTTCATTCTTTTCCAGACAGCCCAGATTGTAGACTTGTGTGTATATCTCCCTGTGAGTGATTTTTCTAACTTGGCTTTTCTGAATGTGCAACATTTGGAACTCAATATACACATACTGCAAGCACTCACACAATACATGCCAGATCAATATTTCATGTTTACAAAATTATTTTTTTCAGCAGAGCGACACTTTATCTCCTCTAGTCCTTCATCCTCCCTGTCAAATCCCTAACACAGAAAAGTCATTTTTAAATTAAGAAGTCATTTCTTTCTCCACTTAGATACAGTAATAGTTTTCTAGTTGCAATGTGGCATGACTCTGTATGCAATGAACCAAGCAAACTTCTGCCTCTCACTTTGCTGTTGTGCAGTGGGCCAGTTCTGCCAAGAGCCCTGTGGCTTTCCTCTTAAATGCTGAACTTTTGATCAACCCTGAGGGAAAAATGTAGGGAAAAAATAATGGGTTCTGAGGTCTTTCTTAGCTTGGAACAAAACCTCCCCCAGGCAGCAAAGGAAATAAACTAAAAGGCTCTAGCAGTAGCAAAAGAATTAGCTTCCTTCCTATTTCTTTGCAGGATTAACGACAAAATCTTTATATGGTAGGTGAGACCAAAACTTACCCTTACAGAAATAACCCTAAAAATTCAGGACACCTTCAGCCACACACTTGGATGCAGAGATTTACACAGATTGTGTTATGAGGGGCATTACATCATACAGTCAAAAGGTTGGAGCATGTGGATGTTGTCCTCCAGGTGCTCCTAAGGACAGCCCAAAACAGTGGTCAGTGATAGGGAGCTAGGGGACAGAGCTATGCTGCACCTCAAAGACATGGATGGAAAAGTGAGTTACATACTCTCCCTTTAATGCCTTCTGGACAGTGTGGAGGGACATATACACTGGCACATTAACATTTTGGTTTTGCTGCACCAGAAAGGAAAGTTTTTCTCTACAGGAATGACCAACAGAGCACAAAAGGGTATGATTAGTTTTGTATGAGAATATATATATTTGAATTGTTTTTCCATAATGGCCCAGTAACTTTTGAGCCTTGTTGCCACTCCAGGATATTTTAAACAAATTTGCAATTGTGAATTCAAGAATGCGAAAGCTGATACAAAGTGGGATCACAATAACGCTCTTTCTTTGCCCAAGACTTCTGTCAGAACATTTTGCTACAGAATGCAGCTTTAAGGCAAAAACTATGTCTGAATTCTAGTGCTTGGGTTTCAGGCACATGACAGAGAAAGCCTCCATCTGTAAGCAAATTTCTAAAATAACTAATTCCCATTCTTCTGTTCTCTGCTTGAAGCTAGAAAGTGTTGCAGCACTCCAGCTTCAAATTTTCTAGGAAATCTTTCCAGAGGACAGTTTATCTTCAATCATAAATTTTAGCACCACCTGTCTCATGCAGAGATAAATATTGGAAACTATCCATGAAACCTTCTGATTCTGTGAAAACTACACTAGTTTCAAACATGGCCTCCAGAACAGATATAAATAAATGTATGCAGAAGGGGGACTGGAGCTTGTCAAGAAGTTGCAGTTTAACATAAGCCATGAACAGGTCATCGTGAGATAGTCACAAGCTTTCATTGTTTATTTATTTACCTGCACTCCTGATTCTCTCACCCCAAGTTTATATATTGAGCAGAGTTACACATTTTTATATCATGGCATGATACTTGGAAATAATCTAATAACCCAGAAAATAAGTAATGGAACTCTAGGGGACTGAATTCTGAATACTTCAGAAGAGTCAGAATACATGATATGTTTAAAGGATGCACAGTATTCTAAAGACTCAAAAATTATATTAACTAGGGGGGAAAAAAAAGTCATTCTTCCAATTCTCATGGCAGAAGAAATTCTAGACATAAAAGCTAAGGAAAGTAAAAATAAGTTAGGTATTTTTAATCATTCCAGCATACTCTTTTTAAAAAATATGACTTCTTTAATCTCATTTGAAGTAGGCCCATTAAACCTAATGCACTGAACATTATGTGATCTGAATAAATTTGTGTCTATAGAGCTAACCCCTCTAATGCAAAGTCATAAGGAAAAAATATAATAAACTAAGTCATTAATTCACTGCATCATCACTTCTCAGTAGCTGAACACTACCTGAGTGCTATAAATTCTTGTTGCTTGTTTTATCTATCTCAACTGATCTTATTGGCATAAGAAACTACTAGGGTAGAGTAAGATGTTTGGAAGCTTTCATATAACTATAACAAGTTTCTTACAAGTCACAAGTAATCAGTTTGTCTGTTAAAGAATTATAAAAATCTGTTCTTGGATCAAATGTCAAACTTCCTTTTAGATATTTTCTATTTGCTCTTCAATCGTACCTGGATAGTATAACTATGTATATATCTGTTTCTGTGAAGATGCAGTGTTATTTGGATTGGAAAAATGGTGGATTTTATTCTGAACTGCTCTTAGCAGGTCAGTCCCCAGCCTGTGCTGGTACTTGGATTATTCCTCCCCAGGTGCAGGACCCTACATTTGCCCTTGTTGAACCTCACTTGGTTTCCCTCTGCCCAACTCTCCAGCCTATCAAGGTCCCACTGAATGGCAGCACAGCCTCCAGGTATCAGCTATTCCCCCAGGTTTGTACCATCAGCAAACCTGCTGAGGGTACATTCTATCCCATTGACCAGGTCACTGATAAACAAACTGAGTAAGACTGGGCTCACTATTGGTGAATGCCACAGACTACAGGCCTCCTACTCTGCTGATCACAACCATCTGAGCTCTGCCATTCAGCCAGCTCTTGATCCACCTCCCTGACCATCCATTAATGCACATTTCCTGAGCTCACCTGCAGGGTATCACGGGAGACAGTGCAAAACCCTTGTGAAGCCAAGGTGGACAAATCCACTGCTATCTCCTCATTGATCCACCCTGCCATGTCATCTCAGAAGGCTGTCAAATTGGTTAAGCTTGATTTCCCCTTGATGAGTCCATGCTGACTTATTCCTGATGATCATCTTTTCTTTTACATCCTTGGTGACGACCTCCAGAATGACCTTTTCCATAATCATTGCAGGGATGGAGATAAGACTGACTAACTGATAGTTTCCTGGGTTCTCATTCTTGCCCTTTGTCCTAGTTTGAAGGACAGGTGTCTGCCAATAAAGGCAGAAGCTCCTCTTTGAAATAGAGAATGTAAGCCTCCTCCCTCCCGGGTATTATAATTTTTTAATCAGGAATTCTAAGGCAGAGATGAGGGGGTAGGGATAACAGCTCTTTACTAATATATCTAACCAGACAAACAGAAACAACAGCAGCTATTAAAAATTAGCAACAAAACAGAACAAATGACTCAGTTCCATCCCTTCTTCAGCCGCAGGCACGCCCTGCCTGTGTCTGTTCCGAGGTGCAGGCGGGCAGAGCCCGCACAGCTGCGGGGAGCAGGCGGGGCCGCGCTGTGCCTCGGTGGGAGCAGCTGGAGGGGCAGCTCCCCGCCCACCCTTTGAGTCCTGGTGCTCAGCTGTGGTCTCAGAGATGGTAGGCTGGAGGGGAGCAGGTGCAGAACAGTGTCCCACAGCAGAGAGAGCCTGGCTCCCCAAGGTTCCGACAGCGTGGCTGGAGAGGGCAGTCCTTCCCCTCCGAGCTCCGCGGTGAGAGCGCAGCCCCCGGCAGCCAGCCCCCACCTACCCCCTTGTCTAGAGTCCTGAAAAGAGCCTGGGCAAAACCTGGCAGGCTGCCTTAGCATAATACTGGGAAAAATTCTTTAAACTGGGACAGTAAGAGAACAAAACCCAACCCTCAACACCCTTTTTGAAGATAGAAGTAACCTTGGCATTCCTCCAGTCATCTGGCACCTCTTCCATTCTCCATGATTTTTCAGACTGTGGAGAGCAGCAGAACAACATCTGCCAGCTCCCCCAGCAGCCATGGGTGAATTCCATCAGAGCCCATGGATTTATGGGTGTTAAGTTTGCCTATGTGTGATGACTCACACAATTCCAAAAATACTGATTCCTCTTTTTCACAAAAAAGAATAGCTGTAAGACTATCACCTAATTATGGTAGTTGACATAAAATAAAAGGAGGACAAGAAATGTCCTCTAATTTCCTCCCATTAAAGCCCTTCTACATTGCATGGAATAATATTCATCAGGAAGGAAAAGGAGACCAGGTGTGATTATTAATGTACTTAGATTGTACAGAGGCCTCCCTGTGGCACAGAGAACCCACATTCCAGTCCCTGCTCCTCCTCTGCAATTTTCCTCCTCTGCAATTTTGCAGTTATCATTCACTGTCATTGAAAAACTGACCTCTGTCTGATACCACAGGCCTCTCTCTGTATAGATGCATCATACTGTTACAGGAATATTGGAAATACTGTCCTAGCAGCTCTCCAGAAAGATGGGAAACATCTGAATACCAAAGATTAAATAACACTGGACAGCAAAAATTATTACTTTTAGTTTGGCTGATGAGTGTGAGGAGAGGTGATAGGTAAAAGTGACTGAACCTGTTACAATTATTTTCTGACATGCAAGTTTTCCTCTATTCTTGAGACTGCAGAAGACGAGTAACATTATATCAGTTTTTTTTTTTTTCAGAGTTTTATATTGCCATACATTTTTGGAGAACCTGAGCAGCTGTACTTCAAATGTCCATGATGAAGGAAGGTGGAGGAGATGCTGTGAACTGGTGGCAGACAAGTGTCAGTGCACATTCAGTGAAAATGTAAGTGATGAGCAGGGAGGGTCCTTTCTCAACTAATCTGGCCCACTTTTTCTTCTCTCCTGCTGACAAGACAAGCATCAGAAACTTTCATCAAGCCTGCCTACACTCAGGAAACATCAGCAGGAAATTTGGCAAATAATTAGCAATCAGAGTTTACTTGTGAAGAATCAAGTTGCAGGAATTCTTTTTTCCATCTCAAGGTAACAGGTTGATAATGAGGACTTCCAGTCTGACATAAATCCTTGTTTTCTCATTGCCTCAAGTCTGAAGATTACAACTAAAAAAAAAATCATATTTCTAGGTTTAATTTTTTTGTCCTTTGATGAGGACACTCAGCATGGTTAGTCTAATTATTTTCTTCCCACTGTCTCTTATTGTCAGCCAAAATGACGAGTTTGCATAGGTAATGGTTTACACAAACTGCTTGCTCTCTCAGCTCTGCCAAGATAGTGCTTTCAAGGGACCAGTGCCAAGTGGAGGCAGTGTAAGAGATCAAGCACCCACAATTTCCACTAAGTCATTAGCAAATTACAGGTATATATTTTCTATCAGGACTAGACCCTCTCTGTACAGCTCAAAGCTTAATACATGAAACTGCCTTGTGCATCATTCTCTCAACCTCATTAAACACTTAATTACTTTTATCTTGCACCCAGGATCATACCAGGAGAAGGAAATGATGGCTAAACACATTTAAAACAACACCAGAATTGTGATGTTGGTAATGGAGGATCTATCTATCTATCAATTCTGCTTTTCCAGGGAAACTAGGAAGGTGGCAAACTGTCACCAGTCTGACTGGTGGTAATCAGCTTAAGGAATAATGAGAGACCTATTTCTACTTGAATCTTCAGTAAGATTCCCATTCATTTTAGAAGGTCAGGGATTTCTGAAAATATGTCCATGCATTTTTCTGCACATTTGCTTACATAGCAGGCACATGAATTATAATGCCAGAGGCATAAAAATGACTACATATATCAATGCTGAACCCTTGCCTCAGAGTTAATGGTCTATTTACAGAGTGAGTCAGGTTCATTTCCCATACAGCTCAGAGAAATTTTTTTAGGTTTGCCCAAAGGTATGGAGAATGTATGGAGAAGGAATGGTACAGAGTTTACTGGGATTAGGAGTGGAGTCATCTGGAACAATTTGGTCCTGAGAATATATGTGGTGTACAGCTATGTAAAATCTGGCTTCCTGAAGATTACAGAGGTCAAAATTGCCAGGATGTGCCTAGGGATTTCTGAAATACATAATTTGTGCTTTTCAAACACATTTTGCAGAATATGGCTTATATTGTGACTTCTGAGCTGCCTTTTTCCCATGGCCACAAAGAAAAACTTTTGTTAAAAACAGAAGATACATTTAAATTCAAGGTACACTGTTGATTTCATTTCACATTCCCACTAGCCCACATTTTAATGATCAAATAAACATCAGAAAAATAAAATCAAGGTTCAAATAAAAACTGCAATAACTCTCATTAATATTCAGGAGAAATTCCATTTTCTTTTAAAAAACTACATTCACTGTATTAAATTGATTTTGTTTTCTAATTATTAAAGATAATAAGAAGTGGGACAGGAAAGAAAATGTTTTCACAGGACAAACAAGCTGACCAGACTTTCATCAGTGGAAACCATGGTGTGTGCCTTGCCTCCTCCAGAAGCACCACTGCCAGCTTTATATTCAGCATTTGCCTTTCCAGGATTATTTGTAATCATATAGTGTCTTTCACCGGAGGGTCTCAAGTGGTTTAAAAACAATTTAATCTATCATTGCTCACACGCTGCTGGCAGGCTTGTTCCCCACTCTGATCACCCCAGCTGCCAGCCTGCAATCCATCTCTTGGTAGACTTTCAAACTGGAGCTGTAATTCCCAGGCACAGGAGGTGTTCCCTGAACACAGCCCTAAAGCTCCTTCACTGATCTCCCTCAAGCCCTCTTGGGAAGGCACCTTTGCCATGGAGTCAGTAACATTAAAACAAACCAGAGATCTGGCAACTGTGTCTGTTGCTGAAGTGCTGAAGCTACTGCCTGTTATATCAGCCAGCAACACACTTCTGAACCTCCTGTACCCAGTCATTTGCTCACTTCTCTTCTCCATGGGCTATAAGTTGCTTGAGGTAGGCATGACTTTTTTATTCTGAGCCCATGAATCATTAAGAAGTTTAGGTGCAGGTATGTAACTTCAGACTCCTAGATGCTATGACCTTGCAAATATTCCAGAAATAAGTAATAAATCTGAAAAATGTAAGTTATCTTTCCAGATGTGAGGAAATGAGAAGCCAGGTTCTTAGTTAACTTACTGAGTACTTAATCACACAGTCTTTGAGGATCCTTGAGCATACCAAATATAGCTGAAGGTGCAATTTGAGTGATAAATTATGGAGTGCATAACAGTAATTTTTAGTATTCACAAACCCAGTCTATTCATGTTCAGAAAATCACTCTCTTTGCATGAGAGAGAAGTAAATGACCCCTTGGATACACAACAACATTTACCACTAATCTAATATATTTTCTAGGCACATAACACTGGAGCATTGAGGACCAGAGGTACCAACCAGTGAAGTGACTGGAAGGAGTCCCATTGAATAGGAGAGAATTTAAATCAGGCCTGAAGCCAATTAAGAAAACTGGACATTGCTTGAGCAGCACAGCATTTATGCTGCTTTCCAGTGTCTGACCATATTCATTAAAATTTAAATGGAAACACTTTTAAATTGGTGCTGACACTGCTTTAGCACCATAACACTGTGAAATTTTCACTTACTATTGGCTTTTCATTTCTGTGATATTCCCATTAAGAGTAATGCCTATTATTTGGAAGGATTATATGGAAAGGAATTACATAGTTTGCATTAACTCTGCCATTGTGAGCTGGTAAGTATCAACAGATGCCTTAATGAGGCAATGGCATGAATCCTGCATACAACTATTTATTCAGCCTATTCATTATTGACTTTTTATATGTATCTATTTAAAAAGAAGAAAAAAATCATCCAGCACACTTACTGCTCTTGTTTAATATCATGCTCTAGCAGGTTTTTGGGCTTCTCCTTTCCTTGACTCACTACCCCTCCACAACAGAAGATGGTTGTCTTCTTTCTTAATTCATGGTTCACAGCAGACAGATGTAATTTTTCATGAAGAATATGTATCTTCTTAGTCGAGTTGATAGGCACAAGTAGCCAAAAGGAGCAGAGGTACTGAATCTAACTTATGTCCATTTGAAAAGTACTAATCTTACTAAAAGGCAATTACTTGTTTTCTATATTTTTAAATGCCCATATGCAATCATCCATAAGCATCCCAAATTCGATGTTTGCTTGTGAATAATTAGAGAAAATTAATTTGAAAAGTGCAGGTGGGTGTCTCAGCACAGCTATAAAAGCTGGCCACACAACTGACCATGAGAATAAGTAAATTGGATAACTGTCTGAAAGAGAGGTCACTAATAAAGAGGTTTTAACACAGACTGAAAAACAAGGTAGTAATAAGTTTGCCTATAAGATCTGTTTCATCTGTACCTCAGGGGTGATGCCTCATTTATTTTGAAAATTAGAAATGTGGAGCTTTTAGAAAGTTGGGGATTTTTATTCCATTTCCTCTGTTTTAACATATCTTGCATTTATTGCTATCTATATTGTGTAGGTGAATGACACAAAGACAGCAGGGAAAGAAACCTATTCTTGAAGAGTGCTGCACAATGAAATGTTGTTTTGATCAAAATAGTGTTTTGTTATTTTGATGTGTTTTCTGCCCCACAAAATTGTGCTTACATCTGCCAGGACATGTGTGAACAAAAGTAGACCAAAACAAAAAGGGAGCTGGTGGAAGTGGTTTGCTTAGCAATGCTTTTTTTTTTTTTTTTTTTTTGTTATTACAAAAATGTCTCATTCTCTCCTGAACTTAAATCAAGACCCTTTTCTTCTGTATTTGATTGACTGTCAGAGAGCAAATAAGTGGTCACAATGCTGATATCAGATTGACCAGGAATCTGAGCATCCAGGCAGTCATCTAGGAAATTGGTATTGTGGCTTCTATTTTTATTTTAAAACTTGTTCTACTGGAACTGAAATTAAAATCCCTGTTGGTTACAGCTTCAATTTCACATATCTTGTACTTATTTTTCACCCTATTCATTAGCTTGTTTAGAACCTGAAGTCAAGCAGAATTTCAACAGTGACTTCAGTGGGAGAAGTGTCACATCATTAAACCCCAGTACTTTTGAAAGTATGTTTTAAAAGCCATCCAGAAGGGAGCCATGGGAGAAAAACTAAATGAAGTGACTTTACCTTACTAGAAAGCTCAGGAAATGGAAAAAAAAAAAAAAAAAAAAAAAAAAAAAAAAAAAAAAAAAAAAAAGGAAATAAACCCTGCTTTTATTTCTTCTTTAAATGCAGAATCATGTACAGCCTGAAGGAAATATTTTAGGAACTCAGACAACTGAAATCCTGCTCTGATGATGTTCAGTATGATATCAATGCTGGGTCTAATCGATGGCATGCTTACATCAGCTCCACTACCTGATTAATTTGCTGATATCTGGTGCTCTCCAAATCAAACTCGTTTTTTCCAGTCCAGATCTGAAAATCTTTCCTTTATTTTTTTTACTGAAATTATTCTTGCTGTCTTTCGTGTACCCCTTTGATTCTAGCATGATGCCAGCTTGCAGAACAATCCTAATATTTTTCCCTTGGTCCTTTCTGCCTCCTGCTTCCTACTTCTCTTCCTCTTGCATGCTACCATCATTATTAATCATCTCCCTTCACATGGCTTCTGCTCTAATAATAATTTTGTTGTCACATATGTTCATATTGTCCCTGACCATGTCTTATTTCCCCTGCCATTTGCATCTTCTGTAGTTTTTTGCTCTGTGTGCAGCAGTTCCAAGCTCACTTCCCTCCACCTCTTGCTTCCACACCTGGACAGGGTTGATGGCTTTATGTAGCCAGAGACCTCAGTGCATTGCTCCACCATCTGAACCACCCAGCTTTGTAAAGAATATGAAATGTTATGTTGAAACAGCCTTCCTGCAAAGTGCTTTACATGCCAGAGACTGAGCAGTGACTTTGATGGAGGAAAACCCAGGAGGTCAGAGATCTTCAAGAAGGGCTTGAGGGCCTGTTAAGTTTTAGCCTGTCCTTTCAGTAATTTTGATCTCCTGGGCAAAAGGAATGCCTCTTTCTGCCAGTGTTCACCAGGTTTCCTATTGAATGGGCTCATTGGTTTCCCATGGTATGTCCAAAGAGAAGAGAGAAAAGCAAAATGACTTCTGCCTGTTCCCACTTAGCAGTAACACTGCCATGGCCCTGGGAAGTGCAGGCAGACAGCCAGATTGTGAGCTTCATTTCCCTTCTGCCCTCTGATGCAGATTTATTCATGCAAGTGCTTTTTGAAGCAGCAGCCCATCACCTTTAAGTGCTTCCCTGATCACCCGCTGATTTCTGCAGCCTGTCTTTTCTCAACAGATAGGGCAGCACTAGACCTGCCAGTGATTTAGAAAGAAAGGAAATGCTAATGGAGAAGCAAATACAGATGGGAGGTGTTGGGCCTATTTTCTCCCCTCCCAAACCAAAAGTCAAGCATACATTATCAGCTGAATAACCTTCAGATAAAAAAAACACTACCTGGGAAAGCAAAAAATATTGCCTTTAAAACATTGCCTTGTCATTACCTTGCAAAATGGTGACTAATAGGCCTAAAGATACTTTGGAATTTCTGTGTCATATCTGAAGGAAAAAGTCTTCATTCCTCAGAACCAGCTGAGGGCTTGTCAGCCTGAAAGAATTTACTACCTATGTGAACAATTTCTACAAATTGTAACGGTTGGCCTAATAAAACCTTATCTCTTCTTATATACCTTGCCAAACACCTCAAGCAATGATTACAGGGTGGTGTGTGATTGTACAGAGCTGTGTGCAGAAGGCACATCAGCTTAGAAAGCCTGCAAAATGCTATTTTTTAATAAAGCTCTGTGTAGATTTGCAATGGGAGACATTGATAAGAAAAGACCAGCTGGTATAAGTGCATCACTGTAATCACCTATGGCTTAATATTATGGTCATCACTGTTACCCAAATGTTGGATCTGGATGCAAAGCAGGAGACTTCATATTTCTTATTACACTACAAATTTCTCATCAGAAGCACATACCTCCCAGACTAGACACTAGACAGCCATATCTGGGTCTGTGACACTGCCTCCTGATAAGATGTGGCAATCAGTTGCTTTGTTTTTTCTGTTGGATGCCCACCAGTCCTGTTCATCTTGTGTTTCTTCTGCTGACAAGTACCAGGAGTAACTCCTGCAAGAGGTATATCTCAGCTGGTTCAAAAGCTGGATTAAAATGAGTTAAAAGCACTTATGGAACTTAAAACAAGACCTTCCTTTGTATTTCTAAAATCATAGCAAAATTGTCCTCCAAGGGCACAATTTTCTAGGAGCAATCATGGAGTTTGAGTCAGTGACAGAAAGTAAACGCCACATCAGTGTGATACAACAGCAACAATATTTCGAGATGATTGATAAGAAAAGCACTTCCCAGAGGTGATTTTGGCAGGTGCCCGTTAATTCAGTTCTCCAGCTGCCACTTTGAGTCATAAACCTGCCAGGAAGAAGGGACCACAAGTGGCCACCTACTCCATCCTCAGAAACAGGCTTAAGCTTATGCTTTGACCAGTCTAAATGTGCATGGCCTGCTTTTACATTCCCCCACTAAACAGGATTCTCTTAGCAGCCTCTTTGATTTCATTTCTAACATTCATCTTAAATCTCCCTTGCAGCCAATTTGGTCAATTTGTTTTCTCTTTGTAAGAACATTTTCAGGTATTCAAAGGCTGCTACCTTGTCCCACATTTATCCTGCTCTCTCCTACCTGTACAAAAGCATATTCTTTTAATGCATTCATAGGCCATGTTGATTGATTATCTGATACTTTTTGATACTTTAACTGTTCTTTTTTGGGCTTTCAACTGTTTTGTTTGTTTGTTTGTTTGTTTGTTTGTTTGTTTTTTGTTTGTTTTTAATGGACACATTATTCCAGGCAACAATTTCTGAAGACAAATGGAAAAGAACAGATTTCTCCTCTGTCTTCTGTATGACAAACTTACAGTACCAGTCCTATAATTACAATGTACGGTATGTAAATGCTGCTTTCTCACACTGTTTCCCCAGTCTCTGTCTTAAGAAATGTCTTTCAGTTTAACCCTAGAATAAAACAAAATCTTAACTTGTACCCCAGCAGGCCTATTTTTAAGTCTCTTGGGAAATCCCAATTATGTCATTGTTACGCTTAAAGTCTTTGTGAAAATTACAGTAATTCTCAAAATGCCATGGGAGAAATTCTGTGTTCTAGGATTTTGGGAAAAACTCTTTCTATTGCCATTCTTTGACTTGTTTAACAAAAGAAAAGAGTAATGGACTCTTTGTCATTTGGGGCAGCAGATTTCATCCCATGGTGAACATGTGTCTTGTAAAGTCAATATCAGTAGCTCTCTGGACACAACCATTGTCATCAAGAAGGTGAACATCCATGTCTTTAAGGATGAGATATAACTGAAAGCAATGAATGAGAAAAGATGGTCAGTAAGAGACATGACACCTAAAAGTCAGTGGACTTTGCCAACTGTTTTCTAGTCCTTCAAGGGAAGGTTTCATGAACAAAGTGTTGCATGTCCATCTCTTTTCCACACTGGAAGAGGAAAGTGAATTTTTCTTCACAGAATCACAAAATGGATAAGGTTTAAAGGACCACAGATGATCACCAGCCCAACTTCCCTGCTCAAGCAGGGCCATCCTAGAGCATAAGGCACAGGGCTGCATCCAGCTGGTTCTTGAATATCTCCAGTGAGGGAGACTCCACAACCTCTCTGGGCAACCTGTTCCAGTGCAAGGTCACCTGCACAGTAAAGTTCTTTGTCATATTCAGGTGCAATTTCCTGCAAATCAATCTCTGCCCATTGCCTCATTTCCCATTGCTTGGCAGCCCTGAGCAGAGCCTGGCTCCATCCTCCTGGCACCCTCTTTTCAGATACTGACAGACATTGATGAGCTCCCCTCCCAGTTTTCTCTTCTGGAGGCTGAACAGACCCAGCTCCCTCAGCCTTTTCTCACAAGGCAGATGCTCATGTCCCTTCATCATCTTCACTGCCCACTGCTGGACATGCTCCAGGAGCTCCATGTCTCTCTTGTTCTGAGGAGCCCAGAGCTGGACACAGCTCTCCAGATGTGGCCTCAGTAGAGCTGAGCAGAGGGACAGGATCCCATCCCACCTGCTGGCAATGTTCTCCATAATCACCCCAGGGTGCCATTTGCCCTCTTGGCCACAAGGCACTGCTGGCTCAGGGACAGCTTGCTGTCCACCAGGACCCCCAGCTCCTTCTCCACACAGCTGGGCTTTCCAGCAGGTCAGCCTCCAGCCTATGCTGGTGCCTGGGGTTATTCTTCCCTTGATTTAGGACCCTGCATTTGCCCTTGCTGAATTACAGATTTCTTTTCTGCCCATCTCTCCAACTTATTGAGGTTCTTCTTAAGGGCTGCACATCTCTTGACTGGGTTTATTTACACTCTGACTACTGGTTCACCAAGAAACACTGTATGGACAGCATTCAAGCAGTTTCAGTCAGAGTATCAAGGGACCACTCCTGCTCAAGATATTGGCTTGTGTTAAAGAGGTTTAGTGAAAGATTAAGACAAAGAAACTATCCTGAGGCTGTTTTTGTGTTACAACCTTTATAACAAAAATCCAACAATCTTACATTTCCTCAAAGATGAAGAGTAACTGAACACAGGAAAAATACTCTTGGGAAGATGGATGTAATGACACAAACTGTTATCTGTTTCTATCTTGACCCAGGTGTCAGAATTCTTCCCTGAATCAGTTCCAATGAAGAGACCAGCTTTCCACCATATCTATCCAGTCCAACGCAGGGCTTACAGCTGAAGTAATTTAATTTCTTCCTAAGTGTGACCTCAGGATCTGGTTAGATACCATTTTCCCTGATACAGACAAGCCTTTAGAAATGCTTAATTTTCTCTGTCTGGACAGACAGTGAAAGTTACTGTTTTATTGAAACTGTAATGAGGAGGGAATTGTCTTTGAGATGCTTTTGTTGAGTAGAAGCTATACATTCCCACTTTCCTTTTACTCTGCTGAAAACTCATTACTGTGGCATTGGCCACAGAGCAAAGTGTAATCTCTTTTGTCCTATTATTTTTCTCATTAAGAAAATGCCCCATCTTTTTGCCATGATTTCTTCCTTTTGGTCTATGCAATTAATACTGGGGTCCTTGCAATGTTGTGTTTCTCAGACCATATTGGAAATCAACAGTCAGTGCCACAGTCTTGGGCAGAAATCCAGGTCCCACCATACCTCAGAAGGCCCAAAAGAAATGTTCATTGCTGCTTTCTGCTGTTCAGCCACTTGACTCTGGTTTCTCTGACTCTCTTTCTCAAAGAGTGCTCAGCCCCCTGCACCACATATTGCTCTGATTCTGACAAGCCCTACCTCATATGCCTTGAACTTGCTATTGACCCTAAAACTTCCAGTTCTATATTTGTAGATAGAACTTTGTAGATCTTTAATTTTTTTCTACTTAGCTGGTAAGAAATATGCTATAGACCAAAGACTTACCCTTTAGAACCTCCTCCTATCTGAATAAGCTTCAGATGGCCTTTGGGGCCAGATAATTGTCTACCTGACAAAAATACTTAAGGAACAAAAGAAGGAAGCCACAAATAGGTGGATAAAATCAGTAGCTCTGAATACTCAAAATTATTTGGGGTACTTTGAACCCCACTTGGAAAAGACAGTTACTTTATATCCTGAGCGTTAATAATTTATTATTTTACATGATTAGTAATCATATTAACTTATAAAAATCAGAAATGTGCTAGCCAGCATGTTTTAAAACACATGCAATTTCCCTATCCAAATGAAGGTATGTAAGTTCTACGCAAGGTAAATTTCATGTGAAAAGAAGGTCAGACTAGGCCAGAAGTTAACAGCTTCAAAGGAACTTACTGGAACTGGCAACAAATCTGTTTTTCCAAGCTCCTTGCAAGCAATGCAAACAGAATTAACAAAATATGTTCGATTAAACAGCAAAGAAATGGAGTATTCGTTTCTTAAGAAAGGCTTGAGAATTGGTGCGTCCATGGAAGGGAGTGGTTTCTTCCACATTTTTTAAGGTGACAGAAACAAGGAGAGACAGTCAGATTTAAACTTAACTTGATAAATGGATTCAAGTATATAAATCAAACATTTTGTGTGAAGCAAAAAAGCTAAGCTCCTTCATTAGGAGATGTTGCTCAGTTTGGCACTGTAGGAGAAATTACACAAACGATTGCCCACAGAAAACCCAGCATAATGAATAAAATTTGTCTTGAATTATTTATTTTTAGTGCTTTATTTTATCTTCTCTATCTTGCATGCCCTGGAAATTGTTCTTGATGAGAGCTTTCTGAGCATCTGAGTCTCAAATTAAAACAACACATTAATGCATTCTATACATAGAGGTAGAAACATTAGAGTGGAGTGCTTAGAAATGCACTATATTCAACATTTTCCACTAATGGGACCACTAGTGTGCACCACTTTACTACCTTAAATTATATCCATAAGATACAGTATTCTTGGTTGCATGATGACTGAATAAAATTTAATAGATGCAGAACTGACAGAGCAGAACTAATCCTTTACAAAATACCAATTCTATAATAAACTGCATTTGTTTTGAAATCTGATGAAAAATATGTCTTGCAGCACTAGCAAGACCTTAGAAAGTGGAAAATCAAATGTAGTGTGGGCCATACATTTCAATGGCCAGATCACCTATAATTGAAGTGATTATTTTTTTCTTCTTGAGGAAGGTTTTGTTGTTGGGTTGTTGTTTTTTTTTTTTTTTTTTTTTTTTGTCTTTCTGTATCAGAGCGTTTTATCCCTTTAATACCTTGTAAAAGCCAAGCCTTCCTGTCTGTGGTAATAAAGAAGCAGCAATCCTCCTGGATGTGTCTGTGCTGGGCTTCAATATCAGAGAGGATGATGAGTGATTTTCAGTCCAAAATGCCACCACACCTTAATAAGTGATTGTGTCAGTGCAGCTTTCTTGTGTGCTCTTAGCCTATCCCAAACACCACACCAAGCTTAGCCCTTAGCAAAAGGGGATTTAGGAAACATGTTCCATGATCTAAGAATCCACCTGTGAAGAGTTACCAGAGCTAATGGTGGGTAAAGGGCATGACAATAGCCAAGGTAAATGCATCACTCATTTAAGCAGATAGTATATCTACAGTGGTCCAGTTTACTGCCAATCTGGTGACTGAATGGACACTCAAACTGAGATCTGTGCTCTTTGGATTCCCTGCCAGATATATCACACTGAATCACTAAATTTCCTCTTCTACTTCAGTACTTTTCTGCATATTAGAACTATCATAATAGAACTATCTCATGAAGGGGAAGTATGTAGGAAAAGTGGTGCAAGACCTATATTTACTTCTGAATGCAAAACATTTACCAGCATCTATGGGGGTACTACACATTTTGGCTACATCAAATTGAATGTCTTGATGAAAACACTATCTAAAATCAGTAAGGATAAGAAAACCACAGAGACAAATTAAATACTGTATTGACTGCATTGCATACCGTGGTATAGTTAAAGAGAATCAAGTCTAAACTTATTTTGAATACAGAAAACAGTCCTGTGAATGTAGTTCAGGCTAAATTCTCCTACTACTATGCCTAAATAGGCCCTACAGGAAATTTTCTTAAGCATTTTATTCATTTTCCCCCTACACCTCACAGAAGAGTTCAGAAGACATTTGAGAACATCTTTCTGACAATAGACATGGAAAGGTGACCATAGCAGCCATCTGAAAGATTATTCCTTCATAAAAGGCCCAAACATGTGTACTTCTATAATTTTAGTCACCATTTTCTTCAATATGTTCTTTGCTATCACAGCAGTCCAAACAGACAATTAAGTTGCTGATGTTCTATAACAGAACTACAGAGGCTGAGATTGTTTCCCTGTTTTGATTTATTTTTTCTAGGAAGAAATCTTTTCAGTAAAAGCAGATCTTTTATATGCAAAAAAAAATGTCCATTACTTCAAAAACTTGAAATTTCCATCTGCAGAAAAGACATTTCAATTGATTCCTTCTCTCAACTAAGATATTTAGGAAGCAGGAGATTACAATGAGAATATAAAAGTGAGTCTTATCAGTAGATTGACTTGGTTACTCAGACAGTGGGTTTATGCAGAAGATTTGTAAGTAGCCTGTAAATCATGCATCTAAGAGACCTCAGAAAAAACCTTTATGTTTTCTTAGACAAGAAACAAAAGTCCAGTGAAAGTTTAAGGAAAAGCAGGAGGGTTTGCTCCCTTAGAGCACCTCCTATCCCAGGGAAGATGCCCTGCAATCACAAAGATTTGCATCCCTCTTTTGAAGCTTATGATTCCTGCTCCTCCCCTCTCTGGATGGGTGAAGTTGACCTCCAGTAAGGTTTACCCTCTGTTCATCACCACACACTGATTCAGAGACAGAGGCCTGCTGTAAGTTTCTCTCAAATATTTACCTTTCATTTTTATGAGGATGATTATTTATAATGAATGTAGATGGAACTGCACCTACAATTAGATTATCTTTGAATGTGTCCCTCCAAAATCCCATCTCCCACAGCATAAAGAGCAAAAGAGAAGTGTAGAATTCCTGGCCAGGTCTGTCTTACACATCTCAGTTTCATGGGTTTAAGATTTATGAGCCTAAGAGCAGCCAAACTCTTTAGAGACCTTCTAGTCATGTCTCACAGGTAATGAAATGCTTTATCAAATGCTTCATCTTCATCTGGTCTTTCCTTCTTACCTTGCTTAACTCTGTGGCAGCACTAGAGGACCATATGGGGGAACAGCCAATTTTTTACATCAAAATCTTCAGTAAATGAGGAAGTCTTCACTCCCCCACTGTGTAGTAGAAAAGTAATCTTTCTGCTTACCCACCACTCTGTCAGACATTGCTTCTTTGTGCCTAATATACTTTGAGTAGGATATTCTAATTTCAGTTTTGGCAGGAGAAAAGGAGAAGAGATCCTGTCCAGAAAAGCCACACATGATAGCTTGCTGAACTGAACTCTTACAGGGAAACCAGTCAGACTGCAAGATGTAATAATAAGTTTCCCTGAAAATATATCTGATCACATAACAGGTTGATGTCTTAAAAATTAAATAAGGCTTGAAATATACAGCAATTGGAAGGCACTAGGGAGCATGCCTAATAAAGAGAGTGCATTAGCTGTTTCTGCTTTCTGAAATCCAGTCTATACATGCAGTTACATCTTCATATTTTCTTCAGTGTGGGAGGACCAGACTTTGTAAACCTGCTTGTTAAAATCAGCCCTCAGCTCAGTTTGAGGAACACTTTTTTAGCTGTGCTTTGGTGTTAATATTGGTCTAATCAGCATCTGACAATTGCTGCTCAGGTCCCTGGGACACTGTACCTTGTGCATTCTCAAAACACAGGATGAATGTGGAACTCGATCCCTCCAGGAAGAGTAACAGGACCTGAGCAGGATCCTAAGTTCTCCCAGGGGCCACACAGCAATTCATGGGACTCAATAGTGTCACAGTAGTTTGGGACAGGTTATGCTAACACCTCTATTCTGTTCTTCAAGCACAGTCAATGCAAATCCAACATTTCTCAGAATTATACGGAACTGCTTTCCAATGCAAGTCAGGGAAACAGAGGCACTTCAGAAACATCCTACTTGGTATCACCACCACCATCTTGTGGTTCCCAAACACACTTAAAAATCAGATCCCTATGGGCACAGTTCTCACTGAAAATCATACACTGACTTTAGGTCACACAGATGCAATTCAAAGAAGGCCCTCTATGCTCACGCTTCATGGAATAATTATTCATTGGAAAGGAGAGCAGGGAAGGAGTCAACAGACAAGCTCACAACTTACCTTTAGGGCAAAGTTCCAGTCCCTCCAAACCCACAGTAGCTGTTCAAGTATTTTACACAAAGAAAAGCCCTACCAAGAACCAAGACTCCCTTGGCTGGTGTCCAAGGCACCTGCTGGAGATGTGGGTGTCTGCTTCCCTCCAGGAGCAGAAGGCTTTGACCCAAGGGTGGGCTCAGCCCATGAGGCCGTGGTTAAAAGGAGGCATTGCTGCAGGTGGTGTCCTGCAGGGACCTCTGCCTGTGCTGATGTCCCACAACAGCAGCCTGAAGGAGGGTGAACTCAGCAAACTCAGGGTTTGCACTAGACCGACACAGAGGATGGTCTGAGGATCAGAGAGGGACCAACATTCTCCCACCTAGCTACTCTAAGACTGGGTTAAAATTTTTTAGAGCACTGTCATGTCATTCCTGGGGTGTGCATCTACAGCACTGCTCTTTTCCAACCATGCAGAAAGAAGTTGTCAGTCCACTACTTTTCAGGAGTACTTTGCCCTTTTATTTTTGTAAAGCTGCATGGGAAATGGTAGGTATATGAATGTGTCTCAGAGAAGTTAAATGAAATGACTGTGCATTGGGCTTGTGCAGTTTCCTTCCTGTCACATTCAAACCCATCAGCAGCCCAGTCCAAGCACACACAGGGCTAGGTTAAGGAGCTCATCAGGCATGCTATCCTCGCCTTCTGACTTCCTCTTGGAAATAAAAACGGTGGCCCTAATGAGAATTAATTAGAGTTGGGGGTGGAGAGGGGGATCCATCATGGTTTTGTTTGCGTTGTTTGTTTTCTGTAAACCCATGGAGGGAAAAAAAATCATATTACTTCTCTATGCAATGTAGTAAACGTAATAAAAAGTGAACACATGGTAATTAGCTTCTCCATTAAGTATACCAAGCATAGACAATAGCAATCGTGCAGTGCTGATTACAGACATTATCCTTGCCTGGACTTTTTTTTCCCACCATTCAATCAACACTGCTAAATAGAAACTTCAGTGTTCAATATTATAAGACACTAGCTGGCAGTCATACAAAGATGCTTTACACAATGTCATCTGGCTGCTTGCCTGATTCTCATATTACCTTCCTGTCTTGCCTTATACGCTAATACGCATGGCTGATTAGAAGAAAAATGCAGAAGCTTCTTCCTTCTCTTCTTGCTTTTTTTTCTCCAGCTTCACGCCTTGAGGGAAAAAAAGGAATCACATTTGCTAATTTCGCCAGCAGTGCTTAACCTGGGAATGGAACAATTCTCTTTCAATTCCTCATTAGTTATAACTCATACACAAACACTGCCTTGCACCAGACTAATTGGGAAGTCTTTGATTCCACTCTGAGAGAAATGGTGATTACTGTTGTTGTAAAGGAGTCCTCTAGTAGCCTTGCTAAAGAGGGTCTCAGAGTTCAAAATAAACATTTTCAAGGGCTGTACAGTATCCAGGGGTCAGATGTCTGGAAACAGGATTTCAGACTGAAAATCCCAGAAGCTCAAATGACTCTGGAAAATGTCGAGGAACTCCTTAAGTGACTGGTTTTGGGTGGATTTGCTGATATCAGTAGATCCCTTGGGGAGTCACAGCAGAGTTTATGCCAGTTTCTCGAGGAAGATAAGCCTTCTTGCAGGAAGAATAATTTTCACACATCGAAAAAATGTGGGGTTTTGTAGTCCTGTTTATATATTTCTGTTTTACTCTTTGGTTTCTTATGGTAAAGCTATATCAAGGCAGATGTTGTAGAGCCAGGTTTCTCAGATAAACATTTGTTTTTCCGGGGCTATTTTAGCCAGGTTGAATCTGAAGTCTAGTCAGGTGTCCAGGATTCCAGATGTCTCACAGCCACATCAGAGCAAATTCTGTGTGTTGGTAAAACCTGGGCACGCATATGGACATGCTTTACAGCAGAATAATCAGTGCCTAGGATGTCTCACACACATGTTCAGGTGCAAGTCACCTTCACGGCAAATATATCACAAGTCCAATAATTTCCCAGCTCCTCAGTGAAACTTACAGGAAAAGAATGAGGAAAAATGTGTGGCTTTATATTAAGAATAGGAATTTTTTACACTCTTAGCTGATATATATCTGGATAGGTATAGATCAAAGTGTCCAAGCTGAAATCTTCCCTTGCAATTTAGCAAGAACTCTGGAATCAAGCTGGCTTGTGAAAACATGGATGCTGTAACAAATGACCTGAGACACAGGGCAACTGGTCGTGTGTCAGACAGGATCTCTGCTCTGAGGATTGGTCACTAAGCACTGCAAATAGCCAGCAACTGAAAGTGTGAAAAATAATTTTCTCAATTTATTCTGTCATCACAACAAACACACTTCAAGCAGTCTAAGAATTTAACACTGGACCTTCAAATTTATACATAGGCATATGCAAAATTTAAATACAAATGTGTTACTATAAATTAAAATGTGTTGGTGCTGTACAGATTGTTTTTTTTTTAATCATACTTACACTTCAGAAGGTGATACAAAATCCTGCCTGGTCAGCAGCATATGGACTTGCTTCATCCCCATAAGCCAAGCAATAAGCAGGACCTCAAACACCCCACCTGCCTCCTACTGTTAGAAGAGAAACAGCTCAGTGCTTAAAGAAAGCTTTAAGAGATGTCCATCTACTGTGTCAGACATCAGGTGCTGTTTTTCCCTAAAGAAGCCATTGAAGCTATGCTTATGGATGGAGAACTCATAAAAAATTAGGTTCGCACTATGGTTATGTATGTCTTCAAATTCAAGCTTGATGCTTTTTAACAGAAAACAAGTTACTGGTCTCAGAGAGGAGGTAACTGGATAATATTTTGTGATGCATTGAAATTATTATTTGTCTCCAGAAATGCTGTATTCTGTTTAATTCTGAAGAAAAATATGCATGTGTAAAGCATGAATGAATACACATTCACAGACTTGGTCCTTCAGCACAGGTCAGAAATTTCCACAAGACATTTTTCACTCTATTCCTCCTAGCTTCTCCACCACCCCTGCTCTCATCTTCTTGAATGTACCACAAGAATAAGGAGAAAACATCCCTCATACATCACCAACCCTTCCAAAAATACTTTAAATAAATGTGTCATGAAGGGCAGCTGTCTCATTCCTCAAGTTCCATAGGCAGCTGAGCACACAGGCTGTTCAGCATCAAGCTCTTGATGATGTTGAATAAGCAGTTACTGTTCCAGCTATCTACAGGAATTACTGGGATTTAGATGTCTTGTAGGTATTTGCTTTGGAGTATTTGCTTTTTAATTGTGCTTTGCAAATGGTTGCTTCTTTACATTAGCTAATACCTAGAGAATTTTTTTTCGAAAAGTATTTTACACATGCATCAGTGTTTACTTTGGTAATGTATTTTGAAGCACCCTGCAGACATTTCATGGTGAAATATCCTGTTCTTGTACATCTTACAGTAATCTTATTAAGTGATTTGCACCTCTGATTTCCTAAGTCAACACATGGCGTAATATGACATCAAATTACATCTGACCTTCTCTGTTCCTTCAAAACCACACTTCATCACAGTGTTGTGTGTTTCACAGCAGATATCTTTTACTTAAAAATGTGGTCACAAGAAGCCAAAGGTTGCCAGTATTACCTATCTTATCTGCAGGGCAGCTGGTAAATGCATACCCAGATTGTTACGGTCATTTTTCTTCTCCCTGTTTTCAAGCTAAAATAACATTATAGCTTATAAACTACAACCAAATAAGGCAGTGAACCCAGATAATGCTCAGGGGAGACGATAGAAATCCTATATTCTCACAAATTAACCTCACTCATTTAGGACCTATAATAAAATCTGGCATTTTGCCAGTTTCTCAGCTATTTAATAAAAGCATGATTGAAAATTTTTTGTTGTTTTTTTAGAGAAACAAAGAACGACTTTGAATTCCTGAGTTTAAATCATTAGAAGAAGCATCCCTGAGATAAAAGAGGTATTTTTATACTGAGCTGGCATGGGTACTTTGTCCTGACAGACTGTTTTCACACAGTAAAGCAGATTCTTTTGGACAAAGTTTAGCACAAGGCTTTAATGTATCAGGCCAGAGAAAAAAACACAGTGAGGTAATGCCATGGGATAACACTGAAATATTAGTGAGGAGGAAAGCTAAGAGCTGGCAGCCTCAGTGTGTCAGGCTGAGGTTTTATGAGCATCTGGGCAGACTGAAGGGATGACCAGTGCCAGCATGCAAAGCATCACCCTTTCTTTCTCCTGCCACACAGTTCTCCCCCTCCTGACACTGAATAGGAAAACATGCACTTTTTTACACCTGTCATTTAAACAATTTTTTTTCTTGTGCTGTTCCAGCTCTGAGCACTGATACCTGACTCTGCTTTACTGGATCTAGACTTAGGTTACACCAGTAAAGGAGCCATTCCCTGCTCAGGATGAGCCACAAGCCACTCTTAGACACTTCATTTCCCTGTCCCAGCATGCTCTCAACGTAGGCAGTGGGTGGGAAAAGGGACATAAGGACACTGATTCCAGCTCTGTGCCAAGCAGGAACTTACTCACAGAGAAATGGAGTAAACACAGCATTTGTAACAGGAAGATACAGTGCTACAGCTGGTAACAATAAAAGAAGCTTTACTGTATGAAAAGATCAAGTTTTACATCTGTATAATCTAAATCAGGTTGGTTTAAATGCTAATGCCTTCAGTTCTGCCACACATTTTCCCCTTAGTTTAATATTGCCTTGGTAGTGTGACCTTCAGCTTTTTTCACAAAACCCCTTTCTCTAGTAATTTGGTGAGAGAAAATTAAGAATAAAGCTCCTGTGTAGGAGGACTACTGGCATGAATAAGCTTTTTCAGAATGTAGTACTGAATTTTTCCCAATTTGCATGAATTTCTCAGCGTATTTTGTATATAGGCCCAGAGCTTTGTGTGTATTTTAATTACATCTCAGGATATAGAGTGCTGGCTCTTGTTGTTAATATTATCAGGGCCATAAAGTTGATAGTAGGCAACAAAAGACTGAAGGAAATTTACCACAATTTTTGTGTTTTTTTCTAATTTATATATGACTCACTTGTTTCCTTGCTCTTATATAAAAGTTCTTTCTTTACCAACAGGGCTGATAAATCTGATGGCCTGAAAACCTAAAAGAATGAAACAAGTATGTTTAATTATTCATATGAGAAAAAGGTTTTATTTTATTTAACAGCTTTCACTCTCAGCTTACTTCTAAGAGGTTTGGGGTATTGTTGGGATTTTTTTTTTTTTTTTTTGTATAATTTAAATAGTCCAAGGAAAGGAACAGTGTTCACAGTTGTTTTTATTTTTTTATTCCATTTCTTATTCTTTTTCAACTAACCTACTCAGATTTTCTCCACATTTACTTATTCTTATCTTCTATGTTCTATATCTGCACCTCTAGGTTCAGGTGCTACATTTATCCTGCATAGCACCTAACACATCAGGGTACTGACCTAGTGAGTTATGTCTTGCAATTTAAATCATATTCTTGTAGAATCATCATACCATTTAGGTTGGAAAGTGCCTTTAAGATCATCGAGTCCAACCACTAACTCAGCACTGCAAAGCCCTCCATTAAACCATGTCCCTTAGAGTTATGTCTATATGTCTTTTAAATACCTGCAGGGATTCCACCACTTACCTGGAAAGTCTATTCTACTGCTGGACAACCATCCTATGTATGTAAAAAAAAAGAATCCTAATATAAATCTATCCAATGTAAACCTGCCCTGGAGTAATTTGAGGACATTCCCCTTTGTCCTATCACTGGTTGCCTGGGAGAAGAGACCAACCCCCACCTGGTTACCAACCACTCTGGGGTAGCTGAAGAGAGTGATAAGAGCCCCCCTGAATCTCCACTTCTCTAGGCTAAACAGCCCCAGCTCCTGCAGCTGCTCCTCATAAGACTTGTTCTCCAGATACTCCACCAGCCTTGTTGGGCTTCTCTGGACATGCTCCAGCACCTCAATGTCCTTCCTGCACTGAGGAGCCCAGAACTGTACACAGCACTCGAGATGTGACCACACCAGTGCTGAGTACAGGGCAGCAATCATTTCCCTAGTCCTGCTGGACACGCTGCCTCTGCATGATGGTGAGTATGATTCTGAAAAGAACACATTTTCACTGTTGTCACCATCAGAAGCTGCCTGTGATGATTATTCAGCTCTTTGTTGCCTGCCTCTTAAATACCCTTTGACAGCAGATTAATTCAGGAGCAACTTTCGATCATATTCAGAACACAAAACTGAGCAAATTGCAGTGAATATCATAACAAATATTGAGGCAAAACCTTAAATTTGATAAAATTTCAACCACCTTTCTAGGCTGAAGTGCAGTACTTTCATTTGTCACTGTTTTTATTAAGGAACAAGCGTTCTTTGGCGATTATATAAATTTCATAGATTATTTTTTTTAGTTGTTGCATAATGTATTCATGAGTAACGATTTTCATTACCCTGATCATGACTCCACTGAGACATTAACAGACATTTTTCCTTGAAAGGTAGAGTTTGGTAAGCAACCTACTGTTAATACATGAACTAGAGGAAATGTAGTTGAGAGAACAGAAGCTGCTGTTTGGCTGGCAGCTATAGATGTACCTTTGAAAGTGAATTTGCAGCTGAACTAATCCATGTAGTTTTCTGTTGCCCTAGGCCCAGTATTTCATCTAAACTATGGATACTTACTCAGCACTTTCAATAGAGCATGGGTGCATGTGAGATTCCAGCAGAAATGCACCAAGGAGATCACTCAGCCAGAAATATCAAACGGGATTCACACGAAAGCACACAAAAGTTTGTCATTTTGGCCTTTATTATGGCAGGGAAGTAAAAACCATGTCAGGATACATGTCATGTAAATATTTGTGTGAAGCTGACTAATTGCAGATGAACTGAGTATGGGAACTGAATTGAGCTATAACTTAGACAAAAACAGAGGTAGTCACCATCACCATGACCATTCAGTCACCATTACCAGCCATAGGGGAAAATGACTTTGTGAGTGAGGAAGTAGTCAGGGATTGGGTCTGGGTTCAGTTCCCTGTTCTGCCACAGGAGCTGCATGTGACAGGATTAGATGGTAATATCCTGGCTCAGTAGGGCAGCTGATTTTTTTGAAAGAAACAGGAAATAAACAGGTACTGAATAGCAACTCAATGTAAGCAGGGTTGATTGTGTGTTAATGAGATGCTGAAATAGTTATTCAGTATATGCAAAACCAGACCTGGCCCCAGATGAACCTGCATAAATGAAAAGCATTAACAGTGGTATTAAAAACAAGCCCTTCATCTCTCTATATACTTCTTCTACTTACTCATTTGAAAAATAAGACTAATATACTGCTTTGAATAATAAGTATGTCTTCTGTTTTGTTGATGTGAGCACTTTGGATAGAGTGTCTTTTCTAGTTGTATGAACACCCACAGGGGGAGAGGGAGAGGAGAGTTCTGACCTTCAGCCAGTTCCTCACCTGGAACAATGTGAACCTGCTCATTTTTTGTAAGCTTATGCTGACTGTGCCTAATGACTGCATTTTTCCTTAAATGCCTTATAATTCCCAATATAATCTTCTACATAATTTGTCCAGGAACTGAGGATAAGCTAACAATTCAGTAGTTTCCTGGATCTTTCCTCATGCCCTCCCTGTAAATACTAATGGTTAGTTTCCAGTCCGTGGGGATGTCTCCAAACTTTCAAAATCTTTGATAGATGATTGAGAGGCATCCTGCCATCACATGCACTACTCCTTCGGTGCTCTGGGGTGAATCCCATCAGGCCCCACACGCTTGTGAATTTTCAACTGATTCAGCTGGTCCTTGGAACCATCATACCATATATTCATCATATCATATACTAACATTCCAGTATGATATATGCTTCCTCCTTCTCATCTCATTCTTCTCAATCTCTGTACACCTTCATCTGCTGGTGAAATATAATAACACTTTTAAAAATTCATAAAGTGAGGGGTAAAGGGTTTTGCCTTTCTTGAACTTACCAACTGGGACCACCAAAAGATTTGTGAAAATAGAATTTTCCATGATGAAGCTTCAATCCACAGTGAAAGTACCTGAAATCTCGGGAGAAAGACCTTTCATTCAGAATTTCCAACCTGCCTTGCTAGAACTGTAAGCTTCAGATGATTCGATTAATATTGGAGGAAACAGCACCTTGGGGGCATAACTCTTCTGTTCCCCCTCTCCTTCAATCATTGACTACAAAGTGTGAAGTTTCCAACTGAATTCATAGAGTTTCTTGTGCCCACAGAAAAGTCTATATTGCTTAAAACTTTAACTTGAATCTCAATTCTAGACTTCAGGCCTTTTTTCTTTTTTGGTCTCTTTTGGGGTTTTAAAGGAAAAACCAGACTGTCCTTACCGGCAATATTCTAAAGTTCCAGGGTATTTATGATCATTCCTATAACTTTTGCTGGAAGTTATCAGAATTGTTAGGAAACTTACAGAACTTCCCATCTAAAGATAAATAAATGTATTTTGTCCATAGACTAATGAAACTTGCTCTCTACACTTTATCCATGAAAGTGTAAACACCCCTTGGCATGTTGCAAGCACTTCTACCTGCAGAATAATAACACTTCCTTTGATTAAAGCCTGGAAGTCTTACAGACTTATAGGGAAAAAAGTGTGACAAGATGTTCAAGGAGGGAGTGGATATTGAATGGAACTGAGATTTTACAAAACACTCACATTTTTCTTTTTTAATAAGGACAAGTTTCCTGCTGAAATATGGAAAATAAATCAATCAATTATTTTAAAGAAATGTTCGTTCACTCACTGTGATGTGTGTCTTTATAAAAATATAAGTTTGTTTTACTCTACCTCCCACTAAATTCCATATCTGTGCAAGCTGAACACAAGTTTTTTGTATTAACCAGTCATTTCATAGCTCCAAAGACATTCCCCTTTTCACCTGACCATCTTTCTCCCCACCTTTTTCCTACTAAATCCCCATGTACATTTGGGTTGGCTGACTCAGAAATGCTTCACAGTTTTCTGAGACACAGCCTTTGTTTGCCCAGAAGTCTTTTAAACTGACTCACAGGTGAGCACTCAGTATGCCACAAGTGCTACACTGACCTACTGACAGCAACAGAAGGTGCTAATTTTTCATCTTTTTGAATAGTTGATCTTTATTCAACTGCTGGAAGGGAGGCTGATGTTTCTTGCTGTTTCTACAAAAGTGTCCTCTTGAGAATTCAGAGCACTTTATTTCTTGGTTGAGTTGTGTAACAGCCTTTTTATACATTTTTTGCAGCCAACTAACTTATATGTATTTCAGTAGTAAATGCACAAGAATTCTCTGAAAACCATCTAGAGATTCATTACATTAAAACCCAGAAAGAACCATTAGATTGCCTAGTCTTTTTTTCACAGGCCAATTACACATCATTTTCAAGTGGAGCCTAAAGACTAGTTTCTGACACCAGAAGAAAAAAAAAAAATAGCATAACTTCTACAAAGGTATCAAATCTTGATGAGCATACTATGCAATGGAAAATAATCCACCTCTCCTGAGAATTATCTGCTGTAATGGAAATCACTAAAATCACTACTAAAAAACTGCACTCTGTTTTTCAGATTAATTTGCCTACATTCTGCTTCCAAGCATTGATTCCAAAGAAGCCCTTTAGAAAATCTTTTCCTTTTTCATTAAGTTATTTAAACACTGCCACTAAGCCTTGTGTCTGATAGACCAGCTTAATTTGCTGGGTTTTTTTGTGAAGAATTTCCTCTGCTTTTCTCATGTCTTTCTACCAGTCTCCAATTTTTCAACATTTTTTAAGGGAGGTGCCAGAACAAAAGGTGCTATTCTAGCATTAATCCTATTCTATATCATGGAAGTTAAAATCACTCCTCATTTCTCATCAGTGATCTCTGCTGTATATATCCCCAGGTGGCAAATCTTGGCATATTTTTAAAACTGTTTTGGAATCAGGACTTTTAGCCCATTGAAGAATTTTATTCAGTGGCCTTTCCCTCTGTGCATTGATTCCTTGAGGTCTATCATTTAGCCAGTGTTTAATTCTATTTCATGTTTTCAATACTGATATTCCAAAGAGCAAGATTTTTTATTAATAGTCAAAGGCAGTGCTGTCACAGTCTATCTACCTATCTTGATAAACCAAATCTTAATTAAAATAAAAAGAATACATCAGGTTTGACTCCCATGATGTCTTTGCCATAAAATCATATTTTTCATATTTACAAATTTTTTGTTTCTTTTCAGGTTTAAACTTTCATCATATATTCTGCCCGTTCTGATGGCAGGATGGCAGGTTAGCCAGTCTCTATGTATTCTGTTATCCCTAGTTTGTAGGTTTTTTAGTATTATCATAAATTTAGTAAATTTAGTCTTTTGCATAGGTTTCTGTGATATATTTCCAGCCAGCTGCTTTGGTGAACTTTGAAAAGTTATCTTTTTTTAAATACATGTGTCTTTAATACAAACTACCATCTTCCTTAGCCACAAATGAACTGGGCAGTTATTCCCAGCACTACTGCAATGATGTCCCTCTTGCTCCTTCTTTCCAAATTCTCTGGAGCCTTTTTGCCTTTAGTAGTCAGGAGAAGTGTCAAATACTTTGTAGTATATAAATATATATATACTACATATACTTTATATATACTCTTCCCATGGCTCTTTTTGTTGCTGAACTTATGGATAAATACACAGAGTTAGGCAGTTCAGCCTGCTGCCAATACAGAATGGAAGGGTTTATGTTTATTGACTAAGTCTATTAACCAAAAACATTCTTAATCAAACATTGACTTTCTTGATTCAGAAAAGAAAAATCACACACCCCATGACTGGAAGTATAAACTCAGACTTCTATTTCCCACGTCCCTTGAGTATTCTGTCCCTCAGTCAGCTGTCCTTGGACTCACACAAGAGTTATTGGGAGGGTATACACAAATGTATGCACTGCAGGTGCACCTTGGTCAGATTTACTACAGGTGGACCCATCTAGAATGCTGTTAGACAGAGAGCTGAGAAAAGCCATACAGAAAGAGACATGGAATTCTGGCTAGCTTTGCCGTGGCAAAAGAGTCTGAAATTAAATTTAATAATGTGATGTTTAATAAATATATCATGGGAGATGGGCCAGTATGTCTGAAGGAGAAAAGCTGGTTAAAGTAGTAATGTTGACATCAGAATAAAAGTATCTATATCAGCTAGAAATGGATGTAGGCTTAAGTCCCTGATGTGACAGTGCACACTGCAGTATCCTGGCCCCAGGGCTCATCCTCAGCAGTTCCTTCCCCTGCTGTGTCCCATGTTTTCATGGCTTTGCCTAAAACCCACTCTTTTTGAGAGTTATGCCAGTCTACACTAATCTCTGTTGTCCTTGAAGAAACAGCCCCAGTTGCAAAGCAAGGGCCATTTTTGTCACTCTGCTTATCAAATAACATAAAATGCATTTGGGCAGAAGACAATTTCCGAGCAAAAATATCAAGAGCATGCAATAACCTATCTGAGCTTTTATGCAATGTGAATAAAGATTTCATTGGAGAGGGAATCAGGATTGCTTTTCATATTATTTCCTTTTGTTTGTTTGTGTCTTTTTCTTAAATTAAAAATGTTTTTCCTCTCATTTGAGTAATCCTGATTACCGCAGTACCACCTATGACAGCTGTAACCATTGCTTAATAACAAAATAAAGAGAAGATAATAACAATGTCAAACGGCTGCTGCAAGTATAAAGAAAAAGAGAGTTCTTTGACACTAGGTGAGCATGAACAAATGAGTATTTTTTGTTTCAATATGTATTTTAGAAGTGACCTTTCTTCTTCCAAAATTGTACCTTTGCTCTTGCTGTCCCAGAAGGCAATATCAAAAAAGAAGAGCAAAAAAAAAAAATAAAAAAAATTTTAAAAAATCAAACTATCTTACAAGCCAGCAGGAGAAAGCACTCAGGTTTGAGTCCTCTCTTGCTAAAGCAGGGTTAAAAGCTCTACATATCAAAAGGAAGAGAATATGTAACTACTCTCTGCCAGCTATAAAACAAAACTAGATTTTCCAAAGCTGTTTATCATTAGCATGGATAGGGAAAGGAAAGAAGAAATTTTGAGAAATCTCCGCAAGCAGATTTTAACTTTTTGTAATATATATATGTAGTGGGTTTAGTGCTGGCCAAATGCCAGAGCACCCACTAGAAATTATTTACTGATAATTTACTCATTATTTACTCTAAAAAGTTCTTTCCATCCATCTCTGGGATTAGATGTTTTCTTCTTTTATTCCTGGAGCAAAATTTCTCATCGCTCTCATCTCTCTCTATTCAAATTTCTCATTGGATCACAGCAACATCTACTTGCTTCAACATCTACTGGTGCCTCATCTCGCAGTTGTGTTAGAATGCTACATCCTCCCAGTGCATTTCCACAAGTTCCAGGGAAGAAAACAAAGTCTGATATATCAAATATATCTTCACCATAGCCTCACAAAAAAAATAATTTCAGCCTAAGATGAAGGCATCTCCTCAATCCCCTCCCATCTAGAATTTTATCCCTTCTTTATTGGCTTCAGTGTCCCATGTTGTCATCTCTATGTGTCTTCATCCTTTCTTTTTCCTGATTTGGGAGAAAACTGGTGTTTGTAGGTTCATTTGTTCTCAACCTTTTCAATCAAAACAGTTGTTATAGAGTTCTGCGGCATTGAGGTTGATCTCATCCAGGCTCTGCAATCAAGGAATTGCTGAATCTCTTGCTGCTGACCACGTGCTCCCCACCATCACTGAGGGAGTCCTGCTGGCTGCTGGCACCACCCCTGGGCTTTTCCTTAATGGGGGGGCACCAGGAAAAGAAACAAAAATGCTGCTACTGTTTTTGACCTTCTGTCCTTTCTGTCCCTCTGCCTAGAAACAGCTAAGCAAAGTCCATTGCAAGTTATGCCCAGATAGCTGCTGCAAGGCAGCATTGTCTCTGGCCATGCCAAGTTTTGGCTGCGCAGTCTTGGCCACGTGGCTGCTCCCGGGGGATTTAAGCGGACTCTCCCAGCTCTGGCCCCCACTGCATTGTTGCTCCCAGCGCCAATACAGCCTCTGGCCAACCTGGCCCAGTGGCACTGCTGGAAAAAAGGACTGGCGGGCTCTGCCAGGACAGAGGGCCCAGCCATGCTTGGAAGGGAACTCAGCCACTCTGCTGAGGTGGGGTTTGGCAGGCTCCCCGGGAAGGGCTCGGCCTCCACTGAAGGGGGCCCAGCCACACCGGCAGAACGGGACCCAGCAAGCTTCCCTGGAAGGGGCCAGCACTGCAGCAGAGCCCTGGCCCAGCCCGGCCCCGTAACCCTGTCACCTGCTCAAGGCCAGAAGCCAAGAGAGCTTTCCCAGGCTTTGTTTGTCTTTAAATGTGCTTTTTCACAGAGGCGTAATGAGCTCTTTTGAGTGGTTTAACTGGGTGTCAATCTTCTAAACTAGGCAGCTGATTGGCTAAGAGGGTGTCAATCTTCTACACTAGGCAGCTGATTGGTTCTGCCCAGTTGTAATGGTTTTGAAATCAAAACCAGTGAGAGACTCCAAGTCAGAAGCACGATTTAATAGGAAAAAAGAGAAAAAAATAAAACACATGCAATAGTACAAAAGAAAAACCACTACCAGAGGCAGAAGACAACCCGACACCAGTTAGGGTGGTGGTAGCAGTCCAGATGAAGTGGTTTTCTCAAAGTAGTGATCCTATAGAAATCCTGGCAGTGATCCTGGTAGCTCTTGTCCTCTGGAAACCAGTGGGTAAGGGCAGCTTTGGTGTTCCAAATCTCAGTTTTTATCTAGGTAGGAAAGGCTTAGCTCCTCCCCCTGGGTGGACCATCTCACAATGGGATGATGTAATTTTATCAGTCATACAATGAGACTTAATGGCTCATTAACAGAAGATATGTTCCTGGAGGAAGGGTGGGTTGTGGGAAAGATAAAGAACACTGCTCCACCTGGTTTTAACAGATGGCCCATTAGCAGAGGATATCTCCCACAGAGATAAGAATCACTGCCCCACCTGCTTTCAGCAGATGATGATAGAATACATCCCTTTGGGCATATCTTTACATTGTAACCTAGGACACCAGTCCCCACAGGGAACCACTTCTGCAGGTAGTGGACTCTCTCCCCAGTAAAAATCCAAACCTAGGTTAAACCATGACAATATGTCATTCTTAATCACTCACTGGCTACTTTTCTACTGTAGCTTTTGGCCTATACCTCACTTAGAAGCTGTTAGCTGCAAGTATTAGAGCTCTGAGGACTTGATGGGAAACAAACACCATGTTGTAAAAAAGAGGAGCAGAGCCCTTAACACTGTGACCACTTAAAAATGACAATTATTTCTACTTTTCATAAAATACCATATTTCCAAGATGAGTATAACCCAACACGTCAAACATTTTAGTTTTTATGACTCCCAAAGGCAGTCACATTTTCATGACTTTTAATTTAGTTACAATGGCCTTAATTAGGTCAGAACATCAGCAAGAAAATTAAACAACTACAAAATAAGCATGTCAACACAATGGGATGAGCCCTGTTTGCAGAGTGCATCCAGCACTGCTTTGTTCTTGGATTCAGTCCCCAACCTGGCTTCACAGGCACCTGTTTCCAGTTGAAAAGGCTGTGGAGCCCCACAAAAGTGAGTTGAATATTCACTAACTGTCCCAGGCACCAAAGATCTCTGAGCTCTATAGGTGGTGTTCTGTCAGGGGAACTGCTTACAGATTTGTCCTACATACTGAGATTAGGAGTTTTGCAGTCAGGTAAGTGATGTAGCTATTCACAAATTTGAGAGCCAGAAGGTATTTGCCTGTTTATTTAGGCTGACAGCTACAATATTGGTGAGGTATGAGGGTACAGCACAAAGGCTGTATCTGTCAGGTGACTTCTAGTTGTAAAACATAATTCAGGACATCTAGTCTTCTGAAAGACCTTGCATGGGGGAAGTCCATCTGCCAAGGACCAGTCTAAGGTTTCAATACACAAACAAAATACCACCCAGCACACACTGTTTCTTCCCTACAGAGAGGCAGACAGGAAGAATGAACCATAGGTAATGTACATCATTCACATTCACATGTAGACCTTCACATATGAAGGTAAGTCTGCTGGGCACTGAGTGTCTTCTGAACAGAGACACTGAAAGCTTCAGTAGAAAAACAAAATAGAATGCATTAGTGCTCACATAGCAGCAGAATCTTGGGGTTAAGCTTTCCATTCTATGTGTGTATCTGCCAGATTCAAATTGGGTACCTGTGAACACTGGGGCCTGTGCTGTGTAGAGGTAGTCTGAGAATGGCATGAGATCTAACAACAATGTGGAGTTAAAATATACCACTACTGCTAAAGGATTCTAGCTTCCTTACAACTTTTGACTTGTCCAATACTCACAATTTTTACTTCTTTCTTCTCCTGAGACAATGTGTGCTGGCAACCAGTGCTCAATCATGCCTCTCTCAATAGGCAGTATAATTATCAGGCTTTTCCTTTCCAACATATAGGGTTATCTTCCTGTATTAGAAAGTTGTTCTCCTGTTCAAACATAAATGGGTGGCATATTGAACACTGTAGCACAAGACACAAAAGTTGCTAATATATTTTCCATTTTCACCCATTCTCCCTGTCTTCCTAAATCTTACATTCAATAACTTGCAGGTAGCAGAATTTAATTACTGAAACACATCAATCACCAGTTTTAGGTCCATTGTGAAAAGCAAATTAGATTTTCTTGTGTAATACAAAGGCCTTTTCTTTGTTTTGCAATAGAAATGACATAGCACAGGCATGAAAAGCACAGATAGGAAAAAGACAAAAGGGAAGAATTGCACTGTGATCATAAAGGACATATTTATACTGATGGACACAAGAACACCTCTGGAATAAGAACTGTATTGGTCTGATTCATAAGGGTACATTAGTACATAGGTCAACAGAAATTAAATTCAGTCTAGCAACTGCATTATTGTTAAAAGAGAATAAAAAAAGAGCTAAAGAATCATTTAGGGTAAAAAAAAGACCTGTAATATCATCAAGTCCAACCATTAGCTTAGCACTTCCAAGCCCACCATACCTGAAGAATCCTCCCTTTGCTAGGTTATTGCTTCTCAACAAACATATGAATAGCCAAACTGGTGAGAGCCAAGGCTGACAGAAGACAGGATTTGAGGCTACAGCTGCCCTAAGGGGCTTGACCAGGAAGAACTAAGCAATTGGCAAGACCAGACTACAGCCCTTCATTGCACTTCACTAGTCACCACCTATTTTCAGGCCTGGGCTAAGTCTGGCTACTCTGTATTGTACATTCCCCAATGTATTTCTCTTTCATCATTCCAACCTGTCCAGTCTCTCCTAGTTGCCCCCTAAACCTTTAGTATTCACTGCATCCTTTGGCAGGCAGTGTCACTGACGTATCACCTACTGCATGAAGAATAACCTACTTCTGCTTGTTTTGAAGCTTGTTCCTACTATCTGACTTTGATGATCCCTAGTACTTGTAGTGGAAGAGACAGTGAACTATCAACTCCCATCCATCTTCTCCACCACACTCCTGATTTTATAGCCTTCTAGTATGTCCCCTGTAATTTGTCTCTTTTCCAGAAAGAAGAATCTTATCTTACTTAGCTATTCCTTGCACAGCACATGTCCCATATATTGATAGCCCTTGACAATCAAGGACAATTGAACCCTTTTCCAGTTCCACCTATATTCTCTCTGAGATGAAAAGACCAGAACAGTATAAAGAAGAGACATGCCATGCATTTATATAAAGGCATAATGAACTCTGTTTCATTCTCTATTGCTTTACCAATAGTTCCTAATATTTGTAGTTTTGTTGTTGTTGCTGTTCAGTGCTGAGCACTGGGCTGTCATTTTCATGGAATTATCAATTGTTTCCCCAAAGTATCTCTCAAAACTGGCAAAGGCAAGGTCAAAACCCCTCATTTTACAAATGAAATTTGGATGATGGCTTTCCTACATGCATCACTTTATTTTGACATGCATTGAATTTCACTGTCTATCCCAGCTACGTTTTCATTCTGAGCTGTTTTTTCAGCCATGTTCAACTCTTAGCAAAGCTTCAATAGCTGCCAGGAGCACAATGCACCAGAGCCTGCACAAGGAAGCTGGTGTCTCCCATCCTCCATTCAACAGAACACCTTCAAATTGAGGTGTCTTACTGAAACATCTGTGTGAAGAAAGATGAGACATGAAATTCCAGGGAAAAAAAATTAGACAGGGAACTACAGGAATGAAGCTGAAGGAACTTTCTGTCTGTCAGTAATTATTAATGGGAATTTAAGTTGGGACTTGTTCAGTTGTTTTATAAAGAAGATGGAATTCAGCATCTGTGTGTGCACATGGAAGTCTTGTTTAAGGTCTGGAAATCAAAAAGACGGAAGAAAAGGTAAAGGCTTACAGCAAAGTTTCCTCTGGACGTATCTAGGGCATGCCCTTGCTTTCCTTGTAAAATTTAATAGTATCTTTTATTGAGATTAGAGGAAGTGTTTGTTACACAATTCTAAATAGAGGGTTTTTTTCAGCCACAATAAAGAAAGCCTAGAAGATTGCTAAGGAATACACAGAACAGAGAATTTCAACTTGTTTAGTCAGATTTTAGTGAACAGACAATGTCATATACAATTTTATAAGTTTGTGCAAACTCAAAAAAATTTTAATCACACCGACCTATCCGATCATCCAAACTATGTTTGAAAGCATTATCTGATTTCTAGTCCTGATTTTATGTGTTGCATGCAAGGATATTACCACTTACCATTTTGGGTTTTTTTTTTTCTTTTTTTTTGTTCATAAGCATTAGATGTCTCACCCAAAATACCTGGGAAGGATATGTTGGAAGTTTATTTCTTATTATTGTATACCTACTTATTTCTCCTATATTTTGGATCCAGATAAAGTACTTCCCCTATAAAATTCCAGCAGCTTTGTGACAGAGTTTAAATGTGACAGCTCGAAGAGAAATACTTTGCAACAACTGTTGCAAAGCAATTTTTTTTACCCAGTATGGCTGTTTTATCCAAATTCCACTAGGCCTTTCTAAACACCTTCTTTCCTCTGTCCCATCACCCACATACTTCACAGGGTCACTTAACATTTCATTTATCTTGAGTTACTGCAGTGGCACTGCCTGCTGTTATGGTTACTGCATTTCATCTTTCTTTGCAGCTTTGCTGAACTCTCTTATTAACACAAGTAGAAACATTTGCAAAGTACTTTGGGATCCATTTGCTTAGCAGGGTAGACATGTACTATCACTGCCACCACTAATAAATAACATTCTGATTCCTCACAGAAATAACTATATTTATTATGCTTGGAGCCCATCTTCAGAAAGTAAGATGGCACAATTTGTGATGATACAAGCGTGCATTGTGTTCTGAGGTCAGTGACAAAGTGATGGAGTCTGGGAAGTCATCCCAGGGGCTTCCTGTGTACAGATGGTGGCCCCAGAGGGTGGCAGGGCTTTGCCAGCTGTAGTCCATCCCGACAGGGCAGTGGGGAACAACCATGGGAAAGCCAGCCCAGGAATCAGGCACATCCCTGGGGCTTGGCTGAGGCTGGATGGGCTGTTTGGTTGGGGGCCAGTTGAACTGAAATGTGGTCCTGGGCTATGAGCAGGGTTGGAAACGCCCCAGGAGGTGCTGGCAGGAACAGTTCATCACATTAATGCCCTCAGGCCATGGCAGCGTGCCCTTGGGTGAACTCCAGCTACATTCATCCTTTGCTGTCTTCATCCTCCATTCCCCCCCCCCATCTTTTAAAACTCTTGGGAACTGGTACCAACAGGTTGCAGCACATTAATATACCTCCTGGGGTGTGAGTAGGCCAAGCTTTAACTGGTGCATGACTGAGTGTTTCAGAGTCCTGGCTGCGTGTTCTGATATTAACTGTGTTTGTCATGCTACGTAAGGGCCATGATCAGCAACTGGCCTCAGGCAAAGGGAAAGTAATCAGTCTTTTGGAGAACTTTTCCAGTGGCTGCCAAGAATTTTCTGCATGAGGAAGCCTATTAATGAGCATCATGTGAAAGAGTGTTTACAGAAAGTTAGAAAATGCTGACCCAGGATGAGGAAAATGTCTCCTCTGCGTAGTTTCACAGCTGAATAATCTCTGGTATTTCATTGAAGGGATTTATAGATAAGATTTACAAAATAACTGTACAAAAATGCTTTTAAAACATGTTTATACCAACAACAACCTGCCCCTGTATGGTAATATTTGAGCAGAGATTACATTGCAAGGGACAAAAGAATGTTACTGGGGTGTAATATCTGTGCAAGGTAGGGTCTCAAAGGTCAGGTGGAGCATCTGACCCCCAAAGCTCCTTACTCACCAGCTCACCTTGTGACTGAGCCAGCACAATGACAAGCTTGCAAAAGCCCTGTGCACAAGTTAACTTAATGTTCTCCTAAAGGAAACCCAAAACCTCCAGTCATGTAATGAAAATAAACGACACCATTATGAATGGTAGATATTATTTATTACACAGAAGGAAAAGGTAATTTTAAAGTTCCTTTCCAGCAGCTTTGTCAGAAAATCAAATATTCACATAAACTGTGTCTTTTAATTCTGTTGCAATTTTGCTCTTATTTGCTATAAATCAATGTTCAGAGCTGAAACATGGGATGTGAGCACATAGGTTGACAAAGTCATTTTCCTGACAAAATATATATCAGAGAATTTTTCTCGAACCAAATAGTCACTAATGACATCAGTTCTATTTTCTTGTGCTTGCCTCTAGATTTTCAAATGACTAAAGCATAGCAATTTCTCAGGTGATTGTGAGTTGGCTGCCCTAAGCCCGTCATCAGGGATTTACAAAATCCATGGTGGAGCACTGAGGATGATCTGTCATATAATACTGAAGTGTTTCTGTCACCTGTGTGATTCCTCTTTTGTCACTGAGCTAGGTCAGGCACAGGTTTCCTGCCCCATCTGCTTCTTGTGCCCAACTGCTGAGAATTTTTTTATTAGTTTTATATCAACTCAAAATGAAAAAAAAAAAAAAAAAAATGGAACCTCTTGTCACAGAAGAGATTAGTCCAACTTGTTGCCACATGATATGCCTGAAGTTAATACTCAGCATCACTGCTTTGAAATAGTGACATTTCCATTAAAAAAGCTAGTAATCAAATCATCCTGAACCAAACTGTCTGCCTTTGTAACTGAGATTCTATCTACAATGGCATTTAACATAAACTGTAAACACAGAAAATGAATTTTTCTTTTATGTATTACCTTGTGCTCTAAGCAGATAAATTTCAAAAGGCTGTGTATTTCATCTCTCTTTCAAACTTCTTCACCTTGTGCCTGTCTGTGCCTATGGAGACTTACACACATATACTTGGGTATGTACGTGCTCTATGTACCCATGGAGTGGTGATATTGTAAAAGGAGTTTCAGAGCAATTTAATCTGCATTCTTTACCATTGCAAATGAGCTCTGCCAGCTAGTTGTGCCTGCATGATCTCCTAATATACCCAGTTTTCATTCTGAAAAATCAGCGGGGGAAAAAAAAGCCTCACAAATGTTTCTGCTTTTCCCAAAAATGATGAATCTGAAATTTTATGCAAAAATTATACTGGACTGAATTTAGCTTGGGTTTTATTCTTTGATTTAGGTTTAAAAAATACAGAATTCAATCTTTTATGGAAAGAGCAATAAACTAAATAATAAAACTACACAGAACTGTGTTTTCATGACCTTTCTTATGCATCTACTGATGGAAAACAGTATAAATTACTTACACCCTGCACTGGCCATGCAGACAGTGAGTGGTGTTTTGGTAGGCAAGCAGCCACACGCTGCCCCAACTCCTCCCAGAGCTGTGAGAGCAGAGGTGACAGAGTAGATGGCTCATGTGAACAGGTCCCCAGTGGAAGATGTATCCTTTACCCCCTCCTGAAGAAAGGTGTCCACCAAGCACCCAGCTGTGTCCCCTGCTCTGCTGGTGGCTGCACACCCCAGAGTTGTTCTGCTTAGAGAGTCAGGCAAAGCTGAGCTCAGAATTTCAGTGTTTGCTGTGGATTGACCATCTGGATCTCAAATATCTACAATGGAGACTGCACAGCTTCTCTAGGCAAACTCTCTGTCCCACTGCTTGCTTGTAGTCATGGAGAAAAAGGGTCCAAAGCACAGAGGCTTGTGGCAATGGCTTCCCCTCAGAAGCACTTACATAAATGTTGTCAGAAGCTAAGCTCTCCTTTCTATCCATTGTCCTCAAAAGTCACATTCTAATCAACCCATTTGGCATGTTCTGGACTGAGCTCCCAGCCTTGGTACCCCTGTGTAGCAGCTTTTGGAGATCTGTGGCAAACAGCTGAGCTGTGACAAAAGCTCTACACACCCTGCATGGTGATTCTGCTACCTGAAACCCAAACATGTCCATTTAGAACACAAAACTACCTAAGACCCAAACATGTCCATTTAGAAGACAAAACTACCTGAAACACAAACATGTCCATTTAGAACACAAAACTTTCTGTGTCTTCTTCTACCGTCACCATTTCTCTTTCTTGCTAAAGAGGACAGTGTCAGTGGTCATCATATCTGAAAACACCTCTGAGATTTTGGTGCTGAAGCAGTTAAATGAGCAAGGCCAAGATCCTTCCCAGGTGAAGCTCAGTTGGTTAGAGCACGGTGCCAACAATGCCAAGGTCGAAGGTTTGATCCAAATATGGGCCATTCACTCAAGAGATGAATTCAATGATCCTTGTGGGTCCTGTCCAACTCAGGATATTCTGTGATTCTGTGAGCCTTGGCCAAATTCTGAGCAGCTAATGAGATTTTTAAAGGTGTTAAAGTTCTGCTGAAAAAGCACAGTGAGCAGAGAGGTGATATTTAAGGACATAGGCTATGAGAGTGATAGAAACTTGCAGGCTACAAGGCTCAGTGCAATAGGTGCATTTTCTTTGGAACAATAGATAAGCACTGTAAGAGAGACTCTCTATAACTATTTGTTACAATTTTGGCAAGACACATCTGAAGAAGATGCACAAGAATCTGCCTGACCTTTTGCAGCTAAGACAACAGAAATGCATGCAATGCAATTACCTTGTGTTATAGTGACAAAAAAAAAAAAAAATCATTTCAGCTCTGGACCCAGACAGCAAGTATTCCAGTACTTTTTTTTTTTTTTTTTTCCAGTAGTGGTGTCTGAGGAAAACTCTGAGTCATCCAGACAGAAAAGAGATTAATAATATCCTTGAACTCTAGACAGAGATGAGAGCTTTCTGACCTGATGTTGGGAAGAAAAAGTCTGTTTGCTTCCTGTAAAAGTAGGGTGGTATTTTGCAAGAAAAATTGGAATGCAGTATACAGAAGCCATCCTCAACCTACCTCATTTCTCAGTTATTGCACAGCTATATCTTCCAGAGCAACTGGTTTCAGCCATTGTCAGAATATCAGAATAGTAAATCCTCAGCTTGATTCGGTGTGGCATCTCTCTTACATTTGAGACACGCTGCAGGGCAGGCAGATCCATATGAATGTTAGTAACAGCAATTTTTGCTCTGCACACACTCTGTCACAGGGTTTTGAAAGAGAACCACAAAGGAGAACACTGATGGACCTGTTGGCCAATATGAGAACAATTCTGCAGGCAGATTTGCTCCTACTGATCAAGAGCGCTGCTATCAGGCACACATGGTGTGGCATGTATGGGTTTGAGATGAGCCCTTGCACAGGCCTTTTTGCTATTTAGTTTCCTTCTGATTCTTAGAATTAAGATAAAATTCAGAAAAGGTGGGTTGATATAGACCACAGAGCAAACCAAGTTTGCTAAAGGTCAGTTCCCACAACCTGTGCCTTCCAGTGAATGCCAGACAGTTACCAGTGAAACAGTTGAATGTGTTCCATTTTTTAAAGGATTAAGGACAGGTTTTTCAGCATAGAGAGACTGATTTGCCAGTGGGAACAACCCATGCAACATCCCAAATTAACTGGAGCTCTTGTAGGTGTGCAGAAGATATGAAATTCTGCAGCGAGCATTTTCTGAAAGGCTTCGATTTCCAAACACAGAAGTAGCAAGCCTAAGATCCAAGCACAGGTCCAACAAACTATTGACCTAAAAGTCTGAGCTGTTTGTGGTATTCAAAAGGAAAAGAAAAGCAAAGAAGTTTGAATTAAAATTTCTAGACTACTTCTGTAAGTCATGTCCAACTAAATGCTGAAACAGAAATGCCAAATGGTCTCATGGTTCTCATGATTCTCTCCATTTTAGGTTTAGAAAATCTAACTCAACCTGAGGAAGAGTCTAGTGAGCCTCCCAGGGTGAAAGCAATACCCAGCCCTGGGCCTGAGCCTGAGCTTTGTGGCTATGGTACTCCTTTCACATCCAAAGAAAAGGAAGGATTGTAGCAAAAAGAGACCAGAAAACCTGCATCTGGAAGCTCTGCTCTCTTAACCAGCCTAATCCCTGCAGGATCAGTGAGAACAGTTTAACAGTCTTCAGGACATGCTCAAGGCCTGATCTGGGGCTGTCTGTGTCATTCCTGCCCATTAGCACTCACAAACCCCACTGAGGTATGATCTGTCTCATTTGAGTAAGTGCTAACTGCTGCCCCTGGGTCACATCATCTGTTACTCCAATGCACACTGCAATCTCGAGCTTTATTTGAGATATTTAGGGGTGGCTGCAATCCATATATGACTCACTGATTATATAAAAGCATCAGTCTACCCTGTATGGTTCTCTGGGTTAAACTGATCCAATCCAAATTACATTTAAACAGATTCAAATGCACAGCTCTTGGCTCCAGTACAAATTAATAAAATTGAAATAGTGCCTACCATAAAGGAACTGCTCTTGCCAGATTCTTTAAAAAAGCCATGCTTGATGCTGATTTTACCTCAACTGTCATACTAAGAAGCATCTAAAAGGCATTCAATTTTTAAAAATGCTCTGATTTGTGAATGTACTGAAATACAGTGCACTTATACCACCACAGTCCAGAAACAAGGAATGGCCTGAACTATCTTGAAGAGTGTGAAATTTTCATTAATTCAGCAAATTGGACAAGGAGCATTTTAGACCATCTAGTTAGAAATGTCTCCAAGAGAGGCAGTGCTGGGGGCTGCATGGCCAGGAGAGCAGTAAACTACATCTGCATGACCAGGACTGGCAGTGGTAGAGCAGAGAGGAGAAATTACTCCCTCCTTCCACCCAGCTGTTCCTTGTTGGTAGAGAGTAAGTCATGATATTTCCATACTAAAAGTTATTACACTGCTTATGGACAGACAAGCTAGACACAGTCAAAATTTGATAACTCTATTCATTTTTTCTTTGCCGTTGTAAACCTTCTCCTTATGTTGAAAAACAATTCAATACAATTTACCCCTTGGCAGACATAGAACAAAGTCATTTCCAAATCATAGAAAGGCTGCAAAACTTTTCTACAGGCTTTGTAGAGCAAAAGTAGAAAGCCAAGGGGGTGGAAAAGGTTTACATATTGCTGAACACAGGGCAGAATTAAATTGAGTGACGAAAATTCCTGGAAGAGTCAATACACTATCTCTGAACCGTCAAATATTTTGGTTCACTTAAGCTGTGTGTTTATGTTACTATTATTTCCTAAGTTCACCTTGGTAAAAACTAACTGACTGTCTTGATACAATGAGGAACAATTGAGCAGGATAAAGTGAAAGAGAATGAACAATGACCTTTCCTTCTGCAGAGCCCGTTGCTGAGAGAGGCAGGAAGAGATCTATCTGGTAATGTTTATCTGACTAAGGCAATTTACTGGATGATAGCTTTCCCCATAAGATCTAAGGACAAAAATGGCATAATATCAACTCACAAGGGACACACTAATATGAGCCCTAAAATGAAGCCCTCTGTGCTGAACCAACTGTATATTTCACATGTAAGCCATGCCATTTAGATGCTTAATGTTCCTCTGGAGAGCAATAGACCAGTGACAAGAAAAATAAACAAGAGCTAAAGATGAAGATGTCCTTGAACTGAAAGTGCTTCACTTTAGGAAACCCAGTAAAGTGAGCAAGAAACTGTGAAGCTTAGTTGTATTAAAATAGGCAATATTTTTTGTGTCTTCAGTGGGAGGACTTGGGTATTTTATACCATGCAATTATGAAGACAGTAGTTTTAGCTCACTCTGTCCTACTGAAAGGTAGAACTCCATCTCCTGATGAGAAACAATCCTTTTATTGGGAGTGGAGGTTTAACCTGTGACCTGGTATATCTCTTCAGGGGTCCTCACCACTGGGCTGCAGTGCCCCTCTCTCCCCCTTATGCATGTGTTCCCTGACATTTCAGCATGTCAGTAAAAGTGTTGCTGAATCTTTTTCTTTTAGAACATTTGATTTTTAACCAACAATTGTTTTGTGAGAAAAGTCCCTGCAAGTACCACATGAAATGTACTAACAATCAGGTTAATCTAATAAATATCTTTATTCTCATGCAGTTCATGGCCACAAAATCCCAAGCCAAACAGTTTAAAAATACACCCAAAGGTTTGTTGACTATGTCTTCAAATCACTGCCTAAATGCATCAAGACACTGGAACTGGAGTAAATATAATTAAGTGAGCAGAAGTGCAAGGGTATGGCTGGTTTCATAAAGCATGTGCACAAATAAACACGTATAATGGCATCTAACCTCTAACTGAGGTGAAACAGGAAACACAAAATGTCCTGAGGCATAAAATTATACAGTTTAAGTAACAGCAAAGTCTTCAGTGAAACTAGTTTCTTTGAAGTTGTGAAGTGAAAATGCATTTCTAAATATTAAAAATGATCTAGGAAAGCAATTTCTAGGAAAGGAAACTTTGAGATTTCCATAAGTATTTCAGCATAGCTGATCCAAATTTATTAGAGCTTCCCATTCTGTGAGGTAAAATATATCTCCATTTCTCCTCTATACTTAGAAGTTAAACAGAAGTCAAAGTGTCAAGAGTTGCTTGAGTAGTAGGAAATTCATTTTTTTCCTGTTCTGATTTTAAACTTGGAACTTGTGGCTATTCTTAAAATTAAGATATTGATCATTATTTCCAATCAGTCATGCTACAGTCCTTATTTTCATGCCAAGGTCTTTTTTTAAGTGTGTTGAAAAGTAATCTGCACTATTACTTTCAATTACAGTTTAATAATTTATGAAATTACTTAGTATCATACCTGCAATATGTCAGACAGGCTTCATTACATTGCAATGAGGTCTGATTTAACACAGTCATTATTGTTGCTGTTAAGAGTTTGTGGGAGAAAGATTCCTGCAACTGTAATAATTTTAACCATTTTAGACTAAAATAAGCAGCTACAGATAAATGACAATATACAGTGAAGTACTTAAGTATACCTAAGACTATGCTGTATCCTAATTGCAAATACTGGCCTCTTGAAATAGCTCCATGTTTTGCCCTCAGTTAGGGAAATATTCTCCTAATTTTTTACAGCAAATTGTTTTACAAGCAAGGATGAGCTGTGAAAACTCAAGAGGCAGGTAAGGACTTGCATAACATTCCCTGGCAGCCAGGATGTGGGCAGCTTAACTAGCACTGAAACTCCTTGGAAGCATTGATAAGGACATCATCTTCATACAAAGCATGCCCAGGTCTAGCCCTGGCCCCCGTGTTGTGGTTACACTGACATGTCACTTTATGCCCCTGATGTATGAGACTATCAGTGGTACAAAGCAAAGCAATGTGCCAAGTAACAAGGAAAAAAATTATTCAGCTCAATTAAACTTTGAACAAGACAGCATTTGGGAAGAAAGTACATAAGACTTTTTCTTTGGCACTAGTTCTCAAACTTGCCTTTAGGTGGCCATTTCTGAGGGTTTGCCAACACTGAGATGAGGAGTTTTTCCAGATTTTGAAATTAACTCAGTAGAAAAGGTATCTGGGTTTCTCAGGGCATGTTTTGTTTTGTAATGAAGCACAAAAACCTTCAAACACGTAGTTCAACCTGAACATTACATAATGTTTATAAATTTGTTTATATAATTTGGTTTTCACTGCTGATATGAAAAACTGCTTTTTCAGGACTCAGTCTTCCCACAAAAATCAATCTATTTTTCTTAATCCTGTGTATAATGCCAGGCCAAAGAAGGGGCCACTTTCTTTCCTGCAGGTATTTTGGGCAGAGATAAGTAACAGAAACAAAGCAAAACAAAACTTTACTTCATTTACCTGAGATCTCACTGGAACAGAATTAAACTAATATTTAACCCTCCCAAACAGTTGAAAACAGCCCTTACTCCTAGGTTAATACTTCTGACTGCAAGACCATGGGGTCTTCTCTTTAGTTTGCATTTGATACAGCTCCAAGTGCAACACATTGAAGAAATAATCAATATAATTTTTTGTTGTTGTTTTCAGCTCATTAGGAGTTTATTCCTGACTCAAATGCCTGTGGCTGAAGATGATTTGAGGCTTCAGTCCAAAGGGCCATTCGGGTGCTGTGCTCTTCAGGAGCCACAACAGCCTGGCAAGAAGGGAAAGGTTAACTGAGGCTTCTGCCTGGGGGGGGAGATGGGAGACTGGCGTGTAGGATGAGAGTAGGAGCAAATGTAAGGGGAAAAATGAATCACAGTATTGATGTCTGGAAAGAACAATATTATGACTATATGGATTTAATGACTGCTGATATCTAGTTCGGTGACAGGTAGTCTCATCTACAGGGACAAAAGTACACAGCGTGCTTCGAGGAGACCTGGAGGCAATCCTTCAATTCAAATCCCATGATAGGATAATATGCTATGGCTTCTTTTATGCTGGAGGTGGCATCCTTTCTAGGTCCCTTCTGAGTATGTCAGTCGATGATAACAGCATAATTTGCCTCAGAAATTTTAATTCCCCACACACACACCCTTTTCTTTACAAAGAAGAAAAGCGTGAACAATTCCTTTGAGCTGTCCTGAATAAATACTTTAAGAATATTAAAAATGAGAAGTGGATTAAAGCTTTCTGAGTGAATTCCAAACCATGTAGGGTGCTTTGCTAATTTTAAAAGGAGGGATGTTATAACCTTCAGTGTTCACAATGTGTGACAGACAGGCACCACCACTGTTAAAAACAGGCAGAGTATATCTGTGGCTGAAGGCAAATGTGTAATCTCTTCTGGAACAACATCTGCCTCTCCTTCCTTTTTCATAGAGAAAATTTAGTGAGGAACAGGTAAGGCAGTTCTGTGACATCACAGTTGTTCTACAGGAACTCCTGGATGTCATTAGCTGTTGCACTTTGTTTCCCTGTATTTTATATTCAGCATGCATTAGCAGTTGCTTGTTTTGAAGTTCTCCAGGGTATTCTACATCGAAGTTGCCTGGTAGCAGAACAATCTGTGTTCCTCAGATATGCAAGTGACTAATTTTCCATCAATCAGAGATGAGACTTAAATAAATAAAGGTACTTCATGGGGCTGCTGTGCCTAATGATAAGCAATTATATAAAGTCAAATTAAGGCAGTTCTTTGTGAAGGTCCTGTGAAATTGGTTAAGCAAAAAGAATAACTGCACCATTTCAGTGATTCATCCTATTGCTCATTTCAGTGGGAGCATTATCTCAGTTAACTGATGCAATTAATATGAAAATGAGGAAATCATTGTTTAAGGAGATGAGGAGAAAGAGGGGGTCTTAATGCAGCAGCGGTGGAAAAAAAGAGTCACAGAGATGGAAATTTGCATAGGTCAATGGTAATGTAATGCATTTAGCACATATTCAAAGCTTAACTTGCATAGTAATACAGATCCATTAAATTCTCATTATGATGACCTGTGTCCAACACAATTCAATTTTTCTGAATCCTAATGATAAAAAGTTAATTATGTAAGGTGAAAACCTTTTGTACTTGGTCTTAAAATAAAGCATGGAAAGGGCATTGAGACTATCTTTTAGATAAGGCAGGTAGTTTCACTTCTGCTTAATTCAATATTTTATTAAGCATGACAAAATCTGAAGTTTGGCTTCCGTGTGCACCACAAATTTTTTATGCAGTCGGTGCAATAAATAAGCCTTTGTCCGTAAAACTACAATTTAGTGGTAGTCATCTTCTACTTACAAGCTCCAGTTACAGATTACATTTCCAGTTTATCCTGGTTTTCCTATTTTTAGTAGCCAAAAAGCCTATCCAAATTTGGGAAAGAGGGGAGAAAAGGCATCCTTTCCCTCTCAGCAATGTATGCACATTCCACCTTTTTTTTGCTGGACGTGTCTTTGAGCCAATGACGTGGTAGAGTGTGAGGTCTCCAGCAGCTGTTTCTTCTCATTACCTGATTTTGCTTTCCACCACAGCTACAGGTGGAAGATAAAAGTCTGAGCGCTGCTCAGCCTCACACCATTTCCTTCCACTTATGCCACATTCACAGATAATGGCCATCCTTTGACTTCCTCATGTGAGACAGGGAGCAAATGTGCCAGTTTGCTGTGCCCTGCATCACACTCTGTATTAAGAGGAAGGTGCGGAGATATGCTAAAATCAGATCCAACAAGGCAGGCTGCCATGTGAACAGGCTGTTCTTTTGAAAAAGCAAGCGTGCCAGAGTGGCACCTTCCTCACTCCTTCACGTTAAAGCCACCATATATCACTCAGGCCATGTCAGGTTGTTTTAAATTGTGATTAATTTGCGTTTAATAGATGTGTATGGCACCTTTATTAACATCTGTGCAATGTAAGTCAGGCTAAGTGCAAATGAAAGCCAAGTCCTGTGCATATTATTCTCCTTGTCAGGCTCTTTTATCCTGAAATTTGCATTATACTTAAGTACATGACTGGTGTTTGTGGAGGTGGTCCAAATCATGACTTTAGCTGCCTAACACCAGGCCAGAGCTCAGGATTCATTTGACAAAATGCAGACACCTGCAGAGCAGATGCCTGTACCTGAGCTACTCACACAGGGCTCTCCCTGCAGGCAGTGAAGACACCCAGCTCAACAGTTCCCAGAGCAGATGGCTGCATGTGGTCCTGGGCATGAGCCTGGCCCCAGAGATGCAAAGCTACATGAAAAACACCAATAACTCTAATTCTCTAAACCCAAGCCAAGATCCAACCTTCACAGTTTAAATTCACAGTAGTTTAAATTGTCACAGTCCCCTGAGCATGCCTAATTTCTATTTTTTATCTCCTATAGTGCTTGTCTGAGTCCCTGTGGAGGTAGTGGACCTTCCAGGGAACCAGTTAAGCTCTCCCAGACAGCACAAGACTAATTCAGCCCCTGCTCCTGCATATGCATATATATGAAAAGGGATTTTCCCTACACACAGAATGGGCATCTGTCAGAGTATGACCAGTGCTGGAGCAATGCAGAGCTCAGGCTCATCTCTCCCAAGATTTGGCCATCATATACCATGATTCAGTTTCTTAGCACCATGCAGGAGCTGCACTTCCAAAGCTATTTCATTGTCTTTAAATGCAGATAACAAGGGAAAGTGCCAGTTTCTGCACCTGGAACAGGGCAACCCTGTATGTACGGACAGAGTGGGGAATGAGAGGCTGGAGAGCAGCAGTGCAGAAAGGGACCTGGGGGTCCTGGCTGGTGACAAGCTGAACACGAGTCAGCAGTGCCCTGGCAGCCAGGAGGGCCAGCCCTGTCCTGGGGACATCAGGGACAGCATGGACAGCCAGGGCAGGGAGGGGATTGTCCTGCTGTGCTCTGAGCTGGGGCAGCCTCACCTCCAGTGCTGGGGGCAGTTCTGGGCACCACAATATAAGAAGATGTGAAGGGCCTTGAGCAGAAGCCATACCAGGAGCAGCTGAGGTCACTTGGTGTGTTCAGCCTGGAGCAGAGACTGAGGGGAGACCTCGACCCAGTCTACAACTTCCTTGTGTGGGGAAGAGGAGGGGCAGGCACTTCTCTCCTCTCTGACCAGGAGATTCAAGGGATTGGCCTGAAATTATGTCAGGGGAGGTTTAGGTTGGGATCAGGAAAATGTTCTTCACCCAGAGGGTGGCTGAGCACTGGAACAGGCTGGAACAGGCACTGCCCAGGGCAGTGGTCACAGCTCAAATCCTGACAGAGTTCAAGTGTTTGGACACTGCTCTCAGGCACAGGGTGTGACTCCTGGGGATGGAGATGTGCAGTTCTGGGAGATGCTCTTGATGATCCTTGTGGGTCTCTTCCAACTCAGAATATTCTGTGATCTAAAAGTAAGCAAGAAGTAGGTGGCTAAATGTTTTGTTGGGCCAGAATCCTATTAGACAATAATTAATCTCAGTAAAATTTAAATATCTATTGCAGTCCAGTCTTAGGCATCTGAATACTTTTACAGATTTAAGCATCTGTGTTTCAAAGGTCTAGATCTTTATGGACATTTTTTATTTTATGATTTTATGTTTTACAGAAGGTAGAAGATAGATATGGTACAAAAGCTCAAAGGTTACACAGTCATTCTTCTGGATGCCCTGGCTGTTTCCATCACCCTCCTTTCTGGCAATGCATTCACTTGCTGACCCCCATGAGGGTGCTTCATGTACTGGTGGTGAGAAAACAAAATCTAGTTGAAAAATAACTCAGAAAAAAAAAATCACTCATTAATACCTTGCTTTTAATCTTTTCTGGGTTGTCATTTCCCAACATGAGAAAATTAAGAAGTTCTGGGTGAAACCATGTGATCAGCCTAGGAATGAGTAGACAATTATAAGAAATGGTTATATATAATTAATTGTGATTAAACTTTGTAGAAAAATAACTTGTAGATCACAATAATCTTCCTTAAGGGCAGCTACTTCACAAGTACCACTCTAATTAATAAGCTTCAGTTAAAGAAGAATCAATAAATACAGCTATTCATAGAAAATGGATATTATGTGAGGAGAAAGATTGGATTTTAAAATAGGTTGGTTTCCTCCAAGCACAAATTAAGATTCTTTTAGGGAAAAGAGAAATACCAGGTAGTGACAAATTGAGGAATAATCCAATTAAAATTTTATTGGTTTCATTGTTTATGAAGATCTGACTAAAGCATTTTATCTCAAGCATTGATATTTACCAAAAGAGGAATTCTGCTTCTCAAAATAGAGGAAATCTTCTTTTCAACACAAACACTAATGTGTACTGCTAAAAGAACCTCTAATAAGCCATATGAACAAAGCAGCAAGCAGAAATAATACCCTGGTGACCACATCTGGTAAGCAAGAAATTCACAGAGTATGAATGTATAAGACAAAATCTCTGTGATTAGATTTTCTTTAATTTTCTTTATTGTCACTACCTAACATTAAAAATCCAATATATACCCGAATCAGAACAGGCTATAGTAGAGATTACCCTTTCTTTGCAACAAACACAGCAATATTTTGTCAACAAAAGAAGGTACCAGAAACCTGTTCTGGGATTCCCTGCAAAAAGCTGTCCAAATGACATATTTTTTATAAACCATCAAAATGCTTTTTCTTGTATCATGCTCCTGTGAACTGCTGGTGTTGTGTGACAGCATTGTGACACATTGATGTCCAATTTCACTTGCAACCTTGTTGGAGAGGGTGGGCCTGAAGCCAAATGCTTTGCTAGAATAGGTGACCCACTTGCCATAAGAAGCTATAAGAATATGGGAAGAGTCTTGCTGCTGGAAAGGAAAGCTCAGCTGTTTCAATATCCTGATTGCAATCACAGACTGTGGTCAGGGCAGGCAGTTTCAAAAGAAAAATAATTCAATTCCCTTTTTACAGATTTAGAGGTTTCAGGGTCTTTTTGAGCTGGATCTGGGCACTGGCCTTCCAGCACAATCATCTCTGTGCACGGGTTGCTTGAGTCTCCAGGAACTGGTCTAAGCTCTCTCTGAAACCCTTCTAGCCCTTGCAACAGCTGGTAGCAGGGAGCTCCTCAGCATCTGTGTTTTAGGCTCTGTGAAGGTGTCTCTTTCCATCACTGTTTTCCACTTTCTTCTGCATGAAAAAGCTAGCCAGGTATCTTTTATCTAGTCACATTATGGTATACAGGTCAGTCAAGGACAATAGACTATTCCAACATACCAAAGCATTGAGGAAGCTTTTCACAGTGTGCCCACAGCACATTGGTTCTTTAGTACTCACCACCTTGCACTGTAATCTGCAGTTTTTCTTTCATAGAATAACATCCAAGTCTATCTTTATTTTCCTCATGTCTTAAACATCTGTGATCATCAATGACCCCAAATGGATTTTTCTCCCCTAATTTCATGGGTCTGAAATTAATTTGTCTATACTCTTTATCCATGTTTTTTTGTCAGATAGATTCCTCTAGAGTGGTATTCAGATCACTTATCTCAGGCCCCCAGTTTAGAATAATTGCTGCCTGTGAATGCCTTTCTCTCTTCATTGATGAGGTGACTAGCTTAGACTAGATACACAGGTTTTGATAGTTAAACTAGGTGACATGACTCACATGCTGTGTGCCTTACAAAAGGCAAGAACAACAGCAAAATCCAAACCAACCTTACCTTGCACTTCCACATTGGTACACATTTCTAAAATATTAGAAAATTATGTAAAACCTTGGCATGAGCCCACCTTCCCATGTTTCCTTAGCTCATGATTCTGCCATAATGAAATCCATGCAGGCTCCATGCAGAATTTTCTAGTGCAAATGACATAATGTCATTATTTATATTTCAGGACAGACAGACCTTTAGTGTCCAAGTAAATCCTGTGGAACTGCCCTTCTGCAGGTTCCTTCAACAGCTGCTGTCTGTAGCCCTAACCCCAGACAGTTTGCCCTGCCCATAGACACAAAGAGTTTGATTAAGCTATGAGAGCCACAACTGGATTTCAAACCTCCTCAGAGGTGAGGTGGCAGATCCACAGATTTAGATGAGACCCACTTCTGTTTCTAATGCTATCAGAAAAATGGAGCTGAAAGATGCTGTCTCCCAGTCAGTGCCTCTTGGGCAGCTCTGCAGCCTCTCCCTGCTACCTGCCAATACTCACCCCAGGAAATCAAAGCCCTTGCAATCAATGATTTCAGGGCAGCATCTTGTATGTCATAAATGGGGTATCAAGGTCACTAAAAAAACTCCAGCTAGCCTCACTAGTGAAGTCCTAGAAACTCAGGAAAGACAAAAATGGCATCTTGCCAGGCTGTCAGTTCCCTTCTCTGTTTGTTCCCAAGCTTTTGCTGTTGGCAAGAACACATCTCTCTGCTGCAGTGATCCCTGCATAAAATTTAAGTAATCATCCTGATATTTTGCTGGACTAAATTTTGCTAGATATTCCTACAAGAATGTGAAAAGCTATTTTTGTGCAACAATCTTGATCTGTTCTAACTCAAGAGAGATGAGGATAGAGAAATGGGGGGAAAGTTGCTGCAATGGGAGAGGCAGGGGGTCTTAATATTTCCCTTGCACCAGTAAAATGCAGCTGCTTCTTTTGATAGCTTTAATGCAGCTCCTTCTAATTTACATTGGTGTAAGTGAAATCAAATAAAACCCATTATGTCTCTGAACCCAGTAGACGATCAATGTAATGCAGACTTTTACAACCCCAATTTCTTTCTGTAATAGCAAAGAAACAATATGGGTTTACAGAAGGGCCAGGCTAAAGATAAACCTCCCCTGCCTTCTCTTTCTCGGGCTGCAATCTTAAGAATCTAAATAGCCATTTGATTGTGAAGACTGAGGTCAAGAATGACAACAAAAGATCAAGTGAGAGCCTGGGAGCTCAACCTGGAGATAATCTTGAAAATGAAAAATGCTCAGTGCACAGAAGATCATCTACCAATTATTCAAAGATATAGAAAATCTGAACATTAATTAAGATTATTTTATTACTTTATTAATAATGAAGTCAGATTGAATTATAATAAGTTAGAATGTGAAGATGATTTCTTTGTATTGTTAAATGACTTGTTTCAATTTTACTGCTTCAGAATTGAAGTAAAAATGTATTTCATAAAAAGTAGATACATTTGTATTAATTATATGGCAGGCACACACTCAAAGAACTGCACTCTAGACTTGCTTCAGACTCCTCTCTTGTTTCAGACTCTTCTCCCTGCTCTTTTTCTCTATTTCTCCTTTCCTAGCATTGTCATCTTCCTTGTGAGCTGACAAAGCCCCCAACATTTCTGGTGCCAAAACATCATCTACAGCTCTGCAAGTTAAAACAGTCTGTCTGTAACTCCTTATTTCAGCACTTTTCTGATCTTATCTGAAAAAAATTAGGATGGATTCTTGTCTGGAGAATCTGCAACAGAACTTGGGATACCTCCACTGGATTCAGTGCAACTGTCAGTTTACCCCAGATGAAAATTGCCATTACTTATTCTCTCTATTCTTTACATTCATTGGTAATTTTTGACTCTGCTGCTCTATGTAATGCAAGAAGCATTGTAGGGACACTGCTTGAATAAAATATGTGATGTGAAACAAACTTTCTGCTAAACAGTCAAGATAGTGATGAGCATTCCTTCGACAGATATACCCCTGAGTCAGTGGAAGTGGCTGTGGTAGAGACAGAGAGAAGTCAGCTCTCTGATAAAATAGCTGTTCACTTGTGTTTACAGAGATCCAGCTTTCTGGGGCTGCCAGTGACTTGTCTTACAGCATGAACTGGCATGAAATGAAGGCATCTTAAAAGCTGTGACTTTCACAGGTGGCTTGGAGTGTCCCTTTTGACTATGCAGCAGAGGAGCATCCTAGATGAAGTGGTTTTCCCTTGCACTATAGCCTGGAAGACAAGTGAGGGAAGAGGGTACCTCAGAGAGGGAGGCAGCATTGTGCATGGTCCCCTCAGTCCACAATTTTACAAATAGCAAATAGAGAAAGAGGAAAATCCAGCTCCCCAGTGACGAGATCCAAGCAGTCTGAGGAAAAAGATTTCCTGATTCCCAGACTTGAATTTCTTCTGAAATGAAATGCTGTCTACACTCACAGGCTCCTGCTTCTACATCTGCATTTCACTGCAGATGTTGAAATCACCATTCTGTTTTCACACTCAAAGGTGCTCTAATCAATATCACTGGAAATGTCATTCAGCCTTTCACTTGGGTGAAAGGTGATGCTGACATTCTACTTTTCCTGAGTTTCCCAAGAGAACATTTAATCTCTGTGACCTTGCAGATATTTAAGGAACCCTTCACAAGATAACACTGTATTGTGACAGACAGCAGGGACTTTCTCACAGACAGCATTTTGCCAACAGGGACCACAGAAAACATCTAGATTCAGACAGGAAATAGTAATTTAAAAGGAACACGTTGTTCATCAGTATCACTCGGTGATATATTGTTATTTCTGCCCGTTGGAAACAACACTCTTGTATTTCTCAAGCAAAAAGACCATGACCTATGAATATGACAGTGGGAAACTGAGGTGGTAAAAGTATCTAAAATTTACATATTGCTGAGTGAAGACCAGACCCTGCCATCCATCATTACTAGGTTCCTCTTCATAGTTCTTGTCCTTCTGGAAGGAATGTGAGTGCACTCTATGGATGTGCTATCACATTCAGGGATCAACAGGGATGACAGTCACTGAAGTTGTATCTAAAGATCTGTGGCACACACCTCCAAGGAAAGCTGCTTTGCAAAGCAATAAGAAGGAAGAGATACAGGGGTTAAATAGTAGAGATCAGTGAGACCCTCCTGAAGCTGCTTTGGTCGGTCAGGTGTGGGCACTGCAGAAAGCAAAATAAATTAAACTCCTCCAGCTGGAAAATAAATATGAAACAGCAAGTGAATTTGTGCACTTCATGACTGAGTGAGCAAAGCTTAATTCTCTAATTATTACCTCTATTCTACCCACTGAGATAAAGAGCAAGTTAGGAGAGATAATCAGGTTCTAAAACACTGTGCCCTCTTGAATTCAGTCCAAATGTAACAGTTAGCAATCATTCCAATACTGATGCACTCTCTTGAAAGATCTATAATAATGCAATATTTGCTATTTTGCAATTTTATGTGTCAGTATCAGGTGCTTCATTCTTACTTATTTTTTAACCCACTTTTCTTTGCTTATTCAAATGGTTCAACTGCAGAATCATGCATCTATTGCACAAAAATTTGGTTAAGTATTCTACATTATATAATTCTAAATATCCATATTGTTTTAATTAAATATAAATTCTGCTAATACCACCCAGATGTCATCTTGAATTCACAGTCTTAGTTACATCAATGGCAGATCACATTAGGATTGATCATAAAATTCCCTGGTTTCTCAAAAGCACTCTGTACTTGTAGCTATTCTACAACACAAAAGGAGGGCAGGGAGGTCCTTTTTAGTTTTTTCAATATGAAACGAAGAAAAAATATCAATACAATAACTCTAAATGCTACTTACAGTCAGATTATACGTTAATTATCCCATGACCCCTAAGAGTGCCTGATAACTAAATAACATTCTAATCGTTTGTTTCAGCACTTCAAGATTAAATTTTATTCATTTAATACCTGCACTAGATAAAAGAGGAAAAAAAAAAAAAAGGAAGATATTTGATTTGGGTTCATACAATTAAGAAGGATATCAAGGAAGCTGATCTATTCCTCCTTCTTATCTTGTGCCTTTTTTCATGAAAAATAAAAGAGAGGCTGAGAAATGAAAGTCTGACTGAATAGCATCTAAACACAAAGAGGAAGAATGTCAAGTTCACACAGGAGGTTGTCAGCCAGCAGAGTGAGATACCACAGCAGCTGGGCAGAAAGTCAGCTGGCACAGCTGAATTTTGGAGAGGTGACACAATCTGGGCATGAACAAACTTGTTGCCATAGCAGACAAATTTCCAAAAATGGCTGTTACAGTGTGTTGTGTGCAAGGAAAGGGAAGAAGGGAGGAAAGCATCTCACCTCAGTTGGCATAGGTGACTGGAAGAATGATGGGCACTTCCAGGAAATGGCCATTCAAAGGGTCAGGGTCCCCAGCTGCCTCAGCAGAACTGTGCTCACAGCAGCTTCTTGGTGAGCTGGCTGTAGGAGGAATGAAGTCTGAAATGGCTTTATGAGCACACCAGAAGTGGATCTGAAGGTCAGTGCTGCACAATGCACATCCCAGTGTTTCACTTCAACTCTACTCAACTCTAGGCTGAGCCTATAAAATCAGCCCTAGCATGAGAATGGGCAAGGTGTGTTGTGGGAGAGCACTTTCCAGTTTAGCTTCAAAGGAACCCATTTTTATATGCCTCAGGTTCACCCTGTGAAATTAACCAAAGCGTATGGAATAACTGGAAAAAACAAGGTAAAAGGACTTCTGTTTCAGGAGAGACACATTTTAAATTATTTTAAGTATTAATTAACCCAAACAGAAAAATAAATTATCATGAGTTACTTTGTGCAGTGTTTGTAGGAAATATTTCCCATATGTTCTTCTGAGCACAGTAAGAAAGCTTTTTAAATTTCTCTTCTTGTTGATACACATTTTCAGAGTTAGATAACTCTGAAGTCTCTGCTTGGTCTTTTGCTCAGTATTTCCTTTCACAGATTTCTCAGGATTTTCATGAACAGAGACTGAAACAGAGTTCCCCAAGCTTTCCCCACTTGTTGCCCAGGGCCTCCAGCTGTGAAGATACAGACTTTTTTAGAGCAATCCACAGCACAGGGAGTCAGGAGTAAAATAGAGCTAAAACCCACACAGTGCTGACCATCAGCTCACCTGGTCATAGCCAGGCTTGTGAAGGTTTCTTCTGTTGCCTGGGATTACAACCCACAAGCCTGGAGCTAAATGTTTCTACCCCATTTGCAAAGAGAAAAAAGCAAGGGAGGTTTCACCTCACAGGATCTAATAATCCAATTAGAGTCTCCCTGCAATGTCAAAGAGCCAAGTTCAAACCAGTCTTCTGGATGATTTCATTTTTGCCTCTTCTATGCTGGGGATTCTCCCTGTGGGAGCTATTCTTTGTGCACACAGCATTAAACATTTAGCAGGGACTGAGACCTCAGCTTCCTAGATCTCCACTGAGTACGCTTACCAGGGGGGTATAGACTCAGTCAGACCAATTATTATTTAGCTTAGAATTAACCTGAATCAGAGTTAGTGAGCAGCTCCAACAGGAGGGATACCCATGGAGAATGGCTGATAGCCATTTTCCTGGCATGTGAGACATCAAAGCCTGCTTAGAAAATAAAAATTTGAATCAGGACTTCCCTTTTCCCAGAAAGCATTATGTCATTTTAGGTGGCAAGGGCTGCAAGCCACAGGTCACAGGTGATTTTGTACCCCTAATACCCCAGGAAGCATTGTTTAAAAGTGTGAGGGAATGGCTATTCTGAAAAAACAACTGTGGGTCTCCATGTACAAAGGATGTGCTCCAGGTGATGGAGTGTCTGTGCCCAAGGGCACTCTCCCCTTCCACATTTTGGGTGACTCTAGACTGTGCAATCCAGACTAGTCTGCTGCTCAGCAAACAATTTGGACAGAAATCAAATTCTTGCCTCAGTAATGATACAATTCCCCAAGGGTTCTGGGTTTCTGGTGCTGTCAGTTATTTCAAGATTACAGGTTTTCAGGACAAAGCAGGTGGATGAGTATGACATCAGTGTAAAACCGTGGGTGCCTGCTCCCTGCTGTAGTGCTGCAGTGACAGATATGCATTTCTGTCATAAGAAGAGTTGCAGAAACAGACAGGTCATGCTGACAGGACAATATGTATATTTTGTGAGAGAAGATAACAGTGCCAAAAACATGGTCCCACTATTTCTTTACGTTTGAGTTATTATACAGATAATCTCATGTATTTTTGATTCACAGTTTACAGATCCTCACATCATCTGATGATAGCAAGAACTGTGTAGTTCTAGCATTCTGGTGGGCATCTTTTCACTGGCATATGTTGAAATTCAAATTCAGTCCCTGCCCTGTGGAAAAAAAAAAAAAAAAAAATCTAAGTTATGAACCAGAGCTGTTTATTTGCCGTTATCAGCTGACATTGGATGCAAGTTAGGAATTTTCAATATATGGAACATAACCAATATACTCACGTGTCAGCTCTGCAGTGAAGACAAAACCATTCTGAAAAAGTGCAAGCTCACCAACAATTTTCTGTTTAATTTATATTTTGTTACTTTAAAATTTTTATGTATTTTTATTCTCTTCTAACTTTCAAGAGAAAATTTTGAGATCCCAGAAGACTGCTGCTTCAGAAATCAGGAAACCTCAGCAGCTGAAAGAAAGAGCTTTGCTGTGTGATGTATTCAGCTTCAGTTTCAGACCCAGAAGTCTGAAACAGCATGGGATATCTTTGGACTTCTTAGTGCTACTCATTAAAACTCAATATAAACTTTATCCCATTTTGAGATTCTTCTGTATTAGGACTGGCTGAGCTATTAGGCAGCTATAAAATCTGCCGTATAAAATTTCAGGTAATATAAACTACTAGCATATAAAAACTTGCATTAATGTAACCAAGGTTACAAACAATAATGCTTAAAAATCAGGAAATAGCAAACTCAGACATTAATTCTCTTCAATTTGCTCATTATATGGATTACAGCACAGGTTTTTTCTGCCTGTTATTTTATTCCGTCTTTATTCCCAACGATTGCTATAAATTAAGAGCATTACAGCAAATTATCTGTAATCATAAGACTACCTATTTTTCCCTCAAATAAAATAGTATAATCCCATAAATACAGCTGGGCATGCAGGCATGCACTTGATTTCTCTTGTACAGAAAATGCTTTAATTAAAAAAATCCTAATCCAAGACAGAATGAAAACGAAAATGATAAGAGAAATTCAATTCTGAAAGAAAATCAAATGACGTGAGTCTTTTAGCATTAAAATTAAACCATTTTATCTGGAATTTTACTTTCTGCAGGATGATGCAGTTTTTAGAAGTTAGTGAAATATGCATTTAATACACTTAAAGAATAATCTGTTGAGATCCATTTGACACAGAGATACCTGCTCTGTCTGATGAAGTTTCTGAGTGTGAAAGGCTGCTAAAATGTTCTGTGAAAACATACCAAAGTGTTTCCTGTAAGGGAAGAGTTAAATTTCCCCCCAGATATGTGATGTCACATTGTCACTATTGGCAGTGACAAGACACAAAGCTCTAGTATCCCTGGGTGGCATTGGTGTGCTGTTCTCATGAAACCAGGAATGCTGGTCTGCCATAACTTTCTGGTACTTGACATTTCATTAAATTAAAGCAATTAGGGGCAAAAAGCAATCAAAACACTGGAGTTGTTCTGTGCTGAGAAGACCGGAACACTCCCTTCTCAATTAGCTTTCCACAGCAGAATGGCAAAGCACTTTCCAAAGTTAAAGTGTTACACCAGGAAGCATCTTATATCCAATGCTCCCAATCAATCAGCTTTGGTTCATAAACCCAGCAATTAGCAGTACAAAAACTCTTGGAGCGAGACAAAAATTAACAACATTTTTGTTTTTATAGGACTGGATTTCCTTTGATCAATGTTTGTAAATGACTGGAAATGACATAAAAAGGAGAGCAAGCTGTAAAACTTAACAAACTTTATATGCTCAGGCCAAAATTAAAACTAATCGTATGTGTTTATGATATAAACAAGAATACCCATATTTAAAACTGTGCTTTCATATTCTCTCAAAGACAAGGGCTGGATTTGCTAAGGTGCTGTAGCTGCCTTTCATCTGCACATCCATTCTGAAAGATGAAACTACAGACTATGGATAGATGGCAATGTGCATGCACAAAATTGTGCTGATTTAGCAGTAGTTGTTTCAACTACAATTAATGTGTATAAGGACAAAAAAGGTGCTTAACACATTAAGAAATGGAAACAAGACAAATTTACTAGAGTCTCAAAACTAGGATGAACTATGCATTCTAAATGGAGAAGCAGTCTGGACTGTTTTCATTTAATTCTTATTACTTTTAGTCTTGTGGGCTCTGTGGAAGATGTGAACGTTTAGAGATCTCTAATATTCTGCTTTGGTCACTATTGATGAGTGTTTAAAATTCTCCAGGTGGAAATAAAATGGTAGACAACAGCCAGTGTCACATCACTGGATAAGGTACCTTCCATCTCCAGAATTCAAGAGCCTTACAAATGGATAACACCCCAATTTTCCATAGGCAAGGATTTAAGAACTTGCAAAATATATAGGATTCTCTTATTGAACAGCAATAGCATTACAGCTAGTGGAGAATCAGAGTGCTCTGCTAGAGCCACCGGGAAAATTATTCCAGCAATAAATGTTGAAGGAAAAGAACATGAACTAATGAATGTAAAACTTTCTATGCAATTATAGAATTGTGCCTCATAGTGCTATTGCCCCAGTAAATGCCATCTTCAAGTGAAATTTATATTCAGTTGCCCAACTATTTTTCTCCAGCAGATGATGATATAATTAAAATGTATCAAGTTGCAGTCACAACATTACTCAGATGCCCACCATGAAGGGTTCCTACTGCACAATAAAAGAACAAAAGCAAGAAGCAAAATGAAGTGGTTTTTCATTTCAGCCTTAGCTGCCAGACTGATTCTGAGCTTGTTCTATCCACTGCTTCAGATGAAATGTGTTTTTAAAAGCTTTTGAAAGAGGAACAACTATACAGTCTTCCTTTGGCTTGGAGACCAGTGGCATTCCTCAGGGCTGGTATTGGGACTGGCACTGTTTATTTGATGGTGACACGGCAGTGGGACTGAGTGAACCCTTAGCAAGTTTGCCAATGACAGTTGTGAAGACAATGTTTCTTCAGGCTTAAAAAAAAAAATTATACTCTAAAGAGGGGGCAAAATCCTTCATTAATATAGCCAAATCTTACACATCCAGAAGAAAACAAATAAGAGTTGACATTTTACATTTTTCTGGGTGAATCCCAAGTATAAAGCACCACAAATAAATTTTTCACATCCATTTTTATTTTCACTTTTTTTAGGTCCTGAAATTTACTGAAGCAAAAATAAAGCAATGAACTGAAGTAGAAGGAAGCAGACTGAAGTTGTTAACAGCTAACAGTATGGGTGTTGCCTAAGGCCAGAAATAGCTGATGGATGATACAACAACAGTCAGCAGACAAATCCTCATTACAATTGTAAATTTTGTGTCCCAAACAATTTACTCTCTTCACTATCATCCCTATGCTCACTTTTTGAAGCAGCTGCACTATCACTTTCCAGTGCTGGCATGACTCTATTTTTCTGTATCCCTGGCACAGAGCATAAGCTCTGAGATTGCCACTGTCAAAGTAAAATGATGGGTTTGGAGGAGCACTGTGGCAGAGGGACCAGAGGTAATGTCCAGGTGTGTACTGGCCAACCTGCACCATGCTGACAAGGAAAGCTGCCCAGAGCAGGATTTTCTGGGGAGAGTAAACTGGGGCAGGGAGCACCTGCCTGTGAGCAGATGCAGCACACATTTCATATTGCATGGAAGAAAGAGGATGCTCAACCTCACAGAATCTGGCTGTACTGAACTCTCTTGTCCTTAGTTCACAGAAAAAAAAAAGTCTTCAAAAGAATACAGTAGTACTCAAGCAGAAAACTGGTGGAAATATCAGGCACTCAGAAAAAGTCACCAATAAGTTTGACCCAAAAAAACATCCTCTTGGCTGTCGATGTGTATATTATGTGGTCACGTGCTCTTCTCCAAAATGTAAATGTACATTTTTACATTTAGTCACATAATTATAGATTATATCATAAAGCACACACAAAGGGAGAGAAGCAAAGATGCCTGAGCAACCTTTACTTCTCCTTCCCTAAGAATCTGGTGGGTTTATTTGCAACTTAAAAAATGATTTTTATATGTAGGATTGGTGTTGCTCACATTACAAATAGGTGAAACAGAATGCAACATGCCGAGCCAACTTCCAGCCTGCTGTAAACTCACTGGAGCCACTAGACTAACACAAGTTGCAAACGTGGTCTGCATATAAACAAAGAATGTTTTTTTTTCTTAACTCATGTATATTCTGGCCGGGCACTGAGACAGAAACAGCTCTACAGAACAAACTTAAGTGCCCTTCCTTTAAAAGTAAAGTGGTGAGGGTATCCAGCTTCTTGATTAATGAAAATAGTCTTCAGTGTGAAACCTATGTTCAATAGGTCTCTCTTTATTGATAAATTACCATATATCTCCAAGCATGTTATAATTAGGTAATAGGGCAGAGTTGTAAATCTAATTCAATTTTTATTGATGTAACTCAGCTTTCTATCCCATCCTGTGGGACCAAACCAATGGGTTGGTTTTATTCCTTTCTAATTTTAGAGAAATACATCCAATGCACTCAGAAATCTTCTGTCTACAAGCTATTGCTGAGTGCATTAAACAGGGAACTCATTACTCTTTTATCACTTTTTGTTACTTCTTCACCTCTTTCTGTTTGTTCCTGTCTTCTAGGCTTAGATGAAACAGAAACAAAATAGGAAGGTACTTTCTCACTGCTTAGATGTTGCTGTCTGAACTTCTATTTCCATTTTATTTGAGCTTGGATTCAGCTCACCTGTGAATTCATTGATACTTTGAATCTGTCTGACACACAGAGAATTGCCTCTGAAAGGATGGGCCAACTCAGCCTATTAAGGTCCTAAACAAAAGCGTATCAACCTCGCTACTCCAACTGGGAGGATTGGGTCTTCTTTTCTGTTTTGGGTTATCAACCTTTGATTTATAAGAAATGCTACCATTTGATCATGTGCTCAGCAAGGTAACTCAAAAAGAATTAAAATTCACTGGTGGGATCCAATTATCTCATCTTGCATGTTATTTTGCACAGTTCAGGAGGAGCAAAAAATAAAATAAAATAAAATAAAATAAAATAAAATAAAATAAAATAAAATAAAATAAAATAAAATAAAATAAAATAAAATAAAATAAAATAAAATAATTAAAATGTGCACATTTGCATAGAAAAGTTACTGATCCAGATACCTCTCAATTTATTTCATATGGTAGAAGTATTGACCTGAATAATTTTAAAGGTGAAATTCAAAGCTGAAGCAAACTTTGGTTTATGGATTGGGGCAATATGTAAAACAAGGATTAGACAAAAGTGTATTTCTCACTCTGGTTCCCTCTCCCAGTGGTTCAGCTAACAAACATTTTCTTCATTACTATCCATGGTTCTTTTGCCTTTTTCTGTGCTTGTCTCTACCCACAGCCTAATTATCTCCCCAGGTTGCTCTGTGCTTAATTAGGGTCAGACACTTTGGTAATGTAAAGTGATTTATTCTGTGGACTTGAAAGAAGCCAAGGCAATGACACAAACACCTACCAGCTGAGAACCAAGAACTTGTCTGTCCCTTTTTCTCAAGCACTGGGCTCCCATAGAACACCAAGATTCTTGTGCCTTAAGTTTCAAGAGAAACATCAAAAATGTAGCTGGACTGAATTACCCTCTCAAATGTTACAATATATTGATATTTCCTTACAAAGGCAGATTCCAAAATTTAATTTCAGAATGTCTAAATTCCCTCTGAGAATTGGATGGAAATTATTTTCGTCTCTTGCATGAGTGCAAGGAGATAATTTTAGCAAAGTTTGTAATACTGAATATTTAACTATTCTGTCATATAACAATGAGCAAGCTGGGGACTAGTTAATAAAACTGGATTTCTTCAGAAATCTATAAATATTCTGATACAATTTAATTTCAAATATTTATTTATTTGTTTATTTGTTTGCTTGTTTATTTATTTCTCTGAGTTGCCTGTTGCCTTTCCATTATTCTTTTCTACTTCTCTTTGGGAGTCTTGTATATTTTTCCACCGATCAGTTAAGCTTAAGGGTTGATTCACAGATAAGTCAGACTTTTCTAGATATGGGGCTATTGGCCATCAAATTGTCAGAGCCATCAAAACTGTGTTCCCTTCTGTTGCTATGTCTAACTGCTTGTGCACAGAAATGTACACTGCTTAAGTTATGAGATGTTGGAAGGCATCAAAGAAAAAGATTATAGGTGCTAATAAGATGCTGCTGACAAGATGGCCATGGGCAGAGAAAGAGTCACCCTTTCACATATGACATAGGGAGCTGGGATTTTACTTGCCAGATAGAAAGACATATAAAAGATAAGAGATAATTTTAATATGCCATTTTATGATCCAGATTCTATTATTTCAAGACTTATGCATTGATAAACAATAGCAATATGAGAGGACTGGGCATTTTGAATATTACTGCAGGACTTATGTGAAGACTTTCTTAGTTTGCAGGAGTGGATGTTATGCTTTCATTGTGAGGTAAATCTCAGCCTTTGACTAATTTATGGAAAGATAAAAACATCACTGGCTAGAACTAGCAAGCTTTTTTAGAGGGCAACACTATAAATCCACAAAACTGCATACTTTTCAACTGACAATACTAGATCATGTGTAAAACAAATAGCTGTTTCCATCTGATCAGCATCTGTTAAACTCCATGTCACTACAGGGTGCATAAGATTTTTTTGCTCTAGCTTTTGCTAAGTTTGACCTAATTTCATTTCAGAAAACAAGCAGATGCACCAATTAGAGAGATGAGCGTGAAAGAGGACAATCTTCTTTATACATAACCTCAGAGATACCTGAACATCTCTTGTATGAAACACAGATTTACTTGGCTATTCTGCATGCAGATCCCAACTCTCTTTATTTCAGTTCTCGAGAATCCTGTCCTTTGATGAAAACCACTATAGAAGAGATTTTCTAGCCTTTACTTATTGTTAGCTGATTTCATTGGCTGATGGCTATGCAAAATAATTTAAAATTCCTTTAGTCAAGGACAGCTAGCTTGTGAGACAAACAAGAGATGACATGGGAAAACTGGCATGCCCAGGATCTCATGCTAGGTGAGGAGCAGTCCACATGTCCCAGCTCAGTCCTCTGTCCCCTCACCCAGGATTTCTGTTCATGGTGGGGTACAACCCCGTGGCCAATTTAGAAGCCACTGTTAGTGATCTTATAGCTGTCACAACAACCATAAATTAATTACACCTCTAAGCCATGCCAGTTCTACTGGTTAGCATCATCTGATTTCCATCATTACACATCCAACTTCAGTTTTGTCACTTCAAGTATTGTAGAATTTACTCTTTAATAAAACACAGGTGATAGAAATATGTGTGAAATACGTCTGCTGTATTAGCAAAGGTATCAGTGGGCTCTCATCATGGCAAAGCACTAAATCCTTTGCTCATATGAAATGCATTTTCATCCAAAATGCCTCATTATCCTGTTTATTGGGTCACTTTCACCTATTTCACACCATTGTTACTATGCTTTCTCTGGGGAATCACTACTGATTTGAAGCAGTATTAGATAAAGATGAGGCCATACCATATCCTAGAATGACTTGAAGTTTCCTTTATTTTGTGAAAGGTTGATTTAACATTAGATCAAGCATTTCTTGAAATCTTTTCATAAAATTGAAGTTCTACTGAAATATCATGTTTAGACATAATAGCATGCCTTAGAAGTCACGGATTATGTGTATCATGTAAGATATTAAACCTGTCAAGATGTTGTTTTTAATACGTCTTTTAGTTAAGACCATGTCTTGACATGAATTATTCCTAGCATAGTTTCTCACACACTGGTTCAGCAAGTAATCATCCACTACATCCATCATTTCTGTTGCTGTCTCACCATATGTCTCAGAGGGGTGTAGGGGGGAAGTTTCCTGTTAATCTTTTGGTTTTTTGCATTTGGTATGCAAATCACTTAAAATTGAATGATGTGACAATTTCAAGAAGTACTGTATTAAGAAACACTGGAGTTTCAGTACTGAGCTAAGTTTGATAGGTTTAGTGGATAGTTTGTTTTCTTTTTTGCTTGCATCTTAACAAAATTTTACAGCTAGAAAAAATTCTCATTATAATCCCCAGCCTATTTCCTCCTCAGAGGTATGCTGGCAAAAATTGGCTTTATATTATCTTAGTGAAAGGCTTCTGCTTGTAATATTTCAAACCTTCATCTGTCCTTGGCTGACATGACATTCATCCATCTGACAAAATGGGGGGGTAAAAAAAATGCCAGCCTCTGAGTGAATACTCCTTTAATGGAATTTGTTAGGCAGGCATAAAGGATGCTGTGCTCACTGAGGCTGACTGGGACCACAGCCACACAAGGCATGGGGCAGTGCAGGGTGGTGAGGCTCGGGCTGCCTTCCATCCATCCATCCATCCATCCATTCATCCATCCATTCATCCATCCATCCATCCATCCATCCATCCATCCATCCATCCATCCATCCACCCATCCATCCCTCCATCCATTCATCCATCCATTCATCCATCCATCCATCCATGTATCCATCCATCCATCCACCCATCCATCCATCCATCCATCCACTCATCCATCCCTACCTCCCATCATCCATCCATCCATCCATCCATCCATCCATCCATCCATCCATCCATTCATCCATCCATCCATCCATCCATCCATCCATCCATCCATCCATCCATCCATCCATCCATCCATCCACTCATCCATCCATCCATCCCCATCATCCATCCATCCATCCATCCATCCATCCATCCATCCATCCATCCATCCATCCATCCCTCCATCCATCCATCCCTCCATCCATCCAGCCATCCATCCATCCATCCATCCATCCATCCATCCATCCATCCATCCCTCCATCCATCCCTCCATCCATCCATCCCTCCATCCATCCATCCATCCATCCATCCATCCATCCATCCATCCATCCATCCATCCATCCATTCATCCATCCATCTATCCCTCCATCCATCCATCCATCCATCCATCCATCCATCCATCCATCCATCCATCCATCCATCCATCCATCCATCCATCCATCTGCAGTTCTTCTGCTCCAAACAGCAACCTCGTCTCATCAGCTGGGAATTAAAACACACAACAGTGCAACTGTGTAGATTGCTCTTGGCTCTCTGAAGATGCATATCATGAGATAAACAATGGTTTGATAGGTTTCAGATTCATTTCCTAACCTCACAAAAGGCTCTGCATACTGCTGCTTGGTACTGGGAGTTGTCCGGCCGTGGATACACATCAGTAAAGCACAGAAGGCTCAAACCTAGGAAATGAAGGAGAGCTTGAATAAAATCTTTCTACAAAATCAGCAAGGCACTGAGACCTGAATTTCTCAGCTGTATAAGCAGTCAGGCCTCAGCTGGACACAGAACAAGACAGAGATGGAGAAAAGGAACATTATTAATTCCTATCTGAATTTTATCTGAAAGGGTTCTGCTGTGCACAGACTACCAGGAAGTCTCTCAGGCTGCCTGCACTTTCTTTCTCTGTAGGTAATAGCAGGGATGCACATCATCCCTGTTATTGCCATCAACAACTGGTTTTGATTTCATACTTTGCAATTAAAACAAATTTTAAAAGCAGCTCTTTGTTTTGGGGGATCAAAGGTCAACTTGGCGCTTAGCTTATGAGACACGAGCAGCTTATTGAGCATGTTTTCATCTTTCCATTCAGCAGGAAAAGCTTCACACTTCTGATAAGGGTTTTTCCTATGCAAAGCATTTATGTACAATCCAATTAAATAAAAGGTGGAAAGGAAGATCAGAGGATCATATTTTTTAATGTGCTTTCCAGTGATTTTTTTTCACATAAAGTCATGAAGAATGAGCCTGATGGAGGGGTGATGTGTAGATTTCCTTCTGCCAGTGGCTGTACAAACTGCTAGACGATACAGTCATATATTTCTATTGGTGCCTGATTGATCTTTCTGCTTGTGAAGGTTTTTCTGCACAGTGGAACAGTTTCAGTTAGAGAAACAACAGATGCTTTCTGCCCCCTCACACCCCCACAACTCCTGTACCAGTATTGCAGCTGTTGGGCCTCTCCCATGGGGGAAACGTGTAGAATTTGGGATTGAACCTTTCTGGCCAGGAAGGTGAGATGGAGTCTTCTAAGAGTCATCACAAGTGATCCAATTTTCACAGTTAATTAATTAATTAATTAATTAAGAAAATAAAACATAATATCAGGTAGCCATGGAGATTAGATTCCTCCACATATAAGTGAGAGCCAAGAAAACTATTTCAAAATTTCAAAATTACAGTTCCCAGTATATGCACTTTAATTTTGCTGATTTTTGGCACCTACACCTTTTTTTTTTTTTTTTTTTTTTTTTTAGGAGACCCTTACACCCTGTCCTAGAAAGAAGTCCAATTCATTCCTGAACAGAAGAGCTACAAATGCTACATTCCCTGCTATTCACAGAGAAGTGGCTATTTCTCAAACTGCCAGGATACTCTCAGTGACCAAATTTTTCATCTGAGAATATTTCTGTTATTCAGAAACAGGAAGTCTTGTGATTGAGTGCTTGTGAGAGCCATTTTGTCCAGCATAAAGTAGTTCTTTAGAGCTAAACTATGCCACTGCATCCAGCAATTATTAAAGTATTTCCCTTACACACTGATATTTTGAAGTTAGGCCTGAATGCTCCTGAGTTACAGTATGGAGCTTCAAACCTTGATGTCTTCATTAAAACATTACCTTCTCTTTCACACAAAAATTATTTGGCTCTTGAACAGCCACTCTCCACAGGCAACTGCCTGGGTTCTCTCTCCCACTGGAGTCACTGGGCCACTGATATTCCAGTTAGGGAATTGTAGCCCAAAAACTTCTGACCCAAACCACTATGGGCCATGCTGATATTTAGGTCTCCAAGTATTTGCCTTTCTGATGTAAGACAGGCAGGTACAGAGCAGCCCGAGGCAGTGTTGTTTTCTCCCATGGCACCCCATGCTAGATGCAGGACAAGGTTGTACCGTACAGTAGAGAATCACAGATTTGTTTAGGTTGGAAAAGGCCTTTAAGATCAACAGGTCCAGCCACTGACCTGTTACTGCCATGTTCACCACAGTACCACAGTATCACAGAATCACAGAATTGTTGAGGTTGGAAAAGACCTCTGAGATCATCAAGTCCAACCATTAACTCACCACTACTAAGTCCATCACTTACCCGTGTCCCCAAACACCATGTACATACATTTTTTTAACACTTTTAAGGATGGTGATTCCATCACTGCTCTGGGAAGCCTGCTTCATTTCTTGGCCACTCTTTAGGTGAAGAAATATTCTCTAATATCCAGTCTAAACCTGACACAACTCAAGGCCATTTCCTCTTGTCCTATTGCTTGTTACATGGGAGAAAAGACCAACCTGTCAATAATATTCTTTCAGGTAGCAGTGGAGAGCAATAAGGTCCCTCCTGAGTCTCCATTTCTCCAGGCTAAACAACCCCTATCTTTGTCTTAGATCAGTTGGAAAATTACTTTCTTCCTTAAAAAAATCTGGTTCTTTTTATTTTACTGTTAGAATAGGGCCTGCAGATGTGACCCAAACCTTGATTCACCCATTTCAAAAGGACCAAAGAACCAGATGTGCATGGAAAAGCTACAATAGTCTTTGGACAGGAATCTAGCTGAAGAAGACCAACAGAGGGCTCCATTTCACACTGCTCCCAAGGGGAAAGGACATTTCTTATTTAGCTGAAAAATAATGACCACTCTATGAAAACCATATATTTTATTTTCCCTGGGTAACTCACAGACATTTTACAATGGCAATAAAGTTTTAATTTAAAGCATCAATGATGCAATCTTTCAAGAGGTAATGGTTGGTTTAGTCTCTGGCAGCTCTTTGGTCCAAATATCTTGGTCTTCACTTTTCATGGGCCATTAATGAAGAGATGAACTGCAGAAGAGAAACTTGATCCATTAAATCCATGCCATTAGTTCTTTTGTCCTCTTTGCCAATTGTATCCAGATCCAGGTAGTGACTGGAATTTTCCACAAACATCTATTGTTTGTTCCATTTTCCTCTACTCTTTGGATAGTTTTTATTTTGGTCTAAGCATAACTTTTGCCTACAACATCTCTTGCATGGAAAGAAAACTTGCCATGAATACTGATATTTTATTGAATCATTTTATTCCTCAAAAAAAAAGCTATGTCTTTGCATAACTCTTGATCTGGAATGTATTGTTTTGTTGCCTAAAGAAACGTTAATCATAAATTCAAGAAAGAGAGTGGAACAGAAATAACAAAGATAAAACTGAAACAAAAAATGAATAAAACATTGGAAAGATGTAAATAAATTCACCAAATATGCCTGTTAAATCCTAAGAATATGAATGATTTTATAGAAATAATGGCTTACATGCTGAAGCAAAATGTTTCTGATCATGACTGGTGTATTCTGTTTTGATCGCCCAAGATATTCCACTGTCTGACACATTTGCAACAATGAAGTAATTTTCCTTTCAAAGTAAAAAGAAGTATCAGATACCTAAATAGAACAAAAAATAAAGTTTTTCTACCAAAAAAACTCAACCAAAAATTTTGAGTCATTTTTCTTAAATAAGGATAATGAAACCAGATTTTCTTTCATTCTAAAATGCTATGAACATATTTAGCATAAATAGATATAATCTTTCAATCTCTTTGCTTGACAAGTTTTTTTGCTTTGAAATATGAATGCAGAAAACTCTCAACCATTTAAGTATCTGAGAGCCTAAAAGGCAATAACTTTTGCTTGATGCCAATTATGCTGTGATAGATATTTTGCCATGTATAATATTGTGTGTGTTTCTTATGCTTACTTATCAACTTAGAATTGTAAAGTTAATTTAAAATATTTAGAAAAGATAAAAATTGTCCTCCAAATACAATGGGAAACACTAAAAGAGGCAGACATGGTCCAAACAAAGATGCAAAAACATCTACTGTAAGGCAGGGAAGGAAGAACAGTGCTCATTTTCTCCTCTGGTGCCTCTTCTGTGTTTACACACGGGTGAGAGTTTTGGCATCAGGTCCTTAAGTCTGTTGGGTTTGTCACTTAAATCTAAGATATCTTGCACTGTTACCCAGTATGGAGGAGTTCAGAAAATGTCCACCAGAAAAAATATGCTTCCAAAGTTAAGAAAAAGAAAGAGAAGGGAATTATAAAAGCAGCGAAAATGCAATACAAAGGATATACCTACTCATTACCATTGTCACATGTAGAGGATTTGGATGGATTTTAGCTACAGGGAGTCAACTCTTCTGATTGTGTGTACAGCAAGGAGTGCACAAACAGGCACAATCTCCATTCAGATAACACAATGAACCTCTTATTTTCTGACATTACACAGCAGCACCAGAGGCACAGGATGTCTCAGTTTGCTGCACAGCCTTCCTGCTTCCATGCTTCATCCAGCACTCTTCCTCTGCAGGAAACTGAGCCCACAGTCTTCTTCAGCATATGATGAGCTTCTTCTTAGGGGCTGTTAACGTATCCCAGTTAAATTAGGATGCTGCCCAAAAAAATTACATATTTTTCAGAACTAAAAGGAACAAAAAATCCATCATAAATAAATCTTAAATCATACATTTTTCCTGTCTATTAGGTGCTAAATTTCATGTAAAAAGCTGCTATTGTTCATCGCTCTTTGTCTTTTCTTTCTTCTGTGCAAAGACATGAGTAACTCACATCCTTTGTTATGTGGCACTGACCTGTAAAAAACACAAAGAGAACGTCTTTAACAGAAAGGAGAGAAACACTAAATAAATGTATAATTATTTGTTTGTCTCTCAGAATATGCATATACATGAATAAACACCCACACAGCTTTCCATGCTGTTTTACTAAAACAAATCTTCAGACCCCCAACAACAGCCAGTCACTTATTAGTAAGAATCCAAATAGATATTACAGAGCCTGACTACTTGTGCTTTTGAGATGTAAATATCAAAATTGCTTTTTGAAGAAGTAAAATGCAAAAGCAGTTAAAGTTCAGGATTCAATTTTTTCCTCTTCTTTTGATAAATGCATTTACATTTTAATTTTCAGTGTTTTCAATTTTCATCAGTGAAAAGCTGTATCCCTGGATGAAAAGCACAATAATAAAATGTTCCCTACTCCATAATTTTCTTGTAATTCACAGAAATGATCTGAGGGCATATAGCTCACGACAATATATATTATAGCATTCAGTGCAGAGAACTCAATTGTTAGGGCTGCAATTTCAAACATATGTATATTAATGAACTGGCTGTGGCTTCATTTGAAATTCCTAAAGACTTTTTTGCTGACATAGAATCATCATGGCTGTAATCTCAGAAATCTGCAAAGATTGTCAGAACTGTGCATGTTATTTCATTTATTCAATCAATACAAGCGTCAATGCCAATTATGCTGAAGAAATCCATATAATAGTCCTATTTTTTTAAGTCCATATGGCACCATAGATCATGAGAGGAGCAGAAAAATGTGACGTGCCACATCTTACATAATTTGGCAGAGCAGTGTGCCTGTGATTTACAAGAACATGCTATAAATCTTGTTCTGCTTTTATTGCAATCAGTCCCCTTTCTACCCTCAAAATGATAAAGCAGATTTTGCTAATCTAAAACAAAATAAATCAAAAGTCCAAACAAACACTGGAAAGGTTGGTCTTCATCTGTAGCCAGGGACAGTTTTTAGTTACACATCTTAACCACTCTGGCTACTAGAAACTGCAGAAAAAAACTGTTGTAACTTGCTGAACAGACAACAGCATCTACAGTTAACAACTGCTCACTGCAGTACCCATTATAAAATGCAAGATTGGTGTGTAGAGCTATAAAAACATACAGACTCTATTCTCAAAAAAAACCTTGGTACATCAATAATAACATCAGTTGAGAAACCAGAGGATAAGGTGAAATAAGTAGGAGGTCAGCAAAAGCCTGGAAGATAAAGCTCAAAAGCGAGGCTGAAAAGCAGCACAGAACAGACACTGCATTCAGCCCAGTGCCAGATAATAGAGACAGGCTGAAAGCAGTAGCTGGGGAGCCTGCAATTCCATCTCTGCAGGGAGAGCACGCTGCCACAGGGAAGTGTCCCTCTGCCCGTGCTAAGGGAGCCCAGGGAGCCGTCTGGAGGCTTGTTCTTTGGGGAAACTGCACTCTTCTTTACTGCAGATAATGAAACAGGTTTTCTTCTGCTTGCAGCAGACACCTCGCCCTGCTTGCATTCAATTCTTTTTCCCTTGTAAAGGTTCCCTCTGCCTAGGTTTGTGTAAGCTTTCACCAGCTCTCCTTGCACCTAATTTATTTATGTTTTTTGATCAAGTTTGATTTCTCAGGTTTGGTCAGCATTCTCTCCACATGGCAGTCAGGTTTGTTATCCTCCTTCAGTGCAGACTAAGATGGACCTATAGCCCTCCCTCTTTCAGCTCTGGTGCTGCTGAAGGCACTTCCCATAGGCATCCTCCACAGCTCCCCATCATCCCATCTGGGGAGCACAGTCTCTTTAAGTAGGAGCAGCAGTCGGAGGTGAACAAGCCTGGCCTTAGTAATCCACTGGGAGCTAGCTGCTTTCTGGAAACACTGCTAAGGATAAACATCAGGAAGATCAATTTAAACTAAAAGTTAGAATTGGCATTAATGTCATAGTTGTAAGGGAGGCACAAACCATGTCATACTGGAAACAAACACACAAAAAAAAGGTGGTTTAGGAATCTAACTTATTTTAAGAAATGTCAATAAATATGAGAATAATATTATGTAACATAATGCTTGCTTGCTCAAATCTGGAGCATCTCCTGATACAACTGATAACATTTCAGACATGAAAAATATATAAACACTAAAGTACTTTAAAAATAAGACAGGACATATTCACTTCCACCATAATTATTCCTCATTATATTGACATAAGTATATGCATTATTCTAAATATATGTGAATTTATTGGCATAGTGATGTTGTCAATAAATTTTTCTTGTGAAAGGGTCTAATGAACCAGCTGAAATCTGAGTGTTTTAGTGCAATTGAATACACTGCACAAGATCGTGTCCTTCACATTTTTAGAAACTTAGTCAAGACTGTTGTGTTCACTCATCCTAAATTTATTTGACCTTAATCCATGCTTGATGATGCAGTGAGAAAGCCGAAAGGGACATAGCAGACATAATAAGAGATGTGCCTCACGGCAGGGAGCAGTTCATCCTAATGATTATTTATAAATGCCTTTAGTTTCCCAAGACGTGCTTTAGCAGTTGATTATAGTTTTCTTCAGCATTTTAGAAGCTGTTCTTAATAATATGGCAGATTTTTCTAGCTGTTAAAATTGTGCTTCTGATTAATTTCACATCACTTGTGATACTAAGAGGAGATACTTACTCCTAGTCACAGCCTCTATAGCCAAAGAAAGGGACCTTTGCTGCTGAACATCTACCCCTAGAAAAAGCAAGCAGTAGAGTGGCTAAGTTAAAACTCCCTTTGATTTCTCCAGATAATTTTTTTCCCAAGGCCGCAGGGCTTGGCTGTGAGTTTGCTAGTGCCAAGGAGCTGAACTGAGTTTTACTACTCCATTACTCATGTGTCTCTCTTTTTCCCAAAACTCTTTATATAGCTGCCACAGTTCCTCTGCACCTTGCAAGAGATGGATGAGCCAAGAAACACCTTTTTAGCAATATCTGTAGCACTTGCCAAGTGCCAAGTCATCTATTTTACCTAGGATATAAGCAGTAGCCCGGTGTGCTAGACTGCAGGCCAACTGTCCTGTAAATAAATCCTGGTCTTTCCAAGTTGACGCTCTGTGCACATTTAAACTCTTCATCCTTCAGAACTCGAGGCTGTTTTGGGGTGCACAGCAGCTACTGAAGGAGTCTGCAGCCACAGAGAGCCCTGCAGTAATCTACTGGGGACATTAGCAGAGACAGCTTCCCAAAAGAGTTTCTTACCAAAGTCAAGGTTAGAATCTGACCACTTCAGCCTGTGACCTGCTGCTCTCTCCTCCTGCCCAGGTTTGACTCTGGGATTACAGAATGTGAAGTTTCCCTCGGCATACTTCTCAGCAGGTATCCACAATGGACAAGGAGTTCTCAGTAAAATAGAGAGCAAAGACAAATAAACAGTGGGATAAGCCAAGGCTTGCTGTTACTTGTATATAGCATTCCCCATCACAAATGTTTGATAGAGATGTTTGCTTCTTACGAACCACTGAAGTTCCTAAGCAAGCTGCTTCCACCATAAAATGGCTGATTGTTCCTATTTATAGGCTGGGCTAAAGTACCTTTCTGCTGAAGCAACTTTCATGGAAAACAAAGTTTTAGACAACTGCAAAAAATACCTTCTTTACAGAAAGACACAAGCAACTAACAGTAGCCTCCCTAACTGTAGAGAAGAATTGCAGATTTTAGGCAGGAGCCTGAAAAAATCAGTGGGTGAGGAGAGGGAAATCACTGCATCCTTTCAGGATTACTTTTTGCCCTTGCAGCACCTGCTTCTCCAATGGGCTGGATCCTGCAGGATGCCAGCAGTAGCTGTGGATTCTGTCCATCCAACAAGGTGACATAAACTGTGTCATGCTGACAAGTGATCCCACACAAGTGCTGTAACCACTACACACACAAAAACACTCCAATTTGAAGAATCCTAAAAAAGACAATCGGGCGTTTTATAGTTATTGTTTCATTGGAGGCCACGCAGTGTCAGGGGGATTCAGCCCACTCCCTCTTCTGCAGCTATCCCTGTATCCCCTCTTCCCATTTCAGCACAGGCACAGGAGCTCCTCTCTCAGCTAAGGGCAGTCTCCTTACCCCACAGCTTCACTCAGCACACCCAAGCTGTGAATGCCTGCCCTCCCCATGACATTCTGCAGCTGGCAGTATCATGCCCTGGCTTACCCCAAGTACAGAGCAGAAAAAAAAAAATTAGAGCTCACTTTAGTTTTCTTAGTCTGGAGCTTCTGGATTTGGTGGGCTTTTCTGCTTGCAGCTGGGCTGACTTTCACAGCAAATAGCATACATTTAGTTCTGTGCTCTGAGCAGGGATTTCTCATTTCATACATCATTTATAACTTTCTGCAGTGATTCCACAAAGTCAGTTTTTCTCCATAACACAAAGATGAGAAGGATGGAAAATATAGCTGAAAAAGTGACAAACCTGCAAATTGCATTTATGTAGAGTTCTGTTGCCACAAAGCTTCTACAGCAATTTTATGGAAACCTAGTGAATTCAGTATAACTAAATTTGCCTTTCAGGAAAGTTATGCACTCATAGATTTCAGCACAGTGCCATATTACAGCTTAGCAGAGATGCTAAATATCTCTCACACAAAATGGAAATTAGATCTGCTGTTCTATTTTGTCAGATCAGGTCTTTGCCTATGGTACATTGGGCATAGATTTCACTGCTCCCTCCTCACAGAAGTAAAAAATCACACAAAAAAACCCCACTTTTGTAAAGGTTGCAAACACAAATTACATCAGCTTGCCCTACAACTAGCAAGTGATGTCTTTTTTCATTTTTTGTCTCACTGGTGTATTTCATCCATCATTCATTATCAGAATATGAACTGAGATGACTACAGAACATCACATTTTGGTGATATCCAGATTCCAGTGAAGTAAACAGCAAAAATCCCACAGGTTTTATTAGAGCCACAAACTGCTCCTTTGTACTGAGTTCTTTTTTTTATAGTTGGAGCCAGTTGCCAAAACGCTGGTCCTGATCCCACTTTCATAGCTGGATAATCAGGATTTACTACGACCTAAATCAGTGAAGTCAGAATGGTGCAAATGAGAGAACTGGGGCCATCTGCTGTGAATTTCCAGATACCAAAAAGGAACTGAAGAAGGGAGAGATTTTTTTTTTACCAACCTGCAATTCCTAATGGGCAAAGATTTACAAAGAAAGTCCTATCGTGCCTGTCACCCATATTTAACTGTATCTTAAGTCAATAGGAAATAACGTCAGTAGGATACACACACTCACAAACACATATGTATGAAAACATAAAATTGAATTCAGGTTGAAATGCTTTTCATTTCAATGCAGCATATTGCCATCAGATAAAGAAAAAATACATATTATTCTCTGTCTAGCTCTTCCAAAGGAAATAATACCAAAGGTTTAAGAACATGCATTGGCTTCCTTCCTGGTAGGATTTAAAATGTTCTTTTCCAATGTAAGTGCAAAACCAAACATTAAGGCTGAAAATCAAGCACACTAAACACGCACATTCAAAACTGCTGTGACCTGCTGCAGCCAGTGGCACAACTCCCACTGACTTCCATGGGGCCAAAATTCCACCCAGTTCCTAGGAGAACATTAAATTGGCCACATTATGCATCTCATTTAATGGACTATATTAGCAGGCATGATTTATTAAGATTCACATTCAAGAAAGAAATCAACTGCATTGTGGAAAGTATTTAAATTAATGTATCTGTTACAGCATATGTTTAAATTAAGGTAGAATTCAAAATCCTACTTTTGGTACTGCCTGACTTCTTGTTTTCCAAAGAAGTATTGCGGTAAGGGAATTTTGAACTCCATTTCCCACTTTTCCCACTGCAGAACAAGGGTGTCACCTACCATATGAGTTTTATCAAAATGTCTTTAAAAGAAAAAAAAAACAACCTTCAAATCAGACTATGTTATGGCACAAAATGTACAGAGGCATGAGTAAATGATTTATTTCTTTTTTCTTTTTCTTTCTTCCAAACTAATTCCCTGCTTATTTTTAACCCAATTACAAGTCTGTTGGCTGCCAGTAAAATTTGGATCCAAATATTTCTGCTAACCAAGTGGAATTGTTTGGATAGTACAGTCAAAATTTCTAACATCTTAATCAGGTTGCTTTCTGACTTTTTTAATAACAAAAGTAATTGGGTACATTAAAACTGCAATTCTTGAAAGTCCAAGACAAACATCATAATAAAATACCAATTTCTTTAGGGAAAATTCTAGTATAATAAAGAAACCAAGAGGATTTTATTGAAATTACTTCCAAAGCCTATAAAACTTAACAGATTAATCTACTTTCCATAAGTTTTGCTGCATCTTGGGTAGTTTTAAAGGAGAACTGGAATTACATATTCTGTTATGAGACCATGACACCTTTTAAAATGTTATGAATATCTTGTCATTTCATTGTGGCCAGAACAGACAAGCATAATTCCCTTATTTTGCTTTGTCCAGTACCTTCATTTGGCCTCAAGAACCTCCTGGCTGAGTGGCCATGCCCTGCAGGTAAGGGCTCCCCTGTGACCTTGCAGGAGCAGTGCACGGACTGGCCAATACCAGCAGCATTTGTGCTACAAACCCTGGAGAACACAGGTGAAGCAGAGCACCAGGGCAACACTTCAGGTGCATTCAGGGGCTCTCACAGGAGGAGATAAACAGCACAGGACTTGGAGCACAAGGGCACCTTCTCTGCCCCAAAAATGGCAGACCCTGAGCATGTGGAAATCATGCACAGAACAACCATAAAGAATTATATCAACTTTCAAGAGCAAATAATTGCCACCCCCAACCAGTCCCAAACTAAATATTTTCAGGCAAATCTATACTGAAAGTGAAAAAAGCCTGACCACTGCAGACAACTGTCAGAAACTCTAAATAATGAGATTTAGTTATAGGCATTTCTTAATGCAGAACAGGAGTAGCAATGAATATGCTGGGAAAATGCAGGGGCTTTTATTCTCTTTCTGTGAAAGAAAATAAATGGGGAACTTCATATTCATTGGCTCCAATACCAAAGAAAAATAATCACAGCCACACAGCAAACCAGTTGCACAAGCAAGTTGTATAACTTCTTTTGAGTGCTCAATTAAATATTCTCTTAAAATATGTACTTTATTGTACATAAACCATAAACACATCAAGACATGCCAAATTTACCACGTTCCTTGATAAATAATTTGTTTTGTCCCTGCTAAAAAACCACATCTTCTTTCAGGATTCATTTTACCTAACTTCAGCCAGCAGCCATCTTGCTATGCCTTTCTCAGCAAGACTGGAAAATCCTCAGCAAGAGCCTCGGTGAAGAATCATGTGGCATCTTTGTAATGTCTTAAGCACCCTTCCTTAAAGCCCATCTCTCAACTTCTCTTGCATAAGAACTGAACATATTTGCAGCCTTTCTTTGCTTCCCAGCCTTTGTGGTCCTGCCCTTTACTCTCTTGTATATGCTCTCTTATTTGTGCTGCAAACTTCATGAACCAGGAGCCTCCCAAACACACCATAAGTATCCTTTGTACAGTAAGGTTTTCATGGAAACTCAGCTGTTGACCATTTATATGTGATCTTCTGTGTCTCCCCTGCCCTCCAAAATGGCATGAGAAAAACAAACTTTGCAGCAATTTCAGTACTGGGTATTGTATTGTTTTACACCTCATTCCGTGAGCTCCTGGTGCCCTGGAACTCTCCTTGAAGTACCTTGGGAGATACAAACCATCACTGTAACTAGTCAGATTCCCTCCTCCTTTCCCAACCAGCCTGGTGCTGGTGACATTTGTCCTTGAGGCTGGGCAGGTAGTGCCCTTCCCTCCCCACCTCCCTCCAATTCCCAGCAGCTTCATCTGGCCACAAATACTGTGCCTCACACTGCAACTTCTTTTAAAATCTATGCTGCTTTCTTTTTTCACAGTGAAAAGAGAATACAGTTTATTAGTTGGATCCTGTGGGATTTTCTCAATGTTACTGGAAGAAGCCAATATTTTGCTGACTAAAGGAAATTTATAAACAGCCAATTTCTAAATGAAACAGATGGTTTATTAAAAATGAGCAGTCACTTCTTTGGCACACAAAATCAGTTTTAATTCTTTTTGTATTATAATATTACTGGTTTTGTTTATGTTAGAAGTAAGAAGAGTGACAGTTATCATAGTCCCACCATGTTAAGCAACAAATTAAAAATAAATTGTCTGGTTTTATAGCAAATTGCAAATATCCTGTTACCTTCACTTACATGCATGCATACATTGGGTTTGTGAGGCAATTTACTAGTAATAGAAGGGTGGGGGCATCTCTATGAAGCTGCTGTAAGATTTCCCTATGTCCAGCAGAGCTGATGCCAGCTGGCTCTAAGATGGACCCACCATTGCCCAAGGCCAAGCCAGTCAGAGATGGGGATAGCACCTCTGGGATAACATTTTTAAGAAGAAAATAGAGTTATTCTGCAGAAGTAATTGCAGCCAGAGAAGAGAGGAGTCAGAACATGTGAGAGGAACAGCAGACACCAAGATTAGTGCAAAGGAGAGGCAGGAGGTGCTCCAGGTGTTGGAGCAGAGATGCCCCTGCAGCCCCTGGTGCAGCCCATGGTGAGGCAGCTGTGCCCCTGCAGCCCATGGAGGTGATGGTAATTGGTGAATGATCTCTCCCTGCCCTTATCTCAGCTTTTGAACCTTTCACTATATATTCTCTCCACTTGAGGAGTGGCTTTGGTGGGCAACCATCACCCAGCCAGGGTCAAATCACCACCATGTAACAGAACTAAGTTAAAAATATCAAGCTGGTACTGAATTAAGGTCAACTGGTTGTATTTATTGTCAAACATCCCCAAACTTGATTCAGACCTGCAAGACAGAAAATTCACTGTAGTGAACTTCTGAAGTGTCTGTCATGCAATGGCGCTGCTTCTTCACCTAGTTCAGGGTTAGATCTCACACACACGCTGTGAGTAATCTAAGTGAGCTTTTATTCTTCTTAGAAAGTGAAAAAAACAATCCCATATGAAACAGTCCTAACTTTGCAGGTACAAAAGTAAATAAAGACACATTTTCTTGGAGTGCTGGAGAAAAATCTGGAGGAATTTCTTGCACTCTTGCGTCAAAACTCGCCAAGAAAATCTTCATACAAACTTCATACAGCTACATGGACATACGTTATCTTATTAGAAGACTGGAAATGTCACACTGGTCTGAGTCACATGCCAAACATTTCCTAGGAGATGAAAAAAATTAAAAGAAGACAATCTTTCCTATCTTCCTGCAAAGATTGTGGCTGTTCATGTAAACCAAACTTCTCAGCTAAATCCTGAAACCAGTGATATTTCCTTTTCCAATCAGTGTGCTATATGAAATAAGCAGCTTTGAATATATTTGTTTGAATCTGAAGAATATTACTCTCTGAGAATATTAATAAACTTAAATAATATTAATACATTTATATCTAGATGAAAGTTATCATAATTCATAATTTGAAATCACTGTTTGGATTTTCTTCACAGATATAAAGTAATTGAGCTCTAGAATTAAGCTGAGCAAGAAAAGGGGCTCACTGCAAAACCTGTGTACACACCAGCAAGCTAGCATTTTTTATGGCCAAGAATTTGCATGTTTCTTGATTATCTAGTCTATGCAGCTTCCAGAAACTTTAATCAAGAGCTAACCATGGCAAAGTTACCAGCTTAGTCACAAATACACACCCATAATAGTTAGCTTCTCAACCTTCTCAAGTTAGCCCACACTGTACTCTGCTAGAACAAAGTTGCTGACACTATCATGAAATATTGGTATATATGAGCTAAGTCTGAGGATTTCAAAAGATTTTCAAAGAAAGTTATCTCCTGACTTTCTGCAACTGGATGTCTGTGCCTTGATTCTATGAATAATGAATTTGCAGTAATTTCATTTAGAAAGAAGCAGAGGAAAAGGTCACTTCAAACATGGAAATTAGGCAATGTGATTCTATCAGAAATCATATTGAAATGATTCATTTCTTAAAAAAAAAAAAATTAAGAGCAGCTAAATATATTCATCTTGTTCCACAGATGTTTGATAGGAAAGGATGCATGAAAGAAGCCTCCAGCCCCTACCAGAAGCACTGCCCCATCCAGGCTGTGACTCAGTTGGACAAACAAAACACACATACATAGGAGGCACTCTTCTTCAGTTGTTGCCCCACTTCCATAGGATATTGCATGTTGGAAGCACAGCAGCTGCTCAGAGCCACATTGAGAGAAGCAGCACGGGCTCTCACTGCTGCAGCATTTGGTCCAGAATAGCTGAAGACACTATTTCTTGCCACCTTTCCCAAGCATTAGCAGAACAGTACAGGGAAACAGAGTAGCAGAAGTCCTGACACATCACAAGTACAGTGATTAGGTTTTTGAAATGCCTTTACCCAGCAGGACAGGAACTGAGGGCATTTTCAATATCCATGTTTTATCAGATCATCCTCTGTAACTAACAGTAGTTTTAGACACTGATGTGTGCCTGCACATCCTTTAGTAGCTGGCATCTCCTGTGATAAAACATACTATTTTCTATCTTGTAGCTTCTCTCCACCCTAAAAGGTTGTCATTTGTGCATTGGTCATACTGGGTAACATTTATCTGCAGTAACAGTGATTGATATTTTAAAGTCTTAAATTATTAGCAATGTGCCAAGCATCTAATTGCTGTACTTGGTCTAAAACCAGAAATAATATCCAGTCTGAGCTGAATTAAAAGCCAGACAGTGACAAAACCAAGAGGATTTGTGTGTGTGACAGTGTACTTGATTTATTGCTTCAGATTGCAAGCAGTGAAAGGCAGTGCCAGTACTCATTTTCAGGTGACAAAAAGATATAAAGAGGTTATTATAAGGACTCCAACAAGTTTCTGCAGGTCTGATCTAGGAGAAGATAATAATGCTGGGTACTATACAGGGATGGAGCAGAAACACACGAGACTGAGAATAACTGCCCTTGCAGGAGCTTCCCAGAAAGCACCTGAGGACTTCAGCCCCTGAGAACTGTACACATCCAAAATACAGATTTTCAAAGCTTTTATCTAGTCCTGAGGAGTTTCAGCTGCAAACAAATAGCAAAGTCCCCAGGGCATGCTATATTTTGCTTCTAGGTGAAAAGCTGTGCTCAGAAATGAAGAGCTCAGCATTGAGCTCACACATCCTGGCAATGTGTATCCCAAACACAGCAGACAGCACACCCCTTGGACCATTCATGGGGGCTGTCAAGAGAAATGCACTCAAATCCCTGATGCTTACACAGCCCATTTCTCTGAGCAGGACCATTCAGCCCCTGGATACACAGAGGTGGGTCACTGGCAGTAAAAATAAAACCTTAGCAGAGTCACATATTTCCACTTGTTTCTTTCATGCTTTCAGTGGGCCACTGAACAAACACAGTTAGCTAGTCAGGGTGGGCTTCACCTTCTCTAATTTCAACTGCCTGAAAGTTAAATGTTTTTAGGAGCTGTTGCTAACACAAGGAGAGACACTTGCAAGGAACAATTTACCCCCTGCTTTTCAGACACACACCTTAGATCAGACAGATCACTGTCTGGAGGAGTCTCTCCTAGGGATTTGGGATGTGTCTGTTCAGCAGCACAGTGCAATCTATGGTGTGTCCTGTAGTCCAGGTCACTCTGTCATCAACCCAGAGAAATCCTGGGGCTCTCCCTTCCTGAACATGGGCTGAGGTTTTACTGCAGAAACAGCCAGGGCATGCAGAGGGGCAGGAAGAGCTCTGGGTTTGCCCTCAGATGCAGATGGATTGCAGCTGGAGTCAACATCTGAGGATGAGCAACATGGAGTGTATTGCAGTACTACATATTGTAATATAACACAGACTGTATAATCATAGCTTAGGTGAAGACTCTTTTAGCCAGACAATTAGGAGGCATAAATCCAGAATTTAATGATACATACCTTAATGATACTTTTAATGGCCCTTATGAAACAAATAACACCAGAATGAAACATGAATACATTCTCTCTCACTGTCTTTCAGACTGGATACTAATGTCAAATATGTTTTAATGCTGATTACATTTTTCTTTAATTTATTACAGTAGATTTTGTACAAATATGGGGGTGGATTTGAAACAACTGTGTCAAAAATAAATATTCACTGAAATTTCACTTAAATGGAATAAATAAATAAATAAATAATCTGGTCATATTTGGTCAAACTTCTCTCTTTTTTCTTCAACGAGAATCAGCCAGGTCAGCAATTAAAAGAAGCTTCTTTCCTATTCTGCTTTACTCTCTTCCAAAGATAAGGTCTTAACTGGGGTTACTTTTCAGAACAACTATATGAAATTATGCTCAAACTAGAAGTAGGCACAAGATGCCTTCAACTAACTACATACCATGGTAAAACATGGTAGCATTTGACATTATAGTGTTGAGATGCCTTTCAACAGCACTTTGTTTGTCATTATTAAGTCTTCAACATTAGGCTACCCTGATGCTTTGGGGAGCCTGCACAAAAGGAATAGTATTTTGCATATATTTTTTACTGAGCATACAGCTGGACTAGATGAAGACTAGGTTATTAACTAAGTGCACTTATTCTTTGGTTTTCACAGGTCTCTTTTGAATATTCTCAGCTTTCTGCAGGATTTATGAGCTTAGGCCTTGAGCTACCTGTATAACACAGAGTAGATGAGAGAGGAGACATGCACCATCAAAAAGCATTATTTTCCCTCAAAATTCTTGCTAAAGAAAGTGCTACTGGAATACCTATATTGTTGCAAAACATGTATTTAACTAACCTGCTTTGTTTTATAAACATGTAAGACAAAACTAAGGGATATCTGACATAAAAGAAACATTGAAATATAGGCTGAAAAGCAGTCTATAGCAAGCAAATTAAAGAAAAAACTTCTCCTGGAACTGTCTTCTCTGATCCAAATTCATCTTAGTAAAACAAGTTAGGACTTTTGTGGCCTCTTAGAGAGCTGAAGTATCTGTGGAACTCTGTAATCCAGCCAATTTCATAGGTACATTGAGTTTATCTCAGATAACCTCTATGTCAGTGTCAACTAAAACACTTTCCTAGCAGACTTTTACCTAACAGAACCAATAGGAATTTCACACCAGGTTAGTCAAGAGAATGAGTTTTTCAGTTACTACCAATGTTTGCTTTTGAAGAAAATTAGGCAGCAGTGGGAAATTCTCCCCCTTATTTCTGCCCTGATTATCTGGGCGGGCTGGTGACACCTTTAGGCTGTATGGTCTCCTCCAGAGCTGCCTAGCCATTAATGAATAGAAATGCCACTTGACTTGGAGAAAAAAAGGGAAAATAATAATTTTGACAAAATGCCTAAGAAATTCAGTCAAAAGTGATAATTGTGGCTCAAAATCCTGGAAATCCTGGATAAATGCAAATTTCTGCTGCATAGATTGACTGTGCAGTGTCTGCATATCTTCACAGAGAGCTCAGCAGTTTTTGGCTTTAATGCTTATACCCATTGTCTTTGCTGGACATTCTGCACACATACCTGGATCACGGTGTTACTGTGCTCAACTCAGAGGTGTAAAAACCTCTCTTATTAGCAATAATCATTGTGTGCATGCTACATGGCATATATACACAGAGCCTTGCCCAGGAGAAACAGAGAAGTCCAGCTGCTATAGAAGTGAGCCCCTCTGACTCTGAAACAATCAGATAGGACTACAATTGTTTCTAGGGTTTAAGAAAATAAACAAAATTGGTTTATCTGCTTTCATTGTTGTTTTAAGATACCATTTTCTCTTCTGGGGATGCAGCCAGGAAAGAGTGCTGTAGGCCAGCACCTGACTGGCCCCAATATTAGTTCATCTCTTGGAACCTTTGTCTGGCAGGTGCTGTATGAAAAAATATAGTTCTGTACCATCTACCTGCAGCACATGCTGCTGTGGGTTCAGTGGAGTGGTTCTGATTTACTGTGTCTGGCCAGTAACAGCACACTGAGCTGGGCAAGTCTCTGCAGCCAGGCGAGAAGCAGGACAGACAGGAACCTGGTGAGGCAGATCACTCTCAACAATAGTCTCTAATGCAGAATGAAGTGGCAGCAACAGTACATTATGGACATTATCATCATTATCTCTTGCTATCTCTAATAGGTTCCTATATCATTTTGTTCATTTTTATAGCTTGATGGCTCAGAACCAACATTCTTCGTAATTCGCTGGAAGAAATGCTGGATTCCAGCTCCCATTGTTCAAACCATACACAGAATGGATGAAATAGGGATGTGACTGCTGGAGTAGATCAACCTTTCTTGCATAATTCAAACTAAGAAATTTCTAAAGCATGGTACACAAAAAGGGATAAAAGAATATTCCTTTTACATTTCTTCTGGGCTTTTTTTTTTTTTTTTTTTTTTTTTTTATTTCTTTCTGTTGATTAAAAAAACAACAGAAAGGAGAAAACTAGGCACAGTCCTCATGAAGCTGCAAGGAGGGATTCAGCAGAAAAAAAAATCTCAGAAGACTTTGTAAAATGGCTACACAAATTACTGAACTACTATCTGTGGGATTGTCCCAGAAGGTAACTGATAGTTTGCCTCTTTCAAACTGCCTTAGGACATGAAACAGATACCTCATTATAGAAATGTCATCAATTGTTGCAGCATTTTTATCATCTGAATATGAAAGCTATGCTATGAGATGGCTAACAACAGGTTAGCCATCTGTGTTATGACAGAAACTCCTCTGGAAATACAAAATAATTTAAAATCACCACTATCCCATTGTTGTGCCAAGAGCCTGCATGGGGTCACTCTGGAGAGCAGGGGTAATATGTGCTACTTTCCACCTCTCTCTTCAGCAGTTTATTGTTTTTCCCATGTACCTGCTGACACAAGCAGTGCCCTGGGTTTCTGCATGATCTGCAGGGGTGCACACCCCAAGGAGGGGGCTGAGGGAAAGCAGGGAGATCCCAGCTTGGGGATAGAGGGAATGAGGGGGAAAGGGGTATTGTAGAGCATAGAGGAGGGGAAGCAGAAGCAGTTGCAGGGTTGCAGGGTGAGAGCCAGGCTGGAAGGAGCATAAGAGCAGAGAGGGATGCGTGTGTGGTCTTGAGAGAGGAAAGCCAAGTCTGGAAACCTGGGGCAAACATGGGAGCTCAGTGGGAAAACTGGTTTCTGCATGAAGTGCTGAGAGGTAGGAGGTCTGAGATGAAAGAGGAGGAATCTGCTATGCATACAGGAGAAAGCAGGGATACTGCCACCAGCAACATTCTGCCATGCAAAATAAAACAAAATGTACCTACTGAGTGTCACTACTGAAAGAGGCAGTTTCAGGTGTCACATCCACTGATGTCTCACACTGTTCAGTCTTTATTATCCTGCCCACACTTACTTCTTTTTATACCCCAGTCATACTGGTATTTCTGAGCATTCTGTTGGACCTCTCCTTATTCTACTCAATAAGTATTCTACAACAGGATTGTTTGCTCTGGTGTGGGACAAGAAACAACTCACTGAGGAATGGAGCTGAGTTTTCTGCCTCGTTAGTTCTGTATTCTTTTCTAGACTGCATCACTTTCTTATTTTCTTTTTAAGGTACGGCAAATTCCTTACAGTCTCTCTTCCTTAGCAACTTTTCTTATGCTGTTCATTACTGGCAGTGCTCTTTGTTATGTCCCTCTGGTCATGCTTTACAGGTGGGCTGGGCCAGTGTTATAACAGCTGTTCCAGCTGAGGTCCTGAGTGACATGACACTGGTCACATCCCCTGAAATACCATATACACATTCAGGTATATGTGTTCAGTGTCCAGTTTCAGTAGGTGTTTATACATCATCTGCACATTTAATTATGCCTCTTAGACAATTACAAAGACTTGCACTTGAGGAGGAAGATGGTAGGTTTGGGATTATCCTCATCTGCTGTGGGTGCTTGATCTAATCTTAGACAGGCTGCCAAGAAACCTCTGTTCTCAACACAGTCAACATGACCTTTATCTGTAGGAAGTTCTGCTTTGCAGAAGACATAGAAACCTTGTGCACAGTCCTTATCACAAAGCTTTTGTTAGCACTGTGTGTAAACTGAACCCCAGCCATCAGAGGTCAGAAGCATGAGGTTCAAAGCCTTGAATTTTATTTGGACTTCTGCAGGTTGGTTTGGGGAAAAAAGATATGATGTTGTGTGGGTCCATGTTGTTTTCTGGAAGGTGCTGGAATGGTCAGAGTGCCAGCCTTCTCCCTGTTTCCCATATATTTATCAGAGATAACATCCTGCTTCACAGTGCTTCTTTCATTCTGGTGTTCCTGTATGTAATGAAACAAACAGCAGCAAGGAAGCACAGATTTGGAAATACTGCCAAATACTGTTTTCTTCTTCAAGTTCTGGAAAAGTTGTATTTGATGAACAAATATAGATGTGATTATTACTGTAAGACCTTTTATTTCATTAGAGAGCTGTAAGTTTATGTAAGAATGTATTTAAGACCTGAAGTTGAGTCTTTTCTTTCTGCATATTTTGCAAAAAGAGGCAGTTAAAACCTCATCTTTTCCTTTTTGGTTCTCCCTATTAAAGTGGATGTTGAAAATTTGGTTTTATGTCTTGTTATTGACAATACATTAAGGCCACACACTATTGGCAGTTTGCTCATGAATACCCAAAACCAGTATAAGCACATTTTTAAACTGGTGGCTTCTCACACCACCAGATTTCTCTTCTAACACTAGAACAAACTTCTGATGAAAGGAAGGCACTCATGCAGTTGCAAGACAAAAGCTTTCACTTGTACAAAGCAATGGACCTGTGGCCATAGATTTCTTCCAGATGCCAGTAAATGCACCAGTCCATGGGCATTTTTCCTGGAGTTACTGGTATACTGTTTGTCATAAATGAAAATATCTATGAATCCTGTCTGGAAATCAATCAGCTATAATTTTCAGCCTCAGTAGTGGTACAATGTGATAGATAAATTACCTTGCCAATCCCATTTCTTGATCACAGCTGAGTGTCTTGGACAATGCTGTGAGGAGTAAGAAACAAAGCATTCCTATTTCATAGTAATACCATGGTTCTTTAATGGCAGTGAAGATTGTTGCTGAGACATACAGCTTTATCTTAGGATATGTTTTTCAAGTAATGATTGAAAATCATGCATTCATTCAACATGAACTTTGTTTTCACATGGAAAGTTATAATATTATACAATTTTAAATAAAACGTGGAACTGCAACCATGTCTTTTGCTTGCAATGCCAGAATACACAGCCATGCTAGCATTTCAGAGGAAGCACAAATTAAAAATGCATGTTATGAAATGCACTTCATGGGAACTAATGTCAAAATGGCACACAGTTTCACCACATGGCTAAGCTAAATAATTAATTTAATATATTAAAAGGAAACTACATAAATTATAACAGAGAAAATACTGCTAGAGTATCAAATTCAGATTATTATTACCTGCTGTCCTACAGAGATTGCCTAAAAATGAAGGATTCTATATTCTTGTTTTTCTACTTCAACTCATCATCCACCCCACTCATGGTTAGAAATCACTTTTAGTTTAAGAAAGATATCCTGGGTGGCAGATGAAGTTCACACAAGCCTATGAGTGAGCTGTAATGCAGAGTTGTTAAATCTTAGCAGCAACACTGCACATTACAACCTCTGCATCACACAGCCCAGCACTGAGACTGCAGGGATGCTGCAGGGTGAGAGCACACCAAAGGTACTGCCCTGCTTAAAAGCCCTTCACAGTACTTCACTAATACAAATTACAGTGAGACAGAAAAGAAAACATAACATAAATTACCCTGTGCCACATTAACAAAATTTCCTACAGCCATGGGTTTTTTTAAAGGGCAAGCAGAATCTGAAATGTTGTGCTTTTCAAAAGATGACCAAGGGCTAAGGCATCTGCACACATACAGCAGGTAGTAAATTTCAGTCCTTTTCCCTCCATATATTTGGGAAAAAATAACATAAATATTAATAGCAGAATCCCCATTTTGGAAGCTTTTCTCACCACAATGAAGTGTGTAATAACACTGTCTCATGGACACTAAATGCGCACAGGATATGTGAAGAAGCCAGAGAAAATAGTTCAAGTAGGAAAGCACACTGAGTTTAGCAGTCACTTTCCTGACCCTGGATCCCATTCAATCCATTAAGTAAGGGCATAAGTAGTTAAATAATAGCACCTTCTGAAGCCTCACATGCTCAGCTTGCTCTGGGGTGACTCAGAACAAGCTATCTAGTCAATAGCCATTTACACCTTCCTCCTAACCTGCTTACTGAAATATTTTTCCCCACTGATAAAGGCTATTAAGCATGATTTTCTATGCACCTGCTTTGGGGACTTGCACAGCTCTGTAATCAGTTCAGTTACATAGGGGGAAGGCTATAAGAAACTTAGGTTTCATAGGTTAAATTTTTAAGCATTCTTTGGGGTCAGGTGAGATCAGATCTCATTCCGAGAGAGAATGAAAGTGAACAATGGTAAGACTGAACAAGATATGAGTATTTAGGAAGAATAGATTTCATCCTTACAAAGAGGAAATGATAGAGACAGAAACTGCTTTCTGCTGGAAAAAAAAAAATGCAGTGCATATGCAAAGCTGGAAGATGCCTAGGGGAAAAGACAAAGTTGATATCAGTGTGAGTGGCATCTTGGGGAAAACCCCAGCTGACAGAAGGAGGCTGCATAGAGGGAAGAGTGCTGGGAACTACTAGACGACCGACTAGCACATATGTGCTTTCTGGTGATTAAAATAAGCCATTTAAAAACAGACCTGCCTGAAAAGCAAAAAAGTAAATTACATTATACTGGATGGAACAGCTACCAGATGGTCCAGTTACCAGCAGCTACTAGATTTTGGTTTTGTTTTTTTAAATACACACATGCACTCACACGAGCAAACGCTCATGGGCCAAACTGGACTGTAAAAGCCATCTGGCACTACCTGTGTAACTTTACTACATTGGAAACCTCATTCTCTCTGACATTATTTGTGGTTAGAAGACTAATTCCAGTTTCAGCCAGGCACCTAGACTGCAATCTGGAGCATGAGAATCAGGGGGCAACAGAAACAAAGAGGGAGCCATAGGGTGGATTTTCAGCTGTGAAGAAGCAACTTCCAAAAGGAAAATGAACTTCATTTTATCAGTTCCTAAAATGAGTAATGGATGGTAAAGTTTTCCTCCATTCTTTACAATAGATCAAATACTGTAAAACACACATGTATCCCTTTGCACATGGCAGAGCTCCACAATCCTTTTCTAAATAGAACTTCTATTTTTTTACAGTCACCTGCTGCTTTCTTCTGTCTTCTCCACCTCCTGTCCATTAGGACCTCACAGTATTAGATGACTTTCTATTCTCTATTCAGTCATCTATACTTCCAATTCAATTCCAATTCACTGCTCTGGCATATTAAGGGGTCTATAATCAACTCCAGGTACATCCTAGAAATAAAGAAGAAGTATCTGCCACCACGCACAAGTGACATTTGATATGTCATCACAAAGCATGTATAAAATATGCTTATAGCACTCGTCATATTAATGTCTCCTATGTACCTTGTTCCTAACTTTTAAGGAAGGTGTTTAAAAATTAGTATTCCTAAAGAATTTCATTCTGGTAGTAACTAGGAATTGTTTCATAAACAATCAAGGCAATAAGAAAAAAGTTGAACATGTACCTATCATTGTACTACAGACAATATCCTTGCCCTAAAATCTAATCTGGAAAATAACTCAATACAGTCAGAATTCAGCTTAGTTTCATTAAATACTCTCTTTGGCTATAACTGACTTTTGTTGCAAGGAAAGAAAAAGAAACAAAATGCAAACAACAAATTACAGATGCACAAATATGTACCAACAATCAGTACAGAGCTAGTTTTTTACCCTATTAAAAGCTACATCTGCACCATATGTGTTATATGTACCTCTTCTCTCCCAGCTGAGGATGTAATACCAGTGCTTCAATACTGGTGCTAAACCAACATCCAGAGCCCAAACTGAGCTCAACACACAGTACAAACACAGCCCAAAGTATATGTTTACCTTCCAGTCTCCCAAATTCACTCCCAAAACTGTGAATTGTGTGAACATGAACTATCTCTGATGTTCAGAGCATCCTGACAAATCTTAAAACACTGCAACCAATGGCCAGGCTACTGCCATTGCCATATGGCCAAGCTGTGAGAGCAGAATTCACCTATGAATTCAGACTTGCCCTTGCTGTACTTCACAAAGAAAATTCAAATAACCTAAATTGTGGCTGAGCACATTTACACAGGCAGTGGATGTAATTCAGTTTGTTTCCAGTATTCTGAGATGGCAGTTAAGAACTCTGAATCAGGAGGTTATAAATTTTTTGAGTCTTCAGTATAACAAGACAAATGCTCGTGAAGGAGATAGTGGAAGCTTCAAGCTCCCCCTGTCTTTGCAACCAATTCAACCCAAAATGTTCCTAGGAGAGTAGCAAGTCAGATAGAACGTTATAAAATGTCAATTATCACATCCTTAAATGAATTCAAGTTACTGATAATGCTCTGGTCACAAAAGATGACACCTGCAATGCTTATTAGCCATTTTCTCCTCAGAAATACTCTAGAAAACTAAAGCAAATAACTAATGTGAAAGCTAGGATGGCTCACTGGGATTTCCATAATCCCTTTTCCTCTCCTTCCCATCTTAAAAACATTGTTTTCATGCTTGAAAACATCTGCTGAAGAGGCTGATCCACAGAGCTTCAACACAATTCTCTCCAGAGGTCAGGGTGGGCTCAGTCCGACTTCTATTATTGTCTATATTTTAGAAATGAGATACCAGCTACATATAATAGACTAACTTGAAAAGCAGAAATATCAATATTTTGATTATAGCAATTTGATAATAATCAGGCTTTAGGCATTTCGTTTTACAGCAGAGGAAATACTAAGCTTTCATTATGATAATTCTATGGAATTTAGAAAGAAAGATCCATTCCCCAAGGACCTGTGAATCTCTTCAACAAATGTTAGAGCAAGCCTCTGAACTCTAAAACCTGAGACCCACAAAGTTTTCACATGTACTTATGATGCCTTTAATGGAATTTCACTGATGGAGGATAGCTCTTCAAAACTTCTTATTGTAGGACCAGAAGATGACAAAGGTATCTCTTTGCTTGAACTCCAGGGAAGCTATATACAAAAATGTTCATAAGTCAGACTGGAATTTCTCAGCCCTTTCCCAGTCCCACCACAAACAAAAAGTGGGCTGAAGGTCTCACTTCTTCAACTTGCAATAACCTCTCTCATTTAGAACATACACTTTGCAGCAGATTTTGTGTATTTTAATGATTTCTAGTTTGTTTGTGTTCTATTTTCTGATCACACAAACTAAGAGACATTCCTTCAGATTTTTAAGTTTTTGACAAAACTAATACTTGGGATGCACTGATAGACACATACAACTAGTAAGCCCTAAAAGATGAAACCTGAACACATTTTCCCAAGGAGGACATAATTAGATGCACAGAATGCTCTGTTCTCTTGGTCCTGAAATCCTAGTTAGTTGATACACAAACTCCTATTTAAAGCAAGTGCTCCCACTAAAAGAAAATACATACATCTACAGTTAACTTACCCTTCTGCAGTTAACTTACCCTCATCTTTTCTACTTGCAGCTACATGCGTTTTCTGGGGGGAAAAGAAAGAGTTAAAAGAAAAACAGCCTAATCTCCACTCACACATTTGTCAACTTCCCCAAAATAGCTGCAGAATTTAAGCATAGTATGCCATTTTCCTCCCTGACAGGTTAATCCGCTTATTATTCATCCATTTAATGAAAATACCACGTCTCCATGCTAAGAACAAAACAAAACCTCCAACAACACAGGTTCTCTTTAAATCATATTAATAATCTTGCACAATTTGATTTGTCTTCGAATTCAGCTTCATTTTTAACTTCAAGTTAGAAGCAGGAAACCTATTTCTTCAGATTTCATATTGCTGCCTCTAGCCACATTTATGGAATGTTTTCTGCAAAATTATCAGCATTTCATTACCTGCTTCTGCAACAGTCATGTATCTACTGTGAAAAGGTCACCCAAAAGTTAATGAACCTCATGCTTAGCCAAGCTGCTCTTCTCCAGTGGGACAGAAATTTTCATGATACTCTGCAAGGCTCATCTTGCAAAGTTTCCTGAATATGCTCTAAAAAAAAGAATAGTTACTAAGTCATGGAGCAAATCCATCTCCTTTTCACAGGCAACTAGCTCCATTAAGCTTTCTGCCAAAACATGGGGCTTGAGTTCTCAATGGCATTACTTTTAAAGGGAAGTTACAGCAGTGTTTGGAACCAGTCACAGAACTATTATGACCATGTAGCTATAAAAAACAATCATGCTCCTTTTCAAGATTTAATTTTTCAGGATTCCCTGTCTTGTCTGGAAGCACCACTTTTAATACAAAACATGTGGGGTTTTTTACAGATTAATCATATTAGAAAACTGGATTCATGATCCATTCAGGTAGTATGCCTAGATCTTTCTCTCCCTCAGGCATTTCCTCATGATAACTGCTTCATGTACAGTAGAATTGAATAATATTTCATTTTGAACTAATGAAGGTCATCTCCTTTAATTCCAGTTCTCATTTCCATCCTGTATCTCAGCCTTTTCCTGTACGAATAGTGTTGCCCAACTCCAGCCAATCAGGATGGTCTTCTATATTTCAAAGAAAGCATTAATGAAGGGAAGAAATAGGAATGGCCCCATGAACAATATTTGATTATCTCTCTGGTACTTCTTTCTCCTGCACTGATGAGTGTTGCCATGGTCTCTGCCTTCCAGTTCCTTCAGGCAGCCTCTACTCCAGCAGCTTTCACTTCAAGACCATACCAAAAGTTTGCTTTTGTCAAGGGGTGACATGAGAGAAGTCCAGCATAATCTATTCTTTGGGACCCTCTTTTATTATACCTCACTTGTCTTTCTTGGGTCCTAATACCAGAGAAAAACCTGAGGCCATTTATTGCACATTTAGTTGGAGCTCACAACATTCTGAAACATCTTTGTGGAGCCTGACACTGTCTCAAAAATGAAACACTGCTATGACTTATATTTTGAATCTGATCTACTGCTTAGACAGAACATGTGCCTGAACAAATTGCTGGAAGAAAAAGATAATAACAGGATGATGATGAGGAGGATGAGGATGAAGATTATTAAATTTTTTCCAAGACCATTTCTTGTACCGAGGATGACATTTAAAAGGAAAATACAAAATTAAGAAGAAAAAAAAAAAGCATAAGACAATCTGCAAAGGCAGTTGTTTTGGGATAGTTCTGCTTTGCATTACAGGCAAATTGCTCCAATAAGAAGAGGGATGTTTTGTCTTTTACTCTCAGAGGAAATTATTACAGAACTAAATGTCTGTAAGCAACTACAAATAGAACAAGACTTCAGTTTAAAGATTGTTAACTCAACTGAATGCAAATTCAGCTAGACTCTGTGGAGTCTGGATTTCATTCACTGACAACCAGACTTCCTAGTCCAAGTGAACTGTGATTTCCACCTGCATCAGCCACTCAGTTCAAACAATGTCATTTGCAAAAGAGATTATGCTGTCTAATGATTTCAGCTCACAATTAGGAGTTGTTGTTTCCCAGCTAGATGAGTTTATAGAATTAAACAAAACCTAAGTTTGTAGAAGCTGTAAAAGCTTCTGGTGACCACTAGAAAAAGACTAGGCAAATCCAGAATATGTATAGGTCAAAAAATTCATGGTGTTTCTCATTGGCCCAGAGATGGTGACCTTGTCTATTATATGTCCTATCAGTGCACCTCTCAGTTAGTTATTCTTGGATCTAAATTTACAAAAAAAAAAAAAAAAAAAAAAAAAAATTAAAAATTTAAAAATTTAAAAATAATTTTTAAAAGGCTTTCTGTATGTTGTCTTTGAAATGTCCAGATTTCAGCCTAGTACAAAACAAGAAATTAATCTGGAGTGGGAAAATAGTTCCTTTTCCAGCTTCATTACCAAATCCCAATCTCAGCCCTCATGGAGGCTTCTCTGGGGCTTCGGCCAGGGTCACCTATTTCATGGTTTTCCCTACAGTAATATAGGATAACAGGTCACAAAACAACTGAAAGTTGTTGTGTTAAAGTGTTGTCTGAAGCACAACTTGGAAGTGGCTTGCACTTGCAGACATCTTAAGGCCAGGACTCGTAGAGGCACAGTAGGGCTTGGCCAGGTTCAAGGCTTGAGGCACTGCAGAGGTCTGTGTGCATGACCACCACAACTCAGGCTGGGACCTCAGCAGCTCCAAACTCCTTATCAAAGCTGGGTCAGCTGTGAGATCAGACCAGGCTGCTCAGGGATTCAGTACTTGGGTCTTGAAAACCTCCAAGGAGGGAGACTTGTAGAACCTCTCTAGCCAAAATGTGTATTTCAAACATCTGTTGTTCAAGTGCTGCCTCAGAACAGCAGTTATGCCAGGGCTGAATATCCCACTGGTTTTAAGTCAGCAATCCTTCCTACTTATCTGTCTTGACAGGAATTGTCACCATGGCATCCAAGCACCTGGAACAACTACCTAAGGAACAATACCAAAATTGCAAGGCAGCTCCCAGCACAGCTGGGAGAACTCAAGGACAACACAATACTCAGTGCATTTGCAGACTGCAAGGGCTAACAGGATGCTCTTATTTCTCTCTAAACATGGGTGATCCTGCTCCTGCATGAGACCTCCAGCTTCCTGCCTGTGGTGAAAGCCAGCAGGGCTTCCCAGGTTGCCAGCAGATGCTCATCCATCCTCACAGAGATACATCCAAGTGTAGGTGGAACAATCAGGCAGAACATAAACAAAGCAGGTGAGGTTCTTAAAAAAACCAACTCTCTTTGAGAAGTTACAATAGAAAATGTAATGACCTGCACTTTTTCCTTATCTGCTGCTGTAACTACAAACTGCATAAAGCTCTCACTATCTGTCTTTAACTGAACAAAACTAATGTTTCATACTCTGCTTTTGACCACCAGACAGAATGAATCTGTGCAGGTTCATTTGTTCAGGTGGACTGCATGCCCTCAGCATAATTATTTAACTTTACTGTAACTCAGATTCCTAATAATCCTCATCAAATTTCCTCAAGCTGCCAGAACGGGACTGTATTTAAATAGCAAATTCTAGGTATTAATAGTCCAGTGCAAATGGCAGTTAAACAATGAAAAACCTATTTTTTCTTGACACAGACAATAGACAAGCAATCACGGTATTTTAGCTTGCTTGTGTATCTCAGACAGAAAGGCTAAGATCAAAATACCTGTTGTGAAAAGTCTTATACATATGTCTCTCTCAGTTTCAAAGAGAAATTCAAATATTCCACAAAGCTAAGGGGAAAAAAATTAGTATTTATTCATTTTCATATGAAACTGGCTGCTGTAACATTTGGGTATGCAAAAGAGGTCTCAGAATGGGGCAGGGAGAGGGAATTTCAGTACTGAAGGAACCTTAGAGCTGCTTTGCAGCAGTGCATTTACACAGCAGAGAGCTCAAGGACTTGCTGACCTTGGGTAGTTACTGGCCAATTTTACCTCGAGGGAAGGACATTACATTGCTTGGACCTAATAAGTGAAGCAAACACTTAACAACAGGCATGGAAAATACCTGCTTCTTTTTTTCTCATTCCATTACCTGTTTACAAGATTAATTTAAAATATTAATAAGTAGCATTAAGTCTGGATGTTTGAACATGAAGTTTATGAGGTCTGAGTGCTGGCATATTAATTAATGTCTGTGGTTCACAGTAAGAGATATGGTACACACAACTTGATTTATACTGCTGAGTTTCAAATTGTAGGAGTTTCTGTCTGTAACTGAGAGTTGGGAATGGGCAAGGAACAACTTTGACTTATAAAGCAACAGGCTAAGTTCTGCTTTTAGAAAAACTTTGATGACTAAGTAAGCGTTCAAATGTTAAGAGAGATTTGGAATGAGATCTCGCCCCACTGCCAGTCAGAACACGAGACGCAGAGCAGAGGCAGCTCTTTGAACACAGAGTTGGTGCTGTTGGGGCACAACTTTCCCAAAGTCTGCATAGAAAGTAGAGATTGCCACCTCCTGGCCGAGCCCAGGGCAGCGCCAGGGACTCGCAGAAACGTCCAGGCTCGGTCGAAATTCTGTATGGGGAACTTATAAATGCCTCAATCACAGAGGCAAGCTTCAAACCAGAGCTCTTAAACACCAAAGCTAATCACTGATGGATAAGCTGGAGGAAATCAAGCTACATCAGAGCACTGCCTCATTCTTTAACAGGGAGACCAGGCAGCATTATGTCATGCTGCTAATTCCTTTCCATGCTGTCAAGAGAATATATACTCAAGGAAAAACTTGCTTTGTTTTCTTTATGAAACAAAGCAGTCTTTTCTAACAAGAGATGCATTTGTAGTACACAGTACTACAAACATGAAAAAAATATAAAACCTGAAATATAAATTTTAGTATTCTCTTTTTTTCTCCCCCATTTTTTTTTTTTTTTTCATTCAGGGTTGAATTGAAAGCAAAATGTCACATTTTTCCAACCTGAGAAGGCAGTCTGATGTGCTATGGAGCAATTGCAAGAGGCCACTGGACACTGGACCTGGCCTCATTTGAGTCTGAGAACACAGTCAAATCACACAAAGAAAATTAAAGCACATCTTTAGAGAGATTACTTTCATATTGCCCCAAAAGACCCTGTGTGGACTAGCACCATGTCATCAGCACCCAAACTCTGCATTAAACCATAGCACAGGAACCATGCTGAATTCCCAACTGTCCTAAGGAATCCCTCCCTTTCTCCCACAAGTCAGGAGCAGCTGGAGCTCAGCCCTGCAGGAAGGTCTGGGGTGCTGTGTGCCCAGCAGCATCTCAGTGGAGCCAGCAGGGCGCCCTGGCAGCCCCCAGGGCAAACCCCACCCTGGGCAGCATCGAGCAGAGCCCAGCAGAGCAGAGCAGGGACTGTCCCACCTGCAGTGGGAGCAACTCAGGGATGCTCAGGGCTCTGAGTGCACCCAGAGGAGGGTGACAGAGCTGTGGAAGGGCTGGAAGGAATGTCCTGTGAGCAGTGGCTGAGGACTCAGGGCTCTGAGTGCACCCAGAGGAGGGTGACAGAGCTGTGGAAGGGCTGGAAGGAATGTCCTGTGAGCAGTGGCTGAGGACTCAGGGCTTCTCTGGTTTGAGAAAAGGACACTGAGGGGTGACCTCATTGCTCTCTGCAGCTTCCTGAGGAGGGGAGCTGGGGAGGGAAATGCCAATCTCTTCTCCCTGGGATTCAGTGACAGGACATGTGAGAATGGCTCAAAGCTGAGCCAGGGGAGGTTCAGACTGGACATTAGCCAGCATTTCTTTACCCAGAGGGTGACTGCACACTGGAACAGGCTTCCCAGAGTGGTGGACAATGCCAGAAGCCTGTCAGGGTTTAAATGGCCTTTGGATGGGGCCCTAAACAACAAGTTCAAAAACTTTTGTTCAGCCCTGAACTGGTAAGAAAGTTGGAGAACAGATTTTTTGTTGGTCCCTTCCAACTGTAGTATTCTATTTTAGTCTAGTCTATTCTGTTCAAAACTGTATTTTAGGCAAAATCAGGATTTTACAAATTGTTAGAAATTAATATATTATTGTGAAAAATATGTTGCTGCAATAATGTTCAAAGTGAAAAGAACTTTTCTGTGCTGCAGGCATAAGCATACATACTGAACCTGCTGGTTTCTAGCTGCTAACTTGTATTCATGACTTCTAAGCTAGTTACTTATTTTTTAAGTACATTACTTCCTACAGGTATGTGTTGGCCATTCACTCAACTACTCTTGCACCCTCCTGCCCTCCTTCCTAGACAACAGACTGCTCACCCACTAAAGAAGCTGTTGATGTTTGTATCAGAGTTGCCATTTTGCAGCAAGTGGCACACAAATAAACTTATATGTGTTGTTGATGAGGGCATAAGAATTCTGCCTGCCTCAGATTCTTGCCAAAATGTGTAAGTCACATACCAGTGCACAAAGTGATTTGTTGTAAAGGTGAGTTTAGGGCTGAGGAAAGTTGGATGAGCTCAGTGGATTACTGCCTATATCTTCTTACAGAGAATGTGGGAACACTTTCCTCAAAAACAAATTTAAGTTTTCTGGATATTGGAGGGAATGTGTCCCTTTGTATAGATGTTGGAGAGCTTCTTTCACTAAAGATGAGGTTCAAACATATGTAGCTCTTGAGTTGCACAGGTGTCCTCAAAGGAAGACTTTAAAACAGCATCTTGGAGAAGACACAAGAAGAAAAATCTAACAGACTTGTCATCCTGAAAAAAAAAAAAAAAAGTGAAGACCATTCTTATGGACTGGAAGAAATGGAATTATATGGTCCTTGTTTGGGAAATAAAGACACTAGACTGAAAAAAAAATCAACAGAACCAAGCCTGTACTTCAGCAGAAAAAATAAATATTGGCAATATATAGGTCTGCAAATACTTTTGGTAGAGACAGTAGTATGCCTGAACAGTTTAAAGTTTGTTACTTTATGTCAAACTGCAGGAACTGGGAAAAAAAGGTTAAATGAGAAAGCACAAGGAAATAAACAATTGGAAAATTTTAATGAGTTTTGCAGTCCTTTAAAAAACATGAAAGACTGCTGGAGATTTACAAATGAACAAAGGCAAGATAGAAAAGGAAATCAGGTGCATGTTAGTGGAGATAAGAGCAGCATGCAGCCAAATAGCAAATACTTAATGAAAATTTTCGCCTCATTATGTTTAAACCTTGAAGAAAAACTTTGCTCTTTTACACTATCACAATTTGAAGGCTAAAAGTAAAATTGTGCTTTTAGACTTTAAATAGATCCTGACTCCCTAGCAATTTTAATTAGAATGTTTCTGTTTATACAAATGTGTCTTTAGGGAGATCATATGAAGAATAGAGTAAGTCTAGATGAATATATGGAATAATTTTGGTATCCATAACTTTTGTTTCCTTTGTCTGCCCAGGAGCAAAAGGACTCAAAAATGCATAAAATTAATATTTTTAAATTACCAGAATCCCTGTTTATTTAATACACTATTTGCATTTTCCTATTTTGTTCATATGCTAGTGCAAATAGCCATCTTAAATAGCATTGCAAGTACACAGAGCAGTATCTCAACAGAATGTAATTGTGAGAAGCAAATTCTAGCTGCAGTTAGACTGGAGTTTAAAAAGATAGGGTGTGAAGAGAGAGAGGGAAAAAAGGGGAGGGAGGGAGGAACGACGGAAGGAAGGAAGGAAGGAAGGAAGGAAGGAAGGAAGGAAGGAAGGAAGGAAGGAAGGAAGGAAGGAAGGAAGGAAGGAAGGAAGGAAGGAAGGAAGGAAGGAAGGAAGGAAGAAGAAGGAAGGAAGGAAGGAAGGAAGGAAGGAAGGAAGGAAGGAAGGAAGGAAGGAAGGAAGGAAGGAAGGAAGGAAGGAAGGAAGGAAGGAAGGAAGGAAGGAAGGAAGGAAGGAAGGAAGGAAGGAAGGAAGGAAGGAAGGAAGGAAGGAAGGAAAATCTTAGGAGGCTCTCTTTGTAATTTTGTGACAGAATGAGAATCTGAGATTAGCTTTATAGAGGAAACAGATATTGGAGCCCCCTTCCCTATTCACTCTGCCTGGTTTAATAGCCAAAGAGTAATTTATAATATACAATCCCAGGAGAATCTAGAAATACTTTCACTTGTCTCAGAGTTTTGTATTACTTGCCTAATAAATTATTTTAATCCTTCCCTCAGGCAAAGTGAGAAATTTGGCATATGGCAACTCTGTCTTTCCCTCCTCTACTACATTAAAGTAAAAATCTCACTCTGACTTACATGCAGTACTCTACCACTACAACTAATGAAACTGTGTCAGGAAAAGCCAAAGCATAATCTAATGCTACAGATGTTTTTCAGGAATGGTAGATTTCACAAACTTTCACTATTACCAGCTTTTATTGTGTTCTGAAAGTTCATGTATCTTTCCCCTGACTCCCTTTTTCTCTCGAGATACTTTATTGCAGGCTTGTAAAGAAGGTTCTGTTATGCTGCATAGGATTTTAGTTTATGGGGAGTGATCATATTTTTTATAATCTTGTCTCTTCTGACTCTTCAAGAAGAGGTAAATCACAAATTTGGCTCAAACAAGCAAGTACAGAAGGACATTTTAAATAAAAATAAAAATGCAAATTTTGCCAGGGACATCATTGTATCAATTCTTAAATAAAACTGATATTAAGAATCACTCAGCTGAAAAAAATACCTTCCAAGCTCATGCCAGGAGAGGCACAAAACCAGGATATAGAGGGTTGCTCTATTCATATGATTAGGCTGATTTTGGGACAATCTAAGAGACTGATTTGGAGGCAGCAGTCCTGAGAACCTCCTTTCCTCTTTAGCTTTCTCAGTGTCTATATAGCTTCAGGTTCTCACTTCTTTTTACTTTAGAAATCCAGAAAGGAAGACTATCCTTGTCTAATATAAGCAATTGCTCATTCTGTCTCCATGGAGGAAGAGTTGGAAGCTAGTGCTTTTTTCATTAATGTACTGAAGTAAATACAATCAAAACTCTGGAAAATTTCAGACTGTTTTCTCACAAGATAAATCAAACAGTCCTGGGAAAGGAATTCAGACTTATGGAGAGTCAAATAAACAATTTTTCATCTATTCTCAACACTCAGAATGAGAAAACTGTCACCACTTTAGATCATTTCCTTTGATGCCAGCAGCCCTGGCAGGACTAGAATATTTTGTTACCAGTGATAAACACTGCAAAAAATCCCACTGTGTGTATCACCTGAGGGTAGCAGAGCAGTCTGAGGTCCAATGAGAGTTGTCCTCGTTTCTCAGGTAAGACACCTCAGCTTCCAGCCTCTGAACCTGACACCCATGTTTTAAGCAAGCCAAAAACCACCTTGTCTCCCTGCAGCACTGAGAAGCATTCACTTCCCTCTACCAAAGCACCTACATTTCTAACTACAAAATAAATCCACTGAAGTCCAATGCTGCTCTCTTAAGTATGCATTTTATTAAACAAGCTCTGTGACATTAACAAAGCCAGTCAGGTGATGACCACTAACACACAGCAACAAAGATGATGGGACAAAATATATAGAGGACTGTTTGTGATACCCAAGGCATAGAAAAGGCTGCACACAGAGCAGTCATGCCCTCTCCTCTCAGAAGGGGCTACAGCCAAGCCAGCTGGATCCAGCAGCGCTGTTTCAGCCACCGATCCTCCTTCCAGCCAGCATATCCTTAAAACAGGAAAGAAAGGCTCTTGCAAAGTTGTCTTCTTCCTTTAAAGCCTCATCAGCTCCTTTTTACTGAGCACAAATGTGATTTTACTAATCCCATTGCTGAAGTGAACACGACACTTCTCCATTTCAGGAAGGTTTAAAACCTTGCTAAGAGCAAATAAAAATTAACTAAAACCACCAAGACATTCATGAGAATAAATTTTAAAAACACTCTCTTCCTACTGTAGGATCAAAATTGGGAAGCGTGAATGCTGCGGCTCAACATTGGTAATATTGTTAATACTTTTTCTTGACTTTCCATTCTCCTCTGGTTAAACAAATTAAATGGAAAACCTTGCATTTCTCACACTCCCCAGCGTGAGTCTGGGATTGTTTCCCCTGGCCTGACTCCTATATCAGTTCCTATTCAGAAAGCAGCTGGTCTCTGAATAGATTCAGAGCTGGTTATCTCCACACACAATATATCATAGTCGATCCATGTTTCAATTTTTTTTTTTTTCCCCAGGAAACAATTATTTCACTATTTGTCAGTCTTTCTCCAAGCCCTGACCCATAACTTTTGAAACGGTTGGCCAATTTTAATGAAATCTGGCAAAAAAGCACAAATCTTAAAGACATTAAATTCATATCATCTTTGTGCCAATCAATAGGTGAGGAGGAAAGATTTGGGGATACTCCTTTGGGTAGGTAGTAAAGCTCAACTCCCATTCAGACACTCCACCTGAATTTACAGTGGTGCCAGCCTCAGGTGGGCAACACGCTCCTTCCTCTCTGCCCCCTCGACAGAGAGCCAGGCAAGGATGCCAGGCATGCTGCTGAGGGACCCAGTGGGATCTGCAAAGGACTGGCAATGGGTGCACCGTGACTGCACCTCAGCCACTGCCTCAATTGGCAGCCAGACCCAGCAGGCTGGGCTTTCACCTACCACACCTTCACACAGCCCCTTCCACACAGCCCCACCACAGCAGTGACTTCAGACAGCGTTCTCCCAATGCCCAGCAGCACCAGGAACCAAGCATGGAAGGAAAGTCAACAGCAATAAAATGACCCATCCCCTTCTCTCCCTCCACCCCACCTCTCCTAAAATAATGCTGTTGACTCATCATTCCTATTCCTCCAGTCCTTTGGCACTCCCAACACAAGAGAACAAGACAAAAGCCCAAATTATTATTTTTTATTTTTGTTATTTTCCTAAATGACACTTTAAAAATTTTCCACAGAAAATACCATTTTTAGATACAATAACTCTCATTTTTACTTGAGAATTACAACTATGGTTACAGAAATGATGGCATGAGCAATTTTGAGCACCCTATTATTTAGTAGCAAAGTCCTGCTTTGATCCATCTCCCTGCTGACTTCAATGGAGCTACACTAGGTATAAATTAAAGCAAAATTCAGTCCATCAGCTCTACTTTAAGCTTCATGCATTCCATTTAAGCAATGCCTCCACCTTGATTTCACCTTGCTGTAGTCAGCAAAGGATGCTGATATAAAATGTGTCATGCTTTGTGTATCCACTCACTCTGCTTTCATGTTTAAGTTGTACTATTTTACATTACTATTAAAACTACATTTAGGCAAAAGTGAAAGAATGTAGAAAGAACATATAATCTCTTGTGCTCTCTGGAGAACAAGCTTCCATTAAGTTTTTCTCTGTCTCCCTGTTCACAAATAACAAAAACATGTATTTTCAAGTCAAAAACAAACACCAAACTAAAATCTCTATTAAAAGGAGCACAGTAACTCATTCTAACATTTTCCTCCAGAATGAATAAATAAAGTGGTATTTCTCCAGCATGCAGGAACCTACATTTCAAAAAAGGAAAAAAATTTTAAAAGGGAAAAAAAATGTATACTGAGATCATCAATCACAGTAGCAGGAATTAGATGTCCAACTCCCTAGATGCCAATAACAATTCCAGCAATATTACATTCATTAGTCATTGTTTGCTTGTGAAGAGGTAAAAAGGCTGTAGTGTGCCTGTCTCTTCTCTCATTGCTGTGAAAGGGAATAGCACAAACGTTGTATCACCAGGTAAAGCCACGGCCACATGGATGGGTTTTCCTCTCACAGGGAGGTTAAGGCTCCATCTGCCCTTGAAGATTCCTTTCTTGGTTACAACAACAACATCAAAAAAACCCCAACAAATCATGTAACACTGTGTATTGAAGTTATTTGTGACACTTTTTTTGCTCTCAAATATCACCCTCTAAACAGGCTCTATTCATCTCACAAAACTTGGGCATCCAGAAACTCAATTTCTTGGCCTTGACAGAGACATAAAATTTAAATAAAATTATTAAAAAAAAAAAAAAAAAAGGGAGAAGAGGCATAGCTATACCTTCAAAATAATGTACTTTAACAAGCATTGTGTGCAAGTTTGGTGTCACACTGAAGTTCTGAAATTGGAAAAAATAATCCTAACCTTTCAGATAAAGTTATACTCAGATCTGTAACTTTAAATACTTCTACCATATTAAGCTACATAAAATACAATTAGTTAATGGGTTTACATATCAATAAAATAGTATTTTAAAATGCAGGTTGATGAAATGTGACTTAGAAGACTTCACAACTTTTTCTCAAACTTTAATCAGACCACCTTCCCAAATACAGCAAATACAACCAGTTATGTCAGCTACTGAACATGAAAACTTTAGTACTTTTACAAAGCACTTCAGTCTATCTATTTAACTGGCCAATTTGAGGAGCCACCAAATGTCCATCTCTTCTGAACTTAAGCATCACTGACAACAATTATCATGCTCATTTCCAATGGGAGAACCAGGGGCTCATGGTAGTTTTAGTTTTGCTCAAGGAATCTCTTCAGAAGTGACCAATGAGTTTTAGAGGTGTCAGTGCAAGGTCATGACAGCCTACTCCAAATAAAGGCTTTCCTTTCATCACTTTAAAACATGTTGTCTAGACACTGTTTTTATTTCTGCACTTGCAAAAGGCTTGCCTCTGGAAAATACTTAGGACAGGCAGCCTCCCATTGAAGCAAAATACATTTGCTGTTCTACAGATAATTCACTTAAGCCACCAAGCTTCACATTTTACACAGGGCCTACCTGCCAGCAAAATTATATATATATACATATATATACACACATGTACATACCTGTTTGAACAAATAAAAACACTTACTGACACCTGGAAGGAAACATGGTTATGAAGGCAGGAAGGGCACTTTAAGCATGCACTATTAAACAACAGTTTATCCAAATGTTCTTATTTACATACCAAAATAAAGGATGACAGAATCATATCTTCCATTTATGGCAGTCCAATAACATTTTATCTACTGCAACTATTCCCATGTAAGGATATGGACATCACTCCAGTCACATCACAGCTGAAGGTACAGTCCATGCCTTGGCTACATTTTGGTCTTGCAACTACAGCATTTCATGCTGCAGCTTAGCTGAAGCCACATATGCTGTTATTGATGAAGCATAAAACCTCTGCAATGCTGGCACCATTTCTCTGCTGCTCCACAACAGAGTGGACATTACTAGTGCTGCTCCTAGGCGTAGTAATTTTGCCTTTTTTAGAAAAATCCCATAATAGTAAGCACCAGAAAATCTGAAGCTTTGTCCAGCTAGAGACAATATAAGTATAGTGTTTATGCACAGGGAGAAAAAAAATGAAATATGCATCAGGCAATGCACATTCATACCACAAATCAATTCAGCATCCACAGTTCTGGGGTTTATTGTGCCATAATAAACAACATATCAATAAACTACACACTAAAAGATAATAAACCTCAGAGAATGAAGCCACAGCCGTAACACAGATGGTGCAAGGCACAGACATGGTAACACATATGTAGAGGAAGAAGTGAGCAATTCATCCAGGACAGATCTCTTTTTGGTGTTGGGCAGCTTTAAAGCTTTTCCTATCCAGGAATCTGATCAGGCATTTCAGTTATTCCCAGTGAAAAGCCTTAATTTTTACTAGAAAACTCAGAATGTTACTAAAGAGATCCCCTTTCTGTGTACCCTTATCTGTAAAAGACCAGAGAGGTTAAAGAGGAGTGGCACCATTGTAAGCTCAATACTGACAGCAATACTTTTCTTTGAGAGCACAGAATTTTGCAACAGAGCTCATCACAGAGGAAGGGCATCTCCTACCACTACCAAACTTGCTCAGATTAATCCTTGACTCCCATGCAAAGAGAACTTTTATTTTCTTGCTTACTTTATTAACCCAGCTGTCACCTGGATTTCAGATACTTCATAAATTCAGATTCATTATCAGCATACATAGCATGAACAAAGTTTTTGAGGAAAAAAACCTACACAAAGAAAGTGTTTCACTGAAAAATAAAAACTAGAAAACATCAACTAACCTGTCAAGTTCAGTTACTGCTTTTATCAATTATGGTATGAACTGACCTCAAGAGAATTTAAGTCTATGAACACTCATAGAATCAGTTGGGCATGTTGGCCATTTTGAATTTGATGCCTGTAGCAGGCATCCATAGAATAAGATTTCTGCAACATTGTCTAAAAAAGAAAGAGTAAGCTTTTGCCAGTTCTTTATTTTTACTTATGCTACTACTGGTAACAGCACTTCCAAATATATCAAGAGTATTTTATTCCTAATAAGGAACACAATTTCTGCTTCAGGTGTGGCATAATCATGCCACTTATGGCCCCAGGTAGTCAAAAATGAGACAAAACCTGAGACAAAAGTACGTTTACCTGAAATCACAAGTTGTGTGGCTTGCTGACATGACAGCAATGGCTGAAATGGGTCTGCCCAGCTTCAAGAGTTGATCTCATACTCAGGGACAAAAAGCAAGCCTAGAGCTAGAAAGAGGAAAAAAAAAACACCTTCCCAGTCCCCAGTAGCCCACAGAGCACCCACATTCTGGGCCACAAGCATCATTCCTGAATTTTGTGACTTGTATGTTCATGTATTTGTCCAGCCTGCAGCCATGTAACAATTTGTTTCCACAATATCATATATATCTTGTTTCTGTTTATCTCATCTCTTGGAATTTCCTTTGCAATTTAAATATTGCTTGAAGTTTAGGAACAGCAGCCGAAACTACATCTGCCATCGACCTTATTTAAAAGATATCAGGAAACTTGCTAAGACTTCTTTACACTTAAAAAAAAAATGTAAAAATTATTTTTAAAATATATATATAAAAGTTAGACATTTTTGGGAAGAACCGGGTCGTCCACAGCAGAGCAGCACTATGGGGGGACTGCCACACCAGGTTGGGTGAACAAGGGGGAAGGAAAACTGGGGGGGATGCAGTACTGGTTTTGTCCACAAGGGGGCAGTACTGCAGGGGAGGGGGCGGCTGCGGTACTGGTTTTGTCCAAAATGGGGCAGCGAAACTGATGGGGGGCTGCAGTCCTGGGTTTGTCCACAAAAGGGCAGCACTACTGGGAGGGATGTAGTACCGGTTTTGTCCACAAGGGGGGCAGCAATTTAGGGAGGGGTGCAGTACCACCATTGTCCACAAGGGGGCAGCACTCCTGGGGGGAGGCTGCATTACTGCTTTTGTTCACAATGGGGCAGCACTACTCGGGGGGGAGTTGCAGTACTGGTTTTGTCCACAAGGGGGCAGCACTGGAGGGAGGGGCCTGCAGTACCACCATTGTTCACAAGGGGGGAGCAATACTGGTGGGGGGGTCTTTAGTACCAGCTTCGTCCACAAGGGGGCAGAACTACTGGAGGGGGGGGTGCTAGGCTGGATTTTCCCACAAGGGGGCAGCACTGGAGGGGAACAAGGGGGTGGGTCTGCAGTACCGCCATTGTCCACCAGGAGGCAGCACAACTTGGGGGGGGGGGTGTTGTACTAGTTTTGTCCACAAAAGGGCAGCAGATTGTGGGGGGTGCAGTTCTGGTTTAGTCCACAAGGCAGCAGCACTACTGAGGGGGCATGCAGTACCGGTTTTGTCCACAAGGGAGCAACACTACTGAGAAGGTGCAGTATTGGTTTTATCCACAAGGGGGCAGCACTTCTCAGGGGGTGCAGTACCAGTTTTATCCGCAATAGGGGCAGCACTTCTCGGAGGGCTGCAGTACCAATTTTGTCCACAATGGGGCAGCAGTTTTGGCTGAGGCTGCAGTGCCGATTTTCTCCACAAGGGGAACAGCACTACCGGGGTGGGGGGGGGGGGCACTGCTTTACCTGTTTTGTCCACAAGGGGGCAGCACTACTGGCGGGGGCAGGTGCAGTACCAGTTTTGTCCACACGGCAGCAGCACTTCTATGGGGATGCAGTACCGATTATTTCCACAAGGGGGCAGCACTATCAGGGAAGGGTGCAGTAGCAGTTTTTTTCACATGGGGGCAGCACTACTTGGGGGTGGAGGGGCTTCTGTAGCAGTTTTGTCCAACCAAGGACAGCACTACTGGAGAGGGCTGCAGTGCCTGTTTTGTCCACCAGAGGGCAGCACTAGTAAGGGGGTGGCTGCAAAACTGGTTATGGCCACATGGGCGCAGCACTACTGGCAGAGGGCTGCAGTACCAGCCTTGTCCACTAGGAGGCAGCACTACAGGCAGACAGTTGCAGTACCACGTTTTGTTCACAAGGCATCTGCACTCCTGGTGTGGGGGTTGCAGTACCTAGTTTTGTCCAGAAGGGGGCAGTACTCCTTGGGGGGGAGGCAGGAGGAGGGCGGGGTTGGTGCTACAGTACTGGCTTTTGTCTAAACGCAGGCAGCACTACTCGGGGGGCAGGGGCTGCAATACAGGGTTGTGTCCCCAAGGGGGCAGCACCACTGTGAGGTTAATAAACCTCCAGTGCTATTGGCACCTTCTTTGTTGGGTTATCTTCTAAATTGAGCAAAGAAGCAAATTGTTGCTAAAAGGTTATTTATCACAAAGCACATCTTATTACAAAGCACATCAGTCTCAAAATCAAGCAAAAAACAATGGCAAAAACTTTAGCAACAGCAAAAGCAAATGGCAATAGCGCTGGCAATAAGCAAATGGCTGAAAGCAAATGGCTAAAAGCCCTGGCAACAGCCTGGCTAAAACCACCAACTCTCCCCAATACGTACTCTTATATAGCATTTTCTTGACAAGCTAAGATGCAAACATGGACCACCACTCCCTAATCTATTAGAATTCTAGTTTCTTAATATGCCAGGTTATGTATAAACTACGCATACAACCTATCTTGTTGTATCTGAAAAATTCAAGCAATATTCTTACTATAGCTCTATTATGTCTAAATACTGTCTACAACTGTGGTCCTGGAGTCTCTACTGAAAATATCAGTATGTTTTTCAATCTTCAGTAGAACTCGCACTGCCATTCTGGCATTTGAACCCTTACACTTACTAAAAGCACTAGAGCTCATACTAAAACTTACTTACTGACTCACTTACTTATCCTAAAACTTACATGTGAGTGGCTTAACATACTTCAATCCATCCGAAGGCTTTAATTCAATTCCTGCACTTTGATTCCTCCCTGAAGGATTCAGAGAATCCCCCAACTCACTGATTTCAACAATTAACAAAGTCAAGTGATGACCGCTAACACACAGCAACAAAGACGATGGGACAACATATATACAGAACTGTGTCCTGGTTTGAAAGACAGGTATCTGCCAATAAAGGCAGAAGCTTTTCTTTGAAATGGAGAATGTAAACTCCCTCCCTCCAAATTATTATAAATTTGAAATTAAGGGGCTCTCAGGCAAAGATATACGAATTAGGAATAACAGTTCTTTACTGGGAAAACTAAAATAGAAATACAGTATTACAAAAAACAATCTCAGGGTGTTGGTAGCAGTCCCATTAAATGGTGGCTACAGTCTCCCTGCAGTGGCAGATGTGGTTCAGCTGAAGCAGTGCTCCTGCAGAAGGGTGTAGCCTTCCTCCAAAAGTCCAGGGATGATGTAGAAAGGTCCGGCTTCTCCTCTGGAATCCAGCAGAAAAGAAAGGAACTTGCTTTCAAAAGCTCCATCTAAGTAGGAGAGGCTTGGTTCCTCCCCCTGGCTGGAGCATCTCTCAATGGGATGATGTAATTTTATCAGTCATACAGTGGGACTTAATAGCCCAGCAGCAGATGATATCTTCCCGGTTGTGGAAAAGATAAAGGTGATTGCCCCATCTTGTTTTAAAGATGGCCCATTAGCAGATGGTATGTGCCACGGAGATAAGGAATCACTACCCCACCTGGTTTTAACAGACGGTGATAGAATACACATTTCTGGCTACATCAGCCCAACACAGACTGTTTGTGATACCCAAGGCACAGAAAAGGCTGCACACAGAGCAGTCGTGCCCCTCTCCTCTCAGAAGGGGCTACAGCCAAGCCGGCTGGATCCAGCAGCGCTGCTTCAGCCACCAATCCTCCTTCCAGCCAGCATATCCCTTGTTGGGGGTTGAGGTTTGTTCCCTTACTGTTTTTTTCACCTCTCTGGAGAATTTTTCCCATTATTATGCTAAGAAAGCCTGCCGGGCTGCACCCAAGCTCTTCACAGCTCAAGACAAAGGGATGGGTGGGGGCTGTCTCCTTTCTTTCGCTCGCCCCGGGGTCGGAGGGAGGGTCCGGGGCTGCTCACTGCTAGCCTGTGCGCCAGCCCCACGCCGGGAGCCAGGTTCTCTGCTGTGGAACACTGCACTGCCACCTTCTCCAATCCAGCCTCATACCTCCGGGCACACAGCCGAGCACCAGGACACACACAGTGAGCGAGGAGACCTTCCTCCATCCTCCTCCCACCTGGGACACTTGGCTGCCGCCTTCCCCCCGCCCCACCCGTTCCCCCTGCCACCTCCGCAGCTGCGCGGGCCCTGCCCCGCTCTCCACCGGGACCGAGCATCGGAAAAGAGTGCGGCTGAGAAGGGGCTGGAGCTGAGTTATTTCTTCTCTTTGTTGTTAATTTTCATAGCTGCTGTTGTTTTTGTTTGGTTAGATGTATTAGTAAAGAGCAGTTATTCCTACCCCCATATCCCTGCCTGAGAGTCTCTGATTCAAAAAATTCAGAGGGCTTACATTCTCCATCTCGGGAGGAGTTCCTGCCTTTCTTGGTAAAATACCTGTCCTTCAAACCAGGACATCCTTAAAACAGGAAAGAAAGGCTCTTGCAAAGTTGTCTTCTTCCTTTAAAGCCCCATCAGCTCCTTTTTACTGAGCACAAATGTGATTTTACTAATCCCATTGCTGAAGTGAACACGACACTTCTCCATTTCAGGAAGGTTTAAAACCTTGCTAAGAGCAAATAAAAGCTAACTAAAACCACCAAGACATTCATGAGAATAAATTTTAAAAACGCTCTCTTCCTACTGTAGGATCAAAATTGGGAAGCGTGAATGTTGCGGCTCAACATTGGTAATATTGTTAATACTTTTTCTTCACTTTCCATTCTCCTCTGGTTAAACAAATTAAATGGAAAATCTTACATTTCTCACACTCCCCAGCGTGAGTCTGGGATTGTTTCCCCTTGCCTGACTCCTATATCAGTTCCTATTCAGAAAGCAGCTGGTCTCTGAATAGATTCAGAGCTGGTTATCTCCACACACAATATATCATAGTCGATCCATGTTTCAATTTTTTTTTTTTCCCCAGGAAACAATTATTTCACTATTTGTCAGTCTTTCTCCAAGCCCTGCCCCATAACTTTTGAAACGGTTGGCCAATTTTAATGAAATCTGGCAAAAAAGCACAAATCTTAAAGACATTAAATTCATATCATCTTTGTGCCAATCAATAGGTGAGGAGGAAAGATTTTGAGCAAGCATTATTATTTCTGCTGTTTCATTGAAGATTTTTTTTCCTCACATTTCCACGCTCTTCAGTACGAGCCCAAGGGCCGTCCTTGAAGTGCAATAGCCTGGGGATACTCCTTTGGGCAGGTAACAAGGATGCCAGGCATGCTGCTGAGGGACCCAGTGGGATCTGCAAAGGACTGGCAATGGGTGCACCGTGACTGCACCTCAGCCACTGCCTCAATTGGCAGCCAGACCCAGCAGGCTGGGCTTTCACCTACCACACCTTCACACAGCCCCTTCCACACAGCCCCACCACAGCAGTGACTTCAGACAGCGTTCTCCCAATGCCCAGCAGCACCAGGAACCAAGCATGGAAGGAAAGTCAACAGCAATAAAATGACCCATCCCCTTCTCTCCCTCCACCCCACCTCCCCTACAATAATGCTGTTGAAATGTGACTCATCATTCCTATTCTTCCACTCCTTTGGCACCCCCAACACAAGAGAACAAGAAAAAATCCAAAATAATGGTTTTTAAATTTTGTTATTTTCCTAAACGACACTTTAAAAATTTTCCACAGAAAATACTATTTTTGCGCTAGATATAATAACTCTCATTTTTACTTGAGAATTACAACTAAGGTTACAGAAATGATGGCATGAGCAATTTTGAGCACCCTATTATTTAGTAGCAAAGTCCTGCTTTGATCCATCTCCCTGCTGATTTAAATGGAACTACACTAGGTATAGAATGTTCTCTGCATGTTGTTGTTAAGCAATATGGAAGGTGGGGGGTAGGAGGGAGTGACCTGGAATTATTATTCCAAATTTCTTTTTTCTCTGTGTTATTAATAAATTTCTTCTTTATACTCTTTTAAGTTTTAGGCCTGCTTTGTTTTTTCTCCTAAATCCTATCTCCAAGAAAAATTGAGTATATTAAAATTGGCAAACCCAAATCAAACCACGACAGTAGACATCCATGGAAAAGATTTCTGCAACATTGTCTAAAAAAGAAAGAGTAAGCTTCTGCCAGTTCTTTATTTTTACTTATGCTACTACTAGTTACAGTATTTACAAATATATCAGAGTATTTTATTCCTAATAAGGAACACAATTTCTGCTTCAGGTGTGGCATAATCATGCCACTTATGGCCCCAGGTAGTCAAAAATGAGACAAAACCTGAGACAAAAGTAGGTTTACCTGAAATCACAAGTTGTGTGGCTTGCTGACATGACAGCAATGGCTGAAATGGGTCTGCCCAGTCTTAAGAGTTGATCTCATATTCAGGGACAAAAAGCAAACCTAGAGCTAGAAAGAGGAAAAAAAAAACACCTTCCCAGTCCCCAGTAGCCCACAGAGCACCCACATTCTGGGCCACAAGCATCATTCCTGAATTTTGTGACTTGTATGTTCAGGTGTTTGTCCAGCCTGCAGCCATGTAACAATTTGTTTCCACAATATAATATATATCTCGTTTCTGTTTGTCTCATACCTTAGTATTTCGTCTGTAATTTAAATATTGCTTGAAGTTTAGGAACTGCCGCTGGAACTACATCTGTTATCTACTTTACTTAGAAGATATTAGGAAACTTGCCAAGACTTCTTGTATTAAATATATGTAAAAAAATATTTACAAGTTAGACTGTCCTAAAAGAGAATGCAAAAGCAGCTGTAGTCAAAACCAGTTTGTAAACACATATAGCAGGGCCTACAGATTAAATTGTATCACACAGCACCAGACCCAGACACTTCAAACAACTCCAAGGATGGTGACTCCACCACTTCACTGGGCAACCCACTGCAATGCCTGACCACCCAAACATGAAAAGTATGTTTTCAATAGGTAATCTGAATCTTCCTTGCCTCAGCACATTGGACAGTTGTGACAGTAACACTGACACATGAAAAGAAACGGCTAACAAGGTAACCAGAAGACAAGTATGGGTTAAAAACATTTCTTTTACAAGAGCACATAACAGTACAGTGATATGTAAAGCCAGCTGGGTTAAATTCAAGTAATTTATCATCTTCCAGACGCCTCCTCCAGGGGTGCGGCGGCAGCGGCCCCTGAGGCCGGACGGGGCGGGAGGGGAGGCAGTGCCCGTTATCAGCCAGGAACAGCCCACGGCCGTCCCGGGCAGCGCCCGCCGACCCCGACCCAACCCCGATCCGCTGCCCGTGACCCCGCGCGGCCCCGCCCCGCGCCGGCCCAGCCCCGCCCCGCGCCTCAGGGAGGAAGCGCGCGGCGCCGCCCGCACCGTGATGGCGGCGGGCGCAGGAAGGGGCGGGCCGCAGGGCGGGGCCGCGGCTCGCCGCCGGGAGCGCAGCAGCGGCGCGGGGCGGCCGGGCAGAGGGGCGCGCCCGCAGTGCCTGCAGCGCCCAGCGGCGGCCGCACCGCGCGGGGAACGTGGGCGCGGCGGGCGGGGGCCGAGCGCCGCCGTGGCCGCTCCTTTCCCCTCTCGGCCCGGCGGATCGGGGCCGCACCGGCCCGGGGCCGCGAGCGGCTCCGCCCCCTCCGCCCCTGTGCAGGGCCCGCGGCGGCTGCGCGCGGCCCCGCCAGTGCTCGTCCCGCGCCGATGGCGCCGCTCTCGGCGGCGGCGCCTCCGCCTCCCCGCGCCGCGCGCCGCTTCCTCCCGCCGTCCCCTTCCGCTTCCGGGGTCAGCGCCGCCGCTGCTCGCTGAGCAGCCCCGTCCTGGGGCCCGGCCGGCACCGCCGGCAGCAGCCGCCGCCCCGCCGCCCCCATGGCCACCAACCCCAGCCCCCGCCGCCCCTCCGCCGCCCCCTCAGCAGCCGCCGCCGCTGCCGGGGGCCGGGGCCGGTGCGGGGGCGGCACGGCCGAGCCCGAGCTGGTCTCCATGATCGTTAACCACCTCAAGAGCCAGGGGCTCTTCGACCAGTTCCGCCGCGACTGCTTGGCCGACGTGGACACCAAGGTGCGGGCGGGCGGGACCGGCGGCTCGGGGTCCCAGCGCCCCGGGCCCTGGCGGGTCAGGGACAGGACGGGCCCGGCGCGGGCAGCGCGCTCGGCGGTGCGGAGCGGAGCGGCCGCAGGGCCCGCGCGGGGCTCCGCTGCGCTCGCAGCCGCGGGGCGAAGCCGGAGCGCCGTGCTCGGCGGGCAGCGCGGGCTGGCCGGCCTCGCACGCACGGTCATAACACCCGGTTCGCGCAGGGTCTGGCGGGACAGCGTTTAACGCGCTGCCATGGCCGCAGGACAGCGGCTGCGCCTTCCGGGCACCGGAGGGGGTCGAACAGGGCTTCCACCTTACCAGCCTGGTCTCCGGGAGGAGAACCATCCACTTACACGATCCCTCCAGTCCAACCTCTCTGCTGTTGCTTTCTAGCCTGCCTACCAGAATTTGAGACAGCGCGTTGACAACTTTGTTTCCAATCATTTGGCCACTCATACCTGGAGTCCTCATCTCAACAAGAACCAGCTGAGAAATAACATTAGACAGCAGGTTCTCAAGTAAGTGACAGCTATGGGGTTTCTCTGAACATACTTATGTACTATGATAGGTGATAAAGGCTCTGGGTCAGTGTAAAATGGGCTTCTTTCTTCAAAGAAACTTGTGAAGAAGCTGTGTTGTTTTCCCTTCTCAGTGCTATGACTTGAGGCAGTAACTCGCCATCAGTATTAGTCAGAATTGGACTGCAGATGTTTTTTGATCTCATCCAAGTTTATGCAGGGGTGGAAACCTTGATTTTTGACTTGAGATGTAACCTCATAGCTAAAGGCTACCTTTACTTTTTCTTTTAAGGGAGTATTAATAAAGTTGCAATTATAATTTTTAGAACTAAGAAGCAGGATTTCGTAAACTAAACTCTGCAGAGTATAAAGCTAAAGTCACAAAACAGAAAAATGGAGTTAAATCTAATTGGACAGAGAAGGGGTTTTAGGAACTGCTGTTATGTTAAAATTATGTCAGACACTTTAACCTAATATCACATTATTTCATTAAAGTTTCTTCAGTCTTCCCAAATCTTAGACTCATGAGAAACATTAGGAAATTTTTTCAAAGTACCGTACATTTGGCCATTAAATTGGGTCAAACCAATTTTGTTTGGGTTTGTTTGGAACAAACTTAATCAGTTGTGCTGTGGTGGTACCATTGATAGCTTGTACTGAGGAATGTTTGGTTTGTAGGGAGGAGAGCAGTTATTCTTTCTTGTTAAAGAAGCAGTGAGGACAAGAAATATCATATGGCAAAAAAAACTACAGGGGTCTAAATTGATAAGCTGTGGGTTTTCTATTTTATTTTACTGAAGATTAAGTGTGTCCTATAGAGCTGCAGAACTTGCCACATTTTACTGGGCAGAAAGTAACTTAGGGTAGTGATGAGTGGTTTAGTAGTTATTTATGCCACATGCCTTTTATAATTCATCTCTTTTCTGATATTGTAATTGATAATACAAGGTTTCTTCTAAATTTTTTCCAAAATATGTTTTTTGCAGTTAGATAACACTTGTAAGTGTAACCACTAATGATGTAACAACAGGTTGCTTGTACTAATTCCATGTGCTTGGATTGTTCTGTTTCTCTAGCACATTTTTTCTTACACGTAAGGCACAGGCTAAATGCATAGCTGTGGGAATGTTCAGAAAACACTGATGCTTCATTGGAGCACATTTAAATGATCGTATTTCATTAGTACATTCTTGAAAACTAAATTTTCATACTAATTCATGTAACTTTGTTCCAGGTCTGGAATGTTGGAATCGGGAATTGACAGAATTATTTCTCAGGTTGTGGACCCAAAGATCAACCACACATTCAGACCTCAGGTGGAAAAAGCTGTCCATGAATTTTTAGCCACATTGAATCACAAAGAGGAGGCAGGCCCCAGTACATCTCCAAGTGAGGAGAAAGCAGATGCTTCTGTTACAGTACAAGGTATTCTACCATTTCTCTGAGCGGTCTATTAACAAAAGAATGGGATTTGAGAGAGCAGAATCATTGAATAGATTTTCTGCTACCATAATGCTGTTAGTATCAGTATTAGCAAGCTTCTGGCAGCATGCCAGAACACTTGCCTCTTACTCTAGGTATAAAGGTAGAAAGCAAAAGAGATGTCATGCTGTTAGGACTATGTCAGTCTTTCACTTCTGCTTGTGATTGAGGGATCAGTTTACTGTGGGGAGAAAAGTTGGTCTCAGTATTACAGAATCAGATAAGACATAGCTGTAAGGGAAGCATGATGCAACGTTTTTGTCTGCCAGTAGAGACAAAAAAATTACTTAAGAGACAGTGTTCTTTGCAGTTGCTGTAGGCCATAAAATCTGGATGGCTAAGGTCCTAATATTACCTGTATCAACTTCTAAACACTCCTGCAGGTAATTGTCCATTCTTTCCTGTTCTAAGATCTCCACAGCCATCTATCTGTTTGTAACCTTTATTTAAATCCAAGCCTTTTTCCTCTGAGGCCCATTTCCTTTAAAATGGATTAAAAAGCCAGCTGCAGTTCTTAATGCTAGTCCAGTTAATTCCATCTTCAGAGCTGGTTCTAAAATGATGGAAAAGTGATAAAGTATTTCTGATAGTCCTGTTGTTATATAGTCCATATGCTGAGTTGATTTTCCATGCCATTTATGGAAATACTAGAAGTGTGAGCTACCAACCTTCTCCTGCAGTATATATGTTGTATGTTATATATGTACATATTTTATCCAGAGTCGTCACCCTACTTAGGATGTTGGTAAAGTTGAACTGTGTTCAAATGTCCTTTCCATTGACAATCCTGAGTTTCTCTAGGTAGACCTCAGGAACAGTGGTGCAAAGCAAAATTAATCTCTTAATTTGCTTGCTGCAGGAAGGCAGTGTCTTTGAGATTTTTTTGTTAAGTTCTTTTTTTTTTAACCAAAATCTCTTAAAGCAAAATTAGTCAAATATTTTAGTTAACTATACATATTTTGTAGAGAGTGCTTATTCTGTTTCTTTTCACTTGTTTAACCTTCTATCTGAACAGAGTTATGGGAACTAGGGTGAAGTAAAACTCTGTTCTTTCTTACTATTCAAGGTGTCTCTGCTGCAACTCCAAGTGCTAATGTAGCTAGTGATGCAATGTCAATTTTGGAAACAATAACTTCTCTTAACCAAGAAGCAAGTGCTGCCAGGGCTTCAACAGAGACCTCAAATCCCAAGAACAATGATAAAGTTGCAAAAAAACTCTCATCTCAGCAGAGTGTGGATGGTAGCACTGAGAAAGAGAGAAATGCAGAGGACTTGCCAGACAGAGAGAAAGCAAATTGTGACCTTTCTGGAGAAGGGGCTGACACACTTGCAAAATGTGAAGATTTAAATGAGCTTTCCTGCCAAAGTGAAGAAATGAAAAATTCAGCAAGGGATGTTAATACTTTGACTTTTACAAGTAAAGATATTCAACAGGAAAGTGAAGATGTAAAGAGTAAATTATTGGATAAATCTGACAAGAAACCAGAGAGCAGTGAAAAAAGTGAAAGAAGAAAAGAAAAGAAGGAAAAGCTTGACAAGAAGTCTGATCATTCAAAGAAAAGCGATGATACTACAAAGTCGAAAGAAGAAAAGCAAGCAAAAGAGTCGGAACCAATGAAACAGTTAATTTCAGAAAAAACTAGCAATAAACATAAAACTGCTGAAAGCACAAAAGAAGGTATGGTGTGGGCAATGCTCTTTCTGAAAATATGCGTAATGAGTGAGATCTTTATCAGTATATTTGGAACGTAAGTTTTCTGCTAGTTCTGGCAAACTGGTCTGCTAGTGAAAATTGGACTTGATCCATCTCTCTTAACTGAGGTACCTGAATTAGGAGTCAGAAGACCTTTGTTTCCTCGGGTGTGTGATGGGTCATCTTAATCTGGCAAGTTCTCTCAACAATTTTAGTACTCATTTAAAGTTTGTAGTTCTACCTCAAGAGTGATTTTTGTTTTGAAAAAAACAGACTTAGCCTGGTTATTTCATTATAGTGTTATAATTTTGTTTTCTTCTTATTCTAAATGTAGTTTTGTTCTCACTGACAGTATCGATGTTTTGGTAGGAAAAGTTTCACAAACTCAGTACGCTGCCTTACAGCTCTTTGTTTTTACTTTTTCCTTTGCAAGAAAATATGTTAATAGATTCAGATATGGATGTACTCAGTGACATCACGGTCAGCTCTGTCCATACCAGTGACCTTTCTTCCTTTGAAGAGGAAAGCGAAGAGGAGCCTGTAATTTCTGACAGTACTGAAGAGGGGGAGATCACATCAGGTGGTAAAATAATTACACTCTTAACTGGCAATAAGGAGTATGTAATGCGTTTGTTGAGTGTACTGTGTCATAAATTTGAGAGTTTGCAATATTGTACCTACGAGAGACTACGAGAGAATGTGAACTGGATAGTATTTGTGCAGTTGCAAAAGATGAGTAGTGGATATTTTGAATATTTGTATTCATGTAATATAGTTTGGTATGTTCTAAATAGAAATATTTTTTATGCTCCGGTATTACATAGATGACAAAAGCACTTAATGATGAATGTCACTGTTCTGCGAGGTTTCTTCCCCTCCTGTCTGCCATGAACTTTGTATAACACTGGAGTGCTTTGTGATCCCAGGGTAGTGGGTTTAGCTGACTTTGTAGATCAGATTGGGTTTAGAGCTTTAAGATTCAGGAACTTGGCCACAGTAGAAAGAGCAGGAATGGATCTAGCTTTAAAAGTTCGGAAACACCAAGTCGTTTCATTTTGACTGCGTTGCCTTTTTGTGTTCTCCCTGTCTAGTACAGACTTCAGATTCTGATTTCTGCAGCTAAAACTTTCCACTTTATAATGCAGGATGCCTCAGTACCTCAATGAGCTGTCTCTAGTATGCTCACATCTTACCTTTTCTGCTCTAAAAATATAATTTAGAAGCACAGAATCACTTGTATATTCTCTGGCTTTCATCTTACCTTTGAAACATGACAGATTGTGTTCAGTTATGACTAAGTATTTATGAAATGAAAGCAAGCCTTAAGTACGTTTCAGGAATACAAATAATTTGTACAGTATTGCACTATTTCTAGTAAATCCTGATAAAATTGAAATAGATTTATTTATTTTTATTTGATTAATGCTTAGATATGTGTAACTAACAGTGTGTTTTGTGCATGTATTTCAGTAAGCCAGCTAGTTTTTATGTACTCAACTAACGTACCAATATTTTTTATGTGGGAAGAATTATAATTTAATACATAGCAGAAATTATATTGACTTCTCATGCTAGCTACTGAATACTATATGTAAAGGGGCAGTGGGATTACAGGCAAAAAGGGTAAGCCTAGTTGTTGTGTCCTGGTTTATTACTGAGTTTTGTGTCATGTAATTTTTTTGCTGAATGGCGTACACAAACACATCAATGCACTTTTGATTTTCTTCAGAATCTAGTGATATTTTGATGCTTAAAGGATTTATTTTTTTTAACTGTTTATGCTTTTAGAGTAAATAATTGTTGATACATTTTGAGTAGCTTTGTCTTCTCAAAAGTTATGATGAAAGCACTGCCCTAATTTATCAATATATCTGTAGATGAAGAGGATAAAAGCAGTCAAAGTAAGACGAAGCCCCATGCGAATGAGCTGAGTGATGGCAAAGCAAAGCCTGTTCGTCATGCTTATGTCCGCAAGCCTTTCCTCTACTCCAAATACTTCAGTGATTCTGACGATGAACGAACTGTAGAGCAGCGCCGTCAGTCCATTGTAAGTGAGGGTTTGGTACTGCTCACCTTCTGGCCCCCAAACTTTTCAGAGCAGAAATGCCACTTCTGGTTTGGTGGTGGTTTGTGCAAGAGAGAGTCTTCAGCTTCTTCTCCCTTCAGAGTTTTTTTCCCCTTGTACTACAGCTGCCCTTTCTTCAGGTTTCAATCGGTATGGTGTGATCTGTTCTCACAGCAGTCTGCTCTGCTGGTTATAGTTTGAAGGCTTCTATCAGTGAAAACAATGACAGTTTTCTATCTTCTTCCCCTTTCCCCAAATGCAGGAACAATTTGAATGAGAAAAGTAGCCTGTATCTATCTGCAGCCTTCCTTCAGTGGGGTTTTTAGTAGATCAGGCTTGTGTTGAGTACTGCAGACTACTTCATTACCCCAGCTCTTTACAAAGGTAGTCCTTGCTGACCATGAAATCAGTAGTTTGTAGCAAGTCTGCAGCCGCTGAGAATGGAAACAGAGTTTTAAGCATGTACACACTGTTCTGTGGCAGAAGGGCCTGCACAGAGAAGAGGGAGCAGCAGTTCTTCTAGATTTTCTCTGTTGGCCAGATGTATATATTTATATTTATATTTATATTTATATTTATATTTATATTTATATTTATATTTATATTTATATTTATATTTATATATAATAAATATGTTATGTATATATTGTATATAAATACAATATAAACATAGGTTCTTTGAGAAGGTTGCATAGCTTCTGTCTGCAGTGTTAAGCAGCAAGGAAATTCTGGAACTCACCTAATTTAACTTCACAGAGATGTTAGAAGACTCCATTAACTTTGATATGATTTATAAGGTGTAATTATGTTTTAGTTTGCCTTAAGCTATAGTGTTCTGTTTTCTGTGGGGTTTAGACTTATAGTCAAAGAATGCTCTTTGACCTAATGATAAATTGTTTTCCTTGGTTTTGTATCTCTAGGCCAAAGAAAAAGAAGAGAGACTCCTTAGAAGACGAATTAACAGAGAGAGACTTGAAGAAAAACGTAAACAGAAGGCTGCAGAAAAGACAAAATCTCTAAAAACTGGAAATCAGAATGCTAAAGGTATGAGAAGAAAAGCTGTGAGTAGCCCACACCATCCTGCTCTTGCTTACTCTAAACAGAATAAAGCATTAAGCTTTGAACAGTGGTCATTTAGGTCTGTAGTTGTTTCCTTCCCTTAATAACCCAACATCTCAACAGTGATGTAACAGAAAAAATTATAATGTGGAATATTAACACAGAATTTCTGCTTCAATTTTTCCTGTATCCATTACACTGCTTAAGTACAGTCAATACCTAACTGCTGTTCTCTGCTCCACCTTAGTACTGTCTGTACTGCTTTGTCATGTTTGTAGTTGAAACACTAATGTAATGATGTCGGTGTATTTCATCATTTGTGTATTATTTTAGGAAAAAGTGGCTTGCAATTAGAAGAACCTTCGTCAAAAAGTCTAGAGTCAAAAACTACTGGTACTAGCATTAAGGATGTGCTTAAAGAACAGAAATTTTTGGAAAAAAAAGTGGCCCTGAGCAGAAAAAGAAAAAGAGATTCAAGGTATTTATGTATTTGCTCAAAAGGACTTAATGTTTTTAATATTAATTTTTGCAGATTGGAAAGGTTCTTTCCAACTTTGTACGTAGCCTTATCCGTTTAAACAGTTTTCTGTTAAAATATTTGCAGAATATTGTTACTAATGAGCCTGAAATTCAGGCAGAAAAACTAAAGCTGATTAAATGTATTGCAGATCAGACTGCAGTAGCAGTCTTTATGTGTTTTTTTCACATAATGGTAATAAAGATATGAGAATGGAGAGCTTTTACATGTTTGTGCATCTAATAGGCAAGTCAAGTTGCCTTCATCTTTTGATAAATATTTTGTGTAGATACGTACCTGTGTGCATAACTGTCTACATGTAGGTAAAAATGGGGCAAGGAAAACTCTTACCCATTTTACAGGGACAGCAACAGTATTAATGTCATACTAATACTGCTTAAAAGAACTGATATTCACAGTATTTTTGAAGCTGATATATATAATTTTACAAGAAAAAAGCCTGGGTGAATTAGTTAGTCAGAAGTTTGGTGGTCATGTTCTGTTTCTGTATTTTTAGTGGGCATTTCACTCTTGCTTTCAGCTTTGAAAGCAGAAAGTTTTCAAGGTAATGTTAGGCTGGGATCAATTGTTCTTTGTTAAATTGTGCAAATACCTGTTTCAGGCATGCTGAAGATAGCTGCAGAAAGAAAAATGAGCCATCTGAAGAAGATTCTAAAGAAGTGCAAAAGACAAATGAGGTAAGTGTCTCTTAAGTATAAATCTTATGATCTTCTTTTTAATTCTGATACTGCTCTCTCATATGTCCACACCAAACTGCATATGATTGCGTTCATTCTCACTCATAAGTTTTTCCGTGCCTGTTCCTTTCAGTTGTATTAGTGATCTGACATCACTGTAGTAATGTTTTCTGAATTCTAATGCCCACAGAAATATGGTCTGTGATTCGGTGCTGATGTGTGTTGTAGTAGTACCTGAGACACAGTTTGAGCCCTAATCTGTGAAGCATGCTGGGTTTTTGAAAAGAGCATTGTCTTTTATATGTAAAGACTTGAGCTTGATCTGTTTAAACTTCTCACTGGAAAGTTAAAGGAAAACTGGCTGTGCTCCAAACAAAAAAGGAAAGAAAATATTTATGGCGAGAATTTTATGAATAACATTGTTTATATTAAAAAAGGTAGGAGTGGAAGTTTAAGTAGAAGTCTAAATGTATCTTTCTTTAGGTTTTGGTGTGTTGTTTAGTTTTGGATTTTTAGTTACAGTTTTGTTTTACCAGACAGCATAATAGCTATTTAAAGTAGCTTACAAAGTACTTGAAATTGTGATTGTCTATTCAAAAACCTTCTAAAGTCATTTTAGAAAAATTAGCTTATGAAGAAGAAATAATGGATGGCTTAAGAATGACTTCTGCTTTAGATTTTTCCACTACAGTTGATAGCTGAAATGAAAATGCCAGTTTTAATTTCCTGACTGCCTGTATTTTAGATGAATTTTTATTACAATGTTAAGTTCATTCCCTAGTGTAGTGGTGGTTTTTTTTAAGAATTTGTGCTTGCCAGTTCTGTTCAGGCATATAAGTGAAGGAACTGTGTAATATAAACTTACATATATTTAAAAAAATCTCTTTTGTAGACTTGTGAAAAAAATTCTTCCAAAGAATTGAAGCACAATCATGGAAAAAATGAAATCTCTAAACAGCTTAGAAGACTTTCAGAATGTGGGCATTCAGCTGAGGAAAGCAAAAGTGATTCTAAAGCAGAAAAAGAACATAAAAGAAAAACCTCCACTTCTCTTCAGGCTGAAGGAGTTCAGCAGGACAGTGAAACAAGGGATCCAAAAAAACAACTGGATAAAGGAGAAGTCAATACTGAAGAACCACAGAAGCAGAAATCCATATCTAAGAATGAAAAACACTTCAAAAGAGATACTGACACAGAAATTCAACATATGAGAAATTCTGCCAAAAAAGAGGTCAAGTCTTACAGAGATAAAAATGAAAAGGAAAGAACTGCTTTAGAAGATAAACTTTCATTAAAGCACAAATATAAAGGAGATGGTATTCACAAGTCAGGTGAAGATGTTGAACTTCATTCATTTGAGCGAAGTTTGAAAGGAGAGGATGGTGGCCAGAAACATAATCAACAAACAAAGGTTTCCTCAGATGACAAATGTGAAAGAAAAAGTAAACACCGAAGTGAACGGAAAGTATCAGTAACAGGAAAAGATGGAAAAAACTCTTCCGAGTCAACCCTAAAAGCTGAAGAATTGCTACGGAAAGAAAACAAAAAAGACAGACATCTCTCAACAGACAAACCAAGAGCAGAATGCAAGACCAAGAGATCCTTGAGTGATTCTAAGCCGCAGAAGGATTCCCTAAGTGCCTCAAAGCAGCCTGGTTCAGCATCACACAGAAGGAGCGAAAGCTACTCAGAAGATAAACATGAAATAGAATCAACTAACTCTGATAGTAATGTAAAACTTGAAGATGGTGTTCATAAAGATAGACGAAGATCTAAGAGCCTTGCAGAAGACAAGATTTTGTTAAAGTCCAAGTCAAAGAGTCATAGTAAACAGTTCAAAGCATCTGAAACAGAATTACAGGAATTAACAAAACAAGACACTGGACAGAAACTAGACAAAGATAAGAGTCTGGAAGACAATGATTCAGATAAACAGCACAAATGCAGGAATGAAGATAAAGGTTTGGAGGAGAGTGGTGCTGAGCTTCAGCTTGCAAGTGGCTCACAGTCAACTCAGGGATCACAAAAAGACACAAGTCACAGAGTTAAGCTACATTCTGGAGAAAAAGGGACTGTAAAAGAGAAATACAGAGGTGATAAAGATTTAAGTAATTCCAAACTAGAAAGAAGGTTCTCTGCTGAAGGTCATAAAAGCAGAAATTTAAAGCACAGCAACAAGGAAATGAAGAAGAAGGAAGAGAGCATCAAATTGGAAGATAAAGATATTAAAGAAATGGATAGTGGGCATGAAAGATTATCTAGTGTCACAATGCCAGTGGATAAAAAAAGCAAGAAGGTATCCTGTGAAAATAGAAAAGGCAGTATATCAAACCAAGATTTACTTAAGGAGGAAAAACAATCAGCTAGCACAACAGAAAGCAGCCAGGTTCCAGCCCCTCAAAAGGCAACTATGAGTAATGATGACTTGCATGCTGGTCATGAGGAAGAGCTGATGGAACTTGATTCGAAAAAAACAAAAGCACAGGAAGCATCTAACATTGATCGAAAAAACATTCAAAACTCTCTCCAAGCCACAGATGCCAAGTGTGCAGTAAAACAAAAAGGATCTCGTTCTATTTCAAATAAGGCATTAAAACACAGTTTGGCAGATCCTGAAGCCTGTGAAAAAACTGTTGAACAAGAAGAAAGTTCTAATAAACAAGTTGGTGCCTTAGACCCTTTGTCCAAAAAAGCTTCCATGGCTCAAGGACCCAGTAAACAAGGGACTTACAAACCAAGTGCTGTGTATGAAACAGGTGGCAGAACTGTAAAGAATGTGTCCAGTAAGGATCAGGCTTCAAAAGATAGCAGAAGACCAAAGAATTTTAAAACTGTGATAAATTCCAATTCAGATGATGTTCCTTTAGCAATTAATTCTTCAAGAGAAGATGCTGCTGATGCAAAGTCCGTGGATATGGATAGCTCGGATTTTACAGATTCTTTAGGTACCATGTCTAAAGAATGCCACAATTCAGATGGGACTTCCTTAGTGAAAGATGCTTCCCTTTGGAAGAATGATGCAGCACAGGTTGTATACATGGAGCAAGACAGTGCAGTGCCGAGTTCTGTCATGAAAAATGATGGTGACATCACCATCATGGCAAACAGTATGGGGAAAGTTAATGAGGTATCCCAGCCTGATGAACAGGCACTGGAAGACACTGCAGCTGGTTTATGTAGGCAAGAAGATTACAATGAAACAGCAAAGCCAGAAAGCTCTCAAGATAGTGAGTTAAAAAGAAAAGAGAAAAATTTGATGTCTGACATAACTGAAAATTGTGGAGATGTAACGTCAAAGAAACTTACCCTAAGAAGAAAAGGAAGAGAGTGCTTGAATATAGATCCTTCCACAAAGGGAGAAAGAAGCACAATGATGGATAGTGTGGAAAACAACAAGGCACATGACACTGATGATATGATCCAGTCTTCCTCTGTTTTAGTGCCTGAAGGGGTTTCTGAGGAAGGTTTCAAAGGCTCTGTTATAGCTAATGGGCAAGAAGGGACTGATGTGGTTGGCATGGAAGACAAAAATGGAAGTAATGCTGTAGGTACCAGTGCAGGAAGTAGTAAACTGAGTTCGTTGTACAGCAGCCTACAAAAAACTCCGGCCAATGTGATAGGAACTAGCACAGAAAAGATCATTGAGAGCACTTCAATGGCAACTAGTACAGGAGGAGAAAGAGCTGAGGGTTCATCACATTCTGGAAAGGACAGTGATGCTACAACCACTTGCTCAGAAGGAGAAAGTGAGGTGACAGTAATCTGTACAAGCATAGAAGCTGATGAAGGTTTCACAACAGGCCTGTGGGTAAAGCGTAGTGAGGGCTGCAGTTCTGTCACAGGAGCAGATACTGGTGACTGTACTGTTGCAGCAGCTGAAGAAGGTGGTGGCAGTGTTGTCACTGAAGGATTAGCAGAAAGTGAAAGCTTCCTAACAAGTACGGAAGGAGAAGAAAATAGTGACTGTACCATGGTTGATGCAGAAGAAGGTGGTAAGGATTCTGTGAATCCAAGTGGAGTAGAAATTGAAGACAGTGTGAATAGTGCTGGGACAGAAGAAAAAGATGATGCTGTGACTAGTGCAGGCTCTGAAGAAAAGCAAAGACCTCAACTTGTGTAGATACAGGCAAATTTGAAAGTTCTGTGTCCTGCTTAGGTGAAATGGAGAGTGATGGAGCTGTAACTAGTGCAGGGACAGAAACGGGTGAAGGGTCAACCAGTGGTGACAGTTCAGGTGAATTTAGAGGCAATGTGACAGCTGGCCAAGTAAAAGAACACGAAGGTACTGTAACTTGCACAGGTGCAGAAGAAAGAGGTCACAATTTGATCATCTGCTCTGTGACTGGTACAGATACCCAAGGAGAAAGTACTGTAACTGGTGCATGTATTGCAGTGGTCACAAACAACAGTGCCACGGCTGGAACTAGTGGTGACAAGTCTGAGGATACTGTCAATGGTGAAAGTGCAGTGACCAGCACAGGCATAACCCCAGAAGATGATGCTGAAATTTCAGCAGTGTGCACAGGGCTAGAAGACAGCAATGAGGGATTTGTAGTTTGTTTAGAAGCTGAAAAATGTGAAAGTCTAATGGACAGTACAAGGGCAAAAGAAGAAGCCAGTATCACTACAGTCAGTGTAGGTCTGTGTGATGATGAAGGTTTTGTGACTAGTACAGGCTCAAAAGAAGAGGATGAAGAAGGTGAGGACATTGTTACCAGTACAGGAAGAGGAAATGAAGAGAATGAGCAAGCTTCTACTTGTACAGGAGTGGAAAGTGAAAGTGCACTAATTTGTATAGGTGCAGAAGAAGGTGAAAGTTCCATTATCTGTATAGTTGCTGAACAAATGGAGGCTGAGTCAGGAGTGGCTGGCACAGATACGAATAAGCTTACTGTTGACAGCATGACAAATGCAGAGAAAGAAGCTAGTTGTGGCACAGACTGCAAAAGTGATAAAGGCATTGTTGAAAGCAGTGTGACCAGTGCAAGTGCTGCAGATGAGGGTGCCTTAGCTACACAGACAGGAAAGCATGAAGGTACCTTGCTTCCCTCAGATGCTGAGGAATGTGAGGGTCCCATGACTAGTGCTATGGCAGTGCACGATAAGACACAGTTTGGTGCTGAAGACAAACATGAGAATGCCATGACTTCCTTTAACAGTAGAGAACTTGATGCCTCTATAAGTAGTGCAGTTTCAAAGAAAGATGAGACTTCTCCTACCCCTGCTGGCAGAGAAGTAAAAGTAAAAGGTGATGTCATCTCTACCAGCACAGTGGAAGATGCTGCTTTGCATTCAGCCACAGATGCTGAAGAAGGTCCACTTGCTGTTGCAAGAGTAAATGAAAGTGGGGAAAGCTCTATGATCTTAATAGACCCTGAAGACACAGTGCCTATGCCCAGCACAGCTACAGAGTTTAAGGAGTGTGTAAATACTTCTAGCAGTAAGCAGGAGAAAGATGAGTGCACTATGATCTCCACCAGTATTGTGGAGGAATTTGAGGCTCCTATGTCAAGTGCAGCTGTTGAATATGATTGTCAGCTCCCCTCTGTGAAAATAGAAGATACAAATGAGAATGCTATGGTTTCTGTAGATATGGAAGTATATGAGGTTCCCATGCCTAGTGAATCCAGCACGGGAGGAGATGACAATGGTGATGATGGAAGTCACCCAACTGCTAGTGGTAAGGAAGAAAAGGATGAGTGTGCTATGATTTCCACAAGTGTTGTGGAAGAACAAGTCATCCTAATGTCAAGTGAAGTTACAGAAGAGGTGATTCAACATATCTCAGACACAGAGTCAAAGAATGAGACTCTAATGATCTCTACAAGTACAGCAGAATGTTTTGAAGCTCCTATGTCTAGTGTAGCTATGCAAGGTGAAAACAAGCTCACTGCTTCAGAAACAGAAGGAGGATATGAAGCTGCTATGATCACTACAAGCATGACAGAAGAATGCGAGATAGTTGTGATCAGTGCAGCACCACAAGCTGAAAGTCAGCTCATTGTAGCAGGAGATGAAGGTGCCATTCTCTCTCCAAATGCATCAGAGGAATGTAGGGTGGTGGAGACCACTGCAACTGTAGATGAACAGTTTGGACTAACTGCTTTCAATGCAGATGGGAAAAGCAAAGGTTCTGTGATTTTTGTGGGAGAATGTGGAGCTCCTGTGCTAAGAGTTGCAACTGACAACGAAGAGCAACACTCTGCTTCAAATATAGAAGATAAGGAGGAGGAGGCAGTGATCACTCTGAGCACAATGGAAGAATGTGATAGTCTCTTCACTTTTACAGTCATAGAAGAAAGTCAACTTGCTGCTGAGAGTACAGAAGTAAAAGACAAAAGTGAAGAAATTTTTAATACTGCTGACCAGATTGAATGCATCCTTTCAACTACAGGCCCAGAAAAAAGTGGGAATTCTTTGCTTGGTATTGGTAGAGAGAATGAGACACATGAGAGTGGGGTGAGGACAGAATCAGCAGCATCTCAGGCCACAGTAGACAGTGAAATCACAGAAACAGTTGAAAATGCAGTGAACCTCATGAGTGTAGATGAGGCCCTTTGCGTGGAGATTAGTACGGAGGCTGCTGAGAGTCCTTCCCCAGAGGCAGGTGAGGATGATGAGCAAGCTGAAGATGTTTTGCATGAGGATGCTACATCAGAACTCTCTAGTACGGTTTCAGAAGCTGTGAGAGAGAGTGAAGCTGTAAAGAATGTTAACTATAAATTAAATTCAAACATGCTTTTAGAAAGTGACTTTTCTGAAATAAGGACTCCCCTGCCTAAGACTCAGCCTATTTCCTTAGTTTCTGCAAATGAAGTGACTGTAAACACCAACTATGGTGAAGTAACAATAGAAACAGGACTAGGGAAAAAAAGGACCTCGCTTTGTTGCATGTAGAAAAGCTACATGACAGTGATGACAAAACCAACTTGGTCAAAACAGATGATACTGGCACTGAACTTACTTTTCAGAAAAGTAATGCAGCCTTTAATTCAGGTGAGGATTTCTCTTTTTTTTTTAAATTCTTCAGTTTATAAGTTGTTGTAAACAGATGCATTTTACCATTATAGTTAGAAATAATTTGTACTGTTCAAATAAACCTCACTTCTTCATTAGTTGCACAAAGGATATTAATATACCTAAGAATTGGTGGCAAAAAAATAAGCGTGTGGTTCTGGGTTAACAAGACCAACCCAGCACAATTACTGGACTTGTGTTGGAAAACAAATATTAGAGTGCAGAAGAATTACTAAAATGCATTGACTTAAAAGTCTTCAACTAATATATAAAGTTATTTGCAAGGGGTAATTATTGTGAAGGTACACATGGGTTTTGTTATTAATGTGTTACAATATTCAAAAAGGTTTTTTACAAAATAGGATGCATTTCATTTTGACATATGTTCATCATTTTAGAAAGAAAACTTCTTAATAATTTTGAATGTTAAGATTGGCCATCCTTAATCATGAGTGCAGGTTTTCTCTGGGTCATTATGTAGTGGTCATATTCAGATTCACTCTATTGCACTTAATTTTGTCTTGAAATGGTTCTGCTTTGTGTTACAAAGGAATCAGCCAGTTATCCTAAATAAGTATTTTAAGTGAGCAATAGATGTCTATTTTAAATAGAAAATGATAGTATAAGGCATTAAGGATATCATATTCCATATCCAGATCTATTTTTCTATGCTAACATTTGAAGTATGCATAGTTGCTGGTTCCTAAAATATAGTGTAATAAACATCTTACTATTTTTGACCTTGTATCTCTTTGCCCCTCTGAAGTAGCTGAAGCACCAGTTTTTTTGATAATTAATGTATTATGTCGATGCTGTAATGAAGACAAGATTGTGACTTCATTATGAATTTTGGAGAATTTAAGCTGTAGAAAAATCTGCTTATGCCACAGGAAGTGGAATGATGCTGATCAAGTACTATTTTTTAAATCTTTTTCTTCTCATGTCTGTCTTGGCTAAAATTTAAAAAACATTTTATAATGTGGGTTTAGGTCCAGTTTCTCAAAGACTGGCTTTATTCCTAGTTTTATTGACATTTGGGTTGAGAAAGCTGTCTCTGCAGATTTTGGTATTTTAGGAATTTTTCTAGGAGAGATGCTGGTTTAGTAAGCATTAAAAATGTTATTTGCAGTTTATACAAGAGGCAAATGAGCCATGACAGTGTAAAATGCTACACAGTAAAGTATTCCTATCTCAGTGCTTGCCTCAATTCTTGTTATCCACTGATGTAGCTTTTGTAAATGGTAATGGTACTTACTCTGTGAACTGCAACTGTAATTTAATCACTTCATATGCATCATTGGGGAGTTATCATGTTGTGATTATTTCTTTTTGTTTCGGAAAAGCTGTCTAAATAGGCTTCTGAAATAGGTTTCCAAAAATGCTGTAGAGGTCACATGACTATGCTGTTGCTGTGGCCTGTTTTTAAGATGTTATAAGCATACAGTTGTTCCCCTGGAAAATAAAATGGGAAGGGGTTTTATGATTTTCTGAAACTAGCTAGCAGGAACTATGGAGTTTTCAGTCTCTGTAGAAATTGGACATTTTCAGTGGTTATGATTCTAGAGCTGACAGATTTAGACCTAATTGTCACTTAAAGCAAAATATATCCGTAGTATTAACTCTTAGTTCTGCATTTATTAATACAGAGGTAGTTTGCTGTTTCTGATTTGGTCTAAAAATCTTTTGATGGTTTCTTTTTGAAGGAAAAGCAGGAAGAAAAAAACAAAGTTAGAATTCATAAACAAGCAAGTAAAAAAAGCCAAAGTCAGAGTTCATAAGTAAGCTGTGGTATAAATCCTGATACCCCATATTTTCCAAGCCTTTTGTATTTAAGGAAAAGGTGACAGTACCTGTGTTCTTGCAGATGCCAAGTTCAGGTTTTATTGAGCTGGTTTGCTGTAAACAGACTGGCTATTGTTTATGTTGTCCACAGGGTTTAAATTAATGTGCTGTATTCATGAGGTAGTACTAAGAAATAACATTCTACTGTAGCATGAGAGAAATGCATAATGTAATCTGATAATATCCACATATTTGTGTTTCATTAGGCAATAATGCAGCCTTACCAAAGTTGGCAGAAGAACTAGAAAGTACTTTGAGAACTGACAAGGTATTTATGTTATTTTGAAAATTTTAACTGCACTGTTTCTTGCTTATTCATACATCTTGTTAGGGTTTCTTCCTGTGCCTTTTGATTTTTGTGCATCAAAAATGGAACTTTAAAAATTTAAACTGGAGGACCTTGAAAGAGTTATTTTTCAGATTATTGAGCTGTAATTTTCTGTAAGCAGCTGGCTTTTAACTTGTGGGCTGTCCATGTTATTTTTGTTAGGAATAATTGCCTCCTTCAGCCATATTCCTTCTGTGACTGAGCCATGGAAATTTGTTTTTGAAAAATTGATTGTACTGTGGGCATGTTGCTTGATAGTGCTAGTAAAAATCCCCCCAGCTCTTAGAGCTGGCAAGTGTTGGTTTAGTCCTTTGAACCAGTAAACAAACCTACACTGCTGTTCATTGCATTGCATCCCTTCCTGGGCAGACTTCAGAGTTTGAGCTGTGCTCACTGCTGTTGTGTTCTGATAACTACAGCCCATTATCTGCTGTCACAGAAGAGTGGGGCAGCCTGGATAATGCAGGGTGTTTGGGCTCATTGTCACCTATAGCTTCTGTAAGACCAAAGCTGAGTTTGTGTGTCTGGGCTGTGTTGCATAGTAAGCAGAATTCCACCTGGTTTAATTCTTTATTCAGATGCAGGGGTGATTCATGTATCTTGCCAAGCTCTGAGAATAAGTTTTTGGGGGATAACATGGTTCAGAATTTCAAGCATCTATGAAAGGCTGGACTTCTTGAAAGAGGAAGTCAGCTTCAGTTCTGGTAGGAATTACTGATAATTCCACCTGCCAGCAGCTGCACCAGCATAACATGGTTCTAGAGTCAGTATAGCCATAATGTGGAACTGTTTACAATGTTCAGATCAGACTTAATATACTTAGCTCCATATAGCATTATTTATGCAATGGTAACTTTGAGCTGCTCTGCAACTTCTTTATTTAAAAAGCAAGCAAACCTAAAAACTTCACCCAAAACACAAATTCAAGGGAGATCATTGTACCTCGTTATACATAGCAGATCCTGTTTTTCCTTGTATAGATGAACATTTCTAGACCATTACTTGTATTTGGAACTCAGAGTAGGGGTTGCACCCTGAATTCCTGAAATCTGCTTTTTTGAATTAATCTCTTGTGCTAATGTTAACTCTAAGGTCAAATCCAAATACTGTTGAACTTGGCTCTGACTGTTCCTTACCAATGAGAAAGCTTTTGAAGACTTTCATAGTTCATGATAAGACAATGTTCATCATGACACAAAGGAGCGGAGTGTGACATACTTGTTCTGAATATCTGCAATATTTGTTTCTTTGATTTTAGTCACAACAGCCTGAAAGTGCAAGAAGTGAAGAGGGATATGTGGACCTTCAGACTAAAGAATTGCAAAAAGGTGATTTTTATAATGACAGTAACTTACTTTCATGCTGCAGGGACTATTACTTATGATGGGAGGGTTGCAGATTTGTTATATGTGACGTATAAAGGAATTGAAGAAAACCTTCAGATATCTTTAAATGTATCTAGGAGTTCAGGGGACCTTGAATTTGGTTTGTAGGAAAGGATGAAAGGATTTTTTAAAAAGTAGACTGCTAACATTCTACATAAAATCAGTAGAAAAACATTTGTCCAGGAAAGAGAAACTTCCCCAAGGAATGCTTACTTCCTTATGGGTTTAGAACATCCTGGTTTTAGGGTGCTGTGACAAGCCTTGTGAGGATATGAAAATAGTAAGTACTGTATGACAAGTCACAGATACTTTACAGAGAATTTCTGGGGTTTTTTTCTTTTTACACTCCAAAAAATTAAAATAATTGTGGCCATCCACTCAAATTTGAAAAGTAGTTATAAGTAGGTAATCATCTAGTTAGAAACCTCAATTAGTCAACTTGGATCTGTGCTCAGTAAGTTTTTTTTCCATGTGCTTAAACTAATCTTCAGTCAGACCAAAACTAAAAAAGAATCCATTCTTCCCAAGCCCAAATTATGCATTGCAATTGTTTGGCTTTCCTGTTAAAGCAGAAACAAATGTCTCCATTTTGCCCATCTTGATGGATTTTGTGCTCCAGATGCATTACAAATATGTTTACAACACTACCAGATGAGAGTTAATCCTCAGTTATTGAAATAACAAGCAGAACTAAAGTGAATCCCAAGAGGTATCAGTGTTACTGCTGCCTATATTGCCCAGGGAGGTTAAAGATGCATTTCCTCTAACAGAAAGTTCCAGCTGAGAGCCTATATGCTATGAAGAGACACACTGTTAAACTCACTTTTGATTTTTAGACATACCAAATAGAAAACAAAAACAGCTGTAAAGTGAGATATGAGCATTGGTATAATACTTTGGTATTCTTTTTTTATTCTCAGGATAGGTCACATTCATAAACCTGGTTATAGGTGGTGTATATTCAGCTGAGTGTAAGAGACATACTCTACTCACAAGAAAGCACATGTAAACCCTGAGAAATGGTTAGAAGTATGTAGACTTCAGAATGGCAGATCTAAAATTTGAACAGGTTTTTCTATACTGTGAGGTTTCTTTGAAGTGCCTTTAAAATGATGCCACTTCCCATCACTCAGTCACCCACACAGATAGTACTTAAAATTTTACATGTGTAGATTGAACTAGCTGTAATAATCTTGTTTCTTGTAAAATGTTTAACCAAAGTCCATTTGTTGTGTAAATCATGTTGGATATGACATACTGAAGACTAATGCTTTGTAGATCTTGGTAGAGAGATTTTTTTCTTCCCCCACAATGATCTCTCTTGTATGTATATATGCATGCATGTATACATACAGCTCAACATACGTAAAAGGAAGTTGTTTAAAAGACAAATGTGTGTCCTGTCATGAATATGAACAGCAGACACAGTAGTTTAATAGTCCAAGATTCTTTGGAATGTAAACAAATCATTGCTGTTTGAGTGGGTAGGAACTAGCTCTTCATTTGACACTGCTTTAAAAATTGAAAGATGTGGAACTCAGCAGTACAGCTGTGGAAGAATCATTGCTAAAACATGGAGATTTAAGAAAGGAGCTACAAAATACATAAAACTCTATTTTAAAAAGTGGTTTTATTTGATTTTACGTTTGTTTTTACTGTAGCTGGACATAAAGTTGCTTGGAATGTTTTACCAGCTTTTTTAATCAAGGTATTAGTTTGGTGCTTTTACGAATCAGATTTTAAGGACAATTGATAAGGCACCTTCTTTATATTTCTCTTTGTGTATTTAAAGTTACAGAATTCTTTCAAAACTCCAGACCACTTATCAACTCTCATAATTATTTTCCCTGTTTTTGTGATATGGAAGGCTGAGGCTTTATTTCATAAGAGTTATAGTAGAGTTTAGCAACTGGACAATTTCCGTACGTGCATTCTATCAGCTACAGTCTCAGTAGTACAGTTATGCAAACTTTAATTCTCTGGAAGCATAATGTAGCTTAATCACATTTTACTTCATCCCATGATCCAGTATCTAATATTGTGATGCATGAAATTCTGATTCACATGGTAGAACTATGTTTGAAATTTCAAAGTCACCATAAATTTCAAAGATGACAGCCCCCTGTGCCTGTATTTCAGCCATAAAGTGATTCTCAGTTATCCTGTGCTCAGAAATTCATATTCATGTTTTGTTTTGTGGGTATATTGTTAAAGAGAAGATTGGATGTCTCTTACTGCAGACGCTGGAAGTAAGTTAAACATAGTTTCAGGTTTTCTGGAATCCTTTCAGGGAGGTGAAGTAGAGGATACTGTGATACTTTGTGCTTGCTTAGCTTTTCTGATTGTGTTCAAATTATTTTTAACAGATATGCTGCAAAGAAATATTCCTGTAGAAAGAGAAACTCCTCATGTAAGTACTTGCTTTTCAAATTCATTTCTAAATCTGTGCTTCTTTTCTCATACTTGAATTTACTTCTGTTTACGTTAAATATTCTGTAAAGGAAAATATTATTTTTATATATGCAGAGCCTATGTTTATTGAGACTCTGCAGCTGTGTAGGTTGATGTCTAATTATTCTTTTAAATCTGCCAGTAAATAAATCTTGTATTGTTGTTCCATAGTCTGTGACTATTTCAAGACTGTTAACTGGCAGAAAAGAGAAGCTTGATCTCCATGAGAGTAGAGGAAAAAAAATAAGGATCATTCTTGGGGATTTTGATCACAATTATAGACCAATTTTAATGCAGTCTCCTGTCTTTCACAAGAACTTATAAGAGGGGTAACTGGGAAACTTGCAAATGTAAAGTGTATCTTATGAAGCAAAAAGAAGACATTTAATATAGGTAGCAGGCTGAAGTTGTATTTGTGGTTGTTTAAACTTGGGTAGTAAATTTATTTATTACTATATTGAAATGGCTGGTTGGCCACTTTTTTGATGCTAATGAGATCATTCTGTTGTTCCTGCATGTAGGAGAATGTCGTTTAAATCCACAAATATTCTGTGTGATTTACTATGATGGACTACTTTTAAAACATGTAGTAGGGAGCTTAATTCTGAGTCTTGTTAAAATAAAAGTATCAGTCAAAAATTCTGAAAATAGTGCAAGTTTGAAGTTTTTTGATCATGTTGTTCAGTAGTAGTAATGTTACTTGAATTCTAGGAATAAATTCCTTTTGTAACAGCTGCTTTTCATTTTAATGTGTGTTGTACTTGGAAGTAGAAAGTAGGGAAAAGTTTCTTCAGTGTTTATAAACTTAATGGAAAAAAATAAATTATCTTTGTGTTTTGTGTGTAGGTGGAAAACTTGGCTACCCAGATTACTGAAGAACATAGATCTAGAGGAATACAATGTAAATCTTCAGAAACAATGGATAAAGAAAAATGTAAGTTATACAGAAGTACACGAATTTGTGCAAAGCTTTTCTGTGGCAAAATCATGTTCTACTGTGGTGAGGCCATAAAATGGTATTTTTAAGAAAAGAATGGAATAAAGGAAATTCCAAACTCCAAAGCAATTTATATTCCCAAAACTACTTCTAATATTACAACTAATATATTTTATAAAAATATTATAACTAATTTAATTACTGCACAGAAGAGCATTTTAGATCATAGGTGAAGAAACATTTTTTGTTTAGTCTGTAAAATAATTACTAATTTTATCCTTTTAAAATAAAAGATGAGGAATCTGATCATCAGGAGAATCTGAACTTTCAATAGACTTTGTGGGGATGGATGCTTCCTGTTCTTAGATTGGAAAGAAATACATTTTAGTGTAGCCTTTTATTTTTCTGGAAGCAAGAAGGAATTCAGTCCATTGAATGGCATAAACATTTCTAAATTAAATTTAGATGCAGTTAACATCTAAATAAGTTGGGCATTTTATTGATATAGTAATTACAAGACCGACAGTGTAATATGTCTATCTCTTCAAGCTTTGGATTCAACTTCTTTTGTCTTTTCAGCATCAGAACAATTTGGGAAAAAAAGTTAGTATCATTAATAATAGAATTTTTTATAAGAGCTTTTATTCCTCTTCTAAGAATTTTGATTTGATAAAATGAATGATTAAAAGTCATATTCGTTAGTGTCCCACATAGTATTAACTGCTTTCCCTGTCTCCAGGTGAGTTGAAGTTGAGGTGGGTATTCTATTTCTTGATGTGTTACCTACCAAATTTCAATTTTAAGCTTATCTTTAAAAACAAACAAGCAAACAAAATAAACCACACCTGTAATGTACAAGAAACATGTAATTCTCTTTTGTTACTGTGTTGTCTTTCCTTTTCAGAGAATGGTTAGAATAACTTTGTTTGTATTTTTGAAAGTCAGATGCTGCTTTTCAGACTTTTGAATCTCAGTTAATAGTGAGCTGGTATAAAAGTGGCATGAAAATATGACAAATGTAGAAGATGCTTTTTTAATACTTCAATTGTCACTTGCTTTTGTAGGCAGCCAGCTGATTGCTCAGGATGTACTAAAAGATGATGAACAAAGTCAGTGTTCCCAAATGAAACTTGGTAACGTCAAGGTATTTTCAAGGACTCTTTTATGTTCTGCAATTGTAAATAAGATTCAAATCTTAGTCATTATTTCTTCCATAATGAAGCTACTTTTGTATTATCTTGGATACAAAGGAACTGACTGATGGATGATACTTTTCAATGGGGGAGACAAAAAAAAAAAAAAGGCAAGAGTCTGTGTTGAATCTCTTCGAGGTGTGGAAGACTTAGAGGACTGAGCTGCACAATAATTAGGAGCTTGGGATCTCATGGAACATTGTTGGGTGCCAGCTTTTCAGTCAGTTCAGTGTCTACAGGGACACTGAGATCTGAGATCTTCAAGAGGGTATATTGCACTTTGCCTGAGTTCTGACTTTGTACTGATTCCTCCTAAATCAAAACAGGAATTAGGACAAAATAAATGTTCTTTTTAGGAGTACATGCAGTATATTTGGGACTGTCTCACCCACTGATTTATGATGAAGCTTCTCAGCATCAAAGTTTTTATGAGACAGTACAAAATCTTGATAAGTAAAATAACTACTCATGTATCAGGGTGGGGTGTTTTTTTAGTGTAACTGGCAATGATTTTTAATGTGTAGTAAAACATCTTTCCTCTCTTGTTTCAAAATAATGTAGGAAGTTATTTCAGGTGATGCAGCAGAAGTGTCCAAAGAAACTGCTCTAACACAAACACCTCCCAGAAGTACTGTGGAAGGAAAAGGTAATTAAACTGTTCATTATGGCAGATTTTCTGAACCCATACTGAACATTCATTTCATTTGAATGATTTTTGAGAGAAATTGGGAACTTGATCCCAGCAAATATACTTGCACGTATTCTCTAGTTGATTTCTGCTCTACTTCTGCTATCAAATAATGCATTAATCTTAGTTTCTTTAATGGTAAGAAAAGTTTTGATGTTTTTGCTGTTACCACCCATTTGCTCCATTATTGCTTCAGTATGTATTTTGGGTAGGAAAGCTAATGGGCAATAAACATGTATGTGGGGAAAATAGAATGATCAGCATTATGTGATAAGAACATCTCCTAACTCTAACCACAAGCAAGAGCTGTCCTATCTAGCAGTCCGTGAATATAACCATCAAATCAGTTTTGTTTCTTTCTGTAGAGTAACCGGCCAGAAAAGAGTGCAAGTTGCACTGTTGTAATTGACTTAATTACACTAAAGTAAATAATAAAAGATGGTGTGTCCACATTATTAGTGTGGCTTTGATACTACTTCAGTCTGTCTTTATGGGAACAGTCTGAGAACGTTCCCTGATGTTAGTTTGACCTATTAGTAGTTTTGTTTCTCATGCAAGCAAGTTGACAAGTCTGAATCTGTTCTGCAGTGTGCTTGTATCCTCAGCTTCCTATTTCATGGAACATATGAGAAAAGGGAACAGGGGCTTGTATTTGTCCTGCCATTTTATAGTATGTCACAATTGTGAGATTTGTTTTTACCTTGAAGTAGAAGACCTCCCTAACTCATCTGGTGTTTGGGGGGGAAGCATTTTGGCAGACCAATACACTGTTGCTACAAGGCAAATAGTGTTGATTTCTTACGGGTGTTTTTAGGGAATTTTGGGCTAAAGAATGAAATAACATTTTCAGTGTGGAGGTTGTGGCTTTTACTATTTCTTTTGCCTAATAAAACAAAGGTATACAATTTCTTTTTTTTTTCTTTTTCTTTTCTATGTGTGAAGATGAATTTGACATTGAACAGGAAATGTCTGAAAAGAAAAAGCACAGTCTAGAACCAAATGAAAATTTTGCAGAGGTGAGTGGTCTTATTCCTGTTAACTCACTGTGAACTGAGGTTCACAGTACTGTCTTTGCAGTACATAACTACTTTGTATTTTGTTGACAGCAATATTAAAATTGTCTTCACCGACTAAGAAATAGTTGTGAAGATTTGTTTGGTACTGTAAAGTGCCAGGGACTAATGTAGCTCTGTCACAAAGTATAAACTCACAGACCATAAAGCATCAATGTCCTGTTATCGAAGTAGTACTGACTCCCTTCTTAGGCTTAATAGTGCTTCCAAAATGTCTAGAAAGCAATTATATAGAGCTGTGTTGTATAGAAATCATGTTTTCTGAAAATTTTGTAATTGATATGGACAATTCAGTCATTAACAAATACAACCTGCCTTTAAAAAATACTATCTTTCAACAATTTTAAAGTCTTTTTATTATCTCCTAGACACGTACTTGAGATATTCTACAGTATGGGTTATAAACAAAGGTCTGAACCCTCGAGATTAAAATTGATGCTGGCCTCTAGAAATAGACACTGATATCAGAAAGGTGTTAGATTTCATAATTTGGAGGTTTTTGCCTCAAATTTGGAAGTAGAAGAAAATTTAAAGAATACATTTTTATGTTTGTTACTCAAGACTTGAGTCTCTAAGAACCATTCCTGGGGAGATACTGCTAAACTTTAGTAAATGCGAAATGAGGCATTTAATCTTTGCCTGCATATAAGAGAAAGTCTGTTATTGGAGATTTTGCAATCTGAGCATCTGACTGTATTTGTTATTTAAAAGTTCTCTTTCAAAGCTTAAAACTTCAAAGGACAGGGCCTTTATTTGCTAAAGATGCTGTTTATATAAAGAATACCAGCAATCTGTGTATTGGGATAATTAGGATATTAACTGTTTGAAGCACTTGCTCAACCTACAGGATGTAGCCTGCTCCAAATGGCACTAGGAAAAGGGTCTCATGGGATGTAAAGTTTGGAGTTCTGTTATGTCATAAGCCAGCAGCATGTGTGAGACCAAATGACAGAGATTTTGGGGCTAAGGCAGCAGAAGGCAATGCATTATCAGACATGCTTTGTGCCTGAGTCAAACCACTGAGAATTTTGTGTAACTGGGAGTTGTCCTGTTTCTTTTCACCTGTAGTAGTTGATTTCATAACGGACAGTGTCTCTTGCTATTAAACTTGCCTCATCTATTTTTTAACTGAAAAGTACTACTTTTGCCACTGTCACATTATGAATTCAGTCAACAGTCTTTGTATTGCATTGTATTGCTCAAATTCCAGATGTCAGTTACAGTAAGTAAAATATTTTTGTCCTTTTATTTTTAATAGGAAAATCAGCCTGTAGTAGTGAAACGCAAAAGGGGACGGCCTCGTAAATACCCTCTTGAAGCAGTGCAACCTGGTGGTAAGTAGTTCATAATATCTGTGTGGAAAAACAAGGATAATAGTGGCATTCAAGTTCTGAACTCATATTTCTTCCCTCAGGTGGGGAGTCAAAAGCTGATATGAGCACTGGGAATGTAAGTGCCTTTATTTTGTTTGGATGCATTTAAAAAAAGTATTTCAAGAGCCATTTATCTGTTTAACAGTTAACAGCATTTCATCTTGTGGAAAACTTGATAATTGAGTTCAGTCTAAGCAAATGAAAATTATTAATAGTATCTCTTAATGTAACTGAACTTTCTAAGCAAAATATAGCGTTAAGTCAGAACATAGCAAATTGCCTCTCAGCTTCACACTTAGTTCATTTAGTACATCTTAAGTGTTACTCTAGCTAGCAATAGTACATACCTATGTGCAGGGTGAATTTCTAGTTGTGTGCATGTATGTCTTTTAGTTTGTGCTGAGAGAAATTTTGGCCTGAAGAGCAGGGGTGGCGTTATTTCAAAAATGAATTATTTTTTCCCTCTACTGGATGTATCATAATAATAGCACATAGAATCTTCTCATAGCTGTAAAAGAAAATATTACTTAAAAAGTAGTTGTATTACTTATATATTGCAACATTACAGTTCATGGAAAAGATAGAGGCACATTGGTGAGTAGCCTAGGAGCTCATGAAACATGTCTGTCTTTTAAAGCTCAGTGGTAGTTTTATTTTCTAACCCCTGTGAAGGATATTCACAGCTAAGAAAGTGGTCTGTTGGTATTGTTTCTGCAATCCAGTTGGATTACAGCACAGGGCAATGATGGGGTCAGGCATGTTTGTGGAGTACAGACAGTTGGATTTATTCTGGTTAAAGTCTTCTCTACAGGGAATTCCTCTATTTCAGAATCAACATTATTGCATAGAAAAGGGGGGATTTTAAAAATGAAGTTGTGTTGAAACTCAGGTTTTCTTCTTTCTTGCCTGGTGAGGCACCAGCTGGCATGGCAGTTGGAAATCTTGGGAATTTACCCAGTGTATGGATAAAAGGAATTATTGTCTCTGCTTGTTCTGTCCTCATATTTCAGGCAGCCCTTTGAGTCCTGTTCCTTCTTACAGGTTGACTAGAATTGTTTCAGAATTCCCAGTCTTTCCTAATTGATTTTTTTTTTCAATATTATTTAATGAAATGTAATTTGAACTGCTGTGGATTTTAGTATTTATTTTTTCTCTTTTGGTGTTGTGGGTTGGTTTTTGGTTGTTCTTTGGGGTGCTTTTTTTGTCCAATTAAGGATTAAAATTAATTTTAAAATCGCCCTCAGAAGTAGATGTATCTTGGCACCCTCAGTACTGGAACAGAATCACCTCGTTTTGGTTGAAGTGTTTAAAGGTCTTATAGTGAAGAGTGAGTGCTTGGTGTCAGCTGCAGGCTGGCTCAGGGGAGGAGTGATACCTGTCCTCCATCTGAGACAGGGGCTCTCTGAGGTGAGATGCTTTGCATGACAGTTTCCCCAGGGCTGCCTTGGGAGCATGTTGCTACTTTATAGGAACCATGGGCATCCTGGTGTAGTCATTCAGTGGTGAAAGCACTGAAGATTTTGGACAGTTATCATAGGACATTGTGTAATTATATATAGCTTTTTCTGCATTCTGAGTAAATCAACAATTTCTGGTGACTTGTAGTTCTGTAAATCTGTATGTGGGATTACATAAAATGACTGTAGTAAATTTCTTTGTCGAAAATTAAATACTCAGAAATGTGTTTGACTGAAACTGCTTTTATCTTTTGTGTCTTTTATTGCAATGATGTTAGTGTCAGTTTATTGAAAGTGCTGTGATTTGTTTATGGGCTGATTTGACTTGTTTCAGTCCTTCATCAAAGTGGAAAAATGCATCCTACTCTTAAACTCAGTACAAACTGTGTGCTCATTAGTGTTCATGTTTTCTAGATTTACAGATTATTCTACAATGAATATGAGCAAGTTTCTGTGATTATGTAACACAGTGCAGAATTTTTCTTTAAATTAAAAAATCCACTTTTTTAATTTCAGCTGCAGTCTCCTACCTTTGCAAGCAGAGGGAAAACACCTCAAACAGGTAAGCAACTGATACCTGCCTCAACATACAAAACAAAAGAAGAGGGTTTTCACAAAAATCACATGGGTCCTTCTTCATCCTAACATCATCTCAGGCAGTCAGTGTTATTCATGAATGAAAACATCTGAAGAAAGAGATGAAGTGAAGACTTGTCCCTAATTGCTACCAAGTTTTTCTTTTTACAAAGAGCAGCTTGTTAAGAACTTATTTCAAAGATGCAGCAGCACTGCTCAGTACTGGATAATGCATTGCAGAATATTTGAAATAATTGAGTGGGCTAAGTACATGGCAGAGCTTCAGAGGAAGGTAGGTACCCCATCAGATTGGCTCTTTGTGGCTGTTTTCCATTTCTGTGTGTTTTCTTTCATTCAGTGCCTATCAATCACACTTACTACATTACATTTCAAATTTTGTTCAATTTTGTTAATTGCTTTATCTGTGGATATGTATTCAAAGATCTTAGGGGTATCTTGAGGGGATATTTCTTTCCCTTTTCACAAATCCTGTAAGATCTTTGGAATATGGTTGCTTGTCTTGATTCAAAAATGTACTTAAAGTGCTTCAAACTAAAATGGAATTAAGTGAAATACCTTTCTATTTCTCTTTCCTAATTTTTCTTGTGTATAGAGTCTGAACTGCACTGGTTGTTTAAATGTGTCTTTTTCATTATAGCCATTCATAAAAAAATCTTTCAAAACCCATTGTAGGAAGCAGGTGAACTGAAAAGTAGGTTAAAAAGTTGTTTGTAACAAATGCAAATGAACATGCAAAAAATATGAGAAACAAATCTTCAAAACAAATCTTCAGGAGTTTCCAAAAGCTTAGGTTTCTACAGATACACTAACACGGCTGCACTGCACATATGGACTGTTTCCTATTTTCTCCACATTTGTTTAAATGTCAGCTTTAATCCATATGCTTCAGAATTGTCTCTGGATGGTTAGCTTGTTGTGTGATACTTGACTTCTGTGAACTGCAAAGAGAACAGACAAGAATGTGAGAATGAAATAAAAATGCATTCTGCTTTGCTTTTTATTCAAAAGGACAGACACTTAACTGTGTACTTTGAGTGTGTTATGTAACATTTCTGGGCAAAAGGCTGTTGATACCACAGCAATGTTAAGAGGAGTGTATAAAGTGGAATGTACTCTTAAATTTTTCATCCTGTATTAGCATTCCTGGGCATAAAGGGGTTGAGACCTCCTGGCAATGAAAGGAAACCAAGTCGAATCTGTCTGTGCAGTTCACTTGCTCTGGTGGTTTCTGGGTGTTCTGCGTAAGGGTTTGCAATAGGGACAGGCATCCATGTGGAGTGGGATGCACAGTTTTATTTTTGGTCACTACAGCACATGCAGTTAAGAGACATCTTTTCTAAGGTGTCATCTTCCTATAACACTGACACTGAACTTGAAACTAATTACTTCACACTAATCAACAGTCTTACTATTTTTATACTTACCTTCAGGCAAAAGTACTACATTTTCCTGTCTTACAGAGGATTATCTGTTAAAGGCATGTAATGGATCTAGATGGGATTATTCTTCAGCCAAAAATCCCTTTGCTACAAATTTGCCAAAATGTACCAGAATTATGAAGTATTTCTTGAACACAAAGAACTAATACAAGCTGGTTATATATGTATGTGCTTATGTTGTGTGAAGAGCTTAACACAGTGGACAGTCCTGTGTTTTATTTCACTTATTTTTTGAATACTTAGATATATTTTTGTTTTAATTCATTTGCTTTTGTATAAAAATTTTCCCCCATAACCTTACAAAGGAGTGCCAGAAAGCTTGTGTGTGGATTTTAGAATATGTTTCTGCTCTTGGAGATCCTTTCCATTGATATTCTTTTGTTTGTTCTCTTAGTCTAATTGCTGAGGGTTTGAGAGTTTGTGTCCTCTTTTATTTAGCTTTCAAAATTAGATAGCAATTTTATGGCAGGGGAAAAAGGTTATGAAAACTTTTATTTAGATTGCTTCTCTTTTCTATTGCTAAGGATTTTTATCTCTTAACATTCTGGCGGTGTTAAGAGGTAATTCTGTTTGACAGAGTTCAAAAGCTTTGTAAAATAATCTCTGTCATTGCAGAGTTAGGGTAGAAGTGGTAACCATGGAAAGAAGCCTAGATGAGACATGGGATGTAGAGTTAAAAATCTGTTTTAACATATATAGGCTAGCCTATAAAAATCACTGAGTTGGAAGTAAGAAGTATTTCAGCAGAAGTAGTCACATAATTCACATACTGGAAGGTTTTAAGTAGTGTCTTTTTGAGCTTCATCTCAGTCATCTTGGTGCTTTAGCATGAACTCAGGCACTAGAACAGATCACCTGGAGGAATCATGTTCTCGGAGACTTTCAAAATTGGACTGAAAAAGATCTTGTGCAGTATGATTAATTAGCCGTGCTTTGAACAGGAGATTGGACTCTGTGACCTCCAGAAGCCCTTTCTATGCCAAATTTTTCTGTGATTCTATAATTGGTTGACAGTAGTTAAAGGGGCTAAGTAACTTCTGCTTTTCCATTGAAACAAAACAGCATATGCAACAAAGCAATAAAATGTCAGTCATATAAAGCCTTAGTACTTCAAAAAATTTAATCATTGTCCCAGTCTCCGTATATAACAAAGTACAACAAAGGTATTTTCTAAATTAGAAAGAGACTTGAAATGTTTTTTAGCTATTGTGATGTTTATGCAAAGTTGAGACAGTATAAAAGAACCTCCTTTTAAATTGATTTGAAGTTCAGGATCAAGTTTTGTTCTTTCCTTTCTTTTTAGGTACAGACATATCTAATAAGAAAGAAACAACAAATGTAAGTGCAATTTGTAAATTTACAAGCAGTATGTAATGAAAAATGTCTGTCTTCTATGTAAATAAATAGTTCTTGACTTACATGGTTCCATTTTGTTTTTTCAGGAAGATGAAGCTGAGAAAGCAGAAGTGGTTGTGCGTAAAAGGGGAAGAAAGCCCAGGCGCTCTCTGGTTCAATCAGACGAAACGGGTAAAGCACGAGAAACTGTACTGCTCCTAACAGAATAAGAAATTACTGCTGTGCCTTTCTGTTTATTAATAGCAAAAAGATAAGCTTTATTCAATTTTCCTTTCTTGAGGAAAAATCATTGAGTTACAGCTAGTGTAAATATTATGTAAATATGTGTAAATTGCTGTAATCTCATGTCAGAATTGCTACATCCCAGATGCTTTTATAAAGCCTCATGAATTTTCTATGAATTCTGGCTATGAGCTATGCAAGTAAACTGTTGTGAATGTGTTAGCAAGATTAAGTCAAACAAGTGTGAATTAAAAATGTTGAAATATGAAGGAAATGGAAAATTACTTACTGAAAATGGGACTTGTAGAATATCTTTTCTGAATTATGTGTTCGTGGCCTTTTGAAAAATTATAGCATATGTGTAAAATTTTAAATGGACAGAAACACTGGAGCCAGAGAAGAAACGTCGGAAGTTAACGTCTTCTGAAGATGAACTGAAAGAGCAAGAGGAAGGTGAGGAAGAGGATGGTGAGGAAGATGATGATGCACATTCTGGGGCCACAACTAGATCAGCCACAAGATTAGAGGCTCAAAGGTAACTGTGTAGAAACTTCAATAACAAGCTTTTCTGCATTGTTCTCAGTTCTGGGGTTTGCAGGGAGGAGATTGTTACTTCCTCTTTTTGTCTTTTTCTGTCTGTTTGTTTGTTTGTTTGTTTGTTTTAAATTTATTTTAATTGATAAGAGCTTCCCAAATTATTCTAATTCTAGTACCACTCTTCTAGGAATGAAGAGAAAAGGTGAGGTTAAGGGAAACTGTTAGGGTCTCAAAAGGCATACTTGAATATGTTAACAGGGTAAGAATTGATCCTGTTGACACTCTTCATCCTAGTGATGCCTCAGAATTTGAGTCTAAGGATACTTGGTTCTGAATTGTACAGTTGACTGGACAATTCACCATTTGGTATTTGATGTTGGAACAAGGTAAAAATGTAATTATCCCTGTCTGTTTCTTTAAGTACTGTCCAAGTTAAATACATTAATCTGCCGTATTGGAGGGTCTAATTTCTAGTATGGTGATCTGCAAGCTTGGAGAGCAATCTTGCTGCAAAAGACAAGTGTGGATAGCAAGAGCTCTGTTTTCAGGAAGCTGTTCTTCATCTGCCTTAGCACTGCTCTGCCTCTCTGTAGACATGCTGAACTCCAGCAGAGCTCATCCTCTTGTTCTTATTGTGGAAACAATGAAACGTAGCAGCTTTGGGAAGTTTGGATTTCTGTTGCTGTCTTTCAGAAAATAATTAGAGTCCAGGCTTTTTTTTTATGTTGATGGTGGGACAACTTTCAATTGAGGATATCTACTTCCCTCTAAGGATATTATATGTTATGTTGTACATATTACATGATAGCCTTTGGGCAGTACTTGAAGCAATGTTGCCACAGTGCTTTTGAACTGATAATTTCAGAACTGAATCTGAAAGTAATTACATGATTTTTCATTTACATAAAAACTGAAGGTTTACCACTGTCACTTAGTAAACAGTGGTTTTGCTTTGGTAAAGGCAAAGGGACTTCCTTTAGTCTCACATAATTGTTAACTCTAAAATTGTAATAAAAGTTTAGGTATTTGTGGATTTATTCTACTTGCTTGTGGAAACATCTACTTTTTTATAGATTTGGGCTTGTGTCTCAGATTTCCAGTGCTACCTTTCTAGCTCTGATTACAGCAAAGCATCACCACCTTAAGGTGCAGCATACAGTCTGCATTTTATAAGTAGCATCTGGAATAATTCTGTGGAAGAGGATGCTTCCTCATATTCAGCATTTCTAGATTTCTCTGACTCAAGTCATTTGTTTTCTAAACTATGAAATTAATCACCAGTAGCCAGTTTTTCATGTTTCTGAACTTGTGGATACCAAAGCTTATACGAGTGAATCCAGATATTTTTTCAACATAGACACTTACGTACAAAAATTATTGCAGGATTTGGAATGGGTTGGTTTGTTGGTTTTTTGTTTTGTTTTGGTTTTGGTTTTTAAATACCAAATATTGTCAGTAAAGCAGACTTTTGATTCTACATTTGATCCAAAAATACATAGCTTGGCATCGTAGTGTGTCTTGAAGCAGGCAAATATGGTTTTTTCACTGTTTCTTTTGGCAACTTTGATTTACTTGTTGCAAATGCTGTGCAGTCTTAATTATCTGCACTTGGAGTGCAAGAAGAAATTGGCTTGGTAAAAGTGTTTTGTTATATATTAATTCATCATTCTTTTGCATTACAGAAAACAGCCCAGCAAGCCAACCACACGTGCAACTTCTAAAGGCAGCAGTCCAAGTTCAGTTTCTCCTAGAAAACGACAGAAACTAGCAGCTAAAAAAAGATCTCCAAGTGATACAAAAATTAATAAATCTCCTCCATTGACACAGTAAGTATTAAAGTTGAAACTACTTTGAGTATTTGTTTTGGGAGGCACTACAGTGATCCTTTCCTTATATGTAACATGCCGCTTGAAAATCTGAACAGCAGACTAGTTTTGTTCTGTTCTCTTGTGATATATAAAAGCTTTTAAAGGATTTTCTTCTGTTTACATTTTTTCTTTTTCTTCCTTTATTTGACATTTGGAAGACTAGATTTTTTTTTTTAATATCCTTGGAAACCTCTTGGGAGAATCTGAAAATGCTGTTTATGTAATATTTTAACTTCAGCTGTGATTCTTTCCTGAATGGGGGGTGAGAGCATCCATAGTTCAGGTTAAAGGTAAATATGATGGCATGATTGTAAGATCAGCTGATGAGAAGAGGAGAAACTCTGAGAGGCCTTATACTAAGTTTTGAATCTATTTCCCTTTCCCTCCTTTGCTGTTATACTTTTAAATCTGTAAATCTGAGATCACAGTGCAGGATCCCAAGGGAATAAATAACCAATGTGATGCACATTTGCTCTGCATCTTGTAGTTTACCTGTAAAATGTATTGTATGCCAAACACATGTAGCTGTCATCCTTTCTAAAATGTGTCAGTTTCTTCAGGCTGAGCCTAGAGAATGTGTGCATTGATGGCTGTCACAGTTCACCTCAGCTCTGTTATTTTGTGTGGTTATGAATGGCCAAGAGTTTAAGCCCATTCACAGTTGGTTGCAGCTGAAATATGGTGAGCATATAGATGGGTGTGTGAATGCACAGGCTGAGGATAGGTGATGTCTGCCCTGTATTCCCTCTTGCTGGGCTTGAGACACTATTGCTGCTATTCTATCCTTGTGAGATGGGGGACCGGGTAATGAAGAGTATCTGTTACAAATTTACAGATCTTTCCAGAGAAAGAGAAGGAATAAGAATTCTAGTTCCAAATTCTACATAGGAAGCGCTCTCCAACATACAGAATTAGTACCCCATACCCTATTAAGAAGTGTGTTTTAGTAGTAAGCTTTTATATAATATATCAGAGATGGACAGTTCATCAGTGATGGACAATTTAGTTCAGTCCTCTGAACAGAATTGTGCCTGACCACTTTTTTTACAGGCTCTACCATTGTGAAAATAATTATTGACATGCTTTTCAGGTTAAAGGTGCAGTCTGCCAAACGTAAAAGGGAGGACAGCCCAACAGTGGTACGGAGAAAAGGCCAGCAGAAAGCAGAGGAGGCACCATTGAAGAAAGCAAAACGATAATTACTAGCCAGTACTATTCTTGGAAGAGTCAAAAGGAAAACAAACATCTGTGCTTCTATTTTTTTTAAAGCAAAGGGATTTGCACGTGCTTGTTTCAGAGCTCTAAGTTAAACAATGCAGTACTTTTAAGTTACATTTTAAACAGCTTTATAAACTATTGTTTATACAGAATATTATGTACATTTATTTCAGATGAAATATAAGTTTACTTTGTATCTGAATGAAAAACAAAGTAGTTATATATTTTATCACTGACTTGGAAAGTTGGAGTTTCCCAATGTGACATGCTAATGCAGATGCTTCCAACCCATAAGGCACCCATGTGCCAACTAATACACTTTGTACATAAACTTGTAAAAATAGGTTGTATTTTACTCAGTGTATGAATCTAATCAATGATGGACATTTTATTTATTATATGGAAAGCATTGGTCTGTAAACTTTAGTATATACCTTAGGGTTTTTTAATTATATATTTTACATTCTATGCAGATGTCAGTAGGAAACTTCCCCTCTGCTCCCCCAGGGCTGTCTAAAATTTGAAGTTCTCCAAAATATGCTCAGACAGTTGGTAAAATATTTTTCTCGCATGCATTAAAGTAGTATAGCATAGTGAAAGGCACTTGGCTCCTTTCTGTTCACATTTGTGACGAAGTATGACATTTAAAATGTAATCTTACTAGATTATATTTTCACTTGTAAATTTATTACCAACTTCAAGAAATATATAGTACTAGGTTAGATTTATTCACAGTCAACCAATACCACCCTAAAATGAAACAGTTTTATTTTGCAACTAAATGCTTGTTCTTTCAGTATTTATCTTTTTCAACAAAGAGGGACCCATTGAAATCAAATGTCACTTCTAACTATAGAGCTTCAGCATTTTATGTTACGTTTTATACACAGGTATTAAAAATAGAAGCTGGTATTATTGCCAGAATCTTTTTTTAATGTATATTAACTCTGGTAAGAGCAAATGTTCAAGTGAAGTTGTATATAAAGTTAAACTTTTCTTATGATCAAATGTGTCTCTTGTTATGATGTGACGAATTGCCAAACAATCTGAGATTATTTTAAGTGTTTTGTTGATATTCTGGTTTATAATTAAAAAATATTTTGGGGGTTAGAATTTTACTTTTTTTTCCTTTATTTCTCTTTTTTTTTTTTGAGTTTTTTTTTTTTTTAACTTGTTGTAAGGCAGATGTTTCGGTCAGATATTCTGCTAGGTTTCTTACTGAAATTTTTATATAAAAAATATAAAATGTTTGCCAAAAATCTGAGTTGCCATATTTTATTTTCCTTTAATTGTTTTATGTGGAACTTGTGTTTACAGATGTGTCTGGTTGGAGTCACATATGTAAGCTTTACCTGGTTAGTGTCTTTAAAAAACATTCACAGGTGCTTATATTTTGGATATGTAAACAGTAGGGAAAGTGTGTCACTCTTTGCCTGCCTTAACACACTGTAAAAGTACTCTAATAATAATTTTCTAAGCAAATTAGTCTGAAAGAAGAAAATAGCACTGAATATGAATTCATTTTACTTTCTACCTTAACTCTGCTGCCATGTTAATACATACCTTGCTAGCATACTGGTAGATAGATATATTTCTGTATGTTTCTAATGCTGATGTTCATGCATAGTTGTAGAAAAAGTTGAATCTTTCCTTTTTTCCCCTTTGCCCCCTGCAGTATGCATAGGCCAAAGTTGTGTATTTGGTCTCAGCCTTTGTTCTGTAAGGCTAAACAGGCCGAGCTGCTTGTTTTACCATGGGTGCCTTCAGACTTTGTGGGATTTGAGTCTTTCCCTGCACCTGTTCCGTTTGTTCCCTTAACCCTGAATTCAGTAGTGAGGTTGTTCAGGAGGTTCCTAAGGACACCTTGCCACTATACATTATGATCATTTCTTCTGTCTCCTGGTAGTACCTGTCCTGCCCTGGGACAGTTCATATTTGCCTGTTTGACAGGCAGAGCTCTTCTGATGGATTATAATGATTGGCAAAGCTCTGACTTGTGTCAGATCCTTTTGGCTGGCTCTTGTCTGATATCTCAGTAGATAAACAAGGCTCTGAGCATCAGTGTCAGTCTCTCAAAGCTAAGCTCCTAGGAAGTGGCCCACTGTCCTTCCCCCTAGTAATGGGTAATATTTAGGAATAACATTGGGAACATTCTTGTCTATGGAATGTATCTTTGATCATTGATTAAATTATTCTGTAATATGAAAGTATTAAAGGAATTATCCTTCTGCAGGATAGCCACTTTTTCTTAAAGAGAGGGTAAAAACTGCAAATTCCACAAACTTTCAGCTTATGCATGTTTAACTTGCTGCCTGCTTCTTTCTTGTCAAAAAATAGGCATTTATGCTAAGCTAAATCACTGACAATCCATATTGGGAATTTTTTCATTTTTTTGCTTAGTATTTCAAAGTGTCATCTAAATTACTATTGCACTTCACAGGGACAGTACTGGTCTGCTATAGTTAAGCAAAACTTCAGAGGTTCAGGTTAGACATAAGGAAGAATTTCCTCACTGAAAGGGCTGTTTAGCATTGGAATGGGCTGCCCAGGGAGGTGATGGAGTCACCATCCCTGGGGCTGTTCCAGGAGTGACTGGACATGGCACTGTGCTGTGGTTGAGTTCACGTGGCAGCATTTGATCAAGGGTTGGACTCTGATCTTGGAGACCTTTTCCAGCCTTCATGATCCTATGACTGAATGTTCACAGCCTCTAATTCTTTTGTACCTTCTGTCCCCCAGAGCCCTTCTGAGCACAAGACAGGGAGGGGAAGAAGAATCAATTTTCCTTAAGTGCAGCAGGAGTCACATTAAGGCAGGGTAGTAGAGAGAAGACTATAAAGAGGCACAATAAATCTGACACTGATTATGTGGAGGGTTATGATTGGATTTATTGCTGATACAATATCTAAATATTGCCCATGCTAGACAAGCAGGTCTAAAGGGTTTATATATAAGCAGGAAGAGCTGGAAGAGCTTTTTACAGTCTTTGGCTTTGCAGAACGCACAATTACAATACAACAAGCACCTCTGGAGCTACTTTAGGACTTTATCTCTTTACACAACAGTTCCTGCTGCAATTCTCACCTGGTTTTCCTCTTGGGACAAATCATAAAGACAGTTGCAAAGTGGGAGAGAAAGTGAGGAAGGCTATCTTTTGCCACAGTCACACACACCCATCTTCTTCAAAAGTTAGGTTTGTACTCCAGCTTGAATCTTCAAATATGTATAAAGCGATATCTTCCCAGCCCATGCAAATTTAGAGAGGTCAGGAGAAAAATGCTGTCCTGCACTGTGATGAAACAGAATGTCCTGAAAGTGTTTTGTGGTGAGATTTGCTCGGGGCCGTTTGGTGCAATAACATGGCTAGGCTTCAATCCCAGTAAATTTCTAAACCACTTGGCTGGCTTTTATGGTTTAGTGGCTGTTTGTTCTTCCAGTTCCTCCTCTTGGAACAACTTCATTTCTCTGAATATTAAAATACTGAGTGTGCAGAGATGTTCTGGTGGAAGACTGAATTCAATTCCTCTCTGAGTTTTACAGAACAGGACCTTGAGTCCTGCTTGCCATACCTCAGCAGCCTGTGTTACCAGCTGGCTGTTGGCTGCTTCTCAGGATCTGTTTGTATTTCTAATGCATTCTACTTAAGGACTATTTACACCTCTTAACTGTCTTCCACTTGAGATACTGTGGGATTATGTACTGTACGGATTTTAAATCACACTAATAGATTCTTTTCAGTTGTTTTTCTTTGTGGTGGGGTTTTAAACCAGCTAGAGGCTCACCAGTTACAAGTTTGCAGTTTTCATTTTTAGGTGGGGTCTGGCAAGCTTGCAAGTCTTTAGTTGGTGAAATTTCCCTCTAGAGCCTGATCCAAAGTCAGTAGGTGCACTCAGCAGCTCGGGTAAGGTTTTTGCTGATGTTGGCAGATCTCTGAGTGCCTCAGTTTTCTATTCCAACAGCTTCTCTAGTAACACATCTACTTCTCTCCTCAGGGAGGTGGGGGTTAATCTATGACATCCATCCCAAATACACATCTGCTGTTTCTTCTCTCTCAACCAACATTCCAAGACTATCCTATATAGAACAATCTCTGGCCCCACTCCCTCAGAGGCTGCATAAGGTCCTGGGCTGCTTTAATCTCTCCAGAAACTCAGTAAAAATTTGTTGCATAACATTTGGCAACCAAGAGCTGCAGGTGCCCCGGGTCCCAGTGACAATCAGCTGATGTCCACTGTAATGCAAGTCCAACACCAGCTTGGGTGTTGACACCTAAAACTGGCCTAAGTCTGATACCTGTATCAGGTTCTGCATAGGAAAAAGATCATTTGCTGCCACAGACTTTTGGTTCTCCCTTGCTTTTGGAAGGGCACCTCTGCAATGCTGAGCATCACTGGTCTGAACAGAGAGTGTTGCTGCCCTGAATCTGGGATGCACTGAGTGCCTTTACAGACCCTTCCAAAGCAGCATTTGATTTCCTGGAAACTGTATCTCTTTATATTGTAAAGAGTGAAAGTAACTGGTATACTTTTATTGCCTTCCCATTAAAATTTTCAGTTTTAAGGTTTAATGGGACCTTGACAAAGGTGACTGGACATTTATACAGCATACACCTCCTCCAAACTCTTGATAACTCTGGTATCCTCATAATTGCCTGCTCATTCATTTTGTATAGAGCTCAGAAGACTCATACCTTCAATTTCAACAGACTTCCATCTATTTCATTTGCTTGTAGCTTCAGTTTGGAGGCAATTGCCCATGTCAGCCTTCTGCAGGTCTTGGCAACTTCTTAAAGATAGCTCGCTTCTTCCAGTATATTCCTTGTCCCAGCCATGTACGTCACACTCCATTACTTCCATCGTCTCCTCAAAAATCTGGGGCCTGTTTCAAACAGGGTGGGTTTCTTTCTACTAAAACATTAAAGTTTAAATGCCAAGAAATTCTAGCTCCATTCTAGTCTCTGTTTCAAGATGTTTCACCAAAATTCCTTGAAAGGGTATTTGTCATTTAAACCCCCTTCCTCTTTTAGATCTCAGCTTTTTAGTTATCCTTGCTGGCTTTGTGAATAAATTCCAAAAGAAAAACATAATGAAAATAAGTGTCTTGCTGGGAGTCCCTGGATAGCTGTATTTAAAGCTAGGAACATAACACTCTTGCCAAACAACTGGGGAAGAAAAATATGATTTGAAATGGCCCTAACCTAGTAGGGCAGCAATAGATTTTTGGCACTGACTGTCAAAGGGGTGGGGTTGCCTGGTCAAGCTGTGACTGCAAGGCACTTTTCACCTTCCCTTGTCTGCCCATTGGTTAGTGCCTTTCTCCATGCCAGTGTTGAGTTGTACAGTCACAGACTGCTGCATCAGGGAGCTTGAAATTACCTCTACAAAAGAAAACTTCAGATTAGTTTTTTATGTGTTCATTTTATTAAACCAGCTGTTGGTAAAACTGGGTAAATACTGCTGCCTGCACAAAGATTTCCATGTGGCAGAGAGGGGCTGTGGAATCAGCTTCCCACTGTACCATGGATTTGAGTGCCCTTGATCATCCAAGCTCACCATTACCTCTCCCATGCATTTATGGTCCCTCTCTATCAATAATCAATGTATAAGTGAACAATGGGATAATTTGTGGGGTTTATCCTTTCTAGTGACAAAGAAAAGAGGCTTCTGGAAAGAAGGATGGATTATGCATCACCAAGGATGAGGTTTTATTTTTTATTTTGTGTATTTGTTTAGGGTTGACAGCAAATTATACTGGCAATTGAAAGGCATGCATTTCTGCCCTCACCATCAACATCTCATATCAGCAAGCTCAGGTCCTCTGAAATGTAAGAAAGTCATCAGAGCCTTGATGACACCAAATACACTGAAAATAACTGCTTTCCACTGCAGAAACATAAACCTTTCTGTCAGTTCAATCTGGAGATCAAGTACCTGCTGCAGTCCTAGTGAGCTCCATTTGGGGAAGGACAATGTTTACATGTGGCTCCAGCTAAGCCATACAAAAAGTGCATCTCTTATCCAGCTTAAATAGCTGGTGGGAATATAGCTAAAGTAGAAAAATCTGTATAACATATTTCAGAATAATTTGGACCCTTACAAACCACATGAATAGACCAAAATTGAGCTGTGTTTTTAAACACAGCCCCTTAGCTGATCACACAGCCAGACAGCACAGGCACTGGCTGTACCTCTGTAGGTGTGCTGAGGATGTAACTGAGAATGAATAACAGATGAGTATCAAAGCTATCAGTCCTACTGTCAGCAGGAGAGCTCAGCCCTCCAATGATGACTTTTTCTTTTCTAGATTTCATTGTAACATGTCACACATGCTGTGCAATGATTTATATAAGTCAACATACATTACAATGAATTAATAAAGAGGAATACATGAAAGAAAAATGCTCTGTGATCACATTCATGATACTCCAACATCAGTTCCAGTATATAAACTTGAAAATGTTAAAATTAAATAGTCATTCCCGCTTTGGTGCCCAAAGCAAGCAGAGATTTGGAATGTGACTTTCCTTTCAAACAATTATAGGTTCACTCCACTCTTTTTATATAAACAAGGGCTAAGAATTGCTCAGTAATATAGTGCTTATTTAATTATATTTATTCAAGATTTTTCAGACTAAGTAAATAGGCAATATAAGGCCCCTTAAAAAAAAAAAAAAAAAAAAAAAAAAAAAAAAAGCTTATGATAAAACTGCTTTCAACTGATTTTGCACTTAGAACTCTATGTGGCCCATCATTCACTCCCAGTAAGATGCCACCTCCTTTTCTGGATCAGAGAAGGGCCTGGAGACAGAGACTGGCATGAAAGTGGGGAGGAGGAGCCCCCAGAAATAAACATGAAGGATCACTGAGCCCAGGGAGGCACTGGAGGTTGTGCCCTTTCCACAGCCTGCTGCCAACAGTGCTGGGTGGAACAGGACCACCAGAGAGGGGCTGGAGGCTGTGAGAACTTGTCCATTTCTTTATGAAGGTTTGGCACCAGCACCTCTGGAAGTCAGCCACAGGACAGCCACTCTCATGAGGGGAGGAAAAGACTGGGCAGGTTCCTCCAGGTTGTTCCAAGTATGTGATGTCTAACCAGATCCCACAGATACCAGTGATGGCAAAACACACACTGCCCCCATGTCACCCAACCCTTGTTGCTGGTTTGATTTCAAGTATTTTTTCCTAACCTGAAATTCTCTGTTACAATTTTTGGCTTTTATCCCTGTATGATCATATCTCTTTGCAGCAGGATCCCACCCCCTTAAGACCTGCATTTTGCTTGATCTAGTTTTGTTACTTTTCTGTTTTCAAAAATCAAAGCTGTATTTGTTCTCAGCTTTCAGTGGCTTGTATATTTCCTTACCTCTTCTCCACTGGGAAAAAAAAAAAAAAAGATAAAAGAAAAGCAAAGAGCATGAAACCTTCAATTTAGGCAGAAGCATAAAGCAAAGGTTTCTTCTGTTTAGAAATAAACATATTAAAAGACAGAGTTCTGCACTAAAAATAAAAAAAAAAAAAAGGTTAGGAGTTTTTTCATTATAAAACATCTATAATGAGGGGGAGGTTCATACAACAGCTTCAGGTTTTTGCCCTGCAGTCATGCTTTGCAGAAATACATTGGTTTGCTTAGCCTGGAGCTGGCAGACACAAGGATCCTCTTCAAGTGGATCCAATAAAGAAGAAAGACAGCTGTTCCATGTAACACATGCTCAAAGCTTTGCTGTTACAGACATATTGTGAGCTTCATTTTTCTTGCATGAACAAAATACTGTCCAAAATGCTGTCATGATGGATGTTCATACAGTTTTGTTGTATTTCCAGAATTGGGGAAGTTTTTCTTCTTGAAACAACAATAGGCTCAGTGTGTAAATGATAAGTACTTAAAGTACAATGGGTTATTATTTGCTATGATGATTATACACCACTGTGGCAATAACCCAAAACTGAATAATCCATCACAAGTGAACACAAAGACAAGTAGATGCTACCACAGTAAAGGATGTGGGGATGCTCTGTATCGATGCATTCTGTGAGACGGAGAAGGAAAATTCTTCCATTCCTTCATTGTGGTCTCCCTTTCAAGAAAGTAGTATAATAGGCAAGGGAGGTACACTTTGCCAAGTAAGTTCTCCTAATTCTTTTCTTAAGATTTTTCCTCTTGATCTCTTGTGATCTCTTGATCTCACACTAGTGAATAGAGGGCTTGCTTCACAGGTCTCATTCCTTCACTCCTCTCCCTCTTTTCTGATCTTTCTCAAATTTTCTCAGCTTTTATCATCTCTTTTCTTCAGGGAAAAAAATGGAAAGTGACTGTCATTTCTAAAAGGAAAAGGAGTCCAATTACTTTTGTTTTTACTCAAGGGCATCAGTCTTAAACTGTCCATCTGCACTGTGTCTTCAACCCTCAGGTACTAGGGGAGAGGAATAGTCTGGAGCCAGGGCAACACACCCATTGGACCAGTATTTGCTCTGTGCTGGCCCAACAGCTAGAATATTTTGTCTTGGTCCAGTTGGGATCTAGCAAGAGTGAAAATACTAAAACATACAGACAAAAAACTTCCAGCCTATTCCAATAATGTGTCCAGAATCATCAAAGGTGAGAGGTGAAGATCCTGGAGCTGCTGAGGTCCCATTTGCCAGTAAGGGAGACAACCCAGCAGGGCTGTGATCTCATTCAGCTGCTTTTGAAATTTTCCCAGCCTTCTCCTTCTGTAAAATGCTCACCTAGAAGTTGCAATTGCAAAGTAAGGCCAAACTCCGGGTGCTACAGAAAGGGACTCACCACTCCAAACATCAGACCCTGTGCTTCTGAACAAGTCACTCAGGAGCTTTTGGGGGCAAATCAAGCGAATCTTCTCTAGAAAAATAATCGCTGGGATACAGTTTAGCTGGAAAAAAGACTGTTTTCCAGGCACAGAGAGTCCTACAATAGCCACTAGATGGCAACGGGAGCCTGCCAGGTACACGGCGGGCACGGTGCACACGGGCAGGCACAGGCAGCATCCCTCATCCCTCTCCCCTCATCCCTCATCCCTCATCCCTCATCCCTCTCCCCTCATCCCTCTCCCCCCTCATCCCCATCCCTCATCCCTCATCCCCCATCCCTCATCCCCCATCCCTCACCCCCCACCCCTCTCCTGCAGCTGCAGCACCCAGAGCCTGGGCAGGTTACATGAGACCCACGAGTGCTCGAGAGAGGAGCAAGGCAGGGCTGGTGTGCGTGGTCCTGGTGTTCATTCACCACTCCTGAATATTCTGAGCCACCCATCCACCAGCTCCTCCTGAGCTGCTGCTCTGCACAGCACAGGCAGCATCCACCACTTTGAGCAGAAACACTTTTCTTCAACTCTGCACCCATGAGAATTCTATGCAGCATACCATGCATAAGTCCAAATCCACCAAGTGTTTTGATTCCAGATGAAATATTAAATTTCATATAACTTGGGTCTATCTTTATAGGCACATCAAACTTCTTCAGGAACAGTGCATTTAACTTTTTTTTTCCTCAAGTGTAATGAGCTAGATTTGGTGTTTTAATAGAAGCCATCCATTCCATTCCATTCCATTCCATTCCATTCCATTCCATTCCATTCCATTCCATTCCATTCCATTCCATTCCATTTCCTTGCTTAGGTCCTTCTCATTCCCCTCATTTTCCAGCCCCCTCTTCCTAGCACTTTTCCAGTCTAATTTCCACCATCCTCACTTCTCATTTGACCTGTCTTTCACCAGTCAATGTCTATTTCTTCCCATCTATGCACTTCAATTCTCTCACAGGATGACACTCAGACCTCAATTCTCCCTTATTTTCCACTTGTCCTTTCCCTTTCCCTTTCCCTTTCCCTTTCCCTTTCCCTTTCCCTTTCCCTTTCCCTTTCCCTTTCCCTTTCCCTTCCCCTTTCCCTTTCCCTTTCCCTTTCCCTTCCCCTCATCAGTTTGTTGCAAACCCTTGAATCACATATAATGTGACCTCTCCCTTTGCCATTGTCCACCTTGTGTTTCTTAAAAAGTCCTTTCTTCAGCTCCATTCTTGCCTCCTCTCAGCCTTCTTGGCATGACTAAGGACTTTTGTGGATGAAAAAAATTCATGGATGTACTGACATTGAACCAGGTTAGCTTTTATCTAGGTGGCCTTCACCTTATTTGTACTAGCTTCTGCAAGTCAATATGATGAGAGAAGATGTGCAAATATCAAGTAAAGCTATCATAATCCCCTTTTCCTTAGCCATCCTTATTCCTCATTTCTTTGACTTAACTCTCATGTGACTGGAATCACCTTTTGGGCTTCCAGGATGCAGAAAAAAACAACTGGGACAGACTCAACATCAAAAAGCAGCTGAACCAGAAGTTGGGGGAAAAAACCCCATTCTTCAAGGAAATTATTGAACACTCTCTGCCTCTTGGAGAAAATGCATAGGGGATTCTTCTGTCAGCTGGGGCCCAGATGTTGGGGCATGTGATAAGGGATAAGCATCTAAGAGAGCTACAGCCAGTCACAACTCATTATATTCATCAGTTGGTCTTATCACGAGTCTCAGAATCAACACTTTCTGAAAAGCAGTTTATTAAATGCAAGAGTATGGCAGTACAATGCTCACAAGTACCACTACCACACACCATGTCCAAAGGGCTGGGGCTATTGGAACAAAACAATGCACAGATCCCTGCCATGACATTGATTTGTCTTTTCAGCTCCACAGCTGTTAGACTTGCCTCCTCCTCACTGAAAGGATGTCACTATCTCATTATCCAGGTGTTCTGCCATTTATATATCCTCTGTAAAAGCAGCTGTTACCTTACAGCAAAGCAGGCACCTGAGCTGCTTCTGAAGGCACCGTGAAGAAAGCAGCCCTGGGAGCTGGAGTGGTGCTGTACACAGGCCAAGGAACAAGGCATTTGGGTTGGAAGGTGGAAGTTCTTCCATATCCTGCACAGTCTGCAGGATGTCCACTCTTCCCTCCAGCATGCTGCTGCTCTTCCAGAGCCTGCCAACCTCTCACAGGGATTCAGGCTCAACATTCAGATCTTATGCTTGCAGAGGTTTGTAACAGTTAGATGTTGAGGAGACACTAAAACAGATAAATTAAACCCTGTGAAAGAAATATTATTGTGTGTGAAGGTCCTTTGCCTGTGGGAGAATTTTGTCCCCTGCATGATAACTATGGGTTAAGTCAGAGGCAGGGATATCCATGACTGATCCATAGACATAAATACCATCTGTGTTAGGAATGTTCAGACAGCCAGACCAAATTATCACAACAGTACAAAGATCTTGGACTACAACAGCTTTGTTGCTTATTTTGCAAAAGACTATACTGCAGACACCTTTTTGGAGCTATGAAGCATAACAATTCATTTTATTGAGTTGTATTTCCTGATGAGGGAGCATTTCTGGTGCAAAAGAGTCTTTGACAGAGAGGTGTTGCACAAAGTGTACAGTGTGTGAAATAAATACAGACACATCTGAAGTCCTCCAGAGATATGAGAGTTGAGAACAATAATTTTGACCAAAATCTATGTTTTAATGCTTCCTACAGGCAGCAGTTTCCTATGACACTGTACAGAGTTGGAAACCTAAGAGGACATGGACAAAAGTATGGGGTTGTTAATCAGCTCTCATAAAATACAAACAATATTTTAAAGCACCAGAAGGCCACACCACAGACTATCCTTCTTCCAAAGCAGGGAGAGCTGAAAGGTCTCATTTTTCCTGCCAAAAATAACCTCATCTAGAGTGCAGGATATCACAGTTTGCCATCTTGGAAATATTCCTTCCAGACAGCACTCCTCTACTCTGTTTCACTTGTGGGCATTTTTCTGCATCCTTTAGTTGTTAAAAACCTGGAGAAATAAAAGGATTTTCTTGGTTTTCCAAGGAATCCATAACTGAGGTTTTGTCCATCTACATTTCTGTCCATCTCCCATCACAAGAGTTTTTCAATAAGTCACAGGAATCCTTTAGTACTGGATACTCTTCCAGCTATCTCACTTACACTTGGTCATGAAATGGGTAGGGTACAAACTGCTTTTGTCATATTACACGGGTTTTTTTGTCATCTGTCACCTGACTTTTTTTTTTTTTTTTTTTTTTTTTTTTTTTTTTTTCTGCTAGGTAAATCCCAAAGCATGTCTAGAATAAATTCTAGAAATAGTTACTTCTATGACAGGAATACCCTGAAAACCTACTAAGGAGACAACCTGAAATTTGGAATATCTAAAATTAGGCAAAAAAAAAATATTAAGGAAGAAAGAAATTCTGAGAGGACAGAATTTAGCATCATAAGAAAAAGACTGGGTGCTTATTTGCAGTCATCCAGAACCAACATACTCAAAGTCTCTTTCCTTTAAGAAACACTCAGAAAATATGAACGATACCTGTATTGCCTGCAGACAACTTGTGTCATGTTTGATTTTTTGATTTGTAATTTTCAGGCAGCCAATTAAATCTGCAGGTGTAGTGAACAAAACAGAGCCACTAATTTATTCATGAAGTTTATGTAAGTATTTGTATTCTCCCTGAGCAAGCCAAAAGAATTAGTGATTTAATGTAGAGGCTGTGTTCAGATGAAATGTACAGTCACTGTAAATACAAAATCATTGCCAGTGGAAACAACTCACACAGTGAACCTGCTAATTGCCCTAACTTCATAAACTCAACCCTGGATCCAAGCTCTCCATGCTCAAACTGCTTGGCTTGGCTGCTCCACCACAGGTCATTGGGCAAGGCCAGCACTGTGAGCTGGCAAGGCAGCTGCAGGCATGGACCCCCATCACACACACAGAGTTGGGGTCTTCTCTCCACCAGAGGTGGCACAATGCTCTCAAAGAGGCAGGGATCCCCTCAAAGAACAGAGTCTCACATGGAGTGAAACTTGGTCTAAACTGCCTGGCTTCCTGCTCTGCTGGGCAGCACAATGAGCACTCCTGGGACCAGACCCAGCACTCGGTGCAGCTGCTGCTGCTCTCACACCTCTGGCTGCCCTTCCAACACAGGAAGTCAATCCCATAGGCCTGGGACCAAAATGGATATTCCACAATTCTCATCTCCACAACACACTGTGTCTGAGACACTTGAGTCAGTACAGGAGCTCCTGAGTCAGGCCTGCTCCTCAAAGCAACATCCCAATGGCAGCTTGCAGGAGACTGCCCAAAACACACACAGAAGGGCCACATCCTATCCCCACAGTTTAGGCTTCCTATTCAATATAAGGAGGATGGGAAACAAACCAGTCCTTGGTCTCAAATTCTGAAATTTTTGAGTAATCGGTGATCTGTATAAATTTATAACTGATGAGTCCCAAAGGCTCCCAGATTTTACCTTTGGTGGTGGGTACTCCTGATATGAATAATAAAGAGATAGAAAAATTGATATAAAATTACTATTGACTTGCTATCAATAAAGAGGTGACTCTTAGACAAAGAGGTAAAATCACTTTAGAAACATAAGCAGTGCCAGTATCCTGAGAGGCTCACTTGATTTACATAAGCTTCAGGAAAAATAAAAATATTTAAATGTTTCCCCAATGCAGCCATTGATTTTGTTACCAAGTTAGTCTACAATATTGAAAAAGTGAGCTCAACTACTTCAAACAAAAAGTAGGAAAGGTTATTATCTCTATGTAGGTGGAAGAGCAGTGGTAAAGGACTTCATAGGATGTTGTCCCAAATAAACATCAAATGATTAATCTGTGCTAGGAGTGTTCTTAAAAGCCTAGAGACTTGTACACAGCAAATACATCTACTGTAATAAGGTGAAGAGTGATTAGACTGTTCTACTTAATAATAAGGAAAAATTCAGAACAAGTAGATATACTGGATGGATGACTCACACACACATGATGTTTCTACTTCAATTTTTCTATCAGGGACTGCAAATAAAACAGATTAAAAGCTAAATACAGGGTCTACAAAAGCTTTACTTAATGACTGTGAGAAGCACCTGGCCATTTGTATGTGCTAATTTGGTTTTTGTTAGTAAAACAAGTTAGTCTTATCCAGGTTGTATTGCCATCCTTCAGGTAACTACATCAGAAAATAAGGAATATATAGCCATTTACTTCTTTAGTAGGAAACCTAGCATAGAAATAAGGAGACAGTCAAAGAGAAGATTTATTTCAAAAGCTGGTGGTGCCTGAAGGCAATTGTTGGACAGGGCTCTCTCTCAGTGTGTACAGAACTTGTTGCCTCCTGGCACTAAGCATCAGACACAACCATGCAGCTTCACTCCTTCCTGAGAGCATAATGTGGTTAGACAGCCCACATGTCTTTTCCTTTTCAAGGTCTTGCAAGGAGGAATAATTCAGGAGAAACTGCCGTGCAGTGAAATGAAATGTTGGTTGGTTTATTTTCATGCTTGGTACTCTGCATGCCAAGCCTTCACTTGTTAGTGTGAAGATGAAGCAACAAGAGGGAGATTTGGGTTGGTTTTCCCAGAAATGACATCTCTGAACTATAAAACTGGGAGAAATTGTGTCACTGTATGTATACAACCAGCAAAATTCAAGCATTCTTTTCAGTTTTGTTGTAAACTCCTGCAGGAGTGTTTTTTATTTGAGCCTCCCAGCCCTAAAGGACATAGGCTTTACCCCATATAAGGAATTAAGGGGACTGTAAAGCAGCTATTAAAACCTACTGAGCTAATTTGCTAAAAGGTTGCTACATTAGTGAAAATAAAATGTTCATTGTCAGCATTATATTTGCATATATTCAGTTGAATTCTAAAAATCATTCAAATTTTTCTCTTAATTGTGGAAGGTAAATCCTTCTCTCACTCAAGTCCAGAAGCATCTTACAGTTGACATCTCAGCAACAACATAGGACCTTGATATCAACTGCAAAAAGCAATTTGAAGACTGAGTGTTGCAGGGGTTACTTATATGAGGTCCCTCATGAAATTCATGGAGAAATCTTGACAGGATGTGGTTTAGAGATGCACAGCTGTCACCTACTGTGTAGTTATAGTTACATTTGTTGGAAATAAATTGTTATCATTCAAGAAATAGTGTAATGACCTGTTCAGAGGCAGATGACCTAAGATTTTCCTGCAAAGTTGTCCAGGATATGTTTGTGCACCTTTGTTGCACAGCCCGAGAGAAGCATAGCTGAGGTAAAAGCCATGAAAGAAATCTTCCCCATTACCAATAAGGCATTCAAATTCCTTATAGAAGAAAGCACTGTTTGTACCACTGACATCGTCCACCTAAGTCCCTGAAAGACCCAGCAGGAGACTCAGCAAGGATTTGCATTGCTTCGAGTATATTGAGGGGCAAACTAGTTTGGGGAAACAGCTTGTGTCTAGGAAAAATATCACCTCTAATAAGGTATGACAAAAGTAATGCCTTACCACCATGCAGGCTCTGGGAGGTGCTGCCAGGAGGGCTACAGTGTGTGGTAGCCCCTGGCCAGGAAACTCCTCAGCCTGCGTCGGAGCTGAGAAGAGCTTGGGAGGCAGAAGTGGTACTGTGCTAGCTTGGCTCTGCCCCAGAAATGGCACATGGAAATCACACCACTAATTATTTTCTCATACTGGGCAAATCCTACCCTGAAGGAAAAGTTATAACGTTTCCTTTTCTCGGTGCAATGTACTCGACTCAGGGGATCATCTGGGTCTTTTTGTACATTATGTATTATGCAGAAAGTCTGTGCTCTTTACAAAAACTTTTTTAAGATTTTGCACCCACCTTTCATTGTGCTTTCGCATGTGATAAAAAGGCTTTCACAAGCTGCCTATGAGCAGAACATATCTTTCCCCATTTCATCACCCCACATGTCATACGCAGTGTGAGAGGGCTGGCACCCCTCACCTGGTAAGCAAAACGGCTCAGGTGGCTGAGAGAAGCCAGGCGGGCTCTCCTCCCGGTGTCCGGCTCACGCCGTGGTTTGTCACTGGCGAGCCTTGGCCGTGCCCTGCCCGCCCCAGCACCGCTGTCACCGCGACCCCGACGGGCGGGCCGGGCAGTGCGGGGCCGAGCGAGTCCCCTGGCCGGGCAGTGCGGCACCGAGCGAGTCCCCTGGCCGGGCAGTGCGGGGCCGAGCGAGTCCCCTGGCCGGGCAGTGCGGGGCCGAGCGAGTCCCCTGGCCGGGCAGTGCGGCACCGAGCGAGTCCCCTGGCCGGGCAGTGCGGCCAGGCCGCCTCAGTGCGGCCAGGCCGCCTCTAGGTGGGGCAGCCCGGCCACCGGCAGCGCTGCGGGAGGACGGAGAGCGCAGCGAGCCGGGCCGGGACTGCGAGCCGGGGCTCTCCGGTGGGCGCGGGGAGAGAGTGGTGGGGCACGGCGAGTTCGGGCTTTCCCCTCTGAAATGTAGCACACGTCTGTGAAACGGCGGATCCGTGTGTTTATAACATATCACGGTGTATTAAGACTTGCGCCCACATCCAGACGGCGCAAGGAATGGGAGGTGCGGAGCCCTTGTCAAGCGTAGAGGCAAGGTGGGAGTTGTGCCCCCTCAGACATCCCCATTTCAGGCGCTGCCCTGCCTCTCCAGCATGTCCACTCCGAGCGAGGAGAGTCTGCCCGGTTTCTCGCTGGCACACTGAGAAGGGCCCTGTGCCCCGCTCGCCGTGCCCGGGCAGTCCGTGCCCTCCGCGCTGCCCCGGCCGAGCGCTCCCGGGAGCGGCTGCCAGCCCCACGCCAGGGCGGCCAGCGCGGTGCTCAGCCGGGCCGCCGCTCCCCCCATCCATCCCTCCCTCCTTCCCTCTCTCCCTCCCTCCCGCTGCCCGTCTCCTCGGCGGGGATGGGGGCCGGGCGAGCCGGGACCACCCAGCTGGCCCCCGGCAGCCACGGCCCCGGCACGCCGGCCCTGCCCGGCCTCCCTCGGCCGCTCCTCTGCGCCTTACCCCCGCTGCCGCTCGCTCTCCTCCCGGCCCCTTCCCCTGGCATTTCCTCCCCCAAACAGAGGTTTTCTGATCAGAAAGAGGGTGCAGAGAACGCCCGAGTAGGCGGAGGGAAAAAAAAATAAAAACAAAACAAAACAAAAAAAATCTTAAGGAGAAAAGGAGGTATGTATTGAGGGGGAAGGGGGAAGAGCTGAGTAAAGAATTCTGAGCAAAGAATTACAGTCATTGTAAACCATATGCAGGTATTTTCAACAGCTTGGGCACGCAACTTTGTAAATCAGGATATTCGTGGGCTGGAAGTCCCTGCCGGGAGGCTGCACCGGGAGAGGCTCGTCCTCCTCCCCGGCCCTCGCCAGCCCCCGGCAGCCGCCCGCTTGGCCTCGCTCTGCCGCACCTGAGCGGAGCCCGACAAAAGAGACTCCCTGTCCGGAGCTCCCCGTCTCCGCCGCGTCCCGAGCCCCTTTCCGGCCATCAGCCACGGCTCCCACGATCCGCACCTTTCTTTCCCCTTGGAGAGCGGAGCCCTTCCTTTGTTCCCGCGTCTGAGGCCACTCATCTCTTCTGACATCCTAAATTTCATCTCTTGGCCGTTAAGGAGCCTTTAAAATACTCGTGCAGGGCACCCTTCCTAGCCCTCTACGTATCTTCTCGTAAGTGGTTTTCTCGCAGCTTCCCTAGATGCTTCTTGATTACCTCCAGCTCTTAAAAATTCCCCTTTGGATATTTTCTTAGTGTATCGTGACACCGAAGTCTTTGGTGGCAAAGCGATAGCTTTCCTGGGAAAAACTTAGGTAGAAGGTGAGTCCAAGCAAGGTTATTAAAATGGTCTGAGTTTGTTCAGAAAGATAAATACAACTCCCGCTTAGCCATGCAGAGGTGCTCTCCAGCTTCGTGCTGGGTATGAAAGTGGGATTATTTATTTTACTGATTTATTTGGGGGGTAAAAATTATGATTGAAGACATTTAATTTCGTGTCAGAGTCGTTGATAATCAATTATCGTCGCTTCGTAGTCTGCTGCAAACAGACGATCATCTCATTGAGATCTAGTAGGGAGGTGTTGGCGGTGGTGGTGAAGCCCGGTGACACCCTGAGAATTTAGTTCATGGAGCAAAGCGGGTTTGCAGCTATCTTTTTTATATGCTTTATCTCCTTATGTTGTCGCGTTCTCCCGGCACCAAACACCCATTTTAGCGAAGCACAGGAGTTTCATTTCTTGTGTACCTGCTTGATACCCTTGCCGGTATTTTTATTAGCTCAAAGAATGCAAATGATATTTGAAAAAGAGAAAAACATGATGCTTACTGTTGTTTTGGCAACGAGTCGCAAATATACAATTCACGTGCGTGTAATAGTTTCCAAAATCTTCCTGTGTCTGCGTAGGGCCGTTTTCTTTTAGGGAAAGCACAGTTTAGGGAAAAGAGTTCAGTATGCGAGACATTGCTTTCCTAATACGGGCTTTATAAGCCACATGGACAGAAGTCAGTACTTAATATAAACCTACCATGTTTTTAAACAAACGCAATGGTGAAAAGCGCATTTTTCAAAACCGGCCGAGGCTGATTTGCATTTATCCCGATAGCTCGGGGCGTGGGTGCTCACCCCGCCTCATGCACAGCCCCGAACCGGCACGGCCGACTCGGCCCCCAACAGACTCAAAAAAAGGCGAGTTCCGATGCTCTTCCCCAGCGGCACGCAGCAGTCCCGTCCCCGCCACTTTTCCCGTCGGGACCGGACCTTTCCCCGGTGCCAGGCTGCAGCACTCCTCTGAGGCGCGGCGAGGGGGGAAACACCCGAAAACCCTCTGAACACACTCTCCAGGTGCAAGCTGCCGCTTTCTGCCATGGAGGGGGCCCGTCCCTTCGAGGGTCTCCTCGGCCGCGGGCGCCCCGCGGGCCGCAAGGGGTTAAGAGGCGGCGCGCCCCGGCGCGCGCCCCGCGGAGCTGCATCGGCGCGCGGCGGGAGCCAATGGGCGGGCGGGCCGCGCGGGGCTGGCCAATGGGAAGGCGCGGGGCCGGCGCTGTCAGGCGGCCGTGAGGGATGGCAGCGCTGCCGGCAGAAAAAGCGGAGGGCGGGCGGGGCGGGACAGAGCGGGGCGGAGGCAGCGCCCGTGCCGCCAGGGACCCGCGGCGGCGCCCGGGCAGCGCGGTGGCCCCGGCGGCCCCGGCCCTATGGGCGGGCGGGCCGGCAGTGGCGCAGAGAGGCTGCTCCCGCTGGCGCCCGCCCTCCCGGCGGCAGAACAGGGCCCGGCACCGGCGCGGCGGCGGCCGGCGATGCGGTCGCCCAGCTGAAGGCGCGGCGCGGTCCGCTGCTCGTCCGCGGGGCTTGCCCGTCTCCGGGCCATGTCCGTCCGCGGCGGCAACGCCCTGACGCCTTTTTCCATCCAAGCCATCCTCAACAAGAAGGAGGAGCGCGCCCGCCACGCGGCGGGGCGGCCGCCGCCCCGGGGGCTGCCGGCGGCTGGCGGCTGTGCGGCGCCGCCGAGGACCCGCCGCTCCCCGCGCCCGCCGCCCGCGCCCCGGCCCTGCGGACGCCGGCGGGCTGGGACTCGGACTCCGCGCTCAGCGAGGACCCCGAGGGCGAGCGGCGCTCCGAGGAGGAGGGCGCCGGTGGCAGCGCCCGCCCCGCAGAAGCCACGGGCGGGGGGCGGCCGGCGGAGGAGGAGGCGCAGCCCCCGGAGGCGGCGGAGCGGGACACCACCGGCCTCAGCGACAGCGAGATGTCGGCCGCCGTCTCAGGTAGGGGCGGCCCCGATGGCCGTTTCTCCGCACCCGCGCGAGGACAGCGGGAGGACCCCGGAGGGCTGGGAACGGGAGATGATCGTGGCTTTCCACTGGCTCCCCGGGGTTGTGCGACAGGCTCTGTTGTGCTGGGGGGAGAAAAAGCCCGAAAGGCGTCCCGCGGGGCGAGGAGGGCGGATCGGGGAGGGCCTTTGGCCGGGCTGAGCCCGCAGCCGGCCAGGGCTCTCGGCGCTTAAAGGAGCGAGAAGCCCCGGCTGGCGGCGGCGGCTGTCCTGGCGACGGGGCGGGCAGGGGCTTGGCGGGCTCTCCGCTCGCCCCGTCGCTGCCGACCGGCCGCAGGGAGCGCGCCTGGCCGCCCGTGCGCGGGTGCCGGCCCCGCGAGGAGCGGGGATGCCGCTGTCCCGGTGCCTGCCTGCCCTGACCGCCGTGCTCTCGCCCTGCCCGCAGATCGCAGCCCTCCGGAGGAAGAGGACGGAGCGGGCAAGTGCGGGAATCTGCTGCCGGGGGAGGAGGAGGCGGCGGCGGCTCCGAAACCGCGGAAGAAGCGCTCTCGCGCAGCCTTTTCCCACGCGCAGGTCTTCGAGCTGGAGCGGCGCTTCAACCACCAGCGCTACTTGTCGGGGCCCGAGCGGGCCGACCTGGCCGCCTCGCTGAAGCTCACCGAGACGCAGGTCAAGATCTGGTTTCAGAACCGGCGCTACAAGACCAAGCGGCGGCAGATGGCCGCCGACCTCCTGGCCGCCGCCCCAGCAGCCAAGAAGGTGGCCGTCAAGGTGCTGGTGCGCGACGACCAGAGACAGTACCACCCTGGCGAGGTGCTGCGGCCGCCCTCGCTGCTCTCCCTCCAGCCATCCTACTACTACCCCTACTACTGCCTTCCCGGGTGGGCTCTGTCCACCTGCGCCGCAGCCGCCGGCACCCAGTGAGAGGCACACATACACAACCCCCCGGCCCCGACACCCCCACCATACACACTGGCAGCCAGGAAACCCATCTTCCCTCTGCCACCCCACCATCCATCAATCCATCCGTTCAGCTTCTCAAGTCCAGAGCGCCAGCTGCAGTTCTCTCAGTGCCTCGGACAGTATTTATTATTATTTTATTGTTATTTTTATTATTAATATTTTTGGATGGTTCCTCACCCTCTCCTCTTTCAACGTAGGACTTCTTGGCCACCCCCACCCTGACCCTCACCCCATCCCCATCCCTCCAGCCGAGGACTCTCGCGATTCGGCACAACTTGTTCATGGTATCCATGTTGTCAGTGTATTTGGTGTAGAGCTTTTGTTTGTTTGTTTTATTTTGCTTTGGATCGGTAGAGACTCGATCTTGTGTGGAGAAAAAGAGAGAGAAAACAAAGGAGAGGAAGAAAAAGTACAACCCACAAAAGCAAATGCAGCTCAAAAGAGGAGATCAAGTACTCCCTCAGTGGATTGTAAGGAAGATTATTTTTGTCGTCTGAGTCCTTGGTCTTCCAACTTATTGCAAACTGAGTGTGCCTTGTATGCTGCTGAATGTATGGAAGCCTCTTTCAGGTCCCCCTGCTCTTGTTGCCCATGTTATTCCTGTACTCCATGATCCCTGGCAAAGGATAAATATGTCACAAAAGGGTGAGACTTATATCGAAACTTCTGACTTCTTGTTTTCCCTTTCTTCCTGAGATCTTTCCGTGTTCGGGGAGGGAGGAGTTATGGATTTTTCGCACTTTCCAGATGTATTAAAGTTGTTGTTATTTTTATATTCAATGTGAATATTTCTAGTCAGGCTTTTTAAGAAATTGATGTAACAGGAAACTTTAATACCATCAGTGCCTTTTACAATTCTTCTGCAGAGCTCTCCTCCAGGGGTGGGGATTTCTGATCTGCTCAGCAATGTCATTACAGTCTCTTTCTTCCGAGGTAACTCGTTGCTTTTTTTTCCCACCCTCCATTTTTCTTTTAATGGCACTGTGCACTCAACTAGATTATTTACTTCAAATGAATTGTGAATGTTTGTAAGCTACCCGCTGTACTTGTTTCATTGTTTTGTTTTTTTTAATTTATAAACTTTAGTTTAACACTTACCTCTGCTGCTTGTGTCGTTCCTGAGAGTGGACACGGATTTCCCCAGTAATGTCTTTCCCTGCAGCAGACCTCAGGCCGTAGCTTAGACCACATCCCTCCTTTTCCCACTTGCACGGTGAGGATTGTGGGGCCTGGCAGACAGAGATCTGGGCCGCCTTGTCCGGCTGCACTGGTCAGCGCTGATGCCCTTTCTCTCTGTGGGAGGCGGAGGGGACCCAGGCGCTCTAGCCGGGCGCCTGAATCACTTCTCTGGTAACGCCTGTCCCGGATGGAGCGATCCCCCGTGTGCCCGAGAGCCGGGATCACTGGCTCAATTTACGGGTCCTGGTGGCGGTGATGATGCGGTGCAGTCAGAAGAGCTGCTGGGACCTCGAAATGCTTTTCCCGGTCGATAGTGGCCTCACGGTGCAGACTGCAGCCCCTCTACCGCGGGCCGTGCTCGTTTAAAACTTTGGCGGATCCTGGGGAAGTGCGTGGGGTCGGTGAATTGTGTCCTCCCTGCTGGAGCTGGCAGAGAGACCGGGGGCTTCGGTGCCCCGACGGAACTGCTCAGGGCTCAGGATTGGGATGCAAGAGGGGGCTTCGGCGACCTCGACGGAACTGCCCAGGGCGTCTGTGTCCCGACTCAGCCGCGACAGCCGCTTGGGGCAGCCTCCCGCCTTGGACTGAATCTCCTCTAAGCCTCTGCTGCGAGCCCGGGCCCTCGGCGCGGTGCTGGCAGCTCTTCCCCGCCGTCGGCTGCTGTCCTCGGGCGTCTCCGCCAAGGGCGGCGCTGCCCGAAGGACAGGACAGGCTGCCGGGGCGTGGGCAGCTTCACCCGGGGGACCGGCGCCGGGTAGTGGCGTTCGGAGGGTCCGGACCCGGTGATGGCTGTAGGTATTTCTCTGCCGATGGAGCCCTGTCTGGACCACGCTCACAGGCGGTCGCGTTGCCTGGGGAGCCGCTGATTTTTCATCACCGCCAGCTTCTTCCCTTTCCCGCTGGTTTGCACGAGCTTTCGCTGCGGCTCTCGGGCACGGAGTGGCTTGCAGGAAGCCCCTGCTGCCCCATCACTTCCCGGCCGCTATGCTTGTAAGCTGCCCCAAGGTGCAGTCGGGCTGTTTTCCCTGTCAGTCCCTCGCTCCGGCCCTCCCTTGCTGTCACTTCGCTTTCCCCAGGCTCGGGCACTCCGCGGGTTAGATGTCTCCGGGCTGGCACCTCCAGCAGCACTCGGCGGCAGTGGCTGCCCGTGGGCTGCTCCAGCCCCAGCTCGGGCTGGGGACGAGCTCTCTGTTCCCAAATCTGATAGCCGTAGTGACACCGGGGGAAATGCTTTGGGTTTGGTTTTGCTCTGCCGAGCGTGTCGACGGTCCTGCTGCCGAAAGGAATGCTCCAGACGTAGCAGTCCCTTGGCAGATACGGGAGGACTGACATTTATTTGGCCCCATCCCGAAGCTCCTGTCTCTTTCTTCTTTTCCTTTTTTTTTTTTTTTTTTTTTTGGGTAACTATTTCCTTCCGACGTTCCCAACACTTTCCTTCCTGGAAAAACGAAACTTTTGGACGGCAGAATCTGGACTCCGGTGCACTTAATGAGGTAAAGAGATGCCACTGCTACCGCACAGTTTGATTTTTCCTGGCCCCGTACAAGACACCGAGCCGCTGACTCCCATGTCTGTTCGATGGTACAGTTCATACCAGCAGAGGTATTGTCCCTGGCGGGGGTGGCTTTTGGCAAATCCGGCTGTTTCCTATCGGGCCCCCCTGTTCGGGCCTAATTTTTTTTTCCCTTAGGTCACCGTGTTGTATTATTTTGGTGCGTGCTTGCTAACGGATGTAGTGCCCTAGGGAACCTCCTGATACAAAAGGGAAGCGATGGTTGTTAGAGATTCCTTGGGTTGTAACACTGCTTAACAGACTCAGAATAAAGCATCAAATTATTTTCCTATGAACTAGGTAAAACCAAGGTGCATTTTACTCGAGATCGAAGTTACTAGAAAAGCTGATCCGAGTGAAGTTGCTCTGAATTTTAGTACTGGTGTTTTAATATCGAACATTTATGCAGTGACAGTGTCTTCTTTTGACGTTGACAAAATCCGATATTTGAGAAACGTCAGTATTTTATATTGGGAAAATTTAATAGATAATTTAATGGATTTTTTTTTCCTGGAATTTGAGGCGTTTCTATTCCTGTTTTTCTTCATAATTTTGATTTTTGAAATATAAAGCAAACCCTATGTGTGCTAATGTTTCCTAATGGCAAAATCCCCAGTAACGCATGTAACTGTGCAGGGGCCAAAGGAATTACTTTGTATTTTCGGCGTCGAAGTCATCACCAAAACCTGGGCTCTATCATGCTCTCTTCACATACCACCAAACACAATTCAGCTCATCAGCACATACGCGACTGCTACGTAAAAATTATCTCTCCAACGTTGTGTCCCAATTTCGGCCTCTGTCACAAACCCCAAATCGTATAGGGACCGTGGGAATCATTTTCCATCTGACCATGGGCAAGCTCTAGTCTTAAAAAAAAATTCTTGCAAAGACAAGGGGGGAGAGGGGGGAAATACCGCAGCTCCAAGAAATTCGATTGTTGAAATGTAATGTAAATTGTGTATATCTTTGCATATGTCTCCATTGGCGCTTGTGTTTGTGTATTAAACAGTCGCACAGGCGCAGAGTCCAACTCTGCAGCCGGGAGGCTGCCTATATTTAGTTACCTCCCGCTCGTTCGCAGGGTAATAAAACAGGAAACCACGTTGATTTTTTTGCCCCTCTCCGCACGTACACACACACAAACACACTCAGGTAGAAATCAGCGACACTTTCCAGGGAAGAGGAGAGCAGCAGAAGATAGCGGGGCACAGGCAGCCCCCCCCGCCCCGGCAGTGCAGCACCTGCCCAGCCTCCCAGGGGCTCCCGGGAGCAGGGGCCAAAGGTGGCCCGGGGTTAAGGGCCTCTCCCCGGCAGGCCTTGGCAGGCTTTTTTCCGCTCCGCTTCTCCTGTCAGTGGGACGGCGACGCTCCCCGAGCGCGGGGAATCCCGGCCGCCTTTCCAGTGCTCTCCCGGGTTTGCAGCACCAAACCGCCGGGGCAGCCGCTCCTCTGCGACGCCCCCGAACACAGGGACAGGGGTGCTCCCCCGGACGGCCGGAAAGCCAGACCCCGCTGCCCCTGGAAGTCCAGTAGTGTCTCCATCTAGCAGCCTGGCTTTGCCCAAGGTGATGAGAAACATAAAGGGCAGGTCTTTTTGTCCCGGCCACATAATCGGGGATATTACATCTCCCAAACTTTCCGAGAGCCGCAAGAAAGCGGACTGTTTCTTCGTTTTGTCCGCTGCTGCGGGGAACAACGTGATTAAAAGGGGTGCAAGATGAACCAGGGAGCAAACAACTCGTTTCCAACCGCGTGTCACGGCTGTCAGTGCCGGGACACAGCACCGCTGCGGGACAGGGCAGCGCTCCCTCCTCCGGGGGCGAGCAGAGTCGCCGGTGGGCCAGCAGGGAGCTTCCTGGCTCCCTGGGGCTGCCGGCTGCGGGACCCGCGCCCCGCTCTGCGCCCGGGCAGCCGCCCTGCCCCGCACCGGGCGGCTCCGCAACGCGCCCGGCCGCTTCCTTGCCGAGGGACCGCGGCAGAGGGCGGACTCTTACCCGCAGGTGGGGCTTGCCGTTTTCCTAGAACACGTTTAATATTTGTGGTGTGGGGTTTTTTCGTGTTGTTTTGGGTTTTGTTCTTTTTTTTTTTTTTTTTTTTTTTTTAAGGGAGGGATGGAGCAGAGAGAGAGGGCGAGTTCAAGCCCGGGCCGGCCCGGGAGGGGGTGTCGCGGTGACCGGGGCGGGCCAGGGACAAGGGCAGCCCTCCTCCACCCACAGTCGCAGACACCTCCCTGGCTCCCTCCTAAATAGGTCCTACGGCCCAGAGTGGAAAACCCTGGCAGAGGATGAGGGGTTTGGCTCCTTGGTCCGAGGCCCTTAGGGTGGCTGAAGAACCCTCCCCGGCTCTTGCCCCGGTATTTCCCCACGCCTGTTACTCCATTTCAGAGCCGCTAGAGGTGTTTGGCATCTTAAGAGATTCTGGCGATAGTCGGGGTGATCCTCGAAAAAAATTAGAGTGGGGAGTGGTGGCTGCAGCGCTGCAGGTTAAGCCGTTTTGTGGTTCTCGGGTGCGCCTGTGTCTTCTTGCCTAAAATCTGACCCGGCAGTAGAGGCCACGGCTTGGGCTCCCGAAGGACACAGATGGCAGCCAGCGACACATCCTCTACTGAAACAGAAACTAGCCAGGGAATTCTCTCCCGCAGCAGTGGCTCGGCGTCGGGAGAGACAGAAAGGGGCGCAGAAGGCGACCCGCAGGGACTACTTGATATCTACCGAGGGGTGCAAGTAGCCACCAGAACTGGTGAACGGTGTCCTTCCCACCAGAGCAGGGACACAGATTAATATTAATGTTAATATTAATAATAATAGTAATAATAATAATATGCTCGTAGGTATTTTAAACTTTTTTTTCTTTATTAAAAAAGAAAGAAGGAAAAAAGAAAAGAAGCGTGGGAGCTAGGAAGGCCACACGCAGCCTTTTTATGCACGGCCGATTGACAAGTAAAACAGTGCTCCCACACGAACAAGAATGGTAGAAAACCATAAAGCGGGTGGAAAGGAAAAGACGGGTCTGATTTTCAGCCTTCCTGGTCTGGAGGGTATCAGCGTGCGAGCAGGGGCGCCAGCGGCCAGAGGCTGTCCGCCAGACCGGGGCCAGCGCTGGGACGAGCACTCACGGGACAGGAGCCGCTGCTCGGGGCGGGGGCGCGGGCTACGGCGTTGTTTCCTAAATTGCTCTGTGGGGAAAGCAAATCCTGCAGGCGGTGACGGCTCTGAAAAACGCCCGCTGCTTCAGAGCTCGACTCTGCCTGTCGGCTCCTGCGGTCTGAGGACGCCGCTCGGCACCGGTGATCGCTCTCCGTTAAAGTCGTCCGACGGCGAAACCCCCGCGGCTTGTCTCCCGGTCGGGGTAAATCACTTTGCCCACGGATCTGCGCCGCGCTTAAAGCGGCCAGAGAAACGCTTTGTGTCGCAAAGGACTCGAGTGATAATTAGGGATGAAATGCGCGTGGAGAGGACTAATATTATTTTTGGCTTGTTCGGGATTAATACAGATTTGCAAACTGTACGAATAAAGCTGGGTAGGCTGGAAAGGGAGGGAGGAAGGCGGTTCCGCCGGCTGTCGGCTGAGCTAGGACTCGGTGGCGGGGTTTGTGCCGGACTCTGTTCAGGAGGCGACAGCGAGGGACAGGTCGTGTTTGGGACTTGCCTTTAGACATTGAATTTTAGGCGATACCGGGCGACAGGGGGATGGCGGGGTGCGCAGCCCTGAAGGCACCTCCGAGAAGCCACGGTGTCATTTTCCTTCGTGTCGTGCACAGATTTACCGATGTGGCGGCATTGCCACTCTGTTCTGCACGGTGGCACAGTACTTCAAAATGACTGCATAAGACAAACAGTCTTTACTTGGCTTATTATTACTATTATTAATAAAAATAATAACAATAGACGATTCGCGGTTGTCTTTATTTTGAGAGTTAAGAATGAAAAATGGTGGCAAAGGGGGAACTTCTATGGACGTACTACATTTTCCAGGCGACCAGAACAAGAAAAGAGCACACGTGCTCATTCGCTGGTTATAAACCCCACTCTGCAGGGGTGTAGGCTATGATTTTGTGGAACAAATGTGAAAGTTCCTTTAGTTTGACTGAAATTTTACTAACTTCCCGGATTTAAAAAAAAAAAAAAAAAAAAAAAAAAAAAAAAAGCCTGGAAGGAGCAGACGGGTTTCCTCGGTCTTCGAGGAGAGATTTTGCTTTTTGCTGTGCGTATTTACGGCCACTGGGAAATTGTGTTTAAGTGTCAGGTCATGGCTAGTGGGAACACAATAGCATAGCTTTACCCAAAATACCTCCAGAAATACTGAAATAGCCACTTCGTTTTTGCGAACAAATTATGTCACTAAAAAGGAAAAGAAACGAAGGTGCAAGAAAAAAAATCTAACTTAAGTCATCTGTACGGGGCGATCTTTAATAGGAAAACCCTGCCATTTTTATTTTGGAAAATAATATATGCAAGATTTGCAACATAGAAACCACTTGTAAACCGATCTCCCCTGGGGAAGAATGTTGTTTTCAGTGAGGTGGCAAAGCCCTCGGCCAGGCAGGCGCTGAGGGGGTTAACCGGGGGCGGCGGCCGAGGGCTGGAGAACGCGGAGGGGCCGGGGCCGCTGCACTCCACGGCACCGGGGGAGCGAGTCCCGGGCGTCCCCTCCTGCCAAGGACAGGAGCAGCTGCCAGGGATGCAGCGTGTGCCTGGCAGAAGGCATTTTTCAGAAGCTCTCCCCATTTCTTCTCTCCCGCACCTCCGGGAGGTGCCCGCTGGCTGCTCGGGACAACCTCCTATTGCTGCCACATCCCGGCCGGCTCGCTGATCCTTGTCTCCCACTCACTCCCTGCAAAACCTTCTCTGCCTGATCGAGCGCCTGTCCCCTGTCCCCTGGCCATGAGCAGGGCCGTGCAAGCTGGCGGCAGAGAGCGGGGCGGGGGCAGCCGGCGGCCCGGCCCCGGCAGCGCGGCAGTCCCAGCGCCTCTCCGGGCCCTGCCAGCGCCCCGCGGGGCTGCTCCCGGCCTCCCGCGGCCCGGCAGGGAGGGTCTTCTCAATGCCAAGCCTGTGTATTTGTAGTTTGATTTCGCACGTCAAGGATAATTTCTTCATACAACTTAATGGACGCGGCTTGACATCCATAATGATCGCTAATCATTCAAATTATTTTTGCTAGCGCCCAGACATGTTCCAGTTGTTGTGATAGATCGCGTTTCACCCATAATGACGGACAATTACCATTTCTAATTCGCCGGCTTTTGACACCTAAATCCACCCACCATATGTGGCTGAAACGCGCCGGGCTCGGCGGCGAGGTCCTGATGACATTTGCAGCGAGCCCCTCTCCTCTGAGCGGGGCACCTGGGATGCCACCCACCCCCGGCACCCCGGCCCTTCCCCAGACGGCTGGAGCCCGCTGCTCGCCATCACAAGCCCCCGGACGGCAGCTCCGCGGCCGAGGGTGTGAGTGAGCCGGCCCGGCGGGGACGCAGCCGGGCTCTCCTTTCCCCACTCCGGCTCCCTTCGGGGCAGCCGGGCTGTGCTCGCCCCCGAGGCGCTCCGAGGAATCCCAGATGGAAAGCGGTTTGATCCCGGAGCCAGGGCCGTCCCTGCGGGCGGTTCCCTTCCCGGAGCTCTCATCACCATCGCGGCCAGGGAAACCCGCGTGCATTTGTGCTTCGATCCTCCACGGCCCACGGCCTCGAACTGTCCTCTGTGGGAGAGACAGCAAAGCGTGGCGGGGAGGTTCAGCAGCAGACAGGGCGCGCAGTGCCTTCCCACTGCTTCCACCACGTTTTCTGGGGTATTTACCTCCGCAGTTCCCCTAGAACTAGATGCACACGATGTGAGGTGTCTCTGTGGGACCCGGTGCAGCCAGTGGAAGCAGAATGGGCAGCTCCGTGCCTCTGCCCAGCCCCAGCGCCAGTCGCCCGGCACGGCGCGGCCGTCGGGGCACCCGCACGCTCTGCGGACAGATGCGCCCCTGTAATGGGTCTCGCTTGGCAAAAAGGAAGTGTGAGGATTTACCCTGGGTGATTTCTTCGGGGTTGTTTGGTTTTATTTGTTTTTTGTTTGGTTGGTTAATTGTGTTTGGTTTGGTTTTGGTTTTATTACTGCGAATAAACGAATGAAGCTGCCGTTGTTTTGACTTTAATTCCCGCACGACGGAAGCGCCAGCGCAATGTCGATGGCACAACGCTCCTGCCCAAGTGCTGCAAGGCAGAAACTCCACGTTTCTACAGAGCGGCAGGCATCGTCTGCTTTTCAAACCCTGGGTATTTCTGCTGCATTAAGGTTTGAAGAGTCACATGAAACATTTCCTTCGTCAGGAATTACTGACTGTGGATACCCCAGTCGCAGTTGCAAGGGCGGGCAGAGAGGGAGCCGAGTCAGATCCTGAGGTTGTGCCACTGTGCCCCGCATTGCAGTGCTCCGTGGCGCACCCATGATAGTCAGAGTGACAGAGAAGCCCAGGCAGGGCCACGCAGGCACGCGTGTTTCCAGACAGGGGGCTGGTGATTACCGGGGTGAAGATCACATATCGGAGCACGTCAGTACCCCTGGTGAGATGAGTCCCCAGGCTGTTTCCCCGAGTGTTTGTACAAAACCCACCATGAGCTCGTTTCCCCGCGGGGCCCCGACACAGCGGCTGCCGGCCGCGGCGGGGCGAGAGACCGACGGGCGAGACGGGGATGCGGACGGGGGGCACCGCCGGGCCACAGCCGCCGGCCTCGGGCTCGGGGTGGCGAGAGGGAACTGTCATCGTGGGGAAAGTGCTGAATCCGGCCTGGCCTCCCCCGGCACCGCCCCGGCCCTGTCGCACCTTCCACGGCAGCAAAACGGCCCCGCAAAGGGCAAACACACCGACCCCCGCCTTGGACAGCTGAGCTGCAGGAAATGGGTTCTCATTGCTTTTTTAACCCAGCAAGTGCAAGGATTTAGCCATCTATATACTTTAAAATAAAGACTAGGGGGATTGCCTGTCTGAGGTTTCTCGGCTCCCGAGGAGGTATTTTGATGAGGAGGTTTATTTCTAGTTAAACTTCCAAGGCAAGTCTGAGGTGTTATTGCACTTTTCCCAAGACTTAAACAAAATACTTTCTCAGCACTCGAATTTGAGGTAAAGATGATGGGGAAAAAAAAATCACCAGCCCAGTATATACTAAAAAAACAGCAACTGCATGTCAGCAGGTACAGCCTGACCGCCGGAGCAGGGCTCCTCGCCTGGGCAAGGCAGGCTGGGCTGAAACAGCCCTTCCTTAGGGGGGCCAAACACCCTCCTGGCTCCAAGACTGGGGGTCCGAACTGCATCATGCAGAGGAATACACCCACGTCCCTCAGGGAGAGCGGGACTGTTGCTCAGGTGCTCGGTAGTACTAAGGAAGTCATGAAGGACACGCCTGTAAGAATACCTAAAATTCAGCAGAACAGCAATTGCTGTTGACCTTCCTTCGCTTTGGGCATACAGGTTTGATTTAAGGGTCTTTAAAATTATTTTTCCCTAAAGTTTCTGCGAGGAGTTTCACTTCGGGCAGGTTCAGTCTGAGGCTTTCGCCATAGTTTAGATCACGTTCACATCTTCTCCACTCAGACCTTCATATGCACACCTCATTGATTATACTGACCTTCCTAAAACCAGGAAGAACACCATGGCATTCAAGAACTAGTAAATGATTTTTTCTATATATTGTTGATAAAGATTATCCTCTTATTATATGTATTTATTGATTGGTGATACATAAATTCTGGGAGGAAATAAAAGAGAGAAAAAAAGAACCCATATGCTAATTCTCTGGTAGGATAAGGAAAGAAAAGCAATGTTCTAGAGACAGAAGGTCCCTTTTCCTTGATAACTTTATAAGAAACATATCATTTTAGGTCTTAACACACCACCTTAGACCTGGAGCTCTCAGTGAATTTTGTGGAGCAAAATCTATTCTGCAAAGTGTACTGCACCTTTATTCCTTCTGAAGAGTATTTTCTAGGTATTGTTGGAACAGAAAGGTCTCCTTTCTTCCTATCAATTGTTCCACAGTGGTATTAAAGAAAGGATGAAGAGCTCAGCACTTCTTGCTTGTCTCCTCTCTCAGGACATCCCACTGGACCGTCCCACAGCCCCTGCTGGTACGTGGCGTCTGACACTGCCATCTTGTGTTCTAGTTGCAGCTGTTAGTTATGAAACTAATTTCAATGAAAACGTGTAGTTGTGAACATAAAAGGTGTAGCTGAAACAGTTAAACACATGCTCTCAAAGGGAAGTGCCAAGCGCCCCTTTTATTTAAAAGGCTAATTTTTAGCTTCTAGCTAAAGAGCAAAGTTTAAACATTTTTGAGCCTGCGAGATCTTCATGAAGATGAGCAGGTTTTTCTGTCTCTGTCAGGGTACAGCACTCGGCACTCTCAGGTCTCTCCAGTGTCGCCTTTCTTCTAGTTATGTTTACCATTTTCTAGGAAGAAAGTAGTAGAATTTATTTATCCTGTGCAGACACAAACATGAAGGTCATGTCAATACTTCACTGCATATTTTCTGCCTTTGCTACCAATGCTGTAACCTAAGACAAATCTCTGCAGACTCACCATGCACTTTTGGCTTCAATAGGTGAAACTGCATGAAAGAGAAAACCTAAGGAAAATCATTCAAATGAGGCAAGACAAAGACATTTTACCGTATCTTAATCACTTGAACTGATAGGCACAGACATCAGGCCAGTGAGGACAGTGAAGTGAAGTTGATAGACTTTAGGTTTTATACCCAGTAATAAGTGTGAAAACATTTTGGGTAGCTGAAAAGAGAAGAGCAAAATGGCAACAAAATGGGCATCTCTGGAAATACAAAAGTGCTGTCAAATTGTACCTTCCTTTTTACTTATTTTTTCTTACAGAGAAGGCCTAATGGCATGCCAAAGTTTATTTTATGTTTTCTGACTTCTTTTTTTAATGTTATGACCTTGATTACTTAAACACTGTTTTCTTTCTTCATTAAAATAAGTATAGATTGCAAATCACTGTAACCCTTTAAAAGTATTAAAATAATGTAAGAATGGTTTTATTAGAGTAAGTGATGAAAACTTTATGGTCAGGACTTCAAAACATGTCAAATTAATAATGAACAACTTGAGTAAGGTGTTGCGAATGATGTTAATTAAAAATGTCCATGTGCAGTCCCTTTGAGGGCATGTGAATAAATATGTAACATTTTCTATTGGGGTTTCAGTTCATACTGAAAATGAGGAAGTCTTTATAATTCATAGCTATTAGAGAGTCTTTATGAATGCTCTTTCTCATATTTCCCACTGGAAACCATTAGATAATCTGTTTTTATTATATAGAGCCAAACATTTGGCTTAATATTTTTGTTTTAGAACAGACCACAGAATCATGGGGATATTAGCCATCCCATAATTTTTAGGGGTGCCTTAAAGTCATGTACATTTATTCCTGTCTTGAGAGTTTCTTTAAATTACAATCTTTGATCCTCGTTCTTCTAAAAATATTACCCAAGATACATATAAAATGGAAGGTTCCTACTCTGCATTTTTTCATTAACCTCCCACCCACTAATGCTGTGAATTTAAGAGTTCTACATAATTGAGTCTGTAAATTAACAAAAAAAAAAAATCCAGACAGCCAGAGCAGCCAAGCTGTAGATGGTACATTGGCCTTAAAGTTCTTATATTAGCCCATTAAGCAAGCAGAAAGGGAGATTTTCCTTATGCCTAGGTTTTTTTTTTTTTTTTTTTTTTTTTTTTTTTTTTTGTTTTTTTTTTTTTTTTTTTTAATGGCAGGAAGATGCATTTCATTCCCTGACCTTCTTTCAAAGCCAAGATACTTTTGGGGCCAAAGATGAATTAGGAGAAATAGGAAAAGTGTGTGATGGACGGATTATTCTGGGTATCTGAGAAAGATTGTGACTAGGAAGCAATGGACTGGAAGAGTAATTCAAACTAGTTTTCAGTGTTCTAAACTATGACTTATTCAGAATTTCAAAGTGACAGCTTGTAAATGTAAATTTTATTTAATGCAGGGCAATAAAATTTTGTAAGCTTCTGTCATTTTGAATTTTAGAGGTTCAAACTGAAGCCTCCATCCTTTTAAATAACAACTTGTAGGAGCACAGCTCTGAAGCATCCATTACTCTTAAATGTGTGCTTTTCAAAACCTCATTATTGCCTTTGCTCACAAAATATCCTTGTCAGGATCCAGGTCTGCATGCCTCGTGTCAATGATAGGCTGACAGGCTCATACTCTCTGTTATGTTTACAGTGTATATTGTATAAAGTTTTCTCATCTTTATTCTCACTAGGCAGAAAATAAAACAGGATTAGCCATGATATCACCCTTCAGACCAGCCAGATTTTCTCTTTTGATCTCAAAAAAATTTCTTTGCATGTGCAGTGCAAGAGTCTGGCTCAAGGATCCTTGTTTTGCTCAAGACAGACATTGCCTGATTCAGGAAAATGAAAACATACTAATGCCTACCAGTTAAAGCTGAAATCTAGCAGGCAATATCTTGGAAAAGTTCTTGCATGACTGAGTGAGATCAGTGGAGAACTTTAGTAATATTTTACTGCATAACAAAGCTTGAGTAGAAGGCAATTTTGCATAGGCACAGGATTGCACAAACTCGCCCAAACAGCTCAGAGATTTATGAGACCAATTTTTTTTCAGAAGACTACAACTGCCATCGAAGAACCAAAGTGAAGTGACAGAATTGCACAGCATCCAACAGGTTTGTGTTTGCCAGCAGAGATCTAAAATCCAGCCACTTCACTTGATGTGCTCCAGCAGTCACAGATACATACTGTCTATGTGTCTGTCTGTATCCGTGGAGCACATTTGTCCATTTAAAAGGAACACTAGCAACTCAAATATCATATTTCCTTTGAAAAACATGTATTCTAGTTACAAGTAAGAATTAAAAAATCGCTCCAAACATTTCAAATTGTATTGAATGATAAGAAGGATTAAAGAGACACCACATCTAATTATAAGTCTGAATCTCAATTCTCATAGCAGTCTAGATATTTTTATAGTATTTCATTAAGTCTTTGGAATAAGCTGAGTAAGCTTTCAATTCATTGCATATATCAAATATGATTTTGAGTGTGTTATTAAGTGGCAAGAATTTTACCTAAGTAAAGTAAGGTAAAAACAACAAAAAATGATCTATTATAAGGTGTTAAAAGTATATGTAGTGGAATTCTCAGGAAACAGAAAATAATACCTAATCTTTCACTAGTAATAATTACATGTTTTCAAAACCTTAATTGCAACATCTCTTCTTGGTCTACTTGAGTACAGTGTTAGATATGCAAATTGTCACAGTTTTCTTTCAGCTTTTTCTGGTTTACTTCTCCTAACTCTCTCTTCCTTAGCATTTTCTATATTTATCACATTGCTAATACATCTCTATGGTTTGGCTCAACATAGATCTGAGATAATCATGCCATAAAGCACTTCATCTCCATCAGAAACACCTACAGTTTTGGCAGCAGTAATAGAATTGCCCCCAAGATGCAAAGTTTCCTGGGAAGAAATTAGTTTGGAAGCACATAAGCTAGCATGGAGGAAAAACACTTTGAGTGAGTCACAACTTTTGATACCACGTTAGAAGAAAACGGCTACAAAATAGGAGTTTGAAAACCAGTTATCCCAGAGATGTAGTTCTGCTGGTCATAGTCCCTTATGAAAAATTGGGAGATAGTTCTGATTTTAGTTTGTCATGTGCAATAAGAAAGATGAACAGAAAAACTATCAGAAATAGTAGTTCTTTGTCATTCCAGCTGAGACACATTGACACTGAGCTGTGAACTTCACTGTGCTAAATGGTATAAATAACATCTAAGAAAGCATGTTTATTCGAGCCGTGACAGGCCAGCTAATGAACTGCCAGCTCTCAGCCAGGATATCAGCTCTCCAGTTTGATGGATGTCACAGCAGCTGGAGCAGTTGGAGGGACCTGTGGCAGCCTGATGGCTCATGTCATGGCTTAGGTGGCTGATGAAGATGAGCTCAGGTGAGGCTGTGGTGCAGGTGAGGTGTGGGTGCACATTCATTGCTGCCTATGGTGCTAGCAAGCCATGGAGAGGGTGTGGGTGGTGACGCCCTGAACTGCTGCAGCTGTTGGCTCCTGAGCACAGCTGGAGCCCTCTGCCACAGCAGGCAGTGACACACACGCCTATTCGGCACAGAAGACATCTCAAAGCTGATTAAGAAATTACATTAAGCTATGCAGATGGGGATAATTTTCTGGCAAAGCATGTTAGGATAGTTAGGGCTTTGCCTTCATTCACTGACGTGGCAATGAAATGGCACAGCTAATGGCTGACTGGATGGCTTGTGGAGGCAACACTAGACTTCATCCTCTGCAGTACTCTGTCTTATAGAGACTCTAACAAGACATAGCTGAGTTGGAGGATACTACATGACACTTCACAGATAGCTCAAATTAATTTTGGACTGAAATAGTTGTCTTCTCAAGAAAATCAGTCTTGGGCGTCTGCAGTCAGTGCAAATTTATGTCTCCCATGAAAGTTTCGCAGGAAAGTGTGCATCCAATAACTCCAGACTGAGCTATACACCTGGCTGCATTGCTTGAATATTCACAGAAGCTAAAATCTGTAGTCAGATATGAGGATCTCAGTTCACTCGGTGATGTACAAAGGTATAGCCAATAGATCATATTTGTTCCTTAAAAAATGCAAATTGCAATGTAGGGAAAAAGAAAAGAAATTGCCACAGTTATAGAGGACTATCAAAGAACAATGAGACAATTTTATACACTATGACAGCCAACTGTACTGGATCATCAGTACCTTCCACCAGCCAGTACTTACAGATGAAGTTGCACAGTGAAGGAGCAGAGGAGTATAGGCTCTACAGCAACCAGTATAATAAAGTCTAGGAGTCTGGGCAACTAATTAGCTTTGAGCATTCTGAAAGCATAGTTGGCATGTGCTACAGTGAACACAGAGCTGCACTGTCATGACTGTGACATCTGTAGTTTAATGTCAGAGATAAATGTATATTCGGAGAAGTCAAAGTAGGAAACCCTGAGCTCTTTTCTTGCCTTTGAGGATAACAACATATATGACTGAGCAGGATGTCTAGATTTGCAGAAAGGGGATTGCAGATGTTTCTAATGTCAAGATTCATTCAACTTGTGTATGTGGTTACTTGGATGAAGGTCAGTAGTGAATAATCATTGCTGCGAAAGCTGATCATAAAAGTGCTGAAAGGGATATATTCACTATCACATTAATATGAAATGATATTTAAAAATAATTTGCAATTAATAATTTATTCAGAAAATTGAGTTTGTCTTCTTCTGAATTCTTCACACAGTTTTCACAGACTGATAGTTTATGTAAAGGCTTTAACTGAAATATTTCCAAGGGATTTCTTTTGACATATAACTCAGAGTGAAAAAGAACATTAATAAGGACCTCCAGGCAAGTGAAAAACAGGATACATTGCAACACAGGTTTACTTCACGTGCCATATTAACATGACAGTTGATTTGCTGGAAGATTTTTTTAGACTTGGGCAATTTAGACATGACAGTGTATTGGGCTTGCTTGTCTAGGTTTTGGTAGCAGGGGCTGGGGGTGGACATGCAGGGTGACTTCTGGGAGAAGCTGCCAGAAGCTTCCCTCATGTCCAACAGAGCCAAGACAAGCTGGCTCCAAGATGGACCTGCCACTGGCCAAGGTCAAGCCAACAGCAACAGTGGCAGCGCTTCCAGGAGTTCAGGAGAGGGGGAAAAAACCTGCACAAGTGCACCTGAAGACAGAATTAAGAATATGTGAGAAGAACAAATGGTGCAGACAGCAAGATCAATGAAGAAGGTGAAGGAGGTGAAGGAGGTGAAGGAGGTGCTTCAGGCAGCAGAGCAGAGATTTTCCCCCTGCAGTCTGTAGTGCAGACTGCAGAGAGGCAGGTGCTCTTTTGAGCACCTTGGTGGAGCAGAGATCCACCAGCAGCCCCTAGAGGACCCCATGCTGGAACAGGCAGATCCCTGAAGGAGGCTGTGACCCTTGGGAAACCCACAATGAAGCAGGGAAAGAGTGTGAGGAGATCTCCCTGAAGAGGAAGGAGAGGTAGAGACTATGTGTGTTGAGCTGATCACAGCCCCTATTCCTTCTCCTCCTGCACCCCTCAGGGGAAGAAACTAGAGAATTTGGGAGTGAAGATAAGCCTGGGAAAAAGGTAGGGGTGGCAGAAAGGTGTTTTAAGTTTTGGGTTTATTTATCTTTTTTCTACTCTGATTTGATCAGTAATAAACAAAACTAATTTTCCCAAGCCAAGCTGATTTTGCCCATGATGGTAGCTGGTGAGAGACCTCTCCCTGCCCTTATCTCAACTCATTAACCTTACATAGTATTTTCTCTACCCTGTGCAGCTGAGGAAGGGGGTGATAGAGCGGCTTTGGTGGACACCCAGTAGTCAGCCAAGGCCAATCCACCTCCGGAAGATATTATCTGTGTGGATTTTCACAGAGACTAGCTACACATTAAGGCAGAGAAACAGAAATCAGTAGATAAGGTGAAGATGGGAGAATTAGATAAAGAGAAAATTATGATGGATGTTACTGAAAGAAGTATCAGGTTTCAGGGGATGGGCTACCTGAGCAATAAGTTTCAGGCGCAACATTTCTTAAAGAACTGTCCACAAAAAGCAGGATCAGGCTGATTAACTGGTAAGAGGATTTTGGGAAGCTACAGCAGAGACTCAAGGTACTGGGCCAAGAGAATTGGATAACTGTGGCCTGAAACCCTTGATGTGGGGTAAGATTCAGCCATATAGAGTGCAAAGTCATACACTTGGAAACTAGTAACTAAATCTTCAGGAGAAGATGAGATTTAATAGCTAATAGTTTAAGAGAAGAATGAGATGGCTACTAGATCTACTGGAAATGTAGATTTCTATGTGAAAAAATCAAATGCAATTATTGTGCACAGTACAAAAGCTGGGGAAAAGGGGGAGGAAAGTGGACATTTGAGATTATTGCACTTGTCTTGCCAAATAGGCATTGCTGAGACTCTGCCTTCCAGGAAGCATCTAAACATCTGCCTGCTGATGGGAAGTAGAAAATTAATTCCCTTTAAAAAAAATTTGCTTGTATGTGTAACCTTGTTTCAATTATTAAACTGTGATTATCTCAGCCTTCATCTCTGGCTTTTGTCCTTCTGATTCTCTCCCTGCGACTGCTGAGCGAGAGGGAAAAAGTGATTGGGTGGAAGCTTCTCTGTCAGGTGGCACGTTGTGGTTTACCCTAGTTGGCAACCAAGCCTTGTGCAGCTGCTGGCACACTCCACCATGAGTAGGATTGGGGAAAGAATTGGAAGGGTAAATCCATAATATGGAATGAAACCACCAGGTCCTAGAACAAACTTCCAAGAAGAGTGGTGAGGGCAAATGGCTTTCCTGCTTTTGTGATGGAACTCAATGGTTCCCTTCAGGAATTCAACAACAGGACACCAGTGATTCAGGTGGGTCCTTCCAAAGCAGCATACAGGCTAGAAAATAATTCTAGATTTCCTGTGTTGTTATAAAAGAGAAAAAAAAAAAAAAAGGCTTTTTTTTGAACTGGTAACAGATCAAGACTGTGAGAAAGACAGCTTTCTCCATTATTCCAACAACCATTGTGGTTTGGGGACAAGAAACGGGCGTTCCCGGTGATATTCTGTGTTCATGTGGGAAATTTCAAATTGACATGACTGTTTCAGTAGAAGTTAGATGTATTTCCTTTGTAAATTAGTTCTTATTCTGTAGGTCTTTTTGACCCCTTCTTTTCTGTTACTGTTGTTGTTAGCCTGGCTGTTGCTGGACTTCACACTCTGAGTTACATAGTGTGCTTAAGTGAGAAAAAGTGTTTACCACACTGAAAATGTGGTGTGGATTTATTAGTCAATTCAGCTAGTGGAAAGACAAGAGAACTTGTTTGTTCATTCACACAGCTGGAGAGAAGGTTTCCAGTGTGGGTTTTTCATGTTAGCTGTGGCAAGAATTACTCCTCATGTCTTAAATACTAGCCAGGTGTCAGTGAGCTCTTTCCTTTTCCACAATACAGGGAAAAAGGAAAAAGGTAGCGCCTTACACAAATTAAAAAGTTACTGCTGACATTTCTCTCCTCTCCTCAGCACAGACAATGCAGGAGAAGATAGTTTCAGTGGAACCACATACCATGGTCACTTTTGCCAGAGGGAGGATGTGGTCAGCTTTCTCTTAAACATTTAGCTTGGCCTCAACAGTCTTGTGCTTGGTGAACCTCACTTGCCCTGTTTTACTGGGTAGTTTGTGGGGAACAGCTGGCTAGTGGTTCTTCTCTGTTTTATTAGGCAATGTAGTTCATAAAAGTTGTGGCCTTCAGCTTAACCATATTTCAGTGTGGAAAGTCTTGTTCACTGGAGTGTCTGGGCCAGAGACGTTTACATCACTGTAATCAAAAGCATTAAAAACAGTTACTCCTTAAGTGACCTTAGGTTAGCAGGAAGCAAGATGGAAGAATGCCCTTCCAAAAGCAAGGATTTCCAACTTGAGTAGGAACTGTTTTTACATGTATAAAAACAAGTCATTATTTACCATTTCCACTCAGTTGTCTGTCTAGTCAGGCACATTAATCACTGAGTTTCACTCAAGGCACAGTCATCAAGCAGTGCAGAAGAAAACACTGTCTGGTAAAGACATTAGAGATGATACTGATGATGTAGAAACAATTTGGGTTTTATTTGCAAATCTGTAGTGCAGTTAAAACTAACAGCTGCTCTCTACTCTGCTCTAGATATGAGTGGCAAACCCAACATTATAATGGAAGTAAATATATTTTCTTTTTAAAAGCACACTCCACTTTTGTTTCAACAATTTTGCTTTTCTTTTCAAGGACACTTTCCTCACTCAAACAAACGTAATGTCAATTTCCACCTTGAAGAAGAGGAGCACCACAGATCCTAGCTACAGAGACTTGAAATAGAAAAATTGGTATGAAAGAAACTCAGAAAAAATGAGTATTGTTGTGTAAACACAGCCAGAAAAAGCAGAACAAAAGTTAAAAGAATGTCTTGTATTGGTAACAGAGGACAGCTCATGTCAATCTCTCTGAGAAATGTGTTGTTTCCATCAATAGTGCTGTAAGGACAGCACAGATGACTTGGTAGCTAATGACCCTGCATTCCTGAAGAGGATGGCAAAAAGGTTGAAGGCTCTCACACATGCTATTCCTTTTTCTCTCAGTGCAGATTCTGCCTCGTTCAGCTTGATTCACACCTTTTCTTAGAGCCTGGGAGAAGCACACATCTATTTCCTACGTAGGCAATGATTTTTGGTGCTTTTGTAGACACTTGCATTAGGAAATGCAACCTTATACCATATTCTAAAAAAACTCCTCCCAAATTCAGAGCTCTAGTATGCATTCGTACAGTTTGCATTTGCAAACATGGTTGACCATGAATGACACAATTGCTTAGTAAAGGTAACTTAAGAACAAGGGGGCAAAGGAACCAAAACTGGAACTGCTGTTTCTTCTTCAAGCTGAAACTGATTACCAAAAATGGTTTTCTAATTAAACTGGAACAAAATGCCTGTGGGGAAAAAGAGAGTATTTCCAACTGTAAGCTCAAAACATGAGCAGAAATGAAAATCAATGGCTTGCACTAACAAATTTAACCGGGATTTGTAGGGGAAAATGTGAAGAAAGGAACAAATGGCATCCAAGAGCAGCACAAAAATTCACAGGGACCAGGAAGGAAAGTTCCTCTAAACCCAGATGAAGTGAGTTGGGTACCTAGCTCTGTCTCTTGAGATGTATGAAGATGTTGCATAAAAATGTGACTGTGAAGAGTGAATACTAAAAACTCCCACACTTGTCTCTGACCCTCAGAAATTTCCACAGATTTCCCTTTCCAGTCTCCTGTCCTACCTACATATAAGCTCTGACTCCTCCACTGCTGCCTGTCTCCACTCCTAAACATCTCTGGCCCATCCTGTCAAATTCTACTACCTCTGTCTCCCAAAAACTAATCCAGCAGTTGCAGTGATTCTACTTGGGGAAAGTTACCAAGCCTTTAAGTAGCTGAGCCTTTGCAACTAAAACTGAACTGAACCAACTTCAGTGATATTCTGAAGAACCAAACCAAGTGAAAACATTTATTAAACTCACTGCCCAGCTGATAAATGTAATGGCATTGAGCAGCAGCAACAATTGGTCTTACAGACTCTTCTAAGTACTCAAGTGAAAGTGAATATCTATGTAGGTTAAATCTAAGTCTTCTGAGTTTACTTTTCTCAGCAACCTTCCACAGACTCCTGAGAGGTGTTTTCAAACACTCACAGCTCTACTGATCAAGAATTATTGAAATGAAGGGAATTGAAATGGAGTCACGTGGCTTTTCCCTCACTTTTTTTTGTAGTACATATATAGAAAACTATTAATACAATTTGTTTCACATATTAAGAAGTCAATTTAACTCAGCAGAAAATGGTCAAGTAAAGTAATAGGACAAAACTTGACAGAGAATGAGGATGCAATTATCTTCTTGTTTGTAGCCTTAATGAAATGCAAGAATTTTAAAATTGTTATCTCAGTTATTATTCACAATATTCTCAATTACCAGTAGATTAGCAATGAATTTTCATCATAAAGAAATAACATAAAGCATATGAAAACTATAATAAAAGCCCAAAAGAGCAAATATCAAAATATGGACAGAATGTAAAATAATATATATTTGATTAAAAATATATATTTATCTTCTGTGTCACTGGGTGGCCCAGGCACTTTTCAGTGAAAACTCCATTCAAAGTAACTGCTCAAGGATTTTTCTTACTATTTTAAAAATATGTAAGAGTTTCAAATTATTTCTATACTGCCATCAATGATTTTTTTTTTTACTGCAGTGTTCTGTTTGTTAATTCCACTATTTTTCAACACACTTCATATATTTCCTTTAACTGTGAAGTATCAAACACTTTGAGACTAGTTTCCTTTAATCTATAAAATGTTATCCATATTTAGTAAAGATGGCAATGACAAAAAATAGTTTAATTTGAAAGCCTCCCAGAGGGGACGTGTTGGTAGCAAAAACTTGTACCACTCTGTGTAAAATTACCACACCACACTGTTAATGTTCTCGCTGAACATCACAAACAAGATGTGTAAAGATTTGCAGTCAGATTGTTTGCCCTGTTATGCTACTAAAGTTAAATAATGGCAAACAACCCTCTTTGGTAATATTATTGTTTGATAGTATTATTATAGACTTGAGCAAGGAGGTTTTTGGGAGCTGACTTGTCCAATTGTGTTACTATGCCATCTCCTGGGGTGGTTTCCATCCATTTTTTTTGGTAGTCAATGGCAAGCACGCATGTTTATCCATACCAAGTATTCATTGTATTTCCAAAATTATGCTTTAATATCTAACTGCTTATTTAAATAGATAAGATACACAAACTCAAAACAAATTTAAGCCCATGAATACCACATTGAAGATGAAAGAGAAGTAAATGAAATTTTGGGATGTTTATTATAACACATGCATTTCCTTGTGGTATTTCAAATGAAAATACACATAGACACCTGGAGCACCTTGCTCTCTCATCATCCTGCTTTTGCACATGCAGTTTCTCATTTTGTGGGTTAAATAGGACTTGCTTCTCCTCAAAAGCATCAGCAAGCTTTAAATTAATATTTTATATTTTTTTCTTAATGTGACCAAGGCAGATTTTCAGAAATATGAGCAGTTCTGCCAACAGTGGTTTATCAATCATGTGTCTGCCCTGGAGTGAGATGTGGAGTTTTTAAATGTCTAATGCCAATGGTACAACTATTCAGTATGTCAGAAATCATCAAGGAAAATTCCATGTTTGTCCCTATTGCTCTTCCTTCCAAGAAATGCTGCTCATCTGAGCCCTGATGCTGATCCTGTTGAAGTGCCAAGTTAAGAGAACTTGCAGTACAATTAGGCTAAAAGATAAAGTGGAAAATAATGAACAACATGTTTAATTTGATTCAAAGTATGAATGACAAAGGTGTGTGTCTTGTTTTCCATTAGAATTTAGTGCAATTTAATGCAATTTAATGGTGTATCTTCCTCCCTCCTTTTTAAAAAAAAATATTTTTAAATTTTTTTTTTTTCTTTTTCCCCCTAGAATGCCATTGGAAAAGGATTTAGCCTCAATTGTGCAAAACATGCGAATACATGATCAATAAGGAATAAAGAACCTTCTTGATCCTACTGAAGATTGAGTAAAACAGTGTACTTGTAATACTGGAAATTTCAGACATACATTTCATAAGGAAAACCTGAAAGAGACTGAAACATGTATGATTGCTACTCAGGCATTATACAAAGTTGTCCTAAAAATTCTTAGCTTGTTATTGAATTCATTAAAATACATCTATACTTTAAAGAGTTCCAGATGTCTCTGTTCAAATTGTCATATAAACAATGCCCAAAGAATTGTTGTCACTCATACATGAAAAATATGTCAAATAGACGCTTGAAGAGATTTGGTACTATTGGATATCATTATTAATGACTTTTGAATGGAGAGTATGGTTCTTAGGCTTCCAGATATAAGCAAGCTGGGATGGTTGGTATGCATTTTGGAGGACAATGTTATAAATAAAATTATATTGACAAATGTCGCAAGTAGCTGAAACATAGGATTAAATTAAATGGGGGAAAAGTACTACAGTTAAATAGAAATAAAACTTCAACATGTATGAAATGCCAATAATAGGAGAGCATCCAGAGGCTTCTTTAGTAAATCAGGATTGGTATGAGTCAGCAATGTCACACCGTCAAGAAAACAAACATCATACTGGGATATATAAACAGAAGCCTCGTATGCAAGACACATGAAGTAATACTTCCACTCTACTCAGTATTCCCAGGGCCTCAACAGAAGTACTGTATCCAGTTTTTGGAACAGTACTGCAAGAAAGTGGAGGGGGGCCAAAGGAAAGCAACAAGAATAATCAGAAGTCTAGAAAAGACAGCCGAGGGAAAGACTGACTGAGGAGGAGTTGTTTAGTCTATGGGAAAGATGACAGGCTGAAGGGACACTGGTAGTTTTCAAATTCAGGGAAGGCTGATGCAAAAGAGTAGGTTATAGCCTGTGCTCCCCGACCATGGTATGTGATAAAGTAATGGTCTAAAATTCAGCTAGGCCTACCTTGACAAGTTTTCTTACTGATTGCTTATACGGATAGAAAAGTTCTGAGACTGTGTAATAAAGTGGTGGAGACCCTAGAACTGGGATCGTTCAGTCAGTAGAAAAGAAGGCTCCAGAGTGATCTTAATTGTACAGGCCTTTATGTACGCCCCAAAAAGGGTATGAGAGCCAGAAAGGGACCTCATGTAGGGATAGAACAAAGGGAGATGGCTTTAAACTGAAAGAGTGCAGGGTTAGATTAGATATGACGAAGAAATTCTTCCCTATGAAGGTGGTGAGGCACTGGCACAGGTTGCCCAGAGAAGCTGCGGCTGCCCCATCCCTGGCAGTGCTCAAGGCCAGCCTGGATGGGGCTTTGAGCAACCTAGTCTAGAGGAAGGTGACCCTGCCCATGGCAGGGGTGCTGGAATGAGATGATGTGGAAGGTCCCTTCCAACCCAAACCATTCAGTGACTCTATGATTTGGCTGCCAAAACTATTTATTTAGTTGCCATGTGCAGTTGCCATAGCAAACCTCCGCTGACCCCCGCTCAGCGGGCCAGCCCCGTCCCTCGTTGCTTGGTAACCGCGCGGGGCGTCACTGCGGGGCCCGAGCCTCAGCGGAGTGCGGCCGACAGCCGGGCTGAACCATCTCCCGACCCTGTGGGGGCACAACTGAGTCTTTCCCGGAGCAGCGGCTGGACTTGTTGCTTTAGCTCCCGCCCGCTATTTACCGCTTCCCCCCCTCTCCTCTGCGCTGTCCTTGGTTTCACCCCGCGCGGACCATAGCGACGGAGGGCGCGCCGAAGGAAGATGGCGGCTTTGGCTCGTTCGTTGCTGCTGGCTTCGTGAGCGCGGCGCTCGCTCTTCCCCCTGTTTCGTTCTCGCTCCTGCACCCGGCTCCTCCCGGCTGCTCTCAGCCTCTTCTTCCTCGCCGGGGCCGTAGAGATCATGTCGGACTCGGAGGAGGAGGAGAGTCCAGACCACCAGCTCAAGCTGGTGGTGCTGGGGGACGGCACCACTGGCAAGGTCAGTGCCGGCCCCGCTGGCAGCTCCTCTCTCTCGCCGCGGTGCCCCGAGCCCTTCCCGGCCTTCGCCCTCCCGCTGCCCCGGCTCTGCTGCCGAGGAGGGGGCAGCCCGCGGCGGCTTCCAGTCTGTCGCGATACCTGGCTGGCTGCTCCCCCTCGGCCCCAGGCCCTGCACGGGAGACGCGGGCTCTTCCCGCCGGTATCCGCGCCGTGCCCGGCAGCCAAACCCTCTGACAGGGCTTCCGCACCCGGGGAGGTATCGCCAACTAGCAGACGTACACGCCTGTAATCCAGTTTTCTTGAGCCGTAAGAAAAGGAGCGGTGAATAACGTAATTCCTGTGGAGCTGACGGAGTTTCTCACTGATCCCCTGCGCTGCCGATCGAGGCAGGAGCTGCCCGGCTGGAGTCGCTGGAATCACCCGAAGTCGTTCTCGGTGGCTGCAGTGCCCCGGGCGTGGAGGGCTGGGGTCGGGGCCGAGCAGTGGGTTCGCGTGGAAAGGGACGAGCAGGGAAGGTGCCTTAGCTGGGTCTGCAGGCGCCCTTCGTTTCGGATACAGAGCTGCCACCTCCTGAGCTGCACTGAGCAGTTTGCATCTAGTGGAGTTACTGTAACAGGGTTTGGAAGGACACTGCTAGGTCTATTTAGTTTTCTTTTGCAACTTTTATGTTCCCCCCCCATTTGTAATCACCACAATGAAATCCTGTTTCTAAAAGTTTATTTATCAATAGAAATCAAAAAATAATCAAAACAATCAAACAATAATTCAACACATTTCTATTTGAAAAAGAAAAATTTTGATGAGGAGAAACCAAAGAAGGCAAAAGAGAGGCTGCTCTCTTAACTGTTTAAAATAGTCATTGATCTTAACTATACACTTGAACATATCTTTTGTCATATTGTAGCCTAAGTAATTTTGTGAGATACACCTGAAAATAGTAAATTTGTTGTATGCTTGAAGTATGCGGTTTTCCCCTCTGTCGTTAACTTTTGAAACTACTTTTGAAAAGAAATTCTTCTTGCTTCACAGTTCATATGAAAAGTGGAAATGTTCGTAGAGCTAGTTTAAATGAACTGCCTTATGTTAATACATATAAGCTCTTAGTGAAAGTACATGTGGTTTTGTTCACTTACTTATTCAGAACTCTATAAAGAAGCAAAACATTTTTTTTGTCTCCAGTGATTCTAAACCCAGTCTGAAGTGGTATTGTGTTCATCTGAGTCAGTAGATGGGCAATTCCAACCAGCTGTGTGATGAGAGCATAATAAATGCACAGCATTGACAGCTGAAGTGCTGCTTCATGGGTAGCATTTCCCTGGAGTTTTCCATTCAAACTGAAGAATCCTTTCACTACTGCTGTTGAGCAGCTTGTGGCAAGACCTGTCGCCAAACATGGATTTTCAAGCATTCTTGAGTTTTGATGTATATTCCTTTTGGTTCCTATGTCTCACAGGAGCTGCCACTCTAGGAATCTCATGCTTCCACAGCAGGTTATTTGGCATGAGCAGCAGCAATGCTCTGGTGGGCTGCTTTTCCTCCCGTCCCCCCTAGATGATGCTGTAATAGAGGCTCCTTCCCACCATCCCAATGGCCTGGCAGCACACACAGATTTATTAAGGTCTTGTAAAAATAAAGAAGCAATTGGGTCATGGAATGGAAGGGTAAAATGTACCTAGTGCTATTTCAAGCACCTCAGAAGACTAAATTGTTGAGGTTCTTCTCTTTTGTTGTCTACTCGTTCCGCTTACTTGTTGAAACCTGTGTATGTCTATGTGTTTTCAACTCTAAATTGCCTGGCTTTCACATCTGGTTCGCAGCTGGTCTTTACACACATGCATACTTATCTCTCTTTTACTGTGCAAAGTGTTGGCTTTTCTCTTCCTGTCGCTCTGGGATCATGAGGCAGGAGGTGTGTAGAAAATGATGGGATATATTGAAATACTGTATCCTGTGTTTAGTGTGAGGTGTTTACGTTTGACTTCTTTTGCCCCCTCTTAAAAAAAAAACAAAACAAAAAAAAACAAACCCAAGATTGTTGTTGTAGGGTAGGTGGAAACTTGCTGTTTAGCAACTTGCTTAGAAGCAATGTGACTTGGGTTCTGTGCAAGGATTGGTAGCAGCTTAAAAACAAATCAGTGTCTGTTCAAGCTAAAGGTAATGTTTGTACACTAGCTAGGAATTGCTCTATCCATGAGGCAAGGGAGGGATGTTGTGCTTCTATTAATTTGTTTTGAAGTGGTTGAATGGATAATTGGATACTTAGAATTTTAAGGATAGCAATAAGCAGTGCTGGAGCAAACTCAAGTAGAGAAGACTATAAGTGGAAGAAGGCATAAGAGAAGTGAGACAGAGTAGTATCTGTAAAACTCTTAGGGTAAAATAGAGGTGGTAAGGTAATGGTGAACTGTGGAAAAGCAAAATTGAGGGAAGCAGGACTGGTTAGTCTGAAGATAATAGAAAATTATTTTAATAAACTAGATAAAATAGGAAAACAATTTGAAAAGCAATTTGAAGTGGGGACAATGTGGGATGAAAAAAAGCAGCAATTATTAATAACAGCTGGCTCTTTGAGTATAGGAAGGACATATATACACACAGCAGCCTTATATGTCTAGGTTTTAAATCAACCCACTCTTTCTGAGCCAAAATGATTTTCCATTATAATAAACCAACATTACTAGTATGGATTGGAAAAAAAAAGATGTTATGATCCAGATATTTCTACTCTTTTTGTAGGAGAAAACTTATACTAAATATACAAGGGTGCAGATTTGAAATAGAATATTATGATTTGCTACTGTTGAAAAAGGTTTTGGGCCTCTGGAAGCAAATCTCAGAGTTGTTAATGGGAAGGGAGATCCTGAAAATAGGTGTGCCAAGGTTCTGCTTATTTGCTATCTGTTTTAGCTGGAACTACAGTATGGTAGCAGAAACATCCTATCTTTTCCTTCTGGCAACTATGGATAATGAAAATGAAAGAATGAATGCTCAAGCTGGTTTGGGAGTTTGCAGGAGCTAAAACATAAGCTGATATAAAGAGTGGTGTCCTGCTTGCTTTAGGACTTTTCAGGATACCAGTTTTTGAAGCATTGCTCCAATTCTCAATTGTCTTGTTACAGTTGGGCTTTGTTGATGGTGACAAAAATATTGTTGTCATTGTTGAGTCTTGCAAATGGAAAATTGAGTGCAGTGTGCTGTGCAGATTGGCCCAGCTGCATCAAATAGATCTATGTCAAATGTCAAGAAGTTATGGTAATTTTTTCGGTGAACAAAGTTGCATTAGTAGTTAGCAGTGGGATGGAAGGACATGAGCTTGGACAGTTGTGTGTTTTTATGGTAGTTAAAGCATTTCATTATTTAGCCTAGTGTTTGTTTTAGTTTTGTTTGTCCTAAAATTCTTGCCAATAGGATAGGACGTGACTGAGGGATGAGTGTAGCTGTGCTTGGTTAATGGCATTGATGTTCTAGAAGGGAGTGAGGGAAGGATAGATACATGTGGTTCTTGGAAAGTAGATTTTCAGTTAGTGGCTAAAGTTCATGTGTGAATGAAAACTCATGGCTTCAGAACCATGTGTTTGCATCTAATTGAATTTCGTTTTCTTTCTTACAACTGTGATACTACATTTTGGCTCTGCTTTCTCAAAAACTCAATTCTATAGGACTTTGCTCAGAGAGTTGTCATTGGTGGGGTTTTCCCTACAAGTTTCCGGTTGCCCTGGTGAGTAGTCATTGCCAGAGCTGGCTATCTTTGCATGTTCAATTTATTGACTTTTTAGTTTGTTTCATAGATATTGTTTACTTTTTTTCCTCTTTACGTATTATGAAGGTCTTTAGGAACAGCATGTCAGCAGTTTATACTGAATTATTGACATTGAAAAATAAAAGTAAGGAACTGTCATGCTTTAGGTGTAAGGTTAAATTCCATCTTTGCTCCCCTAAAGAAGAAAACTTCCCAAATAGCCTATTATATTTTGAACTTAGAATACTTTTTTTTTTTTTTACTGCTATCTTGTTTGCTGTAAATTAGAGCCCAAAGATATTTTCTTGTTTTCAGCAGGGATTTTTAACACCTTCAATAGACTGTTGATATTTAGAATAGAATGTTGACATTCACTTTGGAGTATTTAAGACAGGTGTGTGAACCTTCCAAACTGATGAATTTTTGCTGGGAATTCTGCTATGAAGCTAGTGGTGTAGTTGTTTTAGTAAAGCTGCAAAGGAGAAAAGACCTTCATGCTATCATACTGTTCTCTGACCTCGACATGAAGGGGTGGAATTATATGGAATGCAACCTTTCTAGAAATGGTCACTGATCACTAATTTATTTTTACAACTACAGTTATACTGAGCCATTATTTAACTTCATTAATTCTTATATAGATTGTATTCAACATATCCTCAGGTAAAACTGCAAAATCTTTTCTGGCAAGCACTTCAGTGAACACTTCTGGGATTTGAAGGGAGTATTTGCATGTAGAGGCACTTGAATATGCATTGTCATAACTTCTTTGTTTATTGTTCCAAAGAAGTTTGAACTGTTGCTCTTAGCATTTTGTGGATAAATGCTTGTTTTGTGAAAAAATAGAGGACCCTAGACTGGTAACCCAACACCTTTCTTGAGCTCTAACATTTATTAGGAAAAAAATTTAAAAAGGAGTTAGTCAATGATTTTGTGCTATAAATTCCTTTACCTTCAAGAGCACAGTGGAGAAAAACTGTTTAAGAGAACTTTGCCATGCTGTTGATTACTTACTGCTCTTATAGATTGGCTGTTAATTGAATGCATGTAATTTCTTTTTACTAGCAGCGCTAGAAGTCCTCAGGGAATATTGAGTGTCACAGAATGATAAACTAATATTAATGGAGCCTTTAAAACAAGAAGAGAGTGGTTACTTATTTAATGAGGATCTAAATTAGTATGTTGGAGTGTATAGAATAGCATGATATAGTCAGATGATACTTGAATCTGTACTCTAGGCACTAGTTACTTTTCCAAAAAGGAAAATTTCAAGAAGACTGTGATGTATTCCTGCAGTTGTCTTGTTGTCATCTACATCTTTAAGGTCATGATAGATTAAAGATGTCATTGTAACCTTGCCATGCTAACTATTGGGATTAAATGAATCAGTTTTTCAGACTCTTTCAATACTGTAGTCTGAATCTGTATTGAATTTTATTTTGTGTGTGGTGTTAGTATTACTGTCACATAGCTGAAGGCAGAAGAATCTTCTCATGATTCATCCTCTGTGGTCTTCCCCCTTTCCACAGGGATATAAAAATATAAGCATACTCATGATATTTCTAGTTTACTTGCTTTTTTCCCCATTTGTTTTTTCTATTTTTAATCCTCTCGGGGCTTGAGTTCAGTGAAGTAAATGAAAATGTTGCCATAGGCTAACACTGTCTTATTGGATTGTTTCCTAAACATATGTTCTGATATCAAAATATCATTCATTATATCTATGGCAGTGATGGGAATATAAATATTATATAGAAACATGAAAACAGTAGATCTTGGTTTATTTACTTAGTAGCAAGTCTAATAGTTGAATAAATGTTTGCCTATTCATTAGAGCATTAGAGCATTAGAGCATTAGTGCTGGAGTTCTGTGATCATATTTTATTGCAAAAAAAGTGTACATTTGACATTAGCTTAATTTAGATCTTTGTTATAACCTATTAATGGATCTTGCCTATTCTCATATTTCAGAGCTATTGGTGTTATTTTGCTGTTGCATTCTTTACTAAATGTGCTCTTAATGGCAATTTCTGATAACGATTGGTGGGACTCATCTCTTCAGGTCTTGATGAATGGAAAATTGGCAGGAAAAAGCCCTTTTGGCCTGTTTTGTCTTTTCTTAGATATAAGGGTTTTGTGAGCCTCTTATTATTTTTCCTTCTCTAAATAGGTAAATAAATATTTCTATTATTTTTTTCTGCAGTTAATTTGTATTTTTATTTACAGGTGTCACATCAACAAGAGATTTTTAAATGTACACTAATTTGATGTTGGTTGTATTTTATAATTTTTAATTATTAGTATTATTTTTTTCACAATACAAACTTTTGTATTATTTATGATTGTACCACTATTTTCTCCTTTACTTCTTCTGAGGGCCTTCTTTATTTCTTTCCCTTTCTACTCCCACCCCTATTTTTTTGTCTTGAAAGGAGATCTTAAATTGCTGTTAAATTGCTACTAACAGAATATAAATTCCTTGCTTCAGTAGTTTGCCTAGTTTGTTGAGTATCCTTTTATCTGTATATGGTAAAAACTTATGATTAGGTCAACAATGTATTGGTTTGCTTTCATAAATCCAATTGAAGAAATAAATTTTCTGTGTTCTGCTGAAAGGAGTGATTCTGTAAATGTGCATTCTTAATATGAGTTTAACTTTTTTTTTTTTCTGTGTGCAAGGAAGTATTCTCCCCATCTTAGTGATCCTGAAACTGATGTACAGTGGCAGAAATCTTGCCACACTTAGGAGCCCCCTGTGGGTTCTGCACTGTGCAGGTCTCTATTCCCTCCCAGAAAGTTGGTCTGGGATCATGGTGTGTACCAGGGGATGACCCTTGTTTTGGAAATGGATGGTTTTTAAAAAAGCTAAAATCTTCAGGTACAGATAATGCCACCTAGATTTGTGTCCATTTGAGCATACTAATCTGTGTAATATTTTGTAATAGGACTGTTAGAGTTTGTTTTGAAATCAAAGCAAATATGCACCTTGCTTCTTTTTGCATAAATTAGTAGCCTTTGCCACCTCCTGTTATTATGTTGAAACTGACTGGACTGCTTGTCAATCCAAATCCATGAACACTGTTAGCATTCATTGATTTAAAAAGTGCTTAACTGTATTTCATACTTCTGGGTTAACATAAAGTTTGTTGCTGTTAAAAATTACAAGTTAATTTGATACTGTTCTGTTTTAGACATCCTTAGCTACACGTTTTGCTCAAGAAACGTTTGGAAAACAGTACAAACAAACCATAGGACTGGACTTCTTCTTGAGAAGGATATTATTGCCAGGTAAGAAAACAAAAACTAACACTGAAAGGTTGGGTGGCAGCAAGACAGATTCTTCAGAGTAATGTGTACTAAATAAGCTTAGTGCAGTGATTTTTATGGTGAAGTAAATTAGGTTGTTTGGAGAATATTTTGTTCGTACATTCTTGCCAGGTGTCAAAAAGTTATGCATTTGCAAGTTACATCTCTAAGTAAAACACTGAATTCAAATAAAAGGAATACTATCTGTATTGATGAATTTTATTATCCCTGTTTGAGTGCCCTCACTTTCCATATGGATAGAGTAATACAAAACAATGAAATGGAACTTTAAACTTATTAATTGAAAAAGTATATGTGTTTTGAAAGAAATAGATATATTTTTAATGAAATACACAACTCATATTTGAGTTCTGTGAGAGAAGCATAATACAGCTATGGACTTGCAGTACTCTAATATGTGAATGCTGTTTTATGCAAGGCAGCATGAAATTGCTGGCATTTAATAGACCACTAAAATTTAGGGTCCCTCGGCACTCGTAAAAATACAGTTTGAGCATTCAAGATGTTTCACTTCACGATGGCAAAGAAACTATTTAGATGCCAGTTGCAACATGCTGCATGGAAAATGCACAGAAATAATTAAAAAAGAATAATTGCTGGTTAAGGTTGTTTCTGAACAATTGGGGTTTAAAATATGTCTTTTCACTGATTTGTGTGTTCTCATATTTAAAGTATGTAAGTAATTAAAAACATTTACTTCTGGATTCAGAAATCAGAAGTTAGAAAAAAGTTTGTATAATTATTAAAAGCTGTAGTTAGATTTGATAAAGTTTATGCAAGTTCTGTAGTTCTGTCTTCTCCTTGTGAAGGGTGAGGAGGGAAGCAAACCCAGAAATTAAGCATTTTATCTGTAACCTGAAATTATAAGAACATGTATGCAGTTCTTGAACTTATTTTAAAGAAAACCATATTGCAAATAATTTCTTGGTTATGTTTATATATTTTCTTAAGGGAATTAGAATAATATTTTCAGACTATTTCTGTGTTTACTATTTTGGTTTGGCTATTTTGCTGTACGTTTTTAGTATCTGGTGATAAAGTGATAAAGTACCAAATTCCAGTGCTTATTTCTCCATAAAATCAACAGAATAATTTTTTTTATTGTCCTGCTCATGCCTCTAAAAATACCAGTGTGTTTAGTACTTAACAGAAATATTTGCAAGGTGTACACAAATCATGCAGTATGCATACTAAGAACTTGTATTTTTGCAAGATTTTTTTTCTAGCTGTTAAGCATACAGAAACATTACTGGCATTCTAAATATCCTTGTTGAGTAGAAAATTTGGGAAATTATCAACTATTGCCTCATTCATTTTTGTTCATAGTTTATTTTGTGTGTGAATTTCATTCATTCATAGTTCATTTTGTAATAAAATCAGAATGCAGGCAAAAATAGCACCAAAAAAGTTGGTCCATCTGTTTTCTTCTAAACAGTAGCATTTGTATTCATATTCAGCAAGAACTATTTTTCTGTAGGTTGTCATTCTGGTTTTGCCTATGCCTATATATGTGTTTAGGTATATATGGCTCTCTAATTATAGGTGAACTGGACTAGTCGTGGGGAGTGAGAGGGAGGGAGGTAACATTTCTAAATACTGGAATGGGAAGCATTGCTTTAGTAAGTGGATTTTTCTAATTTCTTGATTAGTTCTGGGTTTACAGAGCTGCTATATTTACTTGAAAGGTGAATTGATACCACTGCACAGAAATTATGTGTGCATCAGTAGGAAAAAAGACTCGATTTCTCTAATTCAGCAGGAGAATTGATGAACAACTATGGTTCCGTAATTGATTTTTTTTCTTCTTCAGTGTAAGCAAAGATTCCAGAATTCAAAATTACAGATTTCTAGAATTGCATAGAAGTTTACATTAGGCTTCACTGAAATATATTATAATCTACAAAGTAAAGTATGTTTTTCTAATTTTATTTTATTTTATTTTATTTTATTTTATTTTATTTTATTTTATTTTATTTTATTTTATTTTATTTTATTTTATTTTTAATTTTTTAAAAATTATTTTCTAAGATAAAAGTGGCATTTGTCTTCAATTGTTTTAGTAACTAATGCAGTTTTGCAGTGAAAATTGTAAATATTTTGCATGGTAAAGCAATACATTTTAATACAAATCAGAAATACTTCTATAAATTTTGCATCTGTTCAGTGTTCAAATATGTCTAGTGTTCAACGTGACAAATTCACTTCATTTGTTCAAAATAGTTTTTTTTTAAGTGCAGATCAGTTTCCTTGCATTTATTGGTACAGAATCTTGTATAGTCTGGATGCAACCGTGGTGGTGTAGGTTTTAGTGCTTAAATAGTGTATCTGTTAGTCAGAGGGTCTGCTGATAGAGCCTCTTAAGAGCCATAGTTGTATAATTTTTGGGAGGTTGTGGGTGCAGTTCAGTAAACAGAATTCTTCTGTTAAAAGGATTTTTTTTTTAAGTCCTTGGTGTAAAAAGTGGTCAGACTTGTGTTTTTAGTTCCATCTTGACTATGTAGCCCTTTAAGTAAGGTTAACCAGTGCACCAAGTGTCCTCCTGCAGGGTCACTGCTGCAGCAGCCCAGTGGCTTCAGTTCATACCTGAAGCAATCTTCACAGTTGCACTGTCCTGCCTCATGTATTTCAGTTTTGCACTTTGTGTGCATTTTCTACAGAGTAAAGGAGTGCTGGTTTTTTTTATTCCTTAATAGTGTATTATGTGTTATTTTGATGGGATTCTTCTGTTATTTTGTTGGAGTGTTAAGACTATTTCTAAGAACTGTCTTATTATGTGTGGTTTCTTTTTGTTTTGTCATAAGTCTCTAGTTTTTATGTTCCTGTTAAACTGAAAAAATAAAAGATTTCAAACATTTTGCAGAAAGTTTCATGTGCTGCTATCCCAGTTATTAATGAAATACTTGCTAGGTAAATTGCCTGCAGCTTTTCCTTTTGTCAGAATAATCCTAATATCCTTCCTTCTTCCCCAGAATAAATCTGAGCACAAAGCAAATATTACAGAAATTAATTGAAAAAAAAGGGAGAATGAAGCATTTTTGCACAGGAGATTATCAGTGTGAATTTCATAGTTAGTGAGGTCCTAATTAAGAAGGAGTTCACCTTAAATGGACATACGAACATACCAATCTTTTTTTTTCTTTCCCCCTATTTCTTTTTTTTCTGTTATTAATGAAGCAGAGTAAATAAGTTGTAATAGGAGATTTTTTTAGTTGGACAATTGCAGTTAGACTATTTAACTTGCTGCATTAAAATTTCTCAGGTCATTCCATGCAGATTATCCAGATACTAAGGCCAGTATACTATGCATAATTATTTCCTTAGGAGAAAAATCAAGTTGAAATTTTTTAGAGCACTTGAACACAAAATTAGGCATCTGAAAATTACTGAGTTTGAAAGTGCTAATATTTATAAAGGGTTTTTGTTTTTTTTCCCAAATAGCTGACATGAATGGCACAGTGACTTTCCACTAGAATATATAGGGGTAGAATACTGTAGCATGGTGAGCCTTTGAGCCTACATAGTCAGTTTACCCACTGAGGATGTATAATCTTTTCAGACTGTGGATGCACTAGTTTATCCATGTCAGATGCTTTATGGAAGACTTTTCTGCATTGCTTGCATTTATGTTCCAAGCTTTAAAAATAATTAATTAAATAATACATAGTATATGAACTATCAAAACAAGTAAGCTTTTTGTTTATTAGAAAAGGTTGCCTTTTTTGAACTGGGGTGTTTATGATGTGTTTTCTAAGTTCTATGTAGAAGTTCTCTTGGTATTACATAAAATTCAGTGTAGCTTAATAGTACTGTTTAACATTAATCTCTCTATTTTTGAGACCAAGGTAGCAGTTTTGGAAATCTGCTCTTTTAACCAGATGAAAGTAAGGTGCATTATAAAAATATGGTGTGGTATATGTAATACCATGGATAGCATATATTCAGCCATATAGTTATAATCTGATGGTTATTTTCACATGGTGCTGTGATACCTTTCCTTGAAGCACATTCTCTTGTGGAATCAATGCTAACATGTTAGTTATGAATTTACAGCTGAATGGATCGTGTGGTGTAAAATCAGATTGTCAACTACATAAAATAGTTGAAGTAAGAATATGTCTTTCTTAGCAGGCCAAAATAGTGTGTTCATTTTCACTTGATTTGCAATTGTTGCAATGTGAAATTTGTTGCATTTTTTTAAATCTAGGAGTAAAATTAATCGGCAGTTGTGATTATTTGAGTGTAGAATTTGTATTAACATGTGAATGTCATGTGAGTTGTATGTGGATTAGAAAAAATTTTGTCAGTCCTTACTCTATTAGAGTTTGGTGCTCCCAGGTAATCAGTACAGTTCTGAAAACAGTTCTTAACCATGCAAAATGTGAGAAATTATACTTTAATATGTTTGTATGTATATGGTGCCATACCTTTCTGTGTGTATCTTTGATCTGTGAGTTGCTGAGTTGTCTTGCAGAATATGTATGATTTATAGGATATTAAATATTCTGTATTTACACTGATTCTTTTGGTTAGATTTTTTTTAAGCCTGTTAACAGTTTCAACATAGCTTAAAAATGGTTTAGAGTAGAAAGGAAGGTCTATTCTTGGTGAAGATTCTTTGAAGATGAAGTTATGTTAATCATATCCAATTTAGCTTCATGCCTTAAGGTGGTGAGTGGAGGAAGTAATCATAGTTTGCATCCTCAACTTAGATGTGTGCCAGTATTTCCATTTTTTTTTTCTCTGTCAGCTGTTTAATTCTGTAACTGTATACTACTATCAGCACCACTACCAAAATGAAGGTCTCACTAAGATTTTTCTTGCTTCTTGATCTGTAAGGAAGGTTTGGAGAGAAGGTGAGGAAGGGACACACAGTATAAAATAATGTGGATAAGTTGGCATTAATTGTGTTACCTTACAGTTCCAAGTACCACACAATAGAACATTCTTTGTGCAGTTTTACATGTTTTAACAGTGGATATATGTTATATAGTTTCTAGTCAGGAGTGTTATACTTTATGAAATTCCAATTATTTTTTGTTAATACTAGATATGTTAATAACTAGCTGTAGTTCTACTGTATGGACACAAATGACTTTTTTCCCAGATTATACAATAATTTTTGCTTTGAAATTTAGTTCCTATCTCTTGTCTACTTCTAAAAGCTATTATTGTTAAATGTATTTGTATCTAAATATTTCAGGTTACACAATATCTGTATAATTTTTTTTCCAGGAAATTTGAATGTTACTCTTCAAGTGTGGGATGTAGGGGGACAAACGATAGGAGGCAAAATGCTGGATAAATATATTTATGGAGCTCAGGTACAGTATAAATGTTGATAATTTTATCTATAGCAATGATGTAAAATTAATTGTTCTTAAAGTTGTACATACATACATTATATATAGCTTTTAGTTGTTTGTTTCATAAATCTCAAAAATGTTGAATTTAAACTTAATTGATATTTATACTCTAATTTTTGGTGTGTAGCTAATTTTTAGAGCTGACATAAAAAGCAAAGCAAGTGTGTACATTTATAGAACTGAGTAACTCCCAAGAACAGATGGTTGTTTCCAGGCTTTGTGTCTTGAGAAAAGCAATCACAGTAAATAGTAAAGGCTGTTTGGATATCCACATGGTAGATAGAGTGGCTGCTTTCAGAACAGCTGCCTCCTGGGGGGAGAAGGTAGAAGGAGGAAATTAAGAGCAATCCTACACCATTAAACTCATACATGCAACTGGGGTTATAAGAGGGCAGACAAAAGGAGACAAACATAGGTAGCTAAATATTTTTGCAGAACTCCTGTCCAATGAAAATTAAGTTTGTGTTCAGGTTAACTAAGCAACTTAAAGTGGATGGTAGGATTCAGAACTAAGCGTTATAACACTATCTTAAATCATAAGATGATTTAGGAGGATGTATTATAAATGCCAAACTTCTTAGCATGAGTGGTCCTAAAATGTACTCTGTTCCTTAATTTGGAGTTTGTAATGAGAACAATATGCATAATGTGCTATTAGATAATGTTATACAACACAGGAATGGCTAATGAAAGAGATTGGGATTTATTAGTTAATTAGATAAAGAGAAACTTGTCAATGTAATGTTATATCACTTTCAAAAAAAGTCAGTGTTTTTAGCTGTTGCATCTGTTTTATAGCATATTCTTTTTTTTTTTTTTTTAATAAAAACCGATTAGCTGACCTGTTACAGATCTACCAAGCAATAGGAGAAAGTGGCTTCCATGACAGAGGGAATTTGATTAATCACAAATTGTTGCCATATGTCCAAAGTCCATTTAATGAAGGAAATACAAGGCTATTAGCTTTGTCTGTATTTAATTTGGTGCTAAACTTAGGAGTTTCTTACCAAAAATAGTAGGTCAAAAAGTTAATACCAGTGCCCAAAAATGCATAAACAGTTGATATCAGTAAGACTAAAATTTGATTTCTGTTAGTCTTTCAGAACACATTAACAAAAAACCGCTATATCCAATCTCTTTGTCTTTAATCTTCCTCCAGTCCTCATTTTAACCCTAATTTTCCTAAATAGATTAATGATTTTTCTCTCCTGTGTTGGCATGTATTGACAGTGTCCATAAGAGGCTTCTTATCATCCAAGCTGGGTTCTGACACACTTTTCTATTACCTTTGTAACAGTGCCTGTTAAAGGTGCATAAAACTGTCTCTGTTTTCATCTATTGGTGAAATGCCATGAATAGTTTGGAAGGGCACTGCTTTCAGCTTATTTCTAGGCATAAGCTTGTTTCAGGTTGAACATCTGTAGCTTTTTATAAGAAAAAGAAGAAAGGCAAAGTAGAACAAGTAGGAGTCTTACAAAGGAAAATCCTTTTAATTATGGATAAAAATTCATGTGAATGGACAACAAAACAGCGAGAAGTAATTGGGAAGAGGTAGCATGGAGTTGGCGAGGGTAAAATGTGTACAGCCAACTTGATTGCTGTCTGTGGTTAGATGGTTAGTTCTGTGGAGAGGAGAGCAGTGGATGTAACTTATCTTCACTTCAGCAGGGCCTTTGACATAAACTCCCATAATATTATTACAATATGTAGAAAAACAGGTGGAATAGTTGGACTGTGAATTTACTGAAAATCTGAATGGATGGCTGGGTTTAAAGGTCCATAGCTCAATGTCTGACTGTAAGTTTTATTTCTTAAGGGTTGGTACTGGGGTAATTCTTTTAACAATGGAACCAAACATTGCAAGTTTAATGAATAGCACCCAGTTGGGGAGAAGTGGTCACTGTGCTGGAGGGTAAGGCTGATGCTGAGAGAGACCATGACCAGCTGAAGGAGTGGACCAACAGAAACCTTGAGTGGTTCAGCTGATGACAGATGCCAGGTCCTGCACCTGGTACAGAATAATCTTATGCAGCTGGGAATCAACTGGAGAGTGTGCAGTGGAGGGCCACAAAAGTGATTAATTGTCTGGAACATCTCTCCGGTGAGGAAAGGCTGAGTGTGATTGTCCAGCCTGGAGAATAGAAGGCTAGTCAATACATATACACCATGCAGGAAGGATGCAAGGAAGAGAGAACCACGCTTTTTTGTGTAGTGTCTGTTGATAGGACCAGAGCAATGGGCACAAACTGAAACACAAGGGATTCCTTCTGAACACCTTGGGACGTTTTCTACTGTGGGGATGACTAAGAACTGGCACAAGTTCTTTAACAACCAGAGAGGTTATTGAATCGCCATCCTCAGAGAAACTCAAAAGCCATCTGGACATGGTCCTGGGCAGCTGGCTTTGAGTGACACTGCTTGAACAGAAGCATTGAACCAAATGGGTTCTAGAGGTCCTTCCAACCTCAGTCATTCTGTGAAATGGCATTGGAGGATAAAGCTCTTGGATGGATGTCTTATTGAGGTAAAAAACAGTTGAATGGGAATTTGCAATGCATCCTTGGAACAGTAAAAGCTAATTGACTACTGAGCTGTGTTAGTAGGAATGAAGTATTTAAATCAAGGAAAATTAATACCATGCTCTCTGACATTTTCAAGGCTACATTTGGAGTTCTGTGTTCTGTTTGGGATTCCCTAGTGCAAGAGAGCCTTTAAAATACTGGAGTAACTTGAGTGAAGTTTGCTACAGAAAACATTGTATGTGCCTGTGGTGCATTGCACTTGGTCAGCATGTGTGGTGCAGCTGGGATTTTAAACATCTTGTTTATAGAGTACACAAGCTGTACAGATATAGATAAAGCAGATTATTTGAATCTGTCACAGAAATTGTGTTTGTCTGTGTATTCTTCAAATCTAAGTAATTCAGATTTAAAGTACCTGTGTGGAATTGTTTGTAGCGTACCTGTGGTATGTGTTGTGCCTTTATCAAGTATTTGCAGATGCCCATAGCCTCGTGTAGATTTCCATCTATGTGATCATTGTGAGATTCGGAAATCATAAGCTGCTGGATTCTTATTTCTGTGCTCAGAAATCTATGTGTATGATAGGCCTACTTCTAAAATCCTATGACCAGCTGGAGATGAAAGTTTAGAGAATCTCCAGCAACTGAAAAGATTATGGTCTACGGTTCACCTGATCTTGGTTGAAATTTGATCAGGATATCAGGAAAAGTAAGTGGAGCATCCGTCTATACTTCACTGCAAAAACTTGCCATTGGAGGTTTCTTTCTCTCTAATGAGAGATGAATCAATTCTCTAGGATAGATCTTTTGATTAGGTTACTGTTAAGATGCTATGTTTTGATTGAGATCCCCTATTTCTTGTGTCATGTTTTAAAATAAAAATGGCAGATTTGAGCATGAGAACTTGTGTTGGTTGCAGTTGGAGAAACTGCAATTCACTTCTGTCTTGAAGCAGTTGCTTCCTCCCTGCGCATTTTTCATTTTTTCCTCTGACATTGCTCATTTAGAACAATGTAGTTGCTGCATCCTATCTTGGTAGCTGAATTTCAGTGGTGGGATAGAAGGACTCTGCAAGGTGTGGGGAAAAGAAGAGCTGGCTCATCTGTTCTTTACAAATAAAAGGTGTTAATAATCAACACCGACTAAAAGCTGTTTTAAACTAACACATTTATCTCAGAATTGAGAGATGCTGAGAGTAATTGTGTAGTCAGTTGCCACAGCTGTACTGATAGTGAGTAAATCAGTCAGTTATGGCAACTTAATCACATGTATCTTAGTGACTACATCCTCAGTATCAGCAAAGACAGCAGTAGTTAAGTATGTGTTGACTGTAAGGGGCTTTCATTTGCAAAAAACTCTGTTTTCATCTGCACATTTCTACAACAATAAAGTTGCTCTTTACTAAATTAATATTCAGTGACATATTCAGAAAAAATACTCTAGAATTTTGGTCTGACTTATCTTATAATATTAAGGAAAATACAAAAGTTTAGTTCCTTGATGCAAATGTCAGTCATAGGATGAGGGTAGCTGAGGATAAATGAAGAAGAAAGGATATGTTTTTAATTATAGTTTTCTCTAGCTTCCTTTTATTGTGACAGATCTTGACATAAACTTGGCACATCTTAAATTTTGATTATCAGTATGAATATATTGCCTGGTTACAACACTTCCATACTAGCACTTCAGTTTTGAAATAATGCTGCTGCTGTTTGCGTGGTAAATCTTTCAGAAGCACTCCCATATCTTACCTGTAATTGCTGTCCCTACCCACATATCTAGTTTAAATTATCTTTAAGATCTGGCATGTGTTACATCATAAATTGGCTCGTTAATGGGAGTACTGCAGACTCTACTTTCTCCAGGGAGCAGCAAATAATTTCTGCAATATTCTCAGTTTCCAGTGACCTATTTTTGAAAATGCTCTATAATTCCAAAACAAAAAGCACTCACATATGCACTAATGTGGGCAAAATGTCTCTCTTACTAGAGCGTAATTATGCAAGCAGGGACTATTTGCCATGTTGCTGGAAACCAAAGAATCAATGTGCTGTTCTTGGCATGTTGTCTACCATGTGTTTCAAAACTTTTTCATGGCAGGGACATACAGTACTTTTGTGTAAAAACACTAGTGTTAATTTTCCTCCTTAATTCCTCACTCGTAATAGGGAAACAACAGCTTTTATGCGGTTTACTTGGTCTGTACTCCACATATTGTAAGTTTGTGGAAAATATTATGTATTTTTAAAAAGCAATTATGGGATTTCTCTGTTAAATATAAAAAGAAGGTGAAATAAATTTTAGCCATGGCGTTGTAACTAGTCCTTCATCAGTTATCTATATAATACTATTGTATGTAATTAAATTGATTGTGGAGTACTGTTAAAAATCTACTGGTAAAAATCTAAGCACAAAGTATTCTTTATGACCTGGATGCCATGCTGCCTTTTTTTTGCATCTCTGTGGTGTTATAACTGCCATCTTTGTTTCTTAAGTGCAGCAAACATTGACAAGACAAAAAAAAAATTGTTTAAGAAAAGAATGTCTTTAGAGGCAGTGTTTCAGATCACAGAGAAAGGGACCAAAAGGAAGTTAAGTCAGCTCTAGTTGCCAACTTTGTTGTGATTTCTTTGATGGTAAATCCACTGTGAATACCCTTTCATCCAAAGGGGTAGGTAGGCTACAGTTGTCTAGAGGACATGAAGCAGAGTAGAATTTTTATGGAGAATTTGTCAGAAAGAGTTGGCTAACCTTAAATGCTCACACTTTCTTATTTTTTCTCCATTGAGCTCTGATTAGTGCTGAAGATGGTTTAGATAATCTGCTCTTCTGCAAGCTGGTGGGAGAACTGAGCTGGTGAAAGAAGCATTGCTGTGTGCTCTTTTCTCATGTACAGCTTTCAGCACTATGGCTGGCATTTTTTTTAACTTGTACCATACCTATCCTTTAGATTGAGTTTCTTTTCCACTGAGCATTTAATAACACAAGTATGTCCTTCCTAGAGCAAAACTTAGATTGTGAGACAATTACATATGTGCCCAGGCATTTGGGTAGTTATAAAAATAGTCAGGAGAAATTAACTAAGATGAAGTTAGAGATGCAGGATATTAAGGAATAAATTGTACCAAAATTTGAAGAGGGAAGTAGATGTTTAATACTGGATTTGATTGGTAAAGAAGGAAAGATAGCAAGGGGAAAGTTTGGTGTCATAATTTCCTTGAAGGAACTGATCAAAGCTGTTCCTCCGAAATTAATGTTAATTATATAAATATGAGGAACAAAAACTCAAGTTTGCCAAGGAGTTGATAACATTGGAGGAAACTAGATAGATTGGTATTGCTGTCATATGAAAGTAGGAGTTAGAGGGATCTCAGTAGGATCTTTTTTTGCCCTCCTTCAAAGCTATCCATGTGTAATGACTTTTAGCAACCGTCAATAATTTTTCAGTGTTGGTGACTGTTATAGGGGGTGCATTTCAGTCTCCATAGGGTTTTTTTGTTTGTTTGCTTGTTTTTAGTATGTACCCTTGCTATAATCTTCTTTCTGTGTGTTAAACCTATCGCTACATGTTGTATTGATCCCAGGTTTGTAAGAAAGTTCAGGGTGGAAGGGTGCCAGAAGGTGGGTTGTAAAACACCCTCTAAGTAGGGTCAACTGAGAGATCGAACTAGGCTGCTCAAGGATTTGTCAAGTTCCTGCTTGTAAACTTCTAAGGTTGGAAACTGAGCAACCTCTGGTCAACCTGCTTTATTTTTCTCATGGTGACAATGCTTTTCATTAGATATGGTTTGAATTTCTCTCATTTCAGCTTATGCCCATTGAGTTTTATCCTGCCATGTGCTACTGTGAAGAGCCTGGCTCCATCTCCTTCATTGCTTCCTCATGGGTATGGGAGGGCTGCTTTTAGGTCGTCCCAGAGCTGCTTCCTCTCTATGCTGAAGACTTTGGGTTTGTTCATCTCTTCCTCATAAAGCAAGTGCTCCAGCCTCTGATCATCTTGCTGCCCCTCTGCTGAAGTTACTCCACTTTTCTGATGTCTTGAGGGGCCCGAAGATGTGTTCTGACTGGATGTGTTCTTTTAGATATGATCCAACAAGCGCTGAGTAGAAAAGTTCCCTGGGCTGGTGGCTGTACTTCTGCAAATGCAGCCCAGGATCACATTGGCCATCCTTGCTGCCAGGGAAAGTTGCTCGCTCAGGTGTGGTCTGCTATGTGACAAGACCTGCAGGTCATTTCCAGCTGCTTCCCAGCCAGTCGTGTATTGCTCCCCTCAGTCTGTATTGTTCATTCCTTCCCAGCTGCAGGACTTTGCACTTACCCTTGTTGAATGTTGAAAGGTTCCTGTTCACCCATTCCTTGAGCATGTCTGCATTTACCTTTGTGGTAAACCTGCACTTGGGCACATTGGCTGGTTTTCCCAATTTAGTGACTCCTGCAGATTACGTATAAAAGCATATACAAAGAGAATTCCTGTTATCTTCTCTTAAATAAAACTTGTACCAGCATCACCATGCCTGCCATAAGTCATGTGCTTGTTGAAGCAGTCAGGTTTTTTTTCCCACTTTTTTGATGTCAGTCATGGTTTCCAAACCTCTGTTACTGGTTTCTTCTAGTGTACCCTTTTTTGACATTCAAGTGTCTGAAGATGAATGCATTATTTCACGTGGAATGTTTTATGCCGGTGTGATATTGGCAAAATAAACTCCACATATTCAGCTGTGAGCTGTAACTCCTTGGTCCTATTCTGTGGAACCTGCTACAAAGCCAGATGCTTCCTATTGTGCACTTGATTATTGCTTCCTTTGAACTTGCCATGGTATTTATTGAATTGCATCATTTTTACACTGTATCATCATAAAATCTAAAGTCTCCTCAAATAGTCTTGCAGTCTATACTAATTTGTTGTCAGATGTGAAATTATTAAGTAAGTGTACACTCTGTTTTGTGATCTAAGGCACTCCTTAAGATCTAAGGCACTCCTTTTAACTATTGGTTGAAACTGGACCTTGAAAAATGCCTGAGAAAACTTGAAAACTCTTTTATATTGACAGTAGGTCATTGACCCAGCTATTTTTGTATGGATCATACTGTTTTTTTGGAATATTTGTGAATATTTCATGTGAGACACAGTGTGCAGATGTAGGGTTTTTTTTGGCAGGTGCAAACTCCATGAGAGCAAGAGTGACTGAAGCCAGTTCTGACTTTATTCCTCATTTACAAGATACTGACCTTAATAGAGTGTAGTGGAAAGCAGGGGCAGAAGACTCAATAAGATCTGAGAGGTGATCTTACAATTTTGGAGGGGATAGGAATGACATTTGGACTGTTAATAGGCTGTGCTTTATAATATTGGATATTTGTGCTGAGGAATTGTCAGCAGTGTCTGTTTTGAGTATTTGTCACCTGTAGCTTGGCCCAAAACTTCTGAAATATATGGGAATCCTTTTTGAGTCCTCACCATGTCTTTTAGGTTCTCTTTTGAAAGTTTAAAGCTCGCCAGTACATTTTACTTACCTTTTACGACACTGAAGGAATCCCCAAAAGACAGCAGAAACATGACAGACAATGTGCAGAAATGTAATGTAAAACTGAGCTGTCTTTTTTTTTTTATTTTTTTCCAAAAAAGAGAACATTGAAACTGCAACTAATATTGGTTGAAATAAAAGTCCTTCTCCAGTGTAATTTTTATCTTCCCATTAGTGTGAAATGCTATTTTGGGTTTGTCATATACAATTTGTAATATTTATGATATAACTAATTATGCTCTTGACTGTGCTGCCATTTTTTTTTTCTGAAATGTGAATTTGGAACACATGAAATGCAGGAGAGGTACTGTAATAACATATATAGTATAGAAATTCATAATTCCTTTAACTGACCCTTAGAAGATATGCTGCCATTATTTGTTAATGCTTTATTTTATGACAATAATAATTTAGACTGATGCATATCTTACCATATTAAATTATTTTAAATCTGTAACATTTTAAATGTGTCTTTTTATTTAGGGCATTCTCTTGGTTTATGATATTACCAATGGCCAGAGTTTTGAAAATTTGGAAGACTGGTATAATGTGGTGAAAAAAGTGAATGAAGAATCAGAAAGACAGCCACTTGTGGCCTTGGTTGGAAATAAAAGTAAGTTACTCATATTTACATATCAATTGAAATACTCTGGATGCAGTTTGCTATTAAAGAAACAACATAAGGTATATATATTTAGCAAAATGTAGCTGCATACTGTCTTGTGTGATTTTCTGTGTACAGATGACATATTTGGGTATACTTCAGGGTTGTGGCTCTGGGCAGATAGGTTGTGTTATGGGACTTGCTGCATCATGCTTTGCCTAGCCTACAGCCTGTCTCCCTGTGTCCTCTTTGCTTGGAGAGCAGCACACAGCAGTAGAGAGATCACTTGCCCATGTTTTAATTTGATATACCCATGATACTCCAGGATATACCCATGGCATGTGTCTGGAATGGAGAACTGAGGAGCATTTCTGGATGTAGTGAAAGGTGCATTTCATGGTTCTGTATGTTAAGAGACTGCTGGATTAACCACCAGTATATATTTAAAAAACTATACTATGCATTAGGCATTATACTTAGGAGTTGCTCATCAGACTTTTTTTTTTTTTTTTTTTTATGTTACCTTTAGTTGTGCACATCAGGTGACTTACTTTGTGTTGTTTTGGGATTTTTTAAACTTCTTTTTTGTGATCACGTAAGTGTGGTATAGTGGTTTTCTTTTGACCACCAAAATATGTCACTTTATATAATCATCACTTAGATAGTTTCCTAATTAGATAGATTCCAAATTTCCCCATTTCCAACTAAAAAATCTTACACAAACATCCTTATTAGCATATCTGATGTATTGATCCTGGCTTTTTTACCCCTTTTTCTTTTGAAGATGGTAAAAGAAACATATACAAATTTTAGAAACAAGTGGTAGAAGCAGATACATAATTTTAAAACAGTATAAATACATTTATTTGAACAACAGAAAAATATTTGGGGTTTTTTCATTTTCCAAAAAATTTGTCTCTGTTACAGTGACCATGTCATAAACAAACCTGAGTAAAGGACCTTATCGAGCAAGTTAGAATTGTTTAAAATCATTTGAAAACAATGTAGAGACAACACTTTCATTCAGAACCATTAATTGTAGTATTTGCTACAGTGATGCAGTAACATTTTATGACATTAATTGTGAAAGACTTATTTCCTGTGAAGAAAACAGAGAAAGTCTTAGAGTTACAATATATAAATAGCACTTTGTTGTATAAATAGCACAATGTTGTACTCTAGCAGACCAGAGTCAATAATACAGATTCTGTTGAAATTCAAATGAAAAACATTTTTCACTGGTTTCTATTTTGCCCCAAAATTGGACTTCCTAGCTGGAGTTGTGCAAATCTTAGGAAGTATTTTAAGTAGGATACACTGTAACATAGCAAAAAAAAATGTTCCTTTGCTGAACTGGCACAATAGATGTGGAAAATGATACATTGTTTTGATTTGGAGGCATTTTGTTTCCGTTTTTTTTTTTCCACATATACATGTCTGCAAATCTTTAATATCCAAGTGTTTTCTTGGGAGCATCTGGAAATAGAATCTGGTTTCCTAGGTGAGTTTTCAGATAAAGGCTGGCTGACTAGTGTCAGGGATTTCATTTTATGAAAATAGCAGCTGAAGGAACTGTGCTTGCTGCCTTGTTTTCCTTCAGAGGTTGTGTATAAAGAAAAGCAGCAAAATATTAATTTCATGTGATGCTAAGGGTGTTTCTTGCTGGTGCACATGTTGAGCATGTGGGGGGTACTGTTTACAGAGGATTTTTTTGCTTTATTTCAGGATGATAAAAATTAGACTTTGAAAGTATATTTCTTTTTGGAATTCTATAGTAGGATAAGAATATCTAGGAGGGTTTCCACCCCACTTTGGGAGAAGAAAGTGCAACAAGGCTTCTGTTTGCATAAACTGAAAACAAGTTGCTTATATAGAAGCGTGGTGTTGACTCTCACATATTATGAAGAGATAAAACTACTGGTACTAACAAATTATTAAGGAGGAATCACTCTGTTCAACTTCTTTACTTAGTAAGTGATAAAACACTCATATGCAATGCAAGAGCAGTAATAGGTTAAGAGCCTGGAAAAGCCATTTGATGAATTGATGAACTTGCTTGACCTCATGCATCATTCAGGAGAAATAGTCCAGTGAGTGGTTTCTATCTCAGGATTGTACTTGGATTTTTTGAGCTCTACATGTCTTTTAGGAAAATATCCAGGTAAGCTCACTGAAAGACTAGAAATGTCAATATGCACAGGCAAGTTATTCTCACTCTTAACTTTTTTTCTGATAAAAGCTTTTAAAATTTGCCAAGAATGCAGTTACTTTCCTTTATAGCAACTGGAAAGCTTTTGACCAGTCTTTAGATACAAAGATAAGAATTTGGAAGCTGAGCATCCGTTTTGAAACTTTAGCTTAAAGTTTGTTACTTAACTTGGATTGTCCTTTGTCTGTTTTCTCTTACTAATACTGTCTGAAATACATGTGTATTTTTTCCATTTTGTGGGACCTGTATTCTCTCTAGGGATAAAGCTATAGCTTAGAAGAAAACAAAAATATTTTTCTATACAATATGATATAGAAAACTTGAAACAGTACACTTGAATTCTGTTAAATGAAAATAATTTCCCTGGGCAATTTTGTCATTGAAAGCAAATTATTTGATGCATAGCAGTATATGATGCATAATTGTTCACTACTGCTAAGTTGTGCAGTTTTATAGATGATTTATTAGTGGTTCCTAGTATCAATTTGTAGTCATTCTGTTAAATGTTAAGTTTGTGGGGATTTCTCTAGTATTCCATAAATCTTGAAGAAATTGTTCAGAGCTGATTTAAATGAATCAGTGCTTGTTTTCACTGTTCTGGTTTATTGTGCATTGCAATAGATTAGCAGCATGAACACAGTAAGATGCTGTATCTGTTTAAAGCATGATAATTAACTTCAGAGTGGTGTCAAGCTATTAAAATGTCCTGTTGTGATTGTAAGAGGTTAAGATTTACTCATGAAACATTGGAAAGAAAGATAATTTCTACTTAAAAAGCTCCAGTCAGTTGCTGGTACCTCATCCATCAGAGATTTATTTGAAAATAATAGTGTTATGAATTGACACCTACTAGAATTCTGGACCTTGCCACCTCCGTTTTTTATTTTCCATTTTTTTTTTTTTTTTTTTGTTATTCAGTATTAGCTGAAATGAAGGGCTGTCATTGCCCACTAATTTATTAAAAATAATTGGGAGAGCAAGAGCTTCAGAGATGCAGATCTCCATTGTAAAACCCATACGTTATTTAAGCTGTTTGGATTCCTCCTGGGTGCTTAGTTTCAGTTTTCATTCTTTTTTCCTTCCTGTACCTTTTTTCTTTTTTTCCATAGTCTGTCCTACACATTTGGTCAGAAAACTGAATCAAGATCTTGCCCAGACCTGCTTTCTGCACCTGTTTTCAACTATAAGTTCTTTCCACAGATTTTTGTCTGTTTGTGAACAACAGAAGGAATTACAAAATTTAATGTAGAACTATTTTTTCCTCTTAATTATAAGTCATAAGATCTTAATAATCCTGAACTTTACAGTTGATACTGAATCTCAAATTTGACTTTATTAGTAACTTACAGTGTGTTATTTTATTCTTATGAAAATAAAAGGTATATTTGAAGTGTGCTTTTATCTGTGTTGTTAGTACCATTTGCTTTGCACTGCTAATTGGGGAGTTAACCTTACTGTTAATTTTAACTTATGTTTCAGAGTTTGTATGCAATAGCTCAAAACTTCTGTATATATGTTGCTGTCAAATACTTTGATTTGTATGGTATAAACGAAACTATAGTTATCAAGTGAATGATTTGTGTTTTGTGCACTTAGGATCTTTGCTTAAATTAGATATTGATAAAGTTCAGTGATCACAATGGATCTTCTAGTCATTAAGTGTGAATTAGAAGGGGCTTACCATGTTTTGTATGACTGATGTGTTTTCTTCCTTTCTACCTTGTCTGCTTTATATATTTTCTTCTGCACTAATCTATAAGCAGTCTCCTCAAGTGTCATACCAGCATTTTCAGTGGATATATTGTAAACAAAAATTAACCCAGGTTGCATGGGAGCTATACTCATTTTGATTTATAGCTACCAAGATGGTCTTAGGGCGGTGGTTATCTGTAGCTTAAATAAGGGGTAGGAATTATCAGGTACTGGTGTATAGTGGCTAGATGAATGATTTCTGTTCTTAGAGATATTAACCAGATCCACTCCTCAATAAAGACTAATAACTCAGATTTTTAAACAGTCTTCATGACAGATGAGGGCACAGAGGAGAATGCATCAACACTAATTAAGAATGTTGACCGTTTGTTCGTCTTAGTCATGATTAATTGATCTTGGAGTGCTATCTCTGAACAGGAAGTGGTATGCTGTTACATTGTGAAGTTTAAAGGTTACATTTTAGTGTATCCTTTAACTTGCCCTTACATACAACATAAAATGTTTTTACCTATCTTATCTGAGCACAGAAAGAAACATTTTCCAGCCCAGGTACAAATTAACATTTGGTGTACTGTGTACCAATGTGAATCTGGCTGGTCACGAGACTTTCCCAGTCTGCTTTTAGACTCTGTTGCTGCATTATATACTTAATCTCCCCTGTTGTACTCAGAAAATTTCTTTATTAATACTCACTTTGATAATCTGTTTTATTTAAATTCAGAGCTATGCATTCATTCTCTTGTCTGTCCCAAACTCCCTCAGTTTTCTGTTCTTGCTTCCCATGGGCTTGCCCTTTTAAGGTCCATCACTTGTGTAGAGCAGCTAGTGCAAAGACCCCTGCTCTTTAGAGTCTTGTGCCTGATTAAACTAAAGTTCCTGTATGCCTGACAGAAGGTTTGGTCACCTGAGCCTTACACATGCTCTTGGGATTGAAGGGTAAACTACTTATATGCAGAGACTCCCTTAAAAAGAAAAGCTGGTCGTGTGCTACAGTCAATTTACCAACTCATTTGAATAAATGTAGAATGATACCCTGTTTTAAAATACATATAAAATATTTGTCTCAACCAGCTTGTAATATTAATAGAAAATCTCATTCTTCTGGATTAATTTGTTTCAATGGTCAGGTAACTTTATTAAAAATTACTTCTAACAAGAAACTTAAATTAATGGAAGGCAACACCACAGGTGAAAATATTTTATTCACCATACTGTTGTATATCCAACCAGTGTCTCAGTGTGCTCTGTATTACTTTAGCAGTGGGAGCAACCTAAGAGCACACACATTTTTGAGTGAGAAAATTACTTTGCTTGTCTGAGAAAGCATTCTCTTCAAGATTTTGATCCTAAATCATGCTTAGCTTAACATTAATAGTGCTGGGTACCATGTCTGTTAAATTGCCTTGTGGACAGATCTGCTAAACTGTGGTTAGCAGACAGAGCTTGAGCCTCAAGTGCTGTTCTTTGGAAAGGATCTGAGCTTACAGAACATTATACAGAGCAAAAGAAGGAGAGTTTATTGCTCTTGTGTAGTATTTACCTTGCCATATTGTATTGTCTGCAAAGGGAAAACACCTGGCAGGAAAGATTACAAGGATCTGTGTGTATGTATTTCATTTGGACTCCAGTCTTCATGTGACTTGCTGTGATAAATGTATCTGTTACAAAGGGCTGCAAATCAGCCCGTGTTTTACTTTGAGCCTTCTTTCAGAATTGTTCACAAAATGATCTCTTGGATGAGAAGGCAGTGGACACAGAAGCTGATAAGTAACCTGGTTAAAGGCAAATTTTTAGACTTCTGGACTTTCTTAGAGTGCTGCAGCCTTTATTGAAGCATGTATACAGTGTATTTTTTGACGGTGAATCCTTTTTCTCATGTTGCTCAAAAGACAATTAGCAATCCTTATTAAATGCCTGCATTAAGTCCAGATAACATCAGTTAGTAGTGAGTTTGTTTTTTCATTTGTGTTCTGCTGCAGTCTGGGATTCCTTACAGGGTTGAAGCTGAGCAATATACACAGCTTGCCCACAGAAGATATGTTACTGTTGTACTGCTTGTCTGAGTTTGAGATTTGTACAGTTAGACAGAGCCCTGACATAAATAGGTGAAGTTCTATGAAAATCAATGAATTTGCATTCATTTGAACCAGGGCAGTTTAGATCTGAGGAAACTATTTGCAGAAAATAATGTTCTCTCATTTGGGTCATACAGTGCTTTAACAAGAAAGTGAGACTAGTCATGAACTATTCCAACTAATAGACAGTTTTTATGCTACTGGTTTTTTTAATTTATTTTAGTGACAATGAATAAACTGGTTTCTTCTTCCTACATGTAAAATCTTGAGGCTACACTTGAGGTTTTTGTTCTGTGCACTTGATTTTGCCTGCTGTGACTAACCAAGAACCACAACCAAGTTCAGGGACCTGGTAGACAGTTGTTAGTGTAGTTGGAACTCAAACACCAGTGCTACAGAAGTGCCAGTAAATAATATAATCTCATTCCCTGACAGTTATGCTTAAATTGAGAAAAACCTGTAGAGATGTCATTGAAAAATGCTAATAAAAGTAAACTGTTTAAATACAAAAGTTAGAACAGTATATGTATCATATTTTTATAATAATACACAAATGAAATGCTGAGAAATCTCTTACTGTTTCCATGGATTTTGTCTGTGGTTTATTTAGCAATGTAGACATACGCCCAATAAAAAAGATGCTGCATAAACTATAGTTCAGGCTGAATGTGCTTCTGTTTTTGGTTTAGGTAGAAATGTTTTTTCTGGCTGCGTCCTTCATACTTAGGTCTTCTTACAACAAATGGAAAGCCCTTAATTGTACCTAAGGGAATAGTTAATCTACGGTGGACATATGGTGGACAAAAGCTGAGTCTAGTAAATGAAAAAAATTATAAACAGAAAATGTGTGAATGTCTGCACAGTCTGAGAGTCGTGGGAGATATTGTGCTGTTGATTGGAGCTTATTTTAGGTTAATTTGCTATTCTTTTCTATTAGTATATTAATAGAAGTCAGTGGAGCATAATATACATAATTTTAAAACCCAGTCAAATTCATGTCTGTTTTATTGGATTGAAAAACCCCCCTATTTTTAAAATAGGGTAGAATTTCTTTTCTTTGCCAGTTGTCCTGCTCCCACCTTTGCCACATGACATAAATGCAATTTTGATTTCATTAGTAGAGGGAAACTCTGAAATTTTTAAAAGTTATAACATTTGATTGGGGGTAGTTAATCAGTGTTAACCCTGAGCAGCTCTTGGGCTTTATGGATTCAAGCATTATATGTGGTTGCACTGCTCCAGCAAAAGGTTAAGTATTAATGGAAAATGTTCACAGCTCTTTTACTCAAAGAAAACATGTTACTTGTAAGTTTTCTTTTGATTTTACTTTTACAGTTACATTGAATGTCTTCATTCATTTAGCCATCCATAAAGCAAATATTGTTGCACATGCAGTGGATAATAAGTCTTTTTAGGACTACTTGTGTGGTATGTCACAGATCATTAACTGCAACTAACCACCTGACTTGAGGGAAGTCTGGAAGCATCATTACAGTGAAGTAAGCTTTTATTTCTGTATCACTGCAGCACATTGATTTGTAGGAATGTCTCCATTAGCTACTGTGGAAATATATTCTCATATATTATTATTGAAGGAAGTTGATGAGAGAGGATAACCAAATTTCAAGTGTGAATAGGGCACTAGTATTAGGATTTTGAACAAAAAGACAAATACTACTGGAGCATTATTTTCTATCTAAAAGCTAGATAAGTCAGTAAACTAATATTTTTTTAAAGCTTCAGAGTTTCGGAGTCAGACATAAATATAGTAACAGTTATACAGTGTTTGTGTACTCTGAAACTTCAACTGAAATGGGTGTAGTAGTTGAATATATTTAATGCTCTCTATGAGCAGAAAGTGTGGAAGAGAAAATTATTCCTAATCAGCAGGGAAAGCTTCAGCTTTTTTTTGCTGATTTCAATATACCAAAAAAAAAGAAAAAAATTAAGACTTCTATTGCAAGAATGCAGTTATTATTCCAGTTCAACTTAGAGAATGAGGGATAGTCTATGCTAATATGGGGACTAATCATAATAGTAACCTTCACTTTCTTTGTGGTATAGTATGAATGATGTGGATGAAGATTTAAGAACAAAGAAGAAAAATTACAAGGAATGCATTGTATGTGTATTTTTAAATAGTGTAATTGCCAGGATGTCATCATGTTTATTGGGATTTTGCAAGAGAAGGGGAAATAAATGGTGTCATTTTGAGTTTAGCCCACAGTTACAGCTCCATTCCTGAGGCATTGTGGGTTTATGATACCCATTTCAATACAGGAACATGTGTACTCTGCTAAATGTGTGGCTTTTTTCACAGAGCTTTAAGCATATTAAGCACTTATGGTTATGAGTTCTTCGTTTTTCCTGTATTTGAGAAGGTACATCTTCATTAGATACCAATTGTGCTGCAGTTTCCTTCTGCCTTCTACTTTGGTATATTTTATAGACCATATTTTTTGAGGGGAAAAATGGTATTTGAAAAAAAAGTAAAAAAAAAAAGTCACTACTTATGCGTGTGTAATATGAGACTGTGAAGATGTTGCCACGGGAGTAATTACTAAGCCAGTATCAAACAGATCACTGAGGTAAACCTGTTGGTTAAATGCAGAAAGTATTATTGTTATTGTAGTTATTTACACTCTGTGCTTGCAGCCATTGTGGTTCAGAGAACAACTTCAAAATATGCTTGTTTTCAAAGGAGACAATTAAGACTTAGCATTAAATTCAGTTAAAAATCAATTAAGACTTACTTAAATGTGTTGGTTAAGGAGGGTGGAGTACAGTGGTGATAAATGGTAAATTAGTAATCTAATTTATTTATTTAAAATAAGGTTGTAAAAGAGGAGGCCTTTATGTACATTGCACATAGTTTCTATTTCAAAATTACTGAGTTCCCCATTAAATTTTCATGACATATTTTTGGGTTTTTAACTCTAGTTTTTTTTTGTTTTGTTTTGTTTTGTTTTTTTTCAGAAAGACTGCTTAATATAAAAATTTTTGGTTTTGACATGGGTGTAAATTTAGAGCCCATTTAGGGAGCTACTTCAAGTTTACTCTGGTGTTTTCATGCTAGCCCATAGTCTGATCTTCTGGACTACCTTTTTTAATATGTATAGTATGAGGATTTTCTTTGGTTGTAAATATTGTCCAATATGTTTACCTAATTATGTGTGATAACAAGACTAGATCATACTGGTATAATACTGGTATATGATGGTAGAATTCATTAAAGTTTTGAAATGTGTGTACAGAAAGAGGAATAACATTTACTCTTTCTGATTTTAGCTGGAGAACTCAGTCATACGTAGGTCATACCATTTAACACTGCCATCAGAACTATTGTTTTTTGTTTCATATGCTAAACAAGAAGTAATTCAAGAGAAGCTACAGCCTAAATAGTTGAATGGAACACAAAACAGTAAAATGACTTGGGAAAGGCTTGCTTTGGAAAAATCCAGGGATATAATAATGATGTATATTGAGGACAACTTTAAATTCTTGGATTTCGCAACCAAGCATATATTTTTTGTGGTAGATAATTTAACATGAAGGCTGGAAAAACCAACATTTGTACAGATAGCACACTTTTGATACTATGGACAGAAAGAGAGACCCTCAATTCCTAAAACCTTACTTCATACATTTACAGGAGACTTTGGAAAGTAATTTGGTGTAGGCGTGCAGAATAAAGCAGTGTGTAGGTGGTGTTGGTCTGCTGTTAAGTTGAACTGTTTAAAAAATATTTTTATGTTCTGCTCATAACATAGAAATGGTGGTATTTTGGAGTCTACTTCTTAATCTCCCTTCAGTTATGGAAAAGCTAGGCATATTTTGTTTTGGAGGTGCCACTGTGATGCCTCATGGGATGTGCATTTTTGTGCTTCTCTTCATTCTTCATTCTCCTGCAGGCTTAGATCCTGATGCTTTGGGTTGGAAGGCTGGTTTAGTTTTTTGTTTTATTTTTCCCATTATATCTTCCATGATGTAGATCTGCCTTCCCCTTAGGTGAAGGTATGTGAGGGTAATGCAGCATGGATGCTGCAAATCCAAAATTGGGGAAAAATAAAAGGTAAGACAAGCAAAAAAATCCCTCTCACAAGGCACCATTCTCATCTTTCTGAATCAAACTGTTTGGTTCTCTTAGTCAGAATTTTTTTACAGAGTTCGTTTTACATGGAAAAAGGAATCTTTTTGAGCAGAAAAAATAATTTTCAGTGAAATAAAAGAGCCCTAGTAGTTCTGACTGATGATTCTGAACTAATTCAGCTATAGAGGATTTCCAGAGTTTTTTGAGTTTAATTCATTACTTAATTCTAAGTATACTGTTGTGGTAGTTTATTTTAATAACATTACCCTGTGTACTTGGAGATGCTGGAGAAAAGAAGCCTAGTCTGGTTATATTGTAATTCTCTGAGGTTAAAAATGGTTCAGTGTGAAGAGTACTGACAGTTCTTTCCCAGTAATATTAAGTACTGCTTATAGAACATTTTTAGAAAGCACTATATAAAGCAATTCTAAAATATTTTATTTCTTAAATGTCTCAAGCTGCACAGTAGAAGTAAATGAAACAATGTAAAGGAAGAATAAGGAGCAGTCATTGTAGAGATCTCTATTGCCAACTAATATACTGCCTAATCAATAATTTAGCAATTTTATTGGACAGACTTCTTTAAGTACATGTGTTAAGATGACCTGCTTTTACACTGTAAGTTTTGCAGTTTTATTTTGGGAATTGTGTATACAAAAGTTTATTAGAGAATGGTTACTGCTCTAGTTGCATGTTTCAGTGGTTGATCACTAGAGCAATAATGCTGGTTTCTGAGCGTAGCCAGCACTTTTTCCAGCTGCTTTATAGTGATATCTTGAAGCTTAAAATGTAATCTATATGGGTAAGCCACAAAGCCACTATATATTAAAGCAGACTCTGACAGTAAATCAAAATTGAACAGCTGGCAACACTACTAAAGTCATAAACTTATTTATTAAAAAAACTAAACAGAAGAATTATATTAAAAATAGAGGAATATGTTCTACAGGCCAGTGGATATAGCTTAAAACCTGGAAAGTGCTGCAGATTAAGGGCACAATTTACGAACATCTGTTCTGGCAGTTTGTGTGAGATTCTCATGTTCTTTACAATAAAAGTGTGAAACATGTTTTTTCCCCCATACTAATCATGCTTTTCTGCAGTTCATAAAACTTGCATTGAGCCTTATGCAACTGGGCCTGTCTGCTTTACACACTTGCAGAGTAATTACTATTCATGAAAGAGTACTATAGCAACGTCACAGTCCCACCATATACACTTAACCTCACTTGTTCCAAGCAGTCTCATTGCCTTCAAAAGCACTGAAACAAGACTTCAGTTCCCTTCATATTTTTAAGCTTAGAGCATAGCAATGAACTAATAATGGAAGCAGGACACTAGAGAGCAAACTGGACAGAAAAATATCTTGTACATTGTTTCTCTAAAATCAAAGCATACTTACAGATCCACTGTTTTGGTCTTTCACAGTCACCAAAACAACTGTTAACTCCCCTTATCTCTTAATTTTGAAATAAATTATCATAGAAGGATTATTTTAATTGTGATGTTTACATGGAATAGTACCCAACTCTTTTTGTCACATTGACAGATATGTGAGGAGAAGCTTTGAGATTCGATCTGCTTTGAGAGGGAACTGAAAATTCATAAGTTTAAAACTGAGTGTAGTGTTCCATTGTCAGTGATACTGTTTGGCTTTTGACATCAGTGTGACCAAGATTTGTTTCAGAGATTTTAGCCACAAGCCTTGTTTCATAATCAGGCTTGGTCTGCTCAGCACAGGTCTTAATATTTTGTTCTCTACCTCTTCTTCATGTCCAATAATTCAGACTGAACTAGAGCAGATAATTTTGAAAGGCCATCAGTTTTTCTCTAAAGCAGTACAGACTGCTTACATCCTAAGCCCTGCTGCCATTAGTGAGCAAAGTCTGTGATTAGGAAACCAACGTGTAGAAGGAATACTGAGCAAATGTGCAATAAAACCACTTCCTTGTCCTATGCAGATTATATTACTTTACTCGTGGAAATGATTACTTTTCATTTGAATGCTTTCTTTTCATTTGAATTTGATTACTTTCACTGTGTTATGGCTTATTTATTAGGTTGCAAAACCACATGCTTTTGTAGTTGTTTAATCTGAGGGGAACATTTTCAGCAAAGAATTCTCAGGACAGGAAAATTTCTGTTTATCTTTTGAGAGCTACATTCTCATACATTTAGACTCATTCAAACTGACAGTAGGGAAAAGAAAAGATATCTGATATTCTTTGGACAAAAAAATGTCTTGTAGTAGCAAGGCATTTTCTGTTTGTATGCCATCCATTATAGCATGTGTGAATGTCTGTTGTGTGTGTATCCTTTTCTGAAATTGCTGGGCCAATTTTTTCTCCAGCTCACTTGTAGAATATTAAGAAATTTTATATTTCAAAAAATGTATATTGGTCTTTGATAGTTCCTTCTGTGTTTCCATTGAGTGATACTCTTATAATTAGTTTATTTGTAGTTCTGACAGTACTATTAGGACCTAAACCAAAAAGTAAGTTATAATAAATTCACAGTTCTGGAAATTAAGTTTCCTTTCTGCTCTGTCTAATGGAAAACACGTGAACTGGTGCACTCTGAATCATTTTATCTACAAGTGGTGTGCAGTATATTAATGTCAGTTCTTAAAGTGTAGGAGGTTTTTTTATAGGTCAGAAACATAAGTGCTGTATTTGTTATATCATTGTGTTTACCTATGGTGAATTTTTATTTTCTACTTTTGGTTTGTTAAAGTGCACAAATGTTATTTATATGCACCTGCATAAAATGTTTCACTTGTGACTAGGGTTTCATTTGTTTGATTTGATTTGTGCCCTGGATTTAGCAAGGAACTAACCCAACAGAAATCAAGGCTTTGTATCATCAAAGACAATATCTCAGAGGATATTGTCCCAGAGGAAACCCAGGAAGGGATCCAGGTTGCAGTATTTTTTATTTGACCTGACTAGAATGTTCTGGATTTCTGATTAGCTCAAATTTTCATATTTATATTGAGCCTCTTGTATGTGGGTGGAAAAGGGAGGCAAAAAAATGACTGTGATTTTGAAAAAAAAAAATCACTGTGATTTTTCCATCTGCCTCTCTCTGTTAGGCTCTGCTGTCCAGGCTGGATTACTTATCTTTCTTCTTCCACTTTTTCATCTTCATACTCCTTACACCCTGTCCCTTGTGCTTGGTGCAAAGGGAATGCTCTTAATGTTGTTAGTTTTCTTTTCATCCAAAGATCACCAGGAAGTGTTGCTTCATCAGCCTAAGGTGCCAGGTTTTTGGTTTTTTTCTTTTCTTTTTTAATAGTTATGATTTGGAAAGTATGGCTTACTTTTCTTGTTGCATACTTTTTTCTCCATTAGAAGTCTTACAGAAATTGTATCATCTTCTTTAAATAAACTTGATGGATGAACTACTAAATTATTTTGGTTTAAGTAGTAGCTCTACTGGTATACTGAAGAAGATTTCTTTTGGAGTCGTTGCTGTCTACAGGGTACATAATCCACTTGAATTAATGTGGCATTTCCTTGATAATCCTATGAGTTTTCTGTCTTACAGCTGCCTTTATGTTTTTAGTAAGAACTTTAGTAGAATAGACCTTTAAATATGTGTTGATATCCAGAATTGGTATATTGGCATAGTGTGCTTTTGTACTTAACATGTACAGGTAGAAATAAGCTGTGGCATTTTTATTTTTTCTGTGGGTTTTTTTAGTTAGAATTTAGTATTTAATGCTGTGTATTAAGTAATTAGGCCAAGAAGGCAGAATTTTTGTGAGTATGCTGGTGCTTAAAAGTATAGACTGCTGTCTGGTGGGATTTTCAAATGCTCTTAAACCATTGCCTAGTTGCCCAGTAGTTGCTTTGGTACTTTAAAAGTGCCCCTAGGAATGCATGCTTTCACCTTTCAGACTCTCAGTACCATTGCAAATGTGACTCTAAATGTTTAATTCTTCCAAGAAGACGTCTAAATGCAGGGGAAGTTCAATTCTTTTGATAACCAAACCAGTAAATATATGGCAATATTAATGACCTAGTTCTGACTTAAATGCCTGAGTTTTCTGCGTTTCTAAATGAATTTGTGAATAACTTTGGAACCTGTGAAGCCACTTAATTGTGGAATTAATTTTAGGATTGGTCTGAGGGAAAAGCGTAGCAGACATCACAATTCTATTATATTTGCAAAATACAATTTAGTTTAATTTTGGAAAATGTTTCTGAAGAAACATAGAGTTAACTTCTCTTTAGCTAATAAAATCACTTGAGTGTGGTGTGCACTTAGCGTAGGGAAATCTATTTTGTGTGTTTACTCTACCTCACTTCTTGTTCTGGAATTCTTTTCCCTAGCATCACAGCACAGCTGCATCATCCATTTCCACAGTCCTTTTAACCTCCGCTTTTAATTAAAAAAAAATTAAATCAGATGCTGTTTAAAGCTTCCCATTTAGTTTTGGGAAAATAAAAGTTCACATCTAGCTTAGACATGTGTGAACAGCTGTTAAAAGCTACAAGCAAAACGATACTTATAAAAGTGATGGGGGGAATTTTAAGAGCAAGCTGCCAGTTTGACTGTACTTTTCAATAGCTCTTCACTTTCAGCCAAATGGTTTTAACGATAATTTTCTTTGAAAAAAACCTTTTTATAGAACCAACAGCCCAAGCAGTTAGGCCAGTGGTAATAGGAGGCAAGTTGCCATTTCTCTTTAACTTTTTATGAAATTTTTCTTTGAATCTGAGGAAATTGCTCATTAGAGAGGTTGGAGTGGCTGATGTCCACCCATGCCCACCCACATCTGTAAGTACATCTGTCCCCATTTGATTCTAATGAGGGATCTTGTTCATTGAAATTCCCAAGTTCCAAGACTAAACATAATACTTCCCTTGTGCCATATTTTGCAGGCATTATAGTCCTGCTCATGATTTAAATATTTTGAGGTAATCATGGGATTTCTTTTTTTTAGTCCAGGTTGCTAAATCTGATTAAAATCACCTGGACAGAAACAGGCAGAGAGTTTATCAGATGTTGAATATTTAAAAGAAAGAGTCAAGATTTAGACTATTCCTTGTTCAATCCACCTTCTGAAAGAGAAAAAAACAAAAAGTAGTTCCTTCAAGAACATTTTGTCTTTACTGATACACTGAGGGTTTTGGGTCTAGAGTGTAAAATGCTCTGTGACCTAATATCCACGTATCCATATCTCTGGAATTTGTTTGAGCAATTTATTTTTATCTGTCCTGCCTGGTCTATTCTATAAGCGATACATGGTCACTGCAAGGCCTTCCCAAATGTCTGGTGGCACTCGGAGCAGGTGTGACTTGTCCCACAAGGTTACCCTGTGGTAGGGCCATACTGAGTTCACTTAGCTGGAGCTTACTGTGCTCATTCAGAGCACGTCTGGATGAGGAATTGTCTTCTGACAGCTGGGGAGCATGTCAGGTAGATGATTGTAGTCGTTGAATATTTTGTGTGCCAGCAGAGATGCTACTAAGTTTCTTCAAAGCTGCAATTTTCTTTTCCTTTTTTTTTTTTTTTTTTTTTTTTTTTTTAATTAATTGTGGTTATTGGGGTGTCTGTTGGCTTTTAATCATAATAGATTGCAGTCTGTCATAACTGGTGCTGTCGCTGGTCTTGGTACTTGTTTCTTTGCTGCATTGGGGTTTCCACACTTGTGGAAATACCTTCTGTATCACTTTTGCTCCCAACAGTGTGGCCTGTGGTGTGCAGCCAAATATCTTGCATTCAAAGGTTTGGTGTAGCAGTCAATTAACATATCTGTCTTTGCAATATGTCCTTGTTTGCTTTACATGAGCAGCTGGTGAAGATGAGTTGGGTTGCAATGTAAACTCTTTTAAAGTTACTTGGTCATTGTTTTCTCCTTATATGTCTGAGTATGTTGTGACTTCATATTATTAGAAAGCAGGAATCCAAAAAGCTTGTTTATCACTTCCAGTTTGTTGGATGTCTCATTTTTATGTTGAGTTTGAATCCCCTACAAATTTCCTATTGTCATTTCTGAAATGAAAAGAAGAAACAAGTAGGACAAGCAAAATTCCAGGTGAGTAATTTCCTTCTAACACAATGTATCCCTAGTGCCAAACTGCAAAGCTCTGATAAGACTAGGATGAGAATTTTGGGTATGAATCTCAGAATTATCCTTGAGAATTGAGGAAAATTTAGGTGATCCCAATTTACACAGGAGAGCAATGATAACCAGAGGAATGAAAAAGCTTTTATATGAGGAGGGACAAAATAAGATTGAGTTTCTTAGAAGTCAGAAAAAGACAAATGGTCCATAAAACCATGAAAAGAGGGTAGAGAGCAATTACATGGCATCTTTTCAATACAAATCCAAGGAAATCTCATGCCTTTTTATTAAGAAACAAGCTTAAAATAAACAGCTTAAATTACTTTTCCAAATTGTGAACAACTAAATTGTGGAAGTCCTATTTATTGTAGAAACCAGAAGTGCACATGGCTTCAGAAAGGAACTGCAGAGGCTTGTGGAGGGCTGGCCCACCAGTGGCTATAAAACATTTCAGCTGTATTCCTGGCAGCCTGGTGATGGAACTGGCTGGGGAACTTGGGCTGCCTCAAAATGGGGTGTGCATCAAGGAGTGATCACTGTAGTTGTACTGTTTCTTATTTTCCTGCCTCAGTACCTGCTGCTGAATGCTCTTTAAAGGAAATCACTGGCATGGACTATGCCAGACTTTCAACTACCAGATTTTTTTAAAAAACCAAATTCACTCTCTCGAGCTGCTACAACTCCTTCTCCCCAACTCCAAGCTCCAAAAAACCCTGTAGGACAGTGAACAAAACACCTCCACACATCCTTGTAATTTTGACCTCAGTGTCTTAGGTTGTGTAGCTGTATTTATGTGCATTACTTTGTAGCTGGTTGGTTGGAACAGTGCAGGTGAGAGATTGTGATCTGGATTCTAGTGGTTGCTCCACAGTCTTATTTATTTGTCTATTCAATTGTCTTTGGATAAAGTAATTAAGAAGTCTGGGGGACAAAGAGAAGTACTGAGTACTCAGTAGCCCCTGGTGATTTAATTTTAGGCCTTCAAGGTCTTTCTTTAAAGTATCTGCTCGTAACCAGTTCAACTGTGTGAATCACAGAGACTCTTCTGAAAACCCTGTTTCTTGCCTAGACTGTTAAAAAGAATTGTTACACTGAAAAGTTCTAAGAATCGGATGTGTTGTTTAATATATTTTTATTAAAATGTTTTAAATTGAATTTTAATGTTAACATAAATTTATCAAAGAATGGTCAGTGATGGCCTAAACAAGATGTTTAACCATTAAACATTAAACCATTAACTATTTTTTTAATAGTAAAGAAAGTTTCTTTACTATCCAATTTAGAGCACTTTACCCATGGAAATTTTGCCTATGGAAACTCTCAATGTATACTGGAAGGGGCAGAGTATTCTAAGTCACAAAGAAATTAGGTCATCAGCAGGGCTGTGCTAAAATTTTGGTAGAATACATCTTGGGGTTGTTAACAAGGGACTTGTTAAGTTCTTGACACGAATTCTCCTTTTTCAAACCTAGCAAAGGAAGTACTGCTGATCCTTGAGGACTCCAAACTATAAAAGAGATTAAGTTTGTTTCACTCTTTGAGGTCGTGACTGACCAAATAGTCTGGGAAAATAAACTTTCAGCAACTAAGTTCTGCTTTAAGTCAGATGTAGCTGATTTCTCTAAGTTAAACAAAAATGGAATGAAGCAGAAACTCTTAAACACCTTTGGTTTTAAGAAGTTTTAGAAAAGAAGTGTTAAAAAGTTTACAGAAAGAAGCTCCAGCAGAATCCTAACTTGATTGCTTAGTGTTTTCAGGGGAGTTCTTCTTTGGATGAACATGTGGATTCCTTTTCTTCTGCAGTGGTGCTATCACATGAGAACCTTTGGAAGTGCTCAGCCTGTAGCCCAGGAAAAGCCAGGACCATCCCTTTGATTTACAATTATGGTAGCTTAAACTGCTAAAGAAACTGTCATTTTTAAAACTGATTTCAGATCTGCCTCCTCTGCTGAACCATCTACTTTCTTGATGAAAGTAATTTTGGTGTGAGGTGGGTTTGGTTAATTTTTTTTTTTCCATTTGTGTGTGAGAAAGAAACAGAAAGAGGGAATTGGATTGCTTTGAATAGACAGGTGGCTGGGTTAGCTCTGGGAAGAGTATGGGCCCTCATTTGTAACAAATTGTGTATAAAGTACTTTTCTTATTCCCTGGGTTCCTTTATGCATTATATAGCTGCTTAAAGTCTTGGACAAGGTTGTTAATGATTTTTGTTCAGTCCCTTACAGCTAGCCTGATGGCTTGTTTCCTTCTGCTCGTCCGAGACTGGTTAATACAGTAAAGTTGCAATATTACTGTATTCCATCCCCGTGTCCACTATTTGATGTTTTAAATTTGTTTGGTAAAAGGCTTTTGTAGCTTTTCCTCAATATCTGAGTCAATAATAGCTTTCTGTTAAGCTAATGGAGTTCTGGACCACATGTTCACATCATGATAGAAATTTATGTCAGGGAGAAGTTAGCTATATGCTCACTCTGCTCAGAGGCAAGAACAGTTCTTCAAGACAGTGATGAATCAATTGATGTATTGATTAAAAAGGTGGGTTTTTTTGCCTGGGTGACTAGATTATGATAATGAAATATGTGAGTTGGCAAATGCATAATAGGTTTGTACTGTTCCATTTCTACTGTCTGCTCTGAAATAATTATATTGGTATATATAACTAGTTTGAATTCAGTTCTTTGTAGTCTTTGAAATGCTGTGGCTTAGCTTTAAAATTAACTGATAAATTCACTGTCATTGATCTGAATGTGCTTGAGTTTAATTTCTCCTATTGTAGTTAATTGAAGTATGCTATATTTATTTGCTAAGTTGCTTCACTTTTTTTCTTACAAAAAGTCATTAAATAAAAAGTTTAGTTGCACTATTAATTTTTTAACTGCTGGCTGAAATCAGTTTGGCTTAGTAATAATTAGTTACAAAAGCTTCCAAATGGAAGAAAAACTGGGCTGCTGTTAAACAGGATTTGATACACATGGAACAGTTAAGCAGTAATAAATTGCCTAGTAACTGAGTAATTCTCTCAGATATGTGCCAATCTTGTCTCTGCATTGAAAAATTTTGGAAGAAGAACTGATGTTTGAAATTGCTTAATGCTGGAGGTTTATTGTAATAACAGTAATACTGACTTGGCCTGATCTTTGAACATTTAAGGCTTGCTTTTATATCCCAGTGAATGACTTCACGTTCATTTATAATTTTTGTTGTGGGAGAGTTCCCTGAGGGATATGTAGGAGAAGCACTAAGTATCTCCAACTCCTTATTACATCTGCTGGAACCACAAAGGAATCAGGCACAGAAGGGCCCTGGAGGTGACCTGGGTTGGCTCTGGTAGGAGCATGTAATTCAGAGTATTGGATAAAAGCATCACACTGGAGAGGACAGCCAAACATAGCTGTTGGCCTGAAGTCAACAGAAGCATACCTGTGGAAACAGTCTGTATAGATGGGTGCAGCAGTGGCCATCAAGAATGCTGGCGTAGGTCCTCTGAGGAATTGTTATTTATTAGGTAAATGGTTTTTGTAGAAGTAAGTTTGGTATTAATAGTTCATTTCCATGGCTTCATGAAATATATTACTCTGAGATATGTTCCTATGCATTATTTGGAAAACACTGTTTTAGGAACTGCTAGGTAGGAATAAGACTTTTTGCTTGATGTTTTAATATGTCCAGATTTACTGTTTTTTGGAAGAAAGTACTTGTCCAAATGTGCTTAGTCTGGAAGAGGCTATATAATGTTTGAATTATAGGCAAAACTGGAAATTGGTTCCAAGATTTTGAAGGGCTTTGGTGGAAGAAGGGCAGATGGAATTAGTTTTGATTTCTGTCTATAGCTATAGACTGCATCTCATATCTTAATAAATAGATATCTGCCTTTAATAATATTAAAAAAATAGTTTTTCATTTGCAGTACTGAGACGACTTTGTTAACTTGCCAGCCATTTTCAATGGTGAGAAGGAGTTCAGCCCTTGCAAGCTCAAGGAGGCTGCAGTTCAATTGGTTGGCCTTGTAGTGAAGCCTGTTTGTAGCTTGAAGTTACCACCACTGCTCCACAGGAAATCAGATCTGAGACTTGATCTGGGTTAAACAGAGCAGTCAAAAAGAAATGGCTATTTTTAACATGGATCAGCTCACTGAGCTTTGTAAGCTCACAGGAGTTGCATGACCTCCTAAGTAGGTGAGGAGAGGATAGTTACACTGTGGCATGAAGGTGGGGATGAAGAACCAGGAGTGGGACAGGTGAGACTTTCCAGACTTTGGTGCTGGCATGCATCAGTGGGTCTTTAAACTGTGACTGTTGAAGGAGACAGATGTGAGTGACTGAAGGCAGGATGTAAGAAATGTTAAGTTTTCATAAAGATGCCAAGACCCTGAGTTTATGAAATTATAGTGAGTTTTATATTTTATGCCTGTCAATCCTGTAAATCTTCGTGAATTTTAGAATGATATCATTTAGTAGTCCTCTTAGTACTTAACTGATGATGACTATACCTTGTCCTGGTATTGACAAATTCAGTGATGATGTAGTAGATACGTGAAAATTAGAGAAAATACTTGAAAGAGATGAAGAAAAGCTGAATCACCCATGGCTTGTGGATATATTGGACTAGCACCATCTACTGAATGTTTAGTACATTGCAACTTTATGTCTTCAATAATGCACTAAAGACCACTTAAAATAATATTCATTCAACTTGGAATTTCAGAAATTTCATTACTATAATATCTTTTTTTTGCACTCTGTTGACCTTATGGAATTGTTAAATTCAACCAAAACAACAGATAGCTCTATTTGGGTTAATAGGAAAATAGGCTTTTTTTTTTTTACCCTTTTTAACCTCTGTCCTAAAACATGCCTTTAATAATATAAGGCGGAAATTTATTTTTGAAAAAGCTATTGAGTCCAGCAGTTTTTCTCTAGTCGCTCAGCTAAATTAATCTGAGCATTTTTTTAAACTTTCAGTAATTCTGATAAAAATAGATTCATGTTGAATCAGATAAGAGGTTTTGTTTTTGTTTCTTCTGTTAGCAAGTCTTGTTTTAAAGTGCTAGGCAGTCATTGAAGTTCATTACAGTGAGCTTTGGAAACTATTATCAACCCTGGTAATGGCTAATCTAAAGAAAAGTGTGGTTTTTGAAGTTAGGTACATATAAATGAATTTGTCCATAGGAGTGCATAAGAACATTTAAAAAACATTTTGCTGCCATTGCAGTGTTAAAAATACTCTGCAAAGATTACGAATCAAATATTTCTGTGTTTCTTTATGCTGCTCTATAAAGGGTAGTCTTACACTGGTGAGGGAAAATCTTCATTCTAAGTGGTATAACTTTTTTTGTTGGTGGTATTGCTAAAATGTTAGCAATTAGAAAATTATGTGTCACTTGAAACTTGACTTTTTTCTATGTGTATGCTTAATTACTATGCTTATGAAGGATGCTGGATCCAAAAAGTGAAATACCGTATGTATTACAGAAAATTTTAAGAATGTGATAAGAAATGCTGCAACTAGAGTTTCAGAGATACAAAAGAATTATTACATATTTTCATGCTCTAGTGTATTTGAGTTATGGTTCTTCATTAACAGAATTTCTGTTTCTCAGATATGGTTGCACTAATACTATTGCTGTATAATTTATAATTTCATTACACTTATCCTTGTCTAATGCCAGTGTTTTAGTGTGCCTGTGGGGACTGGAATTAATCTGCATGGTATTGGGCATTGGAGATTATGGTTTGTGTGAACACATTTTTCTTTGCTTTGCTTTCTCAGCATCATTCAGTAAACATTTTCAACTGTGTTCCAGTCCTGTGCTGGTCACTGTGCCTGCCCTGTGATTTTTATAATTTAACTAATACAGCAAGAAAAATTCAGCTGGGATGTGTTGTCCTGTCCTAGGCTTTTTCTCATTTTCCCTTGTCTCTAGGAAATAGCTACTCAATAAAGATGCTTGAATCTAGATTTTAACACCTTTAATTTAACTTAATAACTTAAATTTCTCATTGGCATAAAGATTAGGAAGCCTGAACACAAGTGTAAAAGAAGATGAAAGATGATTTAGTGCACAAAGCAGTAAATTAATAGTTCAGTGACATTTCCTATGATCTTAGAGAGGCATTAAATTTATTTTTTCAAATGTATTTCTTTTTCCTTTTGTAAAAACAAGAATGATATTTGCCTAATTTACTGGGAAGCAAATTAGTCAGCAAATGATCTATTACTAATTGTAGCGGGTTTGTAAATTGGCACTAGAGCCATATAAAAGTCTGACAGACTGGATAAAAAGCAACAGTGAACAAATTGTCTTCTCTCCAGGAGGAGCTTGCCGTATTAGAGTGTGTTTCTGTGTGGAAAGTAAAAACTAATTAACCAAAGGTGTAACATTAAAGTCTTGTGAGATGATACTTTTGAGAGAGTAGCATTAGTTTGCTGAAGTCAGGCATTCATTCTCTATATCAGAATGCACGCAGGTGTTTCATGTTCTTTCATTCATAGCCCCACTTGATATCCTTAAGCTTATCCTAAGGATGTGTTTGTTTAGGTCTGTACACAGTAAACAGAGATATGTCATAAAATCATCTGCACAGAGGTGTGTGCACCACATCTAAACTCCTTGTGCCCCAATTAATGCATTCTGAGTTCACTGTCTGCTACCTCAATAGATCATCAGTGTACTTAGCCACCTGAGTTTCAGGGTGGGGAGAAGAGAGTCAACAATGCCTTTCATCCACTTCATCCACGTCTCTTGCTTTCTGTGGCCTTATGATACTCTTTCAAAAAAAAAAAAAAAAAAAAAAGCAGTTCCAGTTATGTTTTAATCCTAAAATAATACTTGAGGAGACTCAAATTTGTATTAGTTTAATAGTATAATCTTTTCTGAACACTTGTTTCCAAAAATGTCAGCATTAGGGGTAGGGATAAGTGGTACAGGTACCTAACAGGAGGGATCAGGTTCCAGCTGTCAGTGTAGTCTTAGTCTGTTCGTCAAATGAGAAATGGTTGTAAGAATGTCTGCCAAGAATTTATTAAAAATGAAAATGGGAAATGTCTAGCTGGGAAAAAAAACGTTATTCTTATTTTCCCTTTAACTGTCTCTACAAGCTGTGTAAGCCAGTCATCTGTCATCCTAGTTTTGAAAATAAACTTGAGTGTATTCTTTTTTTCCTTTGTAAGAAATTTTACTTTTGTATGAAAAGATGCCTGCTGTTTGTATTTGCAAAGGTTAACATCATCTTAAAAATGACCTGCCATCTACCAGACATTAAACATGCTTGTTGTTAGGCAAGAATCTTTTCACACTTTGTCCTCTTTAGTTAGCTGCGCTTGGTGTGCTGAGATGGAGGCATTTACTTCTGGCTGCTTTTCTTGTTTTCTGTTGACACCTATTTTAAATCTTGCAAGTGTTAACCTCATTAATCCAAGATGCTCAAGAACGACTGTGTTTTAGAGCTTTAGCAGAAGTGCTGTAATTGTTTATTGTTTAACAGTATTGGAAAGTCTCATTTAATATGGGATATTTTTGATAAAAAGAAGTTAATGTAATAACTGCAGCTACTTTCATAAATGCCAATCAGAGAACTTGTCATGGTAAACACATTCTTTTTTATTATTTCCTGTGTTAGAACAAACTGTCAGCCTCGTCAATTTTATTTTAATGTGTGAAATATTCTTATTCCAAGAAGCTCAGATTTTGTGTCTTTTTATGACATTTTTGGACAAGAAAGATAATTCCACATAAGCTTTGCACAATAAGTGGAGGCCTTTATGAGAGTTGTGCATAAAATCAGGCAAACCTCAATCACAGGCATGATGTCTTTCTGTTTTTAATGAGAGACCTAGGAATTGTTCACCTTTCCTTTCCCATATTAGGCATACATTTTCATGTCTTGTATCTGTAGGAATTTGTCTCTTGGAAAGCATTCAGATAATAGATTTTAGAAAGCTGTATTTTTCTTTATTGTAATTGAGAAGTATATTGGCTGATAGTTCTAATTTTTTTAGAGGAGGAAGTGTTACAGTGTTTTGTACAAGAGTTTTTAAACTATAATTTTTTTTTACTTTCTGAAACCAGTGATTTCCTGTTGTAGCTGGAAATGTTAAGTGTAGTTTTTTTAAGTATTAAAATGCAGCACTAGCTATTATTCTGCCTTAGCAAGTCTTCTAATACATTTGATTTGTTACTATGTCCTCATAGGAAAGCATCAGCAGTAGAGTGTACATGACAGCGAGAAAGTAAACACATGCTTGCAATCAAATTAATGTATTTCATCTGTCTTCAATTAATAACAATCTGTCATGCTATCTATCTGAGAAGTGGCATAAACAGTTTATTTTGTGTTTGGAATAACTTCCTGGAGGTAGTTAATGTGACATGTAGTTTGTCTGACATGAGTATAACCAGATCAACACTCTAGATGTTTTCTTGATAACCTAAAAAAATTACTGAGAAAATCTGTACTGGAACTATATTTATATTTCGTTTTGAGCTTCCTTAAATCAGAGTAAGGGCATAGTTTTCAGGACTTCCATGAAAGTGTTTTCTTTTCTTGGCAGTTATACAACTTTAGTGTGAGAAAAAGATTGAAAGTATTAACAGAAAATTAACTACGAAAAGCTGCAGTTTGCACTCTGACATTTGAGTTTGAATATTTGAGAATGTGTGCTGTAGTAATTTAGAAGTACCAAATCAAAATAGATTTTCAAAAAGCTATCTGATACACTTAGTCTGGTAGTGCTGCAGACCTGGTACAGTTCATTGGCAAATCAAGTTATTGTTATTTCTGTATAAATCCGGTTATATTGAATAATTATAATTAGATATTAGATGATTTTTAAAATTTACACAGAAAGAACCGTCGTGTCTAAATAGAAAATGAAAGTGCAGTTGCTTGAAGTTCTAAGAAATTTACTGATGAAATAGGTCCATGTTTTAGTGGGAAAGCAGTAGGTTGCCGGTAAGCTGTGCAATAAATAACTAGGGAGGGGTTGTTTTGTTATCCCTTTTTTAAAATTTCACTCTTTTCTTTGTCTTGATGGTAGAATTAGGATTAAATACAGGTAATACTTCTTATAGCAGAAGAGGCTTGAAAGGCCAGAGCAATGGGCCATGCTAAACCGTTCTCTGTTGACATGGTATGAGACAGAGGTCTGATAAACTGGAAAGTAAATCATATTGTCTTGAATGTTGTTGTCAGTGTTCAGTTTGATTCCTGGTTTATTTTTTGTGTAGTGGATATTTGGCACCTCTTGGAAAATCCCTCTTTAATTCCGTTTTTCATACATGTTTGCTTACTTATGGAGGAAGCAGAACCGTCACGTTCTGGAATTAAACTGAGTGTACTTGTTGAGCAGCATGCACTGCATGAGGACAGTGCTGTATAACAGTCCTCAGTCTGCTAGGTTTTCAGGTGCCCACGCTGGCTTTGTTCTTAAGAAATCAGTCACGAATTATATCAAAAAATAGGATGAAAAAGACATTGTTGTATACAGACCCCTTTTTTATGACCCTGGAGTATTTTCAGAAGAGAAAATGTGTACATAATTTTAAGCACATGTAAATCAAATTAATAAATTATTAAAGCATTTTACTTGTCATGTCTGTGTGGGCTAATCGTGATAGCTCATTATTTAAACATTATGTAATTGTATACCTTGTATGCACAGCTGCAAATACTTTGCAGAAAGATTTATATTTCATTTTTCACAGCATACTATAAAAGAATATATTTTTGTGTGGTACCATAGATTAATAAAGATGTTTACTCATAACTTTAAAACTACTCTTAGTTATATTGAAATAAGAAATAACTTTAATATGTAAGACAACTAAAAATAGAGAGTTGTAACTTCATTTATGTGTTATTGCCAGTTTTAATGGAAAATATAGTTATCAATTTTAAAAAAGTTAATCTTAAAAAGAAAAGCCCCTTTGCAATGGAATCCCTTGCTCTTTTTACAATTCAAGGTCTTAAAGCGAAAGATTGTCAGATATGGGTGGAGGGGCGTCCCTTTACTGAAACTCTAAACTGTCTCTCATGTTTCTTTCCATCTATATGATTTAGAAAGTGGATAGGTTACTTATCACTGGTGTAATCATTGAAAACAGCTTACAGTTTTCAAATGTAGTTTCACAATCCAGGGGAAGTGCCAACAAACTATTAAACACTCAAATTTGTCTGTACTATCCTCAGCAGCCTGGATTGTCACTAGTCACTAGTTTCTCAGCTGCTTGGAAGGACCTGTACAAGTTCTCTTTTTGTGTTTCTTCCAGGATTACCTAAAAGGAAGATTCATGCAAAATTGATGTTTTCCTACTTAAAAAAACACTGTAATTTTACATGGAGCTTTTCTCCAATGATGTTATGAAAGAAGAGACTGGCATTCCTGAGGGAAAGAGAGATAAAATGAGTAGCAGCCTTTATATTCTGCACAAATGATGCTCTGTTGTCTTTTTATAGTATGTGCAGTTATTTGTTTGTATGGTTTTGAAAGATTATAAAACAAGAACATTTGTCATTCTTCTGACTGATGATACATATTTAAAGTACTTCCTGGCTTTGTCTCTGTACCAGTTGTATTGGGTAAATTGTTACATATATTTTATTGTTGCCTTAATTTTAAGACAATACAGTTCTGGGATCTAATACCACACTCCATTCCTCACCAGCAAACTCTGGTGAGCTAATTATATTGGTCCTAACTCCTGGTTTTCAGAGAAGCAGTTGAGTTAGAGTAGTGTTTAAGCTGCTACACCAGATATAGTGTAGTGGAATGGAAATGATAGTCTGTGTATGGTGGTGCTGTGTGGCTCATTGCAGGCCATTTTGAACTTGTGGAATGACGAAAACATCTAAATAGTGGAAAGAAACAATTTTGATGTTAATTTATTTACCATTAGTGGTTTCAGAGTCAAAAGCAGCAGAACTGTTCAACCAAGATGGAATTGCTGTTGAATGGCTGGGTGTGGGTAGATTGTAAAGCACTAATTTGTATTTTATCTAGTACTTTTAAAGGTTTTTCCATTCCCTTGCCACAGCACAATAAACTAAAATTTCAGAGACTTACTCTTAATTTCTCAAGTAAATTTATATGGACTTTTGACTTTGAAGAACAATTTATGCTGTCTCAAGTGTTTCCTCAGAATTTTTTAATCATAGGATAGATATCTTACCTTGCAGTTATTTTAAAGTATGATTTTCTTTTCCATTTTGATTTAGCATTGTCCATAAGATGTTCACTACAAATAATTGATGTATAATTGAAATTTGAAAGGTAGTTATTGAAAATCCTTTTATAGATCACCTGAAGATGTAACGGAATCAAATCTCTTAAAATTACTATTTTGTCCTTATCTTCTTTGAAATGTCACTTGCTCTCCACAGAAATGGCCATGGTAGGGTTTACATCTTTTCCCTTACCTAAATTCTGCAATGTTGTTCTTTTGTTCTTAATTTTTTTTCTTCTTTTTTTCTTTTTTTTTCTCCTTTCCTATGCTGGCTTTGGCTGGGATAGAGTTGGTTTTCTTCCAAGAAGTCTTCAGGAATGCCTTAGAGGGAGTATCCTTGGGATTTCTGTGGGAGTTCAATACTTTTCTTCTAGATTCTGTTTTCTCTTTTCACCTCACTAGATCTCTGTTTAATCTCACCTATAAATCAAAATGGAACTCCCTTGTATTCTTGAGAAGCAAGCATTTTAGTAAGTCTTACCTACTTTTGTTTCAGCAGATGTTGATCTATGCTTGCTCAGTCTTTGAGGGGAGATTTTCACTTGGATCTGTTTGCCTTGTGGAGAGCAGTTTCTAGTCTGCTTTTGTTGTTCTGCTATCTTTATGGTATACCTGTTTGATTGACCTGTTATGGAACTGCAGTTTATCTTGCTAGTGTAATTGAAATAACTTTTCATACTGGAAAAACGTAAATATGAATGTTTGGTGTTATTTTAGAAGATGGCTTCTTCTGAGGATAAGCAAGGCAATGGAGATAAATTTTGGAGAGTATTTGCAGCCATGTGTTTTCTGTAGTTGTCACTTGATGCTTTTAGTGTGTATTTCAGGCATAAAAATGAGCAAAACTGCAACAGCCTGCATTGTAGATGCCTTTTCTTGGAAAGGGACTTTGAATATACCTTGGAGGCTGATGAGCCCCCTTTTTCTGTCCTTCATCAGGCTAGTCAGGGGAACAGGACTATGACCTACACGTCACTCTCTTTCCTCCATTGCTCATAATGTCTCTCTGCTTCTCCTGATACAAGTTTTCATGTTATTTAAGTATCCAATTTAATGCTAATATATTAAGTGGTTCCATTCTAGCCAGGGAGTTAGCAATGTACTCCTTTGACATTTTAACTATTGCTTTGGTAATTTATACTTTCAACTGCCCTTTCTGCCTGTTGATTCCATTTTTAAGACATTGAGAATTTTTTAAATGATAGATCAAAGAAGTATCCTCATTGCATTCTCCAAAGTTTACCCATCTTTGGCTTGCCTTAGCTTTCCATGATCAGAAAACATACTTTAATGCAGATTAGAGAGTTTGTATTCAAGCCCTTGACCAAAAATACTGGTTTGTAACATTTGTGTGCTGTAGGGAGTCACTGTTTGCAAATAGTTAAATCTCTTTTTACTATTCAAACTTGTGTCTTGTGTCCTTTTGCCTTCCTTTATACACCCCATTGTGAATCTCTAGTCATCAGTTTATATTCTACTTGGTAAAAATGAAGCTATTCATTTTGCCCTGCTGTTACCCTCTTTCTCATTCCCTAAAGATGAGGAGGATGACTGTACCATCTGGCACATAAACTTCACTTTGGGCCTTTCTCTAAATGTTTGTGTTTGATGTGTGGCCAAATCTTGTAGATTCCTTCTTTGAGACCTTTGTTAGATATGGCCTAGCATAGCCATTACTAGAGTTAAAATATTCTCATTTTGTATCTAACTTTCAATAATTCCTTTTTCTTGGCCATTGCTATGTTATCTAGTCATTTAGAATATTCTGCAAGATCATTTTCCTGGTTTATAAAATCAAACTGTATTTATGTATCTTATTCTCTTTCTTTCTATCCAAAACTTATTTGTCTTTGCCATTAAACTTTTCATGGCTTAAGTGCATTCTTATATCATTCTTCATCCCAAGACACCTATTCCTGCTGTTAATTGGCTCATCATATGAGCCACATTGGCCAGCTGTTAGTTTTCTTTCTATAAAGTCCCTGCATTCCTTATAAACATCTTTTTTAGAAAATAATTTTTCTCCTCCAAAGCTCTCCTTAGTCTTTTTGCTGTGATATCTAAATAAAAGCTGGACAAGACTTATCTCCCAGTGTGCTAAGAATTCTGCCTGTTGAGCTGACCAATGTGAGATGTTAAAGAAAAAGGACTGGAGGGTAAATGTTTGCTGTCTTTAGCTGATATTCTGTAACTCTGATTATGCCCTTAGCCTATGGGCAATGCAAAGGAGTTGGACTTAGGATCATTGCCCTTCACTGACTTCAAGCTGCAATTTTGGGTAGCTAAATATTTATTAACACTTTAAACTCTTCTTGTACTAAAAATGTGCCCTTTTTCACCAAGAGCCAGTGTAACATAAATCACCTGGCATGTGCTGTGGACTCCAAATGCACACACGGACTGTCACCTGGCAGTTCCCTGGCATGGCAATGCCTGTACAACTCAGAGCAGACAGCCCGAAATTCAGGAGGCAGAAAGTGAAATATTGTGACTGGGTAGAAGGACTGAAAAGTACTCAAAGTTCAAAAATGTAATTACACTTTGATTTTTTCACTTTCAGTGTGTTTGTTTCTGTGATCTCCTGTGCTTTAATTTTTTTCTGTAGTAAAGTACACACTCCACTGTCCATATAGTACTATTGATATTTCTTCATAGAAAACAGGCATTTGAGGATATGATTTCCAATATGCCTGTGGCATTTTCTTCCTGGAAATTCATCAGCCTTTTAGCCTGTAGTTTTCTTTGTGCACTCTATTCTTTCGTTCCTGGGAAAGAGAGATTGTTACTAGTGAACTTGTTTTCATGTATTTATGTAAGCATGTCGTGGTATTTTAAAGGAATATAGTGTAAATGCTGTCTATCTATCTATCTTTATCTATCTATCTGTCTATCTATCTATCTATCTTTCTATCTATCAATCATCTATCTCTCTATTTAGTTGTACTGTAATTTTGTGTAGGTTTTTGGAGTTCAGGTATAATCAAGGAAATACAATAAGTGAAATCTGGAGGTGGGGTTGAAGTTCCTTTAAAAGTTCATGAAATGAAAATAAGGAAAATAAGTTTTTATTTTTCCCCAAAGAGTAATCTCATGGTTTTTTTTTTTCCAAGCCGCACTTAAAACTAATATGTGAAGCATAAAAATAATAGTTAATAATGAAATGTATTAGGCAGTATGTTGTATTTTATTCTTAAAGGCATTTCAAGAGAGTCTGTCTTTTATCTTGGTAGTTATTTTCCAGAGAAAAAAATTAAATGCATGAATTTAAAGCAAAATTATTATTGACTTTGGGCTTTATTTTAGTAAATGTATTTGTTCTTCCCCTTTTTATGAAACTTTATTATATAGTGGATGTTTAGTATTATGGAAGGGCTATACTAGAAACATTAGTGTTAATCGCTTAGTATTTTAGTCCTTCACAAATTAATGTCTGTGGTAACTGGATGATTTTAGGCCTGTTCTTACAAACAAGGCCTTACTGATGTACAAGGAACAGTAATACGTGTCAAAAACTCCACATTAACCAAGGTAAGCAGTATAAATGGGGTGTAGGAATCCCCTGTTAGGCTAAAAATCTCCAAGAGAAAATCTCCAGAGCCTACAAATTAAAGACCTCCAATATCATTTAAAAATAAAGCCTTTTATGTAGTAGGAGAGCATTTTTTCAGCTGATAATCAAATAACACTATTATACAGGCTTACTAGATTTGCAAATTTACAAGTTTTTACAAGTCAGTTGGGTCCCTTCCTCAGGAAATCATTTGAAGTTTTTTTTCCTGTATTAACTCAAAGAGCCTGCTTGTCCTTAAATCCTTCTGAATATATTTGCCTTATAATTTGACTACATTGAGTCAACACCCTTATAGGAACCATAGTGCAATAAAAAAAAGAGAAACTGTTCAATATAGCTTCCAATTACCTTAGGATCAGATTGGAGAAACTGGAATGTACACAATAAAACCTGCACAAGACTTGAGTTCTGTGAGATTTTGGAAGCAACCAGTGCTTTTCAGCATAAAATACCATTTCAGAGCTTTACACTGCTTCCAATGGTTGTAAAGTGATAAAAATGAATATATATGTGTGTCTTGAAATGTGCATTTTACTTTTTGAAATATTCTGAACCACACCTTTGTGGAATTGAAAGCCTCATATGTAAGTAACTAAGCATCACTGCTTTTACTCAGTCAATTTTTTTTATTATAGTGAATGTTTTTGCTTTGCCATGTTCTGCAATGAAATTCTGTATAAATTATTTACATTTTTACGTTTGAAAAATATGTCGATTCAGATGTGCTTGGTGAATTTATTTTGTAAAATTCTTCAGGTTACACTGGAATCCCCAATATGGATCTTGCTTGCAAACAGGATATTGAATATTAGTTCTGTCTTGTTTTAGCATGTAGCTAGCAGCAGACTTATTACAGAGTATTTGAGTGTATCCAGAAATAAATGTGTATTTTGAGATAAGAATTTGTAGCATTTGGCCGTAAAATTTTAATTATGATTTAATTTTAGTTTTGCAAATAAAATTAGTCTGATGTAATTCAGTGCTTTTCTTTTAGCAAATGATTATAGAGAGAAAGAAACTTGCATTTGCAAACAGCTGTAAAGGAAGGTATATCTGATGTGTTTCCAATGAATAATTTCTAAGGTGGGTAACTAAATGGGCTCCAGTGTAATAATTTTTCCTTTCTTCAACTTATTTTTAGTTGACTTGGAGCATATTCGCACAGTGAAAGCTGACAAGCACCAGCGATTTTGTCTGGAAAACAATCTCAGTAGCCATTTTGTGTCAGCCAAGACAGGAGATTCTGTAAGTAAGAAAAAACTCCAAACTTGTAGATGTCTGTTGTTTTTTTCAAGATGCAGCAGTTTTATTATACTTCACATAACAAACTGTTGAGAGCTCAGGGTGCTGCAGGCCCTTTTTTGCCTTCCTTAGTTGCATGAAAAGTAGATCTTTGTATGAGTGCATATTATTCTTATTAAATTACTGTGGTTTCTCATCTGATTTTTAGTTTGAGGTACAGATTTTAATGGAAATGGTCTGGCTTATACATCAGCGGGAGAACTGAGACCAGTTAAATCTCTGTTTGCTGTCAGCCTGTAGTTAAATATATTTCTTCATTCCAGGTGGAGTCCCATCTATAAACCATCAATATAGAAATTTCCAACAATTAGTAAATAATGTGACAAGACCCTGTTGCAATAAAAGGTTTTAATATGAGTCCTGAGCCATGAGAGACATTCCCTTTGCAGGTCCATTGAAATTTGAACATTCTGGCATTTATACCAGATGCTTTGCAGAGTACACTTTTGAACAATCTTTTGACTCTGAGCTAACTGGCTTATTTGTTTTAGTTGGAAGTGTATGAAAGAAAAGGTTCTTTTTCAGTTGACACTATCAGTCAAATAATATTGTGTTGTTTTGCTTGATTTCTGTCTCATGCCTGATGAGTTTGTCATTCCCATAAAACAGTCATATATCTGTCTCCTTAATATTGCTATTGACAAGAAAGTTTACTTTATTTTTGTTATTGAATAGTAAGACCATGTTCAAGTACATGGAAGTGTAGTCCATAACTGAAATCACTTGTTAAGGTTTTGATTAATCTTGTGCAGTGAACTGCCTGATTTTGTAATATAGTAGTTTTTCTGTAAAGTCTAACAATACTGCTGTTACACATTCAGTGAGTCCTGATTCTCTTTACAGTTTGTGTTAAATCCTTATGGTGTTTTTTTTGTTTGTTTGTTTAGAGTGTGAAAATACGGGTTTTTATGCTAGAAACAGAAGAAAAAAAATGTTAATACTACACTTTGTAAAATGTGCATCTGATAAAATGTATTGTTTTATCAAGAAGACCACCAAAAGCAGCTCATTTTATAATTAATACATTTATCATTGCTAATTATGACAGAATCTTTATTTCAGTTTTTAATTAAGTCGTTAATTACATTAGCATTCCACTATAGATGCTGATAGTACTTTTCATAGTTTACTGTTTCAAAACAAAAGTAAATTTGAACATGCCTAGAAAACATTAACAGGAAATCTCTGCCTAAATATCTGCTAACAAAAGAAGCAGTTTCATTGTTCATTTTTAGTTTCAGTAAGAATTTGAATTAGCCCTTTCAGTGTTGCTGCACACTGGTCATTCAGAAGATGGAGTGTGTATCCTAGACAGTCATTTAAGAAGAGGCCATCCATTGCTACTGTGAATATTGACTGGAGGAGTCTTACTCAGTTAAATGATTTGTTTTATTTATGTCAGATCTTTTCAACAGACTTGGTTGCAAAAGATGATTTTGTGTACAAAGAAAATTCAGAAGAATATCTCAGGGGCAAAAGAAATTCATTGAGTATTTATTATAACTGTGTTACTGTCCATCAAATCACATAGCTGAAGCATTGCACTTGTGCTTGATGTTTTTTGCACAGTGTCCCCAAGGGCAGGTGGTGCAGCTCAGAGCACCTGAGAGCTTGGTGAGGGTTAAACTAGGTCTCCGAGCCTCAGAATCTCTGTTCAGTGTGCCCTTTCTTCTTGTGGAAATGTTGGTAACAGGTCAGTATTACACCAAGGAATTGAAAGAGCAATTGATTTGGAAGTACCACATTTGTTGGTTGTGCCACTAATTTGTTGCTGGTTTCCATCTTGGGTGTTAGAAGAGATTCTGTAGATACTGTTTTTCTTAATTTTCACTGAAAATCACTGGGAGCATGTACAGAGACCTTTCTTTTTTTTTGTGGGTGGCAGCTGCATGATGCAAGCCAATGTTTGTTAGGAAGTTAGATGGTGAGCTCAGACAAACACCCTGTAGATCAAATATACTGTGTAGCTTGGCAGTACAGTGTTCAGCAGCAATGCATTTTTAAGCTACTCCTCTTGAACATGCCATAATCTTTATCACATTTAAAATGCAGTTTTACCTAAACAGTAAGATAGGTGGAGTGTCTTGAGATGAATTAAAGGAATTAAAAACAGCATTGCCACCCAGTATTATGTGATAAACCATGTCCAAAGTCTAACTTTGCCAGGCTGCTGCTGCAGGCAGTACAACATGCTGATTGTTCTGAGATACTTCTATTCAGTGTACGTTTTGTAAGATTCTTCAGAACTCTTTCATACTGCTATTTTTCGGACGTATGTAGTAAAGATTTTGGTGATGTTGATACACAGTTCTTTTCAGAAACCTACATCTCTTATTTCACAATACACTGGTAATACATTAGTGAATACCCTTATTCATATTTTCTAGCACAGAGAGTAGTATTTGAGAGGTGGGTTGTGTAAAATCTTGTTTAAACTTAGGTCTCTGGAGGCAGAGTAGAAGTGTTGCTTAACAATCCAGCATACTGTTCATTCCTTGTACCATTGTTATTTTCTCAAATTTTTAAACAAAATTGAAAGTACCAGATGAGGTTATTTTCAGATCTGTTTTGCACAGGTCATAATTTTGTATATCATTGTTTACTGTTCAAGAATGGTTTGATATATTTGAAAGAACCTCAAGGGTGTCTGTTTTTAATCATTTAAATGCAATTTTTTTTCAATAGGTCTTCCTGTGTTTTCAGAGAATTGCTGCTGACATACTTGGCATCAAATTAAACAAAGCAGAATTGGAACAATCACAGGTGATTTTCCACAAATATATGGGTATTTTTTTTTAATATTTTATTTAGTATTAAAAGTGATCTTGTTGTGGATTTATAACTGTCCTTTAAATCAGACTTCATCTGTTGTTCTGAAGATAATTATTCAATTTCACAACAGCATTTTTAAAATACAATTCCTTATTTATCCATCATGATCAACTCTCTGAAACAAGAAAAAACATGAATGAATTTTCTTCAAAAATGAAGAAAAAACTTTAGTTCTAAGGATGTTTCCTTAAAAATAGCATTTAAGATTAGTTTAGAAATTAAATATGTATGCATATACAGGTAGCATGGAAGATATTAATGATGTTATATGCATGGATTTAACCTGAAATTTTTTTCTACAACCCAGTTTCAGAAACCTCAAAAAGAAGATTATACTACTGATGCAACCTTGTGTAATGACATTTGAGATTACAATTATTATTAATTAATTAATTATTATTAATATTAATAATTACAATTTACTTAATGAACCCAAATGTTGCTATTCTAGTTGTGCAATAGCCTGGAACTGCTTTTCAATATTAGTGTTGAACAAGTACCACAAAAAAAATCAGTAAGTTTATTTAAAATAAATAGCAAAGCATTTCTTATGCACAGCTTGTTCTCCTTCTTTTTGAAATATACAATAAATATGTAATTTCTGAAAGTGCTTTGCCACAGCAGTGTTTGCAATCTGTTCTGAAGTGGTTAACTAGAAAACTGTATTGCAAACAGTAAAATTGTAAAATATACTTACAGAGTGTACTTAACAAGCAGATTAGTTTTAAAAATCTGTAGTTTAAAAGCAGAGAAATACTAAGTATATATTTTAAATATCCTTTTACTACCAAGCTACCATCCATCTATTATTTTGAGCTCTGTGATTATTTGCCTATAAATATTTGAGCACACCGAGTTCTTCAGTTTTTCTTTGGTTGTTTAGCTGGAACATCAGTCCTAGACCTCTGTGCCGTGAGTGGTGTTCTGTAACTCAGGTATAAGATTGTAGAAAGGTGTGCAAATATCTTAAATTTGAAGAAGACTGATAGTAAGGTTATATGGAAAATTCTGTTGTTCTAAAGAAATGTAGTTTGAATTTAGGTTGTTTGTAAAATAAGAAGCTCTATGTATCCCCAATTCAAAAGTACATAATTTTCTATATCAAATTGGTGTCAGATTTAAGTAGGCTTCCTTCTACATTAGTATTGTAATAGGCTTTTAATTTTGTTGAGTAGATCAATGAAATAGGTGATATATAGGTCAGACAAAATTGATACAAGTTGCATTAGCAATAGCCTATAAATAATTAATTTGCATAATTTAATACTGTGGCATACATTACTGTTGGTGTAAATCCAGGCTCTAATTATCAAAGAAAGGTAAAAATATCTCTGAAAAACCACCACCACTGACAAAAAAAAGAAACAAAGTCAGTAAATGAATGACAGAAAAAGAAATTTCACTGTTTCCTTTCAGAAATAGCAGAAGTCACTATGTGGTGCAACACTGTGCACGTAGCTAAAGAGTGTGAGCTGCTTAATTTGCAAAGTTCTGTTAATGGAGCATAATTTCAATATCCAAACAAGTAATAGCTCTTTGTTATCAGTAAAACCTTTGCTTCTTTTGAAAGCATTATTTTGAAGGGGCTGTAGGAGTTTCCCCAGTATAAGTCAGAAACCAATGAGACTTGTATTGGAATGTCTGTTAGCTGTATCTTAAGGCTCATTGTTGTATGGAACCAAATACCCCCATCACTTCATAAGAATAGAAAAGGGAAAGTCTCTACATAATCTGGAGAGTAAAAACTTGAACCTTCATATCCTCAGGAAGATAAATTCTCTTTAGAGAAATTCATTCATCTGCAGGAGAAAAGCCTAATGGAAATGATGTGTAGATGCTGCTTCCCAAAAGCATGGAGCTGGTCTCTTGGCTGAAAGGAGGTGATGTTAGAGGATGATGCCATTATAGGTTTCTATTTTACCATAGACTCTTGTGTGACAGGTGCAGGTCCCTTCAGTGTGGTGGTGGTGGGAGTTTTTCCCTTTTTCCTCTCTAAAATTGGCACACGTCTTCCTTAATTTGTGGGACAATTATATGATGTGTGTTCCTTAACATTTTTAGGCATTGAATACTCTAGCTACTGGGCTACACTGGGCTATAAAATTAGATCAGTGGATAGATGGATGCTAGATAAATGCTATAAAGAATCCAATAAATACAATACAATAGTAGATGTGACTCATCCCTAAAGTATACAAGTGTTGACTTGGATTTAATCTTTAAATAAGGAGTAAAAGCCATTGTAGTTTTTACAAATCTGCACTGTATTATACACATAATGTATACACTGTATTATACACGTATATGTATTTACACACTGGATTACATATTTTGTAATATTCCATATTTTGTAATATGAGATTTCCTCATTTTGAAAACAGAGATGGTTCTTGCTTGAATCTGTTTGTCAGAGAACATCAGATATGTTCATTCAATCTAGGCAGTAACAAAAAATAAGATTAAATACTGAATTTGTGTAAAATGCTAACAGTCAAATGCTATATGTGTATTTTTATTGTCTAGTATTGCGAATGAACGTTAAAATTAATTCTAGCACTCGATTTTATGCCTGAAAATCTTATTTCTTGTGTTTATTTAGAGTTTGTTATGATTGTCACAGTCTAGGAAGATCTTAGATGCGACTCATAGGTCATAGGATAGAAATAAGTAATAGGAATGTCAAATACATTATTTTAACTTGTATAAATTTGTGGGGTTCAGGTCATGACTTGTGAGCTTTGATGACTGGCAGAACTCCAGTAGCTCTTGTGAAAAGTATGTGAGGTTCTTGGTTGCCTTCAAATTAGCAGCACAACTTCTGTTAATTAACTGCAAGAAAAAGCCTTAGAGATTGAATTATATTTACTCTGCATTGTTTCAGAAAACAGCTGCAGCAGTTTAAGATACGAATGCAGCCCAATCTATTTGCTGTTGCCCTTTTGTTGGAATGTATTGCTCCCACATCAGAATCAGAAAATGGAAGGTGATCATGTGCTTTGGCCACATCAGGGTGAAGTTGAGCAGCTTAGCTTAAACTGCTGCTGAAAGTTGTTTTAAAGAGAAGCTGCCAGACTTTGTGCTGAAGTGGATGAGGTGCAAGTACACATTACATTCCACCAGCTCTCCTTTGGCAGCAGTAATCTCCAGCAGAGAATAGGAGAGACATTTGGGGGTGGTAAGTTTTTAAACTATCTCAGCTAGAGCTACTAAACCTTGTCTGTTAACATGCTGAGATGACTGTTAATCAAACCTTTATTTGGACAAAAATGTAGTGAAACAAATAACTAGATTACTCTTCATGCGTGACCAGAAAGTAGAGCATGTTTTTTGAAATGGAACAGTTCCAAAATAAGAAAATTGCAGATTCTGACTTATTTTCAGTACTCAAAATACTCTCCTTTTTAAATTGCAAGGGTCTGATGAAATTTGAGGAAATAGCTCCTTTATTAATCAAATGTTTTTCTTTCTGTATTTTTTACTTTCAACCATAGTGTAAAAACTGCATGGGGTACAGCTTTGTTCCTTGGCATTGGCAAGAGCTAGCATTTTTGTAAGTGATGTGTAGTTTTCTCTCTAACCAAATGCCAGTTCAGCAGACTAGTGTGTGTGTGTGTGTGCCAGCTTTGTACAATAAAATGTTTGGCAGATAAGTCAGATCTGGAATACAGAGCACCTGGACCAAGAAAGGTTATTTCTCCTTATTGACAGTGATTTGAACCATAGCAATGATACACTTGATGTAGAATCTGATGCAAAGAAGCCCAAGTTTTTAATTACCATGAAGTTAATAAAAGAAATGTTGCAGTGATATTTTTAAACTCTTACTTGGATGAAATACCATTAGAAAATCCAAGTAATTTATGATCATCAGTTTTTTGCTAAAGTGTGCCTAAGCATGGGTCACAAACCTGCCTGTGTTTACAGGATGGGATTTAGACCAATGTTTGAGGAACAATTAATTGCCTACTGATTGCAGGACTTTTTTTTCCTTTTTTTTTTTTTTCCCTCAGCTCTAGTCAAAAGATTGGTATGAAGAAACTAGGTCCTGTGAGGTTAGATAACGCTGTTTAATGCTAAAACTCCTACTACTGCCCTACATGGGATTTGGCAACCTTTCTCTTGATAACATCAGGCCAGGAGTCCAGTAAATCATGAGTGTTGTCCACTAGATAAGATAATATGAATGTGATCAATTAAGCTCAAGAAGAGTACTTCAGCAGCTAATAAATCCAGGTCCTTTGCCAGCCTATTCAATTATTGTTGCTTGTTTGACATATAGGTTTTATTTACAGAGGTAATCTTTAACATATACTGTTTATATATATTCCTAATCCTGTTTATATATTGTGTCCTTTAAAATAATAGAATTTAGTTATTTATTAATTCATTTGAATTTTGAAAATATATTGTAGGAAAGTTGAAGTATTTAAGAAAAAATATTAAACTGGTTTAGGGTATCTTTCATTGCAGACTTATCTCCTCTGCTGCTACTTTGCTGAAATTGTTCCATGAATTTTACTTCCCTTTGCATGAACCCTGTATTGACCCTGTATTAATAATGAGAACCCTGTATCCATTACCTGTATTTATAATAAGAAAACAGTTTTGTTTGTTTGTCTTTAAGGGGAAAAATGGGAGCCTTTTATTTTTAAATGAAGCAAAGAAAATTCAAAACGTACAGCATTTTCATATGAGGTTGTTAATTTGGTCACTGCTTTTGGATTATATATTTAGGTGTAATGTGATAGTTATGCCATGGAAAAGATGCACGTATACAGCTAATGCACTTGTTGCAAGCTGATAATATAGTATTTAAGTATCTTTAACTTAAAGGTGGAATAGGCCACTGTCATCTTTTCTTCCACTAAATTCCCTGCCTTTTTATTCTGTTCCTTCTCTAGCTTTAATATGCTTTTGCTAATTGCATGTATGAGCCTTTCCCTTTGGTGCTTTGAAAGGGCATGTCCTGGAAAAAGCTTGAGAAGCAGCCCTGGTGCTGAGGGTACTGCTTTCAGCCAGACATGTTGCTCTTATATCTGCCTAAGGCCTGAAAATTCACTTTCATTTTGCTTCTGCATAATTTTATGTTATCCATTCATTCTTTTCAACTACTGATTAATCTCTCCATTGTTTTCCTTCTCTTTTCTTTTTACATTCTTCTCCTTGCCCTCTATCCATCATGTTGATACATGGTTAACAGAATGTTGTCAGGGCAGAACTAGTGAAATATCCTGAAGAAGATAACCAACATCACACTTCCAACTGCCAGAGCAAAATCTGCTCAATGCAGTAGTTCAGGTATTGATGGAAAACTTGGTTTGTTTCTTTTTTATAAGCTGCATTGCTTTTACATGAAGTAACAACTGTTAAAGTAAGTTACTTTGGGAGGTTGTGTTTTGTATGTGTAAGTACGTGCAATACTCAACATATTATTTTGGAACTCTATGTGTAGTTAATTACATAGTGTTGCTAATAGTCAGATAGTTTATAGAAACTTTGAAATGCTCCATTGTTGCTGTATGCAGTACATTCAAAATATAGCTGTTGCAGATGGAAATGGATGCAAAATTGAACAATTCTGTCTCCTCATGTGGGAGAGAGCATCAGTCTTATCAAATGCTTTGGGAATGTGTAATATCTCTTAGATCTGTATTAGAGAATAAATACAGTATGGAGAACTTCTTTTTATGTTAATGTAATCTTTAGCCAGTATGCCTATCAAAGCTTTTTAAAAATATGACTGTATTTAAAATTTGCTTTGAATTCTGTCCATATTTTCTGATGAAATGCTTGGAGTAAAGACAAAAAGACAAATTTAGGTACAATTTCCAGTTACAATTTAGGCAGTTATTATTAAAGAATGAATGGCACAACTTTTGCAAATAAATTCTGTTTTATTCCAATTTTCATGGAAGTAAAATTGTATTTTTTTTAGCAAAAAAAAAAAAATGGTCCTTTTGTAGTGTTGTGATAACCTACCACAGTTCTTGCATCTGCTTAGCATGAATAAACCTAGAATTATAACAAGAATTAGCACCTGATAAAGCTTCCTGTAAGGTAGTGAAAAAAATCTGGTTTGTTTGTTATTTTTCCCTTTGTCTTTCATAAAAATCTGTTGAATGCTTTGCCAGCATGAAGTTTGTATTTTCTGACGGTTACTATGTTTTCTTTTATGACAGAGGGTGGTGAAGGCAGATATTGTCAACTACAGTCAGGAGCCTGTGACCAGAACCGTTAATCCTCCCAGAAGCTCGATGTGTGCAGTTCAGTGACCACGCTGTTCTCCTCTGGTTTGATACCTTTGCAGTCCTCCTGCCTCCATGCAGGCCCTGGGATCACCAGGAGCTTTGCTTTAACAGGGACCAGCACAACAATGCAATTAGAGGTTTCAGAAACGTTGCACCATTGTCCATTCAGAAGCAGCAGGCAGTTTTTTGACTGGCTGAAATTCAAACATGAGACCACATGAGAAAAATTAAGGTCTATATTCTTTTAAATTATATTTAAATGAAACTGTATAACTGTGTTTATGTTTGCTCCTCTCTGACTGTCACCAGAATAAAAAAGGATGAGGAAGCCCTGCATTCAAAATACTTTTAAAGACATCACCATGGAAGGGTATTTTGCCAAAGCATTTTAAAGTTTTTTTTCTCCAGTCATTTGAACTCATACTCAGCAAAATGTTACTTGGAAAAACTGTTGTCGGAATAATTTTAAACACATAATATATATTTTATCTAGGGTTAATTTTGAAAGTGTTCCATTAATATATATACACTTAGCACCAAATGTATAAATTGTATCCATTGAGAAACAGTCCTTGAAATAAAGCTGTTATTATAAAAATTGTTACTTTTCTGAAGTCTCAAATTGCCTCCATGGATGCTCTAAAAAATGCTAGTTTTTTGTGTGTTTTTATTACCACATCAGCATTACTTCTTGCAGTAATAGATAGGCTTATATGTCTTTATAAATATGGATGAATCTCAGTCAACAGTTTGGTGTGTAAATGATGAGTGATATATTCAACATACATTAGAAACTGTTGATAGATCAATTAGCATCAGTCACTTTAAATATCTAACAGAATGACTTTTGGCCTTGTACTCTTTTCTTTTGAATTTAGAGTAAATAACAAATAAAAAGCTGTGTGCTCTGTGATCTTCATACTTCTCCCCTGTTGCTTTTCTAGCAGTGCACACAATTCTCTGCTGGCACATCTGAACAGAAAGCTAAGGAAAGAAAAAAAATTAAGCTGTTTCAATTCCCAAACTAGAAATCTTTTCTTATTTAAACTCTAGAATATGCTTTCTAATAACTACAAGGAAACATTTGGAGATTCAGAAAGTAATGAGGCTATGAAGGAAGCTTGTATATCACAAGTGAAAATTATTAGGTTCTTCAAGTGAGTGTTGCTATTAAGCTGTTCAAGCAAGTGCTTATTAGTTGGAACAAATAAACAATTAGTAGTTTAACAAAATAGCTAAATTATTTTAACTATGTTAAAAAATATTGCAGATGGCAAAAAATCCTATTTATTAGCTTAACACATAATTATATAACTCTCTGATATGACCTAGTGTGTATTGTTTAGGATTCAGATGTGGGAAATTCTAAGAAGCTGAGATACTGAGAAATTGTGCTACTCTAAGGTAGATGTGATTTGCAGTAAATCATTTATTCTAGTCTATGTTCTTGCTCCTTCCCATGGGGTTCGTGTCCCACGGCATTGCTCTACTGTATGGTTAACTGCAGTAAGGAGAACTCTCTTCCACTACCACCAGATGAGAACTCTTTAAAGAGTTTTTCTTAAGTAGTTATTCAGTTCACAAGGTTATGGACTCCAAGACAGGTGGAAAGATTTTTAAAATCTTTACATTTCTTGGTGTGTTTGTGGCCTCAACTCTGCTCATATCTTCAAATATTGACAAGAACTTCCCCCTCTGAGAAGCTGAGCACAACATGGCTCAGGCAGGTGGCTATGGTTTTCATCTAGTCTGTGTGTATCATCTTCACGGTCCCTCTTCCCAAGTAATATGGTCTTAAACACCTAACTTCTTGGGTTATTTAAGTTTTTTTCTTTTGAAAACTTCTGTATTTTTACTTTTCAAAAGAATGTGCTTTTTCATAACTTCATATGCAGAGTTCGTTACTACCTTGAATAATAAAAAATTTTTGCTCTTACATTTTGGGTGTTCTGCAGTATGAAAGATGTTATATGTGTCCCAGTCCGAGCTGTTTTACAGATGAATTTTATGTCTTGGTCTCATCACATTTTTTTTATTCTCAGTGCCTATTTTTCTGGCTGTCTTTGACTTGTACATCCTTTTGTATTTTATTCCTCTTGATCTTTTCACCAGCTGCTATGTTAAAGGCCTGCCTCCTCTGAAGATATTTTTGTTTATGTTTCCAGACTGCCCTCATTCTTCCTCCCTAACATACATGTATATTATTTACGCTAACCAGGAATCTCCTCTCTTCTGTGCCCTCAGCCCCTCCTTTAGCTGCCCCTCTTAACCTCCTCAGCTTTTTGTATTGTATACTGACTTCCACTCTCTCTGCTTTTCCCTCCCCTTCCTGCGCCATTGAGATCCATTACCTGTCCACCTTTTAATCCTTACAAATGAGGTTTGCTCTTTTTGCTCAGCCTTTGAATGGGGACCCCACCTTGAGCCTTGGAATTCCAGCTGCAGTCTAAATCCTTGGCTGTGGTAGCTGCCTTTGAAGTGCTGCTGCAGCTGTGGCTGAAGATTCAGCACTGCTGTTGCTCGTGCTACAGCACAAGTTCCTCCAGGCGGAGCAGAAAGGTCAGAGATGGCTCTGGAGGATTAAGCAGTATGGAGAGAGAGAATAGACAGTGTTCTGCAGGCAAGGCAAGGACTCTGGTGACTGGAGGAATAGACACAAATCTGGTTAGAGAAGGACTGTGTAAGGACTCTGGGTCTGGTTACCTTCTGTAAGTAAGTTCCCACTACAACTGATTCACATTATTCATGTATAATAGAGTTGAATTGTGCCATATTAATGCACTTTGAAAGTTTTTTCCAAGGTGAGAACTGGTGGAAGGCAATTCAGCAAACATGAAGTAAAAAATGCAATGCTCTCCAAAAGTGAGGTGACGTGCTTAATGTCCACTGACATGGGGAGTGGGCTGGAAGAAGTGAAACATGTTTTTTCCTGAAGCTGAGGCCAGATGAAGGGAAAAAATCTGTTCAGGCCCTGATCTTACGCAGATGCACACTGGTGAAGTGATCTGCCTGCTCAGAGCTGTTGTAACTAATCATTTCAGTAACAGCTCTGCAGTTAAAGGTTGTTGCTAAGTTCAGCTCCTTGCTAAGGTCAATCTCTGTGATGTGGATACCGGTATGTTCATTGTGTCTGGCTGCATAGTAGACTACCAGTGCTTTTAAAACATGGATCTGAAGCATTATGAGACTCATGCAACTTCTCGTCTTTTGTGGTTCTGAAGTTTGGTAGAGTTAAATTGAACCTGTTTCACAAACAACAGTGGGAAGTTATTTTTCCTTGCAACCAGATGCTGTGAGTGCCAGAACCTATTATGAGTTCACGGTCTCTCTGAATGCATTGTTCTTTTGGCAGTTCATAAAAGTCAAAAGCTGCTTTTTAACCAGACTTTTTTTTTTTTTTAAGTTTTAGACACATACAAGGTCACTACGAAATTATGTGAAATGTGCTCATTTAAGGAATTTGATAATTGTCAGTGCTATCTATCTGCATCATTAGGCATACAAAAACCCCCTTTTCTTTAAATCACTGCTTGATTTTCACTGGAAGAAAGGGATTTTCACTTTTGCATCAGGCAGCTTCTTGTAAATGCAGAGCTAATTTGCCTGTCAGCAGGTGCACCTGACAGCCTGATATCCAAAAATTTATAGTTATTTGGTAAGGGAAAATACCATTGTAATATTTGAAGTTACTTATTCTGCTTTTTTTTTTTTTTTTTTTTTTTTTGAGAATGACAATTTCAATAAAATGCAGTTGTATTTTTCCTTTTTACATTTATTTTATATCAGGAATATGGTTGTTGATTTTTTGCAAAAATTTATTATCTTTGCTTCATGATGTCCTTGAAATTTATATAAAGTCATAGTAGAAAGTACTGTTTAGTAGGTAAACATTGGTATATCTAACTTAGACTGTACTGCTAATGTTTTGACAGAAGATTGAAGTGTTGTTCTGTAACATAATTAACAAGCTGATAATAATGGGAAATTTTCTACAGGGGAATTTTTCCTATTTAGAATATGTATATGCATTTCTGATGTAGCTTAACAGTTTGTATGAGGGGCCTGATATATTTAAAGCAGCACTGACTTTTATAGAAGTTATATTTACAAAGCTGGCATGATTAACTACATTTCTTTATGGAATTTGCACATGATTTCCCAAGAAAATATGTTATTCTACCATGCTGTATTCTTTTCTTTCTCCTTTCAAATACTACTGCTTAACATATAATCTGCTTTCTTTAGGTGATCTTTATTTAAAACCATCTCATAACCACTTAAAATGTCAAAATAGCTGAATGTTGTTGAAAAGAAAAAGCCAAAAGTTATCCATGTTTGCACAGGGGTAATGGCATACGTATAAGATTTAAACTCCAGTCCAGATAATTATCTGTAGGAAGCAAATTTATACTCTGATTTCAGGTGCTATGAATAGAATGTGATTAGAATTTAATGTGCTGCAGTTTTATTTGCAAAATACACAGGTCCTGTATAAAACCTCTTTTTATAAAGTGCTCTCTAGAAGCCTTGGGGATCCCTGTTTAACTTGCAAATGCCGAAGTTTGATCTTCCCCAAATAGAAGATAGTGAAGCTCCTGAGTTCCATGAACTGATTTCTATTTTCAGCTTCCCATAGAGAGCTGACTGTTCAGCCAATTTAAACTTTTTTTTTTTTCTACTCCACTTCATCTTCATTCGTTTTGGCATCATTTTGAACTGGAAAACTTCCAGTTAGCTAATTGGCCATTTGCCTTGTTTTATGTGGGGGTGATGTCAAGTGCTGAAAAACCGATTGACTGAAAGCAATCTTGTTTCAAAGGCTGGTCAGAACCAAACCTCAGAAGGTACAAATTTCAGGTTTGTTTTGTATTTTACTGCTACACAGCAGTCCTTATCCTAGTGGGCAAACCTCAGAGAAGAATATAGATTTGAGGTCAAGAGCTTGTGTTTGCTCAGATACCACATTTAGAGCACTGAATTCTGGAGGAAGTAGGAATCCAGATCTTTTTTTAATATCACTTTCAAGACTTCCTCTACTTCTACTCTGTAATGTCATACTAGCAATCAATGCTTTTAAAAAAATATTAATTCAAGTCCCCATTTTAAAAACAAAATGTGGTAACTATACTTTGGTTCAGGAAAGTTTTTTTTTTAAGGATGAGTGTAAAAAGCTGCTGTTGTATGAAATATCACTGGCATAGCTGAAGATATTTAGTACACATTAATTATCATATTTGGTTGTTATGATGTTAAATATCCTATATTCTGCTTTCTTCTTTTTTTTTAAATTTAAAGTAGTCTTTAAAATGAGAATGATTATAAATAGAAGATATAAATATAAATACCAAAACAGTTTTAATTAATTCGTGCCTCAGAAAAAGTCCTTCAAACTGCTTCAGGCAAACATTTTTTCTTTGCTAGCTAAACTCCATTTCTGTCCTTTCCTGGGCTGATCCATACCAGGTAGCTTGGAGGATCATGACCTACTAATCCTTTTTGATTTCTGGTGAGCTTTTAAAAACAAAGTAGACCAAGAAACATCAAAGGAGGATTTAAAAGACACACACTGTGCCCTGAAAAGTAAATGTTGCTTTGGAAAGCATTCTCTCCTTTAAAAAAGAGGTGAATGCTGTGGTTCAATCTGTTCACCAAAAACACTTAAGCATATGCTCAAAATTAAGCATGTATTTAAGTTCCCTTGAAGTCTATGCTGTTTAAGTACACACTTGAAGCTAAATACATTCTGTCATACTTTGCTGACATAGAAATTCTGGCTCCATTGGAATAAATGCCTTTAAGGCTAAAGATCTTTCAGGAATTTCAGTGTTGTTCCTTAAATTTTCTACCCATTGTGAAGGGTATAAACTAAAGCCACTCCCAAGTTAAAAATATATTTCTCATATGATCGGCTGTTTTTCTGATATTTTCTCTAGCATAATGATATGGAAATTGAAAAAATAGAAGTTGAAATGTGGTTCAGTTTTGTGAGCGGAACATTTACTTGACATTGGGCAAGTTGCTGTTTTTGGAACAAATGCTTCTCAGATAATGAACCAGAAACAAAAGAATCTGGAGGCGCTTGACAAGTCTCATTGCAAACTGAATTCCAACTGATAGTGCAGGAAAACATATCAAGTTCCCATTTGTAGTGTCTGAATTGCAGATCTGACATGGAGGATAAACATGAGCTGGTACTTCTTACTCAGATTTGGGGAGGTATTTGATCACTGTCTTGGAAAAAATGAAGTGTGATTTCTGGAAATATTCCAATATTTGTCAAAGAATGGTGAGGCAATGTTTAACTGCATAATGGAAACTGGAGAAAAATGTTGACATCCCACTCATCAATCCAACTGCTTTTTTATCTCTCCACTGTCTTGGAAAGAGAGCAAAGTGTAAACCAACGTTTGGCACAAATGGGCTGTCTGTGCCATTTAGGAGCAATTTGCATGTAATTGGTAACAATTATACAGACAACCCATTTATAACAGAGAGTGAGCTCACAGCCTAGCATAAACTACAAGAAAACTAATCATATCCCCCAGGAATCACACACTAACGTAAGAAAGGAAATGGAAGTTTTTCAGTTGAACCTCTTTACTGGTTTTATCACCCAAAAATTCAGGGATGCAAATAAACCTGTACTCAACAGGTTATACATTCTTAAAAGTGCAACTTGTGTTTGTGCCAATAAAGCTTGAATGTAATCAGGAGTCTTAAAGAGGATGCAGTCTATCTTTATTTTTACTGTGGTTCTCCTAATCTGCCTGACTAAATAACCAACCTTTGCAAGTTCAGAGTATAACTCTCTTTCCATATGGTCAGCTGCTGAACTGATGAGGTGGCTTCCCACTCTCCTCTGTCAAGGGCACCTGGTGCCAGCCAGGTCCCCAGCAGCAGAGACTGAGGTGAAAGGTAGTGACAGGTAGTGGTGACACTGAAGTACAGCTGAGCAGGCTTGGACAAGCTTCAGCCAGATACTGCAATTGGGAAAGTGTAAATCAGTTGACTGAGATGTGGTTAGTTTGATTTTTACATGTCAGCAGCAGTTGAATGTCTTCCCCTGTCTTTTTGATAAGACACCAACTGACTTTTAAAAAATTACTATTATTTTTTTCAGGCGGGTGTAAGCTTACTGTAGTTTTTCTAGTTGTGGCAACAGGTTGGGTGTTTCTGCATCCTCTTGCTGTGGGCAGTCTTTTCCCCTTTGGTTGAGAAGCTTGTTGCAGTGCAGACTCAGTAACCATACTGATTCTGGTTGGACAGTTTTTGATGCAGCTTTGAGAAAGTCTGAATCCAGATCCTTGTGCAGGCACTTCATTAGCTGACTGTCTGAGGAGCACCCAGTATGGTGCTGTAGTATCCATTCAAAGGGAGTGCTTATAAGCAGCTCATGATAATTCTGGTATTTGTGATTGTTGCTCTACTCTTAACCCCCTTGCATAGTGGGCAATGAAAACTGGTGAATTGGTGAATCAGTTTTTTTGCCTGTTCATAGGATCTTATTAGTTTAATTGCCACCAATGCACCAAGAAATTCAGATGACAATGTCTCTGCATTTATTTGGAAGTGGACATTGCAGACCAGCATTTTCAATGGAAATTGGCAGAATCTTGGGCTCTGAGTTGAAGGAGCTGCAAATTCTCTCTGTGTGCATTTGTACAAACCACTTAAGCTGTCTATGTCTTGGAACTCTTTTCAGGCTGACCACAGTACTACATCCAGCAGGGCTGCTGTGAACATTTGTGGGAATGTCCTGTGCTTGTGTACTATGATGTAGTGGTAGCTTTGACTGGTTCCTTGTTTAGACATGGGAGGCATCAAGCAATATTTTCTAGGATTCTTGTCAATGCTTCCATTGTGCAAGTGTACAGTCTGATGGTATCCCTGATATAGCCAAATATTTGGGACAGACCTGGACAAGGTTTATTTCAGGTAACAAATAGTCCCAAGTTTTTAAAAGTTTTCCCAGCAAAGTTAGTTGACTACATAATGCAAGCCGTAAACATTAAAAGATGCAGTCTATTTCTGCTCAGAATGCAAAAAAAAAAAATTCTGGCAAAGCCTGGAGATGGATGAATGCTTTGCCTAAGTGTGCCTTAATCACTTTAGTCAGTCTTGGGATTCTTTTAAATTAATGAAAAAAATTAGTCTTTTTCTTATCTGTTCCTTTCCCTAATTATTTTTGTAAAAAACCAAAAAGTTACTGAAACCACTTTTCAAAAATAGTTTTTTTCTTTTACTGTTCCACTCATTGGAGCAGTGATTTCTGTTGTGCCCTTCTGTGCTTTAGCACGACATTGTACTGCTCACACACACAGTTGTGCATCTGTGTATGTGAATATATGTGAGTAAATATATGTGGCACATAATGAGTGTCTTGGTAGTTGGTGCTAGCAAAGTTTTAGGTGTTGGGTTCTCTCCTCACCTCTCTCTGTTTACACTTCTAAGCCAAGTGTTTCAGTGCTGCTGGAAGCACATATTAGACTATGTGGCTAAAACTTGGAAATACCTGCAATATTTAGTGATAGATATTAGATATATCTGTCTCTAAGCTATGTTGACTGCATTGATACAGTAAATAAAGCAGGTCCAAGGAGCCTTGCAGAGCACTGGAATATTGTTGCTTATTGTGCATAAATGGCACGCCTGGACTCACCTTCTTTTATTTACATGGTGCAATAAGAGCTGCAGGGGGAAGTAGGGCAATGGGAAAGTGATTGGAGAATAGGCATGCAAACCTAGCACTTGGATGTTCACAGAAATATCAGACTACAGTATTTCAAATCCTCCCTCCACTGTCATTAAGGCAGCACAATTATTTATGTTATAATCTAGACTAGGAAAATGATCTAGTTTAAAAAATGTGGAAGAAGAGCATTAGAAGACAGTATCAATGTTGCCTGGCACACATTCTTTAAGCATGGCTGAAGTGACAGTGAGCTGGAGCACAGAAGCATCACTGGTCAGTGTTCAGGTGAAGACAGCTCATGGAATCACAGACTGGGAAAGTGTGTACCTTTTTATGACCTGCAGTCCTCAGGCCATCCAAAAGTTGTAAAGACAAGTGACCTTTTTTTCATCCTGCTCACCACTCTCTGACCTCCTCTTGACATCAGTTCCACCTGCAGAAAGCCAGTCTGCAAACACATTCTTTCCTGGGCTCCTAGATATTCAAACCATCATTTTTTTCCCCCTTTCATGTTGATGTTAATGGCATAAACAGAACAGATATTGATTTTCAATAATTTTTTTTTTTTTAATCAGCTGTCTCATCACAGAATATCTGGCACCAAAAGACAGGTCTGACTGTGTTCCATATAGGAGCTATTTCAGATGCCTAAAATGAGATGAATACTTGAGCAGGGCTAGGCTTACCTCAGGTTTTGAAAATTGATATCTTTAACTTCTTTCTATAGAAAATAATTTGTGTTTTCTTTTAAAATATAAATTTCAATGAAGAAATGTGATTACCTTAAGCACAAAATGACCTACCCCTTTTATGTACCTCTTTAGTGCTTTTTTGAAGCAGCAGAGAAGAAGGAGAGAGGAAATGCACAGAATCCCCTTTCAGCCTATCTGAAATCCATTGCAAAGAAACACTTTACATTCTTCCTTGGGTTTTTTGGCACTTTTTTCACAAAAGGAACATTTGCAGTTTTCAGTGTACCTTTCTATTCTTTTTTTCCGTCTGAAGGTGAATAAGTGACTTGAGAAAGGGAGTGTAACTTTATGGCATATATGACTCCATACTGGTTAGAAGCTTTCTTGTATGGTTTTGTTGCTGAATCAAGAACAGCCATGTAGGAGAATCATCCTCAGGAATAGCCTGTTGATTTGTATTTGCCATGTGAGTATGTCATGTATACACATGTTTATGCCACATAAGTGAGGATGCCACAATGATGTACATTTGGTCAAGTCAATCAAATCTAGAAATTCCTCTTTGTGATTTGGAGGGTTTTGTTTCTTTGCTAGGGGAAATAGGAAAATACCTATTTTTATCTTTATTAAAAAATGCTACAACACCAATGTTGTTCGGCAATTAGCAAAACTTGGTGCGGTTTAAATGCAGAAACAAATGATAACCTTGTCACAGAGTTCACAGTGTAAGTAGGACTCAGGAGCCAAACATGGATGCAGAGAGATAAGGGTAAAGAGGTTCAGATGCACCCTTAGAGGTGGAAATGGTAGGTTGGATTTTGACAGACAGCCCACTCTTCTGTGATCTGTGTTGCTTGTTGACATTGGATTTTCTCATTAAAATTACTTATTCAGATGGTAAAAGCTGAGTAGCCCTTTTGTTTCCAGTTCTCAAGATGGAGGCCAAACAAGGCCTCCTGGATACCCAGGGAAAGCAAAGGGAGTCTGTCCATAAATTCCTGCTCTTCAAAATGGTACATTCATGTGCAGTGTGAATAGTAATGCCCACAATATATGTTCAACGTGAAGAGGTTACATGGTGACACTGTCTGAGTAGCAGGCAAGAGCTTGGGACATGACTGTCATGTTTGGTGACAGTGTCTGAGCCATCTGCTAGGATCAGAGGATGCCTTGGCTGTACAGGAACTTCTGTGTTACTGAAAAATCCCTACTTCAGTGCTAAATGGTGACACCTAGGCAGATCCCCATCAGAAAGGAATTCTGGTTCAATGCTGTTCGTCATGCACTTGAAAAGAGAGCTGTGGACAGAGCTCTCGGATCAGGGCCAGGAGTTCTGGACTTCTCTCTGGTTCTGTTACAGACATGCAGCAGTGGATCAGGAAATCCATGCCTGTTGTGTAGTGAGATTCCAAGTTTTCCATTCTCTCAGATCAATACATTACAACCCAAGGAGATGGCTGGCACCAGGTTTATGTCCCTCACCTGCAGAGTGCCTCTTTTAGAAAGTGTTAAAACTATGAGCAATTATTAAGTATTATTATAATTATAGACAAAAAGCAGAGGCTCCTTGATTCAAGGTTGTTTCTATACTAGGGTGATGTGGCCTTCAAAACATTTGTTAAATTTTAATAAATAATAGATGCATAAAGGACTAAGAGTTTATCCATGGAGCTACACAGTACTTAATCTCCTACTTAATAGTCAGGAGATGGATTTCATAATAGTTGGACTGCTGCCTTTGATTTCTAATTGGTTACCATTTACACTCATAGAGTCATTGACCTTTCAATTTGTAATTTATGAGAGAGTCTTATATCTGACAATGCTTCAAAATATTTAAGATATTACTTTTTATCCAGAACAGCTGAATAAATGTTCTAGAAATTTACTGGGATTTGATAAAACTGAAATAAACCCCAGTCCATTTTTTTTTTAGCATACTGCTAATTTTTTGTTTTTTTACTCAACATATTGTACTTGCTCTTAAAGCTGCAAGTAGAAAAGATTTATCTGCCTTGTTCTATGATGTTTGGAGGTGGGGAGGCTTCCTGTAGAGTCTGAATGCTCCTGATTGTTGCGATTTCTCTGGAAGCTGACATTGCAGGTGCAATTCTGGTATAAGTTGTTTGATAAAAGAAAATATTAGTTTTGTTCATACCTGTAACAGAGATTTGCTCCCAGAGCTGAAACTGCACAGTGAAAGGCCAGTATGTCCTTGCTGCTGTGGCATTTTTCAGTCTACAGAAATGAAACTGTTTGGTGCTGTCCGTGGGAGCGCGTACCAGGAGCTCAGCTGCAGTGCTGTCCTCAGCAGGGCAGCTCCAGGGGACAGCAGTGACCCATGGAGTGCAGCCAAGCTTCCAGCTCCAGCACTTGGGGCCAAGGCCACCAGCCTTGGCCCCAAGCATCTGCACTCAGACTGTGAACCCTGAGATGCAGAGACAGTGCCAGGGTCATACTCAGAGGGTTGGAGAGGCATCTGTTCAGAGGCCAACAGAGGACAGACCATTAGTTTTTAGAACAGTAAATTTTTAAATTAGTGTAGTATTCCCCATGTGACTCTATGGTCTCCTCTCAGGAACTGGTGTTCAGAGATCATAGAATCACAGAATCATTGAAGTTGGAAAAGACCTCCAAGATCATCGAATTCAACCTTGGAATAGTGCAGAAGAGAGATATTTGGTTCCAGGTGTGCAGCCACATCTGGTTTGCCTGAATTATCCAGATCACATCCTGTAATGCAGCTTTGCTTGTCAGTTTCAGGAGAGCCTGCAGGCAGGGATGCAGAGGAACATAGCCTTAGTAATGAGAATCTGGATTTGTGTTTGTGAGTGACCTACTCATCAACAGAGGTTGTTCCTCAACATGTACAAGTGTGTTGATTTAACTGCCAAAATGTATCTTCATGGGAGAAAGTTTCCAAGAATATTTTTTCCAATTACAGTAGAGACAAGAAGTTTTAGCATTGTGTTTAAACATAACTCCTGCTCCTAACAAATCCAGTAATGAAGTGTCATTTCATATTAGTGTTATTTTTTTAAAAAAACCCAAATCTGAAAAGATAGCAAGAGTCAATTCAGAATATGTAATATTTTTCTTTTTGAACTAGAAAATGCACATAAACACCACTTCTCACTACAATTGTTAATGTTGTCTGCTTTCTATAAAATTATCTTTCTCTCATTGGCATGTTTTGCTGAGAACTAGCCCTTAAAGTGATGCAGAATGAGGTATACCTAACCTAATAAGTGGTCTTTGTGACTGCTTCCCTCTACTCCAGGGGGTGTTTTTAACCCTATGTTCTCTTTTTTTTCTCAGTTCAAATTCATTTTTCCTAGAAACTGGTGTCTTCTTGTATAAAAACTATTGGCAGAGCTGCAGCAACTTCTTCTGTAATGATTCACCATATTAAATTCTCCTTCCAATTCCCTGCACAGGGTTTTTAAAAATTTGGCTAAATTTTGGCTGTTGGGGTTGTTTCCCCTCTTGACTGGCTCTACAGGAGTTGGAGACGAGCTCATCAGAAGGAATTCAAGGAAGTCAGGGTTAAACTCCACCTTTTCTAAGTTTTGTTTTTGCTGGAGTTATGACTTGGATGGAAACCTCATTCTCTAGGTGTGGCTGAGACCGAGATTGCGTGAGGAATTGGGTGACTGGAGCATGAAACTGTGGAAGGGGACTGGCTGCCAGAGGCATTGGGACCAGGCAGAGTGATGGAGGATGGAGACGGGTGTTGTGAAAATACACACGGGGTTGAAGCAGTCAGTTACTATGGGGATGTGCAACACCACATCCACCACTGAGGAAATGAATCCTGCCCTCACAGCCAGTCAGGCAGTAAATAACAGAATGTGCCACACCTTTCTGGGTGAGGGAGGGAGAAAATATCCAATATCTGGGTGAGAGTTTCTCTAGGGGAAAGAGTAAGCCATTGTGTAATGGGAGATGGTGTCAAAATGTATAGGCATGAGCAGACAGCGCTATGGTGGAACAGGCAACTTTCCTTTTTTCCTAACTTTCCTGTTTCTGGTTTTGGAGCCTAAATGTTTTTCCTTTTGGCTTTCTTGATTATTATATAATTTAATAAATATAATATAGTATAATATATATGTTGGATATCATATCCATGCATAAATAAATAAGCTGTGGTGAAGCCAAGGCTGCCAAGAGAAGTTTAGTAGACTTTAAAGCAAATTATCTTACGTTTTTGTTGGGTTTTCAGTTAGATTGAACTAGTAACATTGTAAAAAGGGACCTTTTCATCTTCTTAAAATATATCCCTCAAGATATTTCCAAGTTACCACAAACAGGTTGTGTTGGGAATGAGTTCATGTTCTTAAAGTTCCATCAGTAATCCGTGCAAATTAATTTTAGTCTGTGGGGTTTTTTCTTATGCTGGTTATTGCAAGTTTTTCATGCCATAGGATCATTTGTTGGTTTTGCACATTATTCTTTTTGTTTCCTTATGGAAAGCATAAGACTGAAAATGTACTATCTTGTTCTCTGTTTCCAAGTTGAATTTGTAATAGCTATTTTCTGTGAAGTAAGAGGTTTTTTTGTTGTTTTTTTCTGGGTTTTTTTAATTTTTTTTTTTTCTGTTTTGTTTTGTTTTGTTTTCCTCTAAATGCAAAGTTTGACCACATATATTCATGGTTTGCGTGAGATAAGCTTTTGATTCATGCACAATCCCACTGTCTGCACTGTGTGAGCAGCAAGTTCTGTCCACAAGCTCCAACAGGATCCAGGGCCTAAGTAAAGAAACAGGTTGCAAATACCAGTGCAATGAAAAAGCAGAAGACATAATCAATGAGGGAATAGTATTTGCAAATAATTTTTATGTATTTGCCTAGCACTATTAAATAAAAAAATCTGGAAAAATTAACTGCTGTGATTATCTGACAAGTGAGAAAAATTGCCAATAGTCACTACCAGTTACGTTTGGAATTAGTTAGTCATAGCAGACTAAAGGGTAAAGAAATTGAAGTACCTCTATGAGATGCCAAAAATAACTGCAGATAAAACAGAAAGTTAATTTTTTTTTTCACTTCTTCTGGCCTTCTTGCCCCTCCCCATCTGGTATTAATTTTGATTTGATTTGAAATAATCTTTAAGACATCAAGGGCATTAGGGCTTTGTAGCTTTAGAGCACTAGGTCTGCTTTTCACATTGAAGTGAAAAGAGTATACCTTTGAAGTCCACTCATGGTTCAGAAAGGAATAACCCCACCCTCTATTTTAGAGTGAGTGAACCTCAGATGGTTTTAAATTTTGGCTTGATAGGTTAAGTTCGAAAATATTTTGGAGCAGTTTCGTTTCCTCTTGAGCTTTGTGTCAGCCTTGAGGGAGATGCTGCTGACTCAAAGACAGATGGAAAGATGTATTTAACAAGTGGAAGATTTAAATGAAATTCTTGCTCCCACCCAATTCTACACTACACTGTCTGGATTGCTCTGCATGTTGCCAGCTCCTCAATTGCTGTCAAAGCTCCTATTACTTCTCACAGAGCAGAATGCTGAAGGTCATAACCAAGAGACTATATTTTTATGCCAGACAAAACTTTCTTCCTATGGCTTCTCACTTGTGCTTAGAAGAGTAAGACAGAAGTATTGCCACTCCAAGGTACAATCTTAAGGCATACTGTGACAGCAGCATGGTAGCACGCTCTGCTGCTGAACAAGGCTTCATTTTGAAGGTTGCCTAAATAATGAATGGATTTGGCATTCCTCCTACCTGTAGTGCTCTCTCTCATAGCAGGAGAGAGTCACAGGTTTAATTGTTCCCTTTGTTTGAAGCTGCTTTATCTGATCTGTAGGAAGATGCTGATCAGCAGCAAGCCTGTACAAGGCAGCAGCAGTTCTGATCATAGACCCCTTCCCTGATGGGGTCTGCTGTGTGTCTGGTGTCACTCCTCAGGGGGGTGGCAGGAGCTCCTGTGGGTGCTGAGGCTCCAAGTGCTGCTGTCAGCATGGCCAGGTGGGTTTCAGGGGCACAGAGAGCAGAGGGAGGTGACATGGTGACCTGCTGCACACACGGCTCCTCAGCTGCTGTGTGCCTTGGTTGGTGGGTGGGAAGCTGTGAGTTTACTTTTCATCCTGAGGGCAGCTTGGGAGGTCCAGGCTGGTCTAAACTGAGAGGCTTTCAGCTGATATGCCCAGAGCAGCTCTCAGAGAGCTGGCTGCAGGTGTGCTGAGCCCCAGCAGTGCCAGTGTTCCAGACACAGCAGCAGAACCTCCCATGGACAGGCAGAACTATGGTGACATCTGGGACAGGGAGGGTCAGCAGTGACATAAGCCTCTCTCCTGTACAGCACAAATCATCTTTTGGAGCTTTTCCTAGAATATTGCCACTTCCCCTGGTCAAATTTTATTTTCACATCACAATTTTTTGCATTTTTAAAAATGCGATGAAAAATATGAAACCAGAGCAGTGTTTCTGCTTTGACAGAGTGCAGTGACATTAGATGGCAACTGTGGGATCTACCCTTTGGAGAATTTTACTGTTTGATCATCAGTGTTACTGTGAATTAATTTGCTGTAGTGCAAAGCTATGAAGTTCTTTGCATTAATAAAAGAAAATGATGTAACAAGAATAACATATATTAAACCTATCCTTTCTTTGCCACGGTTAAGAACGCTGTATCATTAATATTCACTATGTAGTAGATAGTTTTATGATGAAGGGAATGGTGTAAAATTAACAATTCCTTTGCCTAACTTTGTGAAACAATATTAATTTCTTTGCTGAAAGAAAACATGTCACTGTTGATTTATAGCCTTTGGTCAAATACTTGCATAAAGTTTGATCCATCTGTTAGATTATACAAATTTTTGGAAAGGTTAATTGAAGCTGTATCTTGTTGAGGTTTCTCCTTGTCTGTGTGTCTGTCAAATAGATAATTACACTGATTAAATTTGTCAGAGAAAAGGAATTCCAACCAGATGTGTGAATAAATGTTTTGTGCTATTATAGCAATTAAATTCTTCAGTTGAGGCTACAACTTCAGGAAGCATTGAATTTATTAGACTTAATAAAAAGGGGGTATTTCCATGAAACCACCCCTGAGATTTTACAGCAATGAAAATATTTAAGATATTTGTTATGTTTCCTTACCATAGTTTCAATTTTTTTTCTTGATGTTTCTTTCAGTGCATGTAGAAATACAGATCTTTGAAGGAAGAATTGTTCACCTGTTTTTGGTAATCACATGATCAGATGGGTAATGTCAGGCCTGTCGTACCAAATATGTTATACAGTGGTAAATTTGTGGATTGAATTGCTGTATTTATTTAGGAAGCAATAAAGCCCTTAACTAATAGCAGAATATGAAACTATAAGAATTTCATGGGCTCTCATACCCTATGGAAAGTAGATGTGGCTCATAGATTCTTTGCATAAAGTCTTTCCAAGAAGGCTGATTTAAATTTCTCAGAAAATGCTGAATACAACCTGAACTTTCTGTCATGACCTAGTTTGCACATCAGACAAATATTAGAGTGTATTGGTTCTGAGTGAGGCCAGAGTAAGTCCTCTTAAGTAAGAGACACAAAATTGAAAAACTTGGGTGTATAATTTTACCATTTACAGAGTGGTCCTGGGGAAATTCAGCATGGATGTGAATGTAGACATTGAGAAGGAGGAACTTAATGTGTGGGCTCTAGGAGCCAAATCTTTAGTGAGCTAAAACCATGTGAATTTTATTTTTGTCTTCAGTAAGAGAAAACATCTCAGATGTGCTCTCATGTCTTAAATAGAACGATGGCTGCAAGTCAGGATTGCTTTTGTTCAAGCTTTGTTTCTTTATGTAATCAGAAATACATCTTTATACTTATTTACTATGGGCAAGAATATCTTGCCAAAAGGAGTTTTATTCTATGTATTAATGCAATTAAAAAGGGCAGAAGATGATTTTTTCAAATAGTAAGAAGATGAGAAGGTAAAACACTCCGATAAACATACTTGTGGAGTTAGCCCCAACTGAATTTCAGAGAAAGAACTGAAACAAGTGTAACCATAACAGATTGTTAGGTGTCTATCACAGGAGAAATTCATAGGATAAATATCAACAAAAATAAGTTTAAAAATAGATAATTGACTTGGTTATTGTAATCTAAAAATATTTGTTTATGTTTGTGTCTGTGAAAACTAGCAGAATTTTAGATCACTAATCCAAACACTGTAACTCCTGTATCCTTATAGAATACACAATCCTGCTGTTTGAATGCTCTGAAAACTGAGGAAAATATATATTGCTTTTACTGTAATTCAGCACTGGGAATGGAATATTGTGTTTAGTTTTACAACTGGTTTTCGTCAAAATGACTTAAAATCCTGTAGCTGTATCTTTTTAAGGGAAGTGCTCTTCTGGGGACTTGTTTTGCCAGAGTTTCTTTCATCAGTAGGGTAACTCCATCTGTAACAGTTTAATTGTTTGTTATAATCTACTAATCTTTACTGAAGATACATATCAGGGATATGTATCACCCAATATTTATCTTGTATTTGAGTATGTAGGATAATAGTAATTCCTAGCTATTATTTTATTATTATATAGAATTCAGGTGTTGGAAGTCCATTTATTTGTAATTCATGGCATTGTGATATTTACTCTTCCTGAATAAGTTCTCTCTGAACTGCTCAATGACATTTCTGGATAGAAAAACAGAATTGTGGTCAGTTGGGTTTTGCAGTTAACTTGAGAAATATTCAACTTCTGATAGGGCTGTAACTATAATTAGATATTTGCAAAGTACATAGCAGTGTGTTTAAGACAAATGGGTTATTTTTAGTTCTGTCTATCATAAGGAATTTTACATGACAGCTGGCTGTTGAGGCATAAATTGACATTCTTCAGTGTAACTGAGACGACCCACCCTTGCTTCCAGTCTTTGCAGTCTCTCTGTTAATCTGACAGCTCAACAAAGGTGACTGGTGTCTTTGGCTTTAAATGAGCCCAGGTGATCTAAGCCCAACAGCTGTGTGTTTTTGGCCATGAACATCTGGCACTCATCGTGGTATGTATTGTTATATGTTTTGTTTTACATGTGCCAATACTGCCTTTAAGCTACTAGAAGGCCAAAGTTTATTTTGGCTGAGTAGTCAACTATTGAGAATACACAATAAAATCAGATTGTTCATTTCTCGCCAAACTCCTACAGCTGTTTTGATAAGTTATAGAAAAAAGAGAAAAACCTAGACATGACTGTAACTAGAAGATGGATACTTTGGTGCATCTGCAGCGGGCTTGCAGCTTGGGTGGTTGCAGGTCATATATATAAAGGAAAAGAGATTGTTTCAAACTGGTATCCATCATTAGTAGTAACTTAGGACAAATATTAATATTAGTGAAATCAAAGCTCCTTGAATTTTGAATGGGCTAGTTACATGCAATAAACTACTTAACACATGATGAATGGCTTTAAAATGATAGCCTCTTCAGCAAATAAATGTCCATTAAATAAATTTCTGGGTCTTTTTAATCACCAGAATCAGTTATTTAAAATTCAATATATGAAGATGAAGCCACTGATGGCAATAAAGGTAAACTGCTTAAAATGTGGAAAGTTTTCCTGAGCAATGCACATGTGACAGAAAGATGATTCTGAGGAATTCTTTCATTATAATGACTTCTAAATAATTTGTGACTGCAATAGCTTCTCTAATAGGGCAAGAAAAGATATACTTTTACAATAAGTGAGAATCTTCATCAAGATCATAAATTTTCACCACTTCAATCAACTAGTTAAACCTTGAGTCAAAATATGATTTCTGAAAGAAAAAAGCTAGATTAAAAGAGGCCTGTTAGTGGGTCATGAACGAGAAACTATTCCAATCTGTTCTGGAAATCAATATTTAATGTCTGGGTATGAATTTAGTCAGTGGTCTGCAATGGAAACTTCAGATGGTATGTTCCCTTGTTCACTTTCACATATTCATCACAAATTACAGAACTGCTCAGTTCTGTGTGAGATACAAAACAGAACCAGTTCCTTGCTCATTCAGTTTAGTGCTTAAAGATGGAAAGAGAATATGCACTGGGAAACACACTGGAAGGATTAATTTTCAAGTTACACATTTGGGAAGAAGAAGATGGAATTAATTCAGAAGCAAAGGTGGCATTATATTTATCATAAACTTCAGCTTTGTTTCCTTCTTACAACACGTGTCAAGCTGTCCATTGGAGCCATTTCAGTCATAGGCCCTACAGGACCTGCCATCTTTGGGAATCATCTAAGACCAAAAAAAGTAGTCCAGAACAGTACAGAAACTGCTCTCTTTTAAATGTAGCAAGGAGAAATTAGTTTGCAATAGAAATATTTTTAAGTGCATTCTGCCATGTCTAGTTGAAATCATAAATTTATGATTGTGTGGAAAAAAGACACAGACAGAAATGGGGCAGTTAGAAGCTATTGCTGTCTGGGCAAAGGAATGAAGTGATTGTCAAGTGATGCCTTGAAGGTAAAGGGAAGCTCTGTTTTTAGTGGAAACACTTAACATAAAGGTATTAGGAGAAAACAGCAGTGGGTGCTTGTGTTAAATGGATTGCAAGGGAGAGGCATGGGAAAGTTGTGTGTGTCTTCAGTGACTCTACATTGTACTTATACTTTCAGAGCTGCTATCCTGCCTTTTGGGTAAATAATGTTTAGAAAATATTTATAACAGATACAGTCAACTTGGTTTAGGTCTTTCAGAGCCTAGTTTAAAAAAAGGGAAGTAGCAGTAGTGTTAACATAGTTCAACCCTTGTGTATTTAAATTGTAAACTCATGGAGGAAGAATTGTACAGGGATATGTTTGCACAGTGCTTGACACAGTGGGTTCCTGCCTTCTGTATCTTATTATACTACAAAGAGCAAACAAGAAGCATAACTACATTACAGTCACTATATTTTAGAATTATAGTTCAGACAGTAGTGATCAAACCAGTGGTAAAATGGGATTTCAGTCTGGTTTCGCACATGTATAATTTGAAATTAAATCCTCAAAAAAGCCAGGAGAACTATAGCTGTAGGGGGAGCAGATGATCAGAGTTCAGAGGCCAGATAGTTAGTGGAAGGAAAAGTGGGCTCTGGGGTTTCTGCAACGCATACAGATGCAAAATTGCCTTTGTTTGGCCAACTACTGACTCCTTCTTCTCTCCCCTCTCTTGACATATGGCTTCTTTCTACTTACACAAACTGCAGCTGCACAGCAAGTAGCATACAACACTAATGCTGGTTTTACATGAGCCTTGTCATCTCTGTATTTATTCTCTTCAGTACCTGCATGTAGCCTTCATCACCAGAAGTAAAGGCTTTATTAAGTGCTTTTTAGTGTCATTCTTAACCCATCTCTGAGCTATTACACTCAGGTATGTGTTAACATACAAGTCAGTACCTTGCCTTATCCAGCAAAAGTGTGATGTGTTTACTTGTTAATGATACAATGAGGAGATAAAATCTTGGTGAGGTAGGGGAATTAGCCACAAAATTTTTTCACAATCTTCCTATTCTTGCACATATGTAACAGGAATAGGTACATGCATTCTTGATGCTGGAGGAGCTGAATGTGTCAATACTACTACTACTACTACTACTACTACTACTAATAATAATACTACTAATACCCCTTCTGATCTTCCTGGGCAGTCTTGTTAAAATAAAACTTTGTTCCCTGAGGAATCAGGAGATCTTGTCTGTGCTATTCTGCCTGCTCTGCTCAAGTGGGAATCCCACTAACTGTCCACAGGAGGAGAGCAAAAACCAGTAGAAATGAAACCTAGTGCATGTGAGAGGAAGAGTTTTGCTTAAGGCATCTAAGTATCATGGGAGGCTTAAGATAAAAGTTCTTTTTGTGTTTGGAGTGCAGCTGTGGAATATCTGACCTCAGGCTCAATGGCTACCAGGGACTTTTATCTTCATCATTTGATGGTATAAAGTTTCAAGAACTTTGATTCTGCACTGCTAAAATGAGATGCAATGGATGCTCTCTCTAGCTCCTTAGCTGAATTAGCTGGAAGGCTTATATTCAAGAATTTTTCTTGTTCTTTTATTGGGTAGGAGAGACTGACACTGGCTTTAAATGCAGATGAATTTTAAGTATCAGTTCTTAAAATTTTGTTTTCCCAAGAAGCCTACAAAAAGAGTATTAGCACCTGAGACTGCTGCCCTTCAAGAGGACTTGTTCAGTTTTCTTTATGCTTTGCCTGCACATCTGCAGTTTCTGTACCTTTTTGTCTGATACTGGAATTGCAATGTTTCTGTTACAGAGGTTGTTCTGCTCAGGGTCAGGCTATGCCTAACACACTGATGTCCACATCCAGCACTTTTTTCCCTGCAGCAAAATCAAATACAAAGAAAAATGTGTTTAACAACACTTGAGGAACTGCAGTCAGCACCTCTTACTCTGCAGATGCCAATGATTGCCCTTGCTTACAGGCACAGGCCAAATCCTCACGCTGTAATTCCTCTTGTATCCGCTCGTACCACCCTCACCAAAATGCTTTATGTTACTGGGACTACAGTTTTCAGAGGAGAGCAAAAAAATGTTCCCCATCTCAGTGGGATAAACAGCCTGAAGAGACACATTTTCCCAGATAACGACAAACTTCAAAAAAGTTTCTCATAGTATTTAATCTTCAGCTTTGCTATGTTTTTTTATAGCAACCATGCAGAGGTGATAGTAACTGATAAACTGGTTGCCTAAAAAATGGCTATATTCTCTGAGTCCCATGAAAAATATGAACTCTGTATGAGTGCTCTCAACACTGGACCCCTCTGAGTGGTAGGGTGAAAAATCCTTCTGCAATGACTCAGTATCCCAAATACTGCACAGAATTATTATAAAAACATTCTGTGCTGTTTGAAAACACAAGTCAGTCTCCACATCTCTCTAAACAGGTTGATATCTTTTCCTAAGCAACTGAATGAAGAATTCATTTTGTCTGATTTGAAACCTGTTCAGATATCATCACTTTCAAGGTTCAGCTCAATCTTGAACATTACTAGGTTTATGTTTTGTTTCAAGAGTATGGTAAAAGGGCAGGGGGAAAAAAATGAGTGAAAACATAGAGCAAAAAAAGGTAATGGAGTGTTTCTCTTTAAAAATAAATAAATATGGAGGTTAAGAGTGATAAAGAAATAGAACTAGGAAGGGCAGAAATTTGTATGAAAATATCTGCACTCTGATTATATGGGCAATCACCATGCTGGATCTTTCTTTCCATGGAGGAAAAGTTTCCATTTAATGACACAGCTAAACTAAATTGCCCTTAGCATAATAAGAGAGGGAAGAAAGAAAAATTTTTAAGACTTTGATCCCTCTTACTAGCAATGTTCACCAGGAAGATTTTTCACAAACTTTTCAGCTTAGAAAAAATTTTCCATCTCTTATCATAAATTTACTTCTTAAGTGTTCCAGTTGAACAGCTGCTGCATGTCCAAGTCTGGCTGACTAAGGTGGGGTAATACTAGCTCTCAACACTTTAGAATCTATTTTTGCCCATTTCTCACCTCTCCTTGGTGCATAATGTGATATATAGTAACTCTAGTGCTAATTATTAAATTTCATTGGTTAAAAAATATAATTGGAAAGTATGTTTGTAATGTTTTTTTGCTTGTATGTCGCTTGTATTTCTTACTTGCAGAAAAAGTAGTATGACTGGTTGCTTGAGCTTTCTACAGTGTAGCTAAATCCAAAGGACTGGCTGGGAAGAGCAGAAAGATGGAAAATTTGTTCTGCTTTCAACTGACCACTTCTTGGAACTTTGCTTTGCTTTGCACTGTGGGATCCCTTTTCTGTTTGGGTACGCAGTCAGAGAAACGTGGAGTGTGGAAGCTCTTGAAAAGAAGATTGGAGAATCCAGGGATTAGTGCTTCATTTAATGCACTTGGTTCCTCTCTCAAAAAGGATTATAATTTTTGGACCCTAATAATTTCTTCATTTTTAGATCCAACTATCTGAGCAGAATGATCACATTGTGTCTGCATCTACTGTTCCTCTACCTGTGCCAGCCTGTCAGGACAGATTGACAGTAATGATGCTTTTTGACTCCCAGTGTCAAAATTTTGTAAAGTTCATTAATCTTTTCATCCTGAAAACACAGGTTTTACTTTCATTATGTATTTTAACTGACTTGTAATATAACAGCACCCCCTCTCTGTATGGATCCTGATACCATAATCCTCTAACGGTATTTAGGGCAATGGTGTTCTGATTAGCTTCCAGTGGTGATTAATCCTTTTTTCCCCCAAATGACAGCTGTTTATATCATTGGTAGTGCTCTCAATTCTGGCCAGCCTTTTCTTATCAGTCAAGTCCTTTTTCAACACCTGGACCTGGCAATGGATTTCATGCCTCAATGCCTAAGAGCTATTTTAGAGCCATTAACCACAGCAATGCTTACAAAGGAAATGTTACATTCTCTAAGAAGCATCCTGCTTCCCAGTCCCTGCATTTCTCTTCCTTCCTATGCTCTCCCTGTCTTTATCTTCTCAAATTATTTTAAAGTAAACTTGATTGATTCAGACTAGCCTAGGATATTTAGCAGTCCTCCTTTTACAGTTCCCAATCACACATTGACTTCCAGTAGAAAAAAACTAAAAGTTAAGAAAAATAGTTTTTACTGTATTGGGTCTGGCTTAAACATCTGCCTTCTCTTGGCACTCTCATAGCCTGGGAATTTGGGAATTTAACAATGCTGTATGTGGAGCTGGCCAGTAGGTGTCAAAATAACCTGTCATTTGTACAACTGCAGTGTGACACCAATGGGTGAGTGATCATCTTTTCTCTTGTGTAGTGTTTATGAAGAGTGGGCTCAGCCAGGGTCTTGTGTCTTACCCAAGAATGGAGCTGATGTTGAGGCAGTTTATCAGGAGTGTGGCAAAGCTATAAGTGACAGTATTACAGATGTTACAGATGCTGTGTCAAATCTAGTGAAACCAGTAGGTACTGGACATTTACTCAGGCTGTAATGCTGCAGAAAGCCATGCACTCCTCTGCTGACCTTCCCTCTCCCCCAGTAAAACTTGATGTATGCTTTCTAGTAGTCTGCATATATTGCTGCCACAAATTGAGATGAAAGTTTCATTTTTCTGGCTTCTTGGCTTTGTTTTCTGTCCTTTTGTCCCACCACATTTGACCTCAAACCTGATTTTTCTGAATGTCTTGACCTGAGAGCAGACCTGATGAGTTTTGGCCTCGGGGGTGTGCAGTGGCTTCTGCTGACATTAGCACTCAATGCAATCCTGTGAAGTGAAATAGTTCAGCCCCTGCACTTGGTGTGTCACTGAAATGTTAGGGAAGCCCTGTATGTACTCAGGGCATATGAATTACAAACAATTCTCATGTTCTTTGAGCACTTTACTTTCAAAGACAAAAAAATAATTGATGTTTTTGTAGAGTTTTCAAAATCAACAGCTTGTGTAACATTCACGTATCTTTATTCTTTTCAGCCTGAAATTTTCCTGCTTGTTAATTAATAGAGGAGCATTCTGCTGCCTCAGTTTATCAGGATGAATGTAGGCACAGGTTTGCTGCCTTAAAGCTCCACATGCTGATACAATTCTAGTTTAGCATTTTGAAGGAAAACGCTGAGTGTATAATTGGAGATTTTATAAACCAGATTTTTTTTGTGTGTTTCAGTTTACTGATGAAACAAAGCAAAAGCATGAGCAATGAACAGATTTAACCCATCTCACTTGTGAATGGAGTTTTTTCTGATTTTCTAGCTTCCTCAAAATGCTATGTGTGTTCCCTCTCTGATGCTACAAATGAGCCTGCATTTCTAACACAGGATTTCTTGGTGCCACTCAGGTGGGCAATTAGTTGAGCAATTAAATTAGATTAGCAGCCACTTAGATGTGCAATTGGTTGAAATCTGTTGGTTCCTCTGCCTGTCAGAGTGTGCCACACTGGCAGAAGTGTGACACTGGAACATCTTACCCAGCAGTGGGCAATTTGTCAAGAATAGAGCTGGTTATTGTTGATTTGACCTAGGCCAACCCTTCAGCTTCCCTATGCATGGATCATCACACTGTGGCTTCCTCCTTACTGCTTATGTTTATGGTGATTGTGGTGGAAAATATGTATTCAGTTAGTATGAGATCAAACCCAATAGAAAATATGAAAGCATGGAGGGAAGATCAACTCTACATGAGTCCAGAAAGTGCCTTGTGTAGGAAGTGAGCTGAAGCACAAAGGCCAGCCAAAGGGAGCCTCTTCAACTGAGCAGAATAATCAGGCAGAATTTGGTTTGAAACAGAAGGCTCTTATTGAGGGCACCTCAGAAACTGTCACACATCTGGGAGATCTGTTTGTGCATTGACCTTTTGGGAAAATATAATTTATTTTAGTAAGATATTAAAATGTAATACAGTGTAAATTGACTCCTGTGCTTTCAGCTTTCACTTATTTCAGATGAGTTTCTGATCCTCAGTGCCACACTATAGTAACAATAAAAAAAGTTTTTTTAATACCTTACAGTAGCTGCCAGTAATAACAGTGGTCTATAATGAATCCAACAAATACTGAAATTTGAACAATTTGTAAAGTCAGTAGAAAATGTGTAACCACATATTCAGGCAAATAGGCTTTTCTTACATAAGAGTCTTATAAAAAGCAGATGCAATTTCAAAGCAATAGAAAATTTGTGTTGCATATTGGAATATGCTTGTTTCAAAAATCCTCTCTTACAAAGCCCATGGCTGCATGTTTACTGTCTCTGCCTCCTTTTTCTCAGCAGGATTGTTTTCTGGCTTCCCCTCGCCCCCCATCGAAGGTGCACACCACCCACCACGATCATGCTCCATTAAGCTCTTGTGCTAAACAAAAAAGTTCTATGGAGCTTTCATTTATCAACTTTCCCCCAAAGTGCTTTTTGCATTTCATCAGGGATTTGCAAAACTATTCACAGCTTCAGAAACCCAGCACTGGAGCACCATGATCGATGGGAGAGGAATTCAATAACCACCCAATGCTCTTGAGCCATCCTGGGTAGTCGATTGGAACACAAAGTGAACGAGCAGGAGACCATGAGCCAAGGTAGTTGATTAAGTCCTCTCTGGAAATGGGTTGGGACTTTTAAGTGCTCCTGGCAGTTAGAGCCTCACTTTTAAGCCTCATTAAAAAAAAGTTATTTTTAAGAAACACGTAATTTAACATGCTGATGGGTATTGGTTTAGGCCCATCCCTAGTATGTATTTTATCTTGCAAAGATAGGTGGGGTGCAAAAATATTTCATTAATATATCTCATCTATTTATATATATTGATTTTATAAAAATGATTTTTCCACGGTTAAACAGTTTTAAATGCACACGTAAAATGATGAACAAGATAGATAATACTGCTTCAAGATAGAATGATGCCCTGAAACAACAAATCCTTGTTGTCTGGATCTATTTTAGTTCTCTCAGTCTGAATACAATTGCAGTTTTGCATTGTTTATCTTAGCTATCCTGTAAATTAAAATAGAAATGCCTTCATAGGCAACATTGCTCTTCTCCCCTCCAGAGCCACGGCTGGTGTAGTGTGGTGTGATCTTTCAATCCTGGAGTAAGAGAGTTTGCTTTTGCAAACAGCTTTGGAGTGTGTCAGTCTGAGCTCCTTTATTCTACACTGCAGATGTCTGGAAAGTGGCTGTGTCTCCTCAGCTGGGTATTCTCATTGCTTAGCACATTCCCTGCAGCCCCCGACACAAGCGTTACTGTGGGAACAGGGAATGTCCAAAGCACACCATGTTCTGGCAGATCCCAGCTGGCAGGCAGCCCTCGGGGTCACAGCTACTCAGATCTGCTGTGGGTTGCTTTAAATCAGACCACGGGCAAGCACGAAGGACCAAGAAATTTTCTGCTGCATCCACTTAGCCAGCAGATACTGGGGCAGCTGAGGTTAGAGGCCAATGCAGAGCTTCTTAGCAATTTCGAGGTGGAGCATAGATCACTGATTTCCATGAAGAATCAAACAGTACATTCAGTTTATTGACAGAAGAGGCTATGTGAAAGCATGCTGTCTTTTACATGGGAGGGAAAATTATAATTCTTGAATTCATTCATTTATTTATTTTACCGTTTCTATCACAAAAACAAAAGGCTGACAGCAATATTGTTTACAGACCTATCTAACCAGAGTTAAATGGGACTGTTCTAGTGGCTGGCCACAAGTAATGATGAAGTCACTATAATTAGAAGTTGAATTATTTCTGAATCTCATAACCAGGATTGAGGTTCTGTTATGCTAGGTAATTTATAAATATGGAGTAGAAAATTCCATTCCTGAGCATTTAATGGTAAAAAAAAGACAAGACACGACATGGAGAAATAATCTAACAAAAAGTGGAATGACTAAGTGAATGTAATCACAGGAATGAAAGAGATGATCCCCACTGCCCTATATTAATATGCTTTTTCACTTACAGCTGAAATTGTGATCCCATTGAACAATCCATAACTGTTTTTTAAAAATGCTTATAATGCTGTATTTAGACAAATTCCTGTTGGAATGAAGACTGCAGAATTTAATTAAATTTTTCTTCATTACAGTTTGTTTATTCCTACGGAGACGATATTTTTCTTATGTTATAAACAGTTATTTGCATTTATTATTTAATTAAAGCTGTCCTGATTTTTAATGTCTCTTAACTTTCTTTGGCTTGTTTAGTTTAGTTGTGTTTTAATCACAACCTTAGTCAAGTGGTGCAGAATAAATTGTAGATAACAATGATGAATGAAGCTGAGTATCACAGAAAACAGGTGCCTGATCAAGCTTCTGCTGAAATTCAGGAATAGATTCCTATTGACCTTTGTAAAAACAAAAAGAGAAATGATCTTTCAATTCAAGTTGCAAGCTTTATGAAAAATTAGCCTGCATAGTTAAACTCACTGAAACCCCCAGCTATGAGGCACATTAGTACTATAATTTTTACTTCTGAAAGAGGACATAAATTGAAGTTTTATTTTTCTGAGAATAGAAGAGTTGTCCTTTTATGTTATTAATTATGGGTAACTTAAGAAGTTCTGAGTGGTCTTCTGAAGGACAAAATAAATTATGACAGAGTATGTGTAGATGAGGTATAACTGTATGGCATACCATAACAGTGCCATATGACAGTGAATTATATCTTGATTTGATACTTATTGCTTAAAAATACCATAGCAGTTCTTAGACAATAATTTTGTATAATAAGAAGAGAAAAAAAAAAAGAAAAAGAGGGGCACCACTTTCTCTGCAGTCTAGGAACATTGCTGTTTAGAGAATGACAGAATTCAGTATAATTATTTTGAATGTAATGAATTTGAGTCTTTAATACACAGCTGATAAAATTACTCTGCTCAAAAAATTGTATGGATTGCAATTTTAAGGTGGTATGGAAGGTATGGAAACTGAAAGAGAAAGGTCATAAGCAGAAGATGGAGCATTTAGATTCTTTGTTGAAAGTTGGAAAGAAAAGGAAGGAGACGTGTTGAATGCCAAATCAAAACACCAATAGAAAAGGAAGGCTGGATGTGACCAGAAGCATGACAAAAGATGAAAGTTGAGGGACTTTAAAGGTGAAATAAAAATATCTGGATTCAGGTAGGAGATGTACTTCACTGTATCTGGAAGGATGAAATTTCAAGGGAGAAGTCAGACTGGACTGAGTAAAGAATGAGGTTAGTGGGGAAGAATTCAGAATGACTGTAATGGCAACTGTTGAAGAGGCAGGATAAAAGGATGGAAGCCAGAATGGGTTTTGTGCATTTCTTCTTCAAACAGTGAAGGAGAGTAAGGCACATTTCTGTCAGAAGTGTGAGGAAACTAATGAGAGTGAGAGGTTAAGAAAAGGCAGGGAGAGTAACAGGGCAGCAGGAAGAATGTACTGGATCACTGTCTGATGGTGGGAGTTAGAGAGGCAGTAACAAGTCCCAGAGTTAGTGGGGTAGAGTAAAGGAGGAAAAAAATGAATTTCAATAGCCTTTCTTTCAAATGCACTCTCATTTCTCCAGTGGTTTTGCTTTATAACATGCTGGTAGCCTCGTGCCTCCCTGATATCACAGACAAACCAATCCACAGACCATGGACTCCTCTCCTGTTATGCACAGAGTGTAGAGTGTGTTCCAGTGCTGTGTCCAACAGGGATGTTAAAGAAAGGTTCTGCTTTTTATTTTCAAGGACTTGGGCTTTCAAGACTTCGGACTGAGTGCCAAAAACAATTCATCAGGAACGCTTTACAGCTCAGCAATACAAAACCTGTTAGGAGACAGACACCCACAAGACAGAGTTTGGGGAGGAAATATGTAAAGCACTGGTTGACCTCAGCATGATTAATGGTTTTTAACACATTGAACTCTGTTGCTAACAATGTGAATTTTACCCTGTCTCACCCATAGTTGTTTATTTTTTTTTTGAAGGAGGTGGAACCTCTGTTTGTGAAATTTTCATTCAAATAGAAGTTAATGACACTCCACATATAATAGCAAAATATTTATATTGGGACAAAATCATCCCAGCTGATTCTACTTCTCAGCAGTTTGTTCCCTTTAAAAGCAGCCTTTAAAAATTACAGACCTTGCAGGGTTTGTGTCAATCATCTCTGTCATGAAAGGATCATATGAAGCTCATTTACTGGACTAGAGCACTGTGTAAGATCTCTTCCACAACCATGAAAACACCCTAGTCCCAGCTCCTTGGATTAATAATACCCTTAGTTCAAAAGGACCCCTTAAGATCAGTGAGTCCAAATCCAGTCTTCACACAGAGCAACCTTGAACTCAAGCTATTTGTCTAAGAGCATCACCCAACCACCTCATGGGCACTGACAGCAGCGAGTGGTCCAAGGTGGAGACATCCTCTCACCTAACCCAAGCATTCTTGTACTCAGAGTTGCCAGGTTGTGACACATGGGGCCATTCCCAGCTGCAGACAGGGCTCTGCCTTTTGCTGCAGCAGGTTGTGCATTCAGAGGCACTTGGCCACCTGCACACAGTGAGTGGGATCTGTGACTGTGCTGCACCTGAACAAGGTGAGCCTGTTTCTGCTGACCATGGCTGGGATCCTGCTTTTCCTACATCCTGGGGTGAAGCTGTGCAGCAGCTGACAGAACAAGAGCTTCCAGCCTGTGAGCCCAGCTCACTCTGAGGCTGTCCTGGACCAGGGGCCAGCCTGTGTCTTAGGGCAGGCACGCCAGTCATAGATAAACTGCTCAGCACATGGAGCACCACTGCTTATGCCCCAGAGCTGATTTGTTGTCTTTGTGGCAGGACTCACAAACCCTCAAAGTCAAAGGACTCCTTGCCTTGTCCTAGTTTCAAGGAGGCTAAAGACATCATAATTCTTTTGGGGCTTAGCTGGACAGGAAACATGCTCTCTTTTTTTCTGAGCAGTATTGAGAAGGGAGAAAAAAAATGGGGCTGTTATTAGCCATGAGTCACCTATTGAGTAAATAAGTAAAAAGGCTGGAGGGCTGGTTCTCTCCCAAAGGTTTCTGCATCAGGTTAAAGAATTAGAGCTCCATCCTTCAAGTCACTACAGTGTCACAACAGTGAAAACCACCAGCAGACAAAACTCCACTGTGTTAGAAATGTGTTGGGAGCAGAGGAAAAGGAGGAAAAAGTGGCACCTGTTTCATAAATATGTACCTTTCAGCTGGAGTTACAGCTTTTTCTGGGTGACCTATTATATAAGCAAAAAGTCCAGACCTGTTACTGTAAGCTTGTACTATGCATTTATTTCTCAACAGGACAGTTTCCATATTTCATTCTGGCTTTGACTAGTGTTACTTGTTAATTCTGAGCTAAGTTTAAAACAATGAACATATTCCACAGGGCTTGAACTTAGTTCAGGTGTTAGACTCCAACACTTTATAATTTCTTCATATTTGCTTTATGATATTTTCCATAATTGCTTAAGTGTAAGTTCAAAAGGTATATGCTTAAGCTCCTTAACAACAAAGATGTTTTTAAAAACATCACCTAACATTTTGGAAGGTTTACTGCCTTTTTCTTATGATGTTCATGCAGTTGGAAACTAGAAAGTGCTTATCCACAGGAGTATTTACTTACTGTTTTGAAGTGATAAGTCATTCTGACACAGTATTAAAAATATTAAAATTAATGTAGAAAAATAATGGATAGTTTTCCATGCAGTTAATTCTGTCATCATCATTGTAGCATTTCTTATCTGTTTTCTACACAAAGCATCCTAACTATATCATATACAATTTAAATATTAAGCATAACCTAGACAGAAATGGTACAATACAGAAATATTAATATGTGCCCAGTTTGTCAAGGCCAATGAATAATACAGTGCCTCTTCAGACTGACAGCAAATTGCCTTCCCCAGCAGTAAAAAAAAGAATGCAAAAGACCCTAGATTCCTGAGTTTTATCACATAGTCTTCCTTTCTTTCTGAAGGTTTCTCTTCATTGCATGTTTATGAGCAAACATGAGGTTAATGTCCAAAGAAAACGAGGTGCATGCCCATGGACCAAAAGGAATAGGTCAGAAATAGAAACTTCAGGAAGCAAAGGAGATAATGGAGATGCTGAAATGAGAGGTCATGTTTCTGATGAGGTGATGTCCTGGTGATACCACTGTGCAATGGGGTGATTTTGGGGAGGGTACAGGGAGGGTGGGACAGTAGTGCAGGGCTGATGGCTTGAGGCTCATTTCAGGAGATAAAAGTTGGTTGAGTCACTGCTTGTTTGAGCTCAGACACCAATCAAATACCTAAGTTCTTCCCTTGTCAGTTCTGGAAATAAAAATTACATCTCCTTAGATAGATTTTGCTTATCCATTTATTGCTGGAAAGCAACACCATATAATGGAAAACAAATGAGCTTATCTAAAGAATAAGGTTACTTTGAGTAGTGCAATTTTAAGAAAATATACTTTTATTTTTCTTGTTTAACCATTTTGAAGATAAAACATTGGGTCTTTTTTAGTTGTTTACCCCCATGTTTCCAATAGAAAATAAGATTGTTTTGAAATTTTAGTTGAGTTCTGAGGTGAGAAATTCTTATATTTAACAAGTCAGATTACTTAACATTCAATTACTTTCTGAAGAAAAGCAAATTTAAAAGTAAAACTTTTTCTCTGAGTTACCTATGTGAATGGGATAAAGATGTGATGGTTATTATAGAGAAGTGGACATTTTGAATTCTGTAACATCCTTTGTTTTTTATTACAGCCCTCAGAATACATAAGACTCAGTTTGGTTTCTGGTGTCCATTTTTAAAAGGAGGGTGGATACAGTGGCATATAAAGATGCCATAGCTTTAGAGACACCAGAATGCTGTGGTGGCTTGGTAAAAATCCTGGCTGCTTCTGATTCAAATGTGACACTGAAGCAAGAGTAAAAGCAATGCTGTGTGCCTGTTCCCCTGCTCCTTCCATGTTTCATGGCCTGAAGTTATCCAAATTCAGGATCTGGGTACTGCTGAACTCTTGCAACAGGGGTAGGTTGTTGGTTGATGCCAGACTCATATATGTTAAGCAAAAGGTGTTTCTCCCAAAAGTCTGATTGTGCACCATGAAATCTCATGGAAGTAGATTTCAGCCGTAGTTTAAAGCTGTAATTTTTCAAAAGTACTGGGCTTGCTTTGCTTGTAAGTCTTCCATCTTAAGGTTGACTTCTTTGACTATTAATTCAAAATGAAACTCTGGGCCAGTATGTCTGCTTCTGGAAAAGGGAAAGAAAAAGGAAAATAGCTGAGACCTCAAATAAAGGATTCACTTCCATGACTGAATTTTATAAGGTGGTATGTGGCATATAAAAGCCTGTATTGGTAGCTTGGGATCACATGCTTGTATTTCTGCTCTCTCTCATCTGGAGTGAGAGTGGACTATCTGTGTTGTGGTTTGGACTGGAGATGGTTTTTCCTTTTCACTTAAATTGGTGACTACAGGATGTGGCAGTTCTAATCATACTGAAAATTGCTATAATTGTTATCAGGCAATAAACATTCAATATATTTTTGTAAGAAGTAGAGCTTAGTGGAAGTTTTCCAGTATTTGAGAAAATAGCTGGAAGCAAAATGGTAAGGATACAAATTGAATTTGGACTTTAAATACTGAGAAAGTTGGCCTGGCTTATTCTCTTAAGAAACAGGATTACTGTAACACTCAGAGCAATGCAAGACATGTTCTCAGCTAAGGATGAATATGGATGTCTTTTTCATATAAAAACACATTGTAAGTACTGCAGGAATGCATACCTGTCATAAGCATAACTGTTGAACAGAAAACAGAACAGGAATGTGAATTAAATGTTCTTACAAAGGACATAATTTTCCTCTTTGGTTCTCTCAGCAGCCATATATGGGCAACTTCTACCAAATGAGCCTGCAATAAAAACTCTGCATTGTGCATTCACCTTAAAGCAACCAAAAGATTATCTCCATATAATTTAGGTGAGAGGTCTTATTTATTACTCTGAAATTATAGTACTTTTTAAAGTCCTCTTTATGTGTAGATGGGAGTGAAGATTCTTAAGTTGTTAACATTTGATCTCCTGTTATAATTAATCAGATCCAGAATGTAGCTTAAATAATGTGTTTATATAGTGTTGTCTAAGAGTTTTACTTACAGTACTCCTTTGAAACTGTCTGTATTGAATGGGACTAAATATAGGTGCAGTCTTTTTCCTTTTGATAAAACACATTTCCACCGGATATTCCTCTTACTTTATTTTAAGAACTGATGATTTTAGAAAAGGTAAAATTAATTCTGAAATCCTGTAAGTATTTTATCGGCCTAGTAATGCCCATAACTCATTTGCTGGAAACACTGCAGGATGGGAATTAGGTTCTTGGATTATAAAGCTCCCTTTTAAAATAAACAGGAGGAAACATAGGGGAGAGACAGAAGAGTGTAACTTGTTTAACATTTAACAAGCCTCTTGATCCATTTTCTGGACTAGTTGCCATGCTTTTGAAGATAAAAGCAATTACACTAGATATGGGGATGGTTTTCATGCTCTGGGGCTTGAGAGAATTTTGGTTCTTTACAGAAGCAGGAATATGAATACTTGACTCAGTCTCGAGGCTGACTTTTTAAACATTTTTCTGAGTGCATCTGGGGGAAATCCAGATCTTACTGAAATCAGTGAGAATTTGCTCATTGCCTTTAACAGGGCCAGGATTTTGTCTGTGAATGTTTCAGGTTTTCATTCACTGGCCAGGTCCAGTGGAGCTACATTTCAGCCTTTCTTTTTTCCTACTGCAAGTTGCCTCAACCCTGGCCATAGACTGCAAGATGACTCCCAGGAACTTTTATTTCTGGGAAGTACAGTGCTGATGATCATAGCATGAACTCTGGTTAGCTGAAGCACAGCAATACTGTGATGAAAGATTGGGGCCCACTAATAAAGTCTGTACATTTGCTAGGAAGTGGATTATGCTAGATTGAGTTGGATTTTGGCCAACAAGTGGGAAGCTCCTGCATGGGATCCTAATGTTAGAGAAAGAGCCCTGGGCAGGATTGGGATATATGATAATGTTATAATGTAACTAGCAGAGATAATAGATCATGCAGGAAAGGAGATCTGAAATCTCGGGATATCTAACACAATGAGGGTTTGCTTCATGCTGCTCTGCAGACACACACATGCAGAGCTGATTCAATTCATTCAGCTTAATCCTCTGACATGTGCCTGTCTCAAATGGCTTGAAGGAAACAATTCACAAAATAAACTCTCAGATAAGGAACTTAACACATTTTCAGTCTTGGTGGTGATTAGACCTAACTTTACTGCAGATCAATATATCTTGAGGTTCTTGATGCCTAATTTATGTCTGAAAAAATGGAGTTGGACACCAAAGTCTTCTATCTATGATAAGCAGATGTAAAGAGGTGATTCAGTGTTCCTGTGCATTGTCTATGCCTGACTTCTGGGCTTTACTTTTTGGAAGAGAAATTTTCAAGTCCAAGGTAGGGGCCAGAAGCCACTGCAGACATTGAATAAAGGTGCCAAACAATGGGTTTGAAGAAAGTGACTGAGAGATGGGTTTGTCCATTTGCCTACCAGGCTGTAATTTGGTTCCTGCCTGAGGGCTGGATGTGGGATTCCTAGTTTGGCACTCTCTAATGAGGTTATGGGTGGGGGGCTGGTGTTAGAGGTACTTACAAGGCCAAGGTGACCTGAGGGCAGGTGGGTCACACAGTGTTCTGCCCTTTCAAAATGCTCCCAACTTTGCTCCCAGCAGGTCCTCTGCTCAGTTTGCATTGCCTCTGCTTTCCATTGGGCTGCAGCCTTTTCAGGGCTGACCTGGAGTTTGTGTGTTTCTCTGTATTGCTTTAAGAAAAACTGGGGAATGAAAAGTGAATTCCATAAATCCTTCCCCTGTGATATATCTTCAGTGGAAGAGAAATCTGTCTTATAAGACAATTCAAATACCATCATTCATCACAATGGTTATATTCAGATTGTAAGTTACTCCTCTAATACAGTTATAAATGTGTTGTGCAGTCATCTGGTGGTTGCATATTAGAGCAATGTTTCCCAGAAGTTCCCACTACTCACACTATATTCCATAATTCTGGGGAGTTATGTCAAATTATGAGTTTGGTTGCAATCCCATTTTGTTAGCTACTGCAAACATAAAGAAATAGATGGTAGTATGCAATCTTTCTGAAAAAAATGGGAGAGTTGAAAAGGTAATTTTAAGTTGTACAGAGTGCAGGAGAATGCAAAATAAGTTGCAGGTTTAATTTTTTTTTTTTTTTTTTTTGAAAGACAAGAGCTCTAGCATGGGCATAATCTAACCTATGGGTTTCAAAGCAGATGTGTAGAGTTCTGAGTATTCCATGTGCATGAAACTGTATATTTAAAATGTAAGCCTCTAAGAAGATGTGTATTTTACCTCGCTTAGTTTCCCCTCAAAATTGGTAAAATGTTTTGGATTAAGCATGTTCAAACAATTTGTGTCTGCAGAAACTACAGCAGATGCACTGTGTTCCAGTTTGCCACGCTGCCATTCAAATCTCAAACCTGGTGAGTAAATAGAAGTGGTGTTTTTACTTTCCTTAGTCCCTGTGCAGCTTCCCTGCTGTGTGTTAGCCACACCACCAACTCTGTTGCAGGTCAAAAGGAAAGCTGGCAACTTTACAGCCAGGACACCTCTCTGCAGTGTAACCTATTCCCATCTTTTTCCTGGATGGTACTGGAATTTCCTGCTCCTTGTGACTCCTGTGGCTATTTTCCTCTTCTGAGGAGTCTCTGCCTGTGCCTTGGACTTTTGATTCCTCTGTTCCTTTACCTGTGTGAAGCAGCTGGGGACAGGTCAGCAAGGTGGGCAAAATGCTTCTTTGCGTTGCAAAACGCTTCTTGCCAGTGTTCAGCTTGTTTCAGATAAGGGAGTGAAGGGTGTGAGGTGGCTCAAATATATTACTCCAGCAGGGGTTTCCTGGAGCCAGGAAAATCCAGCTCCTGCAGACTGGCTCCACTCCTTTCACCCCCTCCTGTGAGTAATGTGAGTTGTTTATTTCTTCATAGCCGCCCTTGCAGAGAACAACTAGGCGTTCATTTCTCTTCCCACCTCCTCCTCGCCTCGGCCTCTCTTTTTCCCTTGAAGGAGTGGGAAAACTGCAAGGGAAAACACCTTCACTCCCTTTCCCTGCAGGATCACAAGCCAGATGAACTGCCTGAGCAAGAGTAGGGCCCTGTGAATGCAGGGTAAATGTGTCTCTGCCTGGGGCTTGCAGCCCACCCCAGGACTTGCCTTCTCCCAGACCCTGAGCAGAGGGTTGGATTCTTCTGCTGCTGCCCGTGTGTTTCTGTACAATATCCTACCAGAGCTAGAACCAATTTTAAAATGAATTAGAACCTTAGCCTCCTCTTTCTTTAATAGTTCTCTCTAGTAATTTCATCCTTCTGTTTTTAAATTTCTAAATAATGACTGATGTAGATGTTTATTTGATAATTTACAGTTTAAAGAGGATTTTGAAAAGAAATTAATCTTTTTACATGGGAAGACACTATGTAATCTTCTAAGACATTCCAAGTTTCATCAATATTTTACAGTCTTTTTGCTATTTATTTTGTATCTCTTTTCTTGAAAGTGTTTATTTTGGGAAGGTCAAAACAAAATTCTCCCTATGTCTCTCATCAGCTGTAAGATGAATGCACAGAGTTGGAACAAGTTCCATTGAAGCTCTCATGCAGAATAAACAAAGTCCTGACCAAAGGCTTGACTCATGATAGATCTTTAATGACTATTGTCATGAAAAAGTATTTAACATATTCTCCACCAAAAGAAGGGTGTAGATTTGCTGCAGAGTCAGCAACACATCAAAACGGGGCAAGAGGAGATTCAAAGGGCAAGGCTGATATGAAAGTGGTGGGCAGTGGGAAGAAGCTGGGCAGCTCTGTGCTCATTAAAGAGGGGGATGTGACCGTGCTGGGGAGGGCAGATGTGTCACAGGGGATTTCTGGTGTTACTGGTCAGGCTCTTCAGATGGAATCAGCCATCTGAACAGAGACAGAAATGAGTGCTACTCCTGTGTGTAGTGACCACTCGAGCTCCTGTAGGCTATGTCTTACCAAACTGTGATAAAGCAATTTTGCCTTAAATGTTCACACAGTCTGTGGGGAATCTTGGGGATTGTTTTGGGAAGAGAGGTTTGGTATTTTGATAGATGAATCTAGAGATGCCTACAGAGCCACTGCACATCCTTAAATAAAGCAGATCTGTTTCCACTGCCTTCTCTACTTGTGTGACAGTGAGTACAACACTTGGCAGTCAACAAACGCTGCATGCTGCTCTTGTCATCATGTGGTGGGGCAGGAAAACTGCTGACATGGAAAAGTGCAGACAAAATCAAGCAAAGTGATTCATGGCTTGGAAGGCTCTGGGTCCTGGGGAAAGATTAATCAAAACGGGCCCAGAGAGCTCAGGGATAGTAATATGCATGCATGTTGTAGTTACTGGGTGATAGAAAAATATCTTTGGGTGAGTTGGGCCAGATTCACAGATGTTATTTTAGGAGGTACATTTATTATTTTTGCTATTAAGAAAGGTCTCTCTTGTAAAAGTCTAATCTCTCTGTGAGTGAGGGGCTAGGAAACCTGCACTGTATAGATTACAGACCCATGATATTCACAACAGTCATAAGGAGGACTGAGTAGAAAGTCCAAGAAAATTACACTTTTAGACCATTGCTTAGTGAAGAAAAGATGCTATGAGAGCTGTGGGACAGGCTTATCAAAAGGAAATAAAACACTTTGGTCCTTGAAGATTTCAGGTATCTGAGAGTGATTCAGACTGTAATCTCATTCCCTGCAGCAGCAAAAAAAAAATAAAATTCTCATTTTAATTTTAGTACTACATGTTACTTGATAAATTTTTGAAGGTGTGCAGTTATCTTTCTTTAAGTCTAATTATCTTTGAGATGAAGAAGACAGTGATTGGAATGGTCTTAAAGATTTGATACTATTTAGAAGATTAAGAGATAAAATGTCCTTTTAACCAATGTGAAAATATATACAGATGATATGAGAGGAAAATCAGTTTTGACTGAATTTCTGAAGGGATATACCTAATAAAATTATTTACCAACTATGATTAGATATTTTTATTCTAATGAAATGTTTGAACTTGCTGGCTGTTTTTACTGAATTTAAGTGCCAAAATTTTCTCAAAATTGTGAAGTTCCTCTTTATTATGAGAAAACTAGAGCTAGGAAAGACCCTTGTACATGTATGGATGGAAAATTTTCAGCAGAATCTTGATCAAGCCACTGGCATGCTCAGTGTTCAGAAACAAGCACAGTGCCTCTTGCTTGACCTGAAGCTGATGGATGCAGGAGGGGTGGAGGAGAGCAGTGTGGATCACAGAGAGGGGAATTTATCAAAGGAGAATGGAAAAGGGGCTTGGACTGTAGCATTACAGAGCAGGGAATGATGCAAGCCACAAATCTCTAGGAAACCAGGCTTTATTAGTTCCACTGCTTTTGGAACAACTTGTTTAAACTTCCCTTGTAGGTAATTAACTTTCTAATGGCACTGTGAGATAGGCCACCTGCAGAACCCTTGGGCAGAGGGATTCACAAGCATGTGCAGTTCAAAATAAGGCCTCATGGAAAACTAGCCAAAAGTGTGTTAGAATAATATTTACATTCAGTAGCATTAAGTACATCTGTTTGTTATTAGTGAAAGGCTGAACTGGCTCAAAAATCTTCTGCAAGAGTGACCCAGCAGCAGAAGGCCAGGTACCTCTGACAGCTTTTCTACAGCTACCAACAGAGCTGTTTTCAAAAATGTGACAAGATTTCCCTCTCAATGGCAATTTAAATACAAAGAAGATCAAATTTACATTACTTTAATATATAGATATTTCAGTTCTGTCCTTTTAGGTGTCTTTCTTCATCCTTATTTTCTCTGTTACTCCTATGTTTACATGGGTGTGAAGTTTTCATACAAACTGAGGGAATGCAGCTCTGGTTGAACTCAGTGCAAGCCAAAGATGCTCAGCTTGTTTGAAAAACCAAGGGTGATAGGCAGCAATCTTTAACCTAATAATTTACAAACTCCTATGAGTGTTATTTAATGCAAAAAAGTTATTGAACTTTATCATGTCAAACATGGACACAGAACATGTTTTTTATTTTTTAGTTCAGCTGACTATGCTTACTATAAATTTGATGTCTGAAGATTGTACACATAATTGCTAACAAGGACTAATGATTTCAATATAGTTGTGATGATTTAAGATATCTGGAACTAATGTTTAGTGCCAGGTGAAAAAGTTTTGGCATAGCTAAGAACAGAGTCCTGATATTTCAGTCCTATGTCTTAGACATATTGTGCTTATGCAAAAAAGAGTATTAGGGAGTATAGGGTGATGGGTTATTCTAGCTTAGGGCTTAGGAATCTACTGACCATGTACTCAGGCTTTTGAGTTCAGTTTCATGTTCTACTATAGGTCCAGTAAATGTAAAGCTAACTTGTAACTTTTTTTTTTTTGTTATATATATCTCTGTCTACTGAGATTTTTAAGAAACTGAGGGGAATAAAAAAAAGACATTCTCTATATGTGTGTTTACACATAGAACATAAAACCATGGAGACCCCTCATCTTCATTAATCAATCTTTCAATCTGAAGTATCCACAAGTTGCAGGGAGATTTCTAAATATGGATGTTGTTGTGGCAAACTCTTATTTCACCAGAGATGATTGTTATCTTTCCTCTAAATTTTTAAAAATCTCTCCATTCAGCCTCTCTGAGAGTTTCCTTTGTCTTTCCTTTAGATTCACACTCATTATCAAGAACTGTCTTATCTTTCTGTGCGTTGGAGCCTGCTGTCTCTGTTCTCTGAATGTTTGTATTGACTGCTGTTTCCCAGTCATTTTGCACCTCCAGTAATCCTCAGGGTACAAACAGACATTATGTTACACCTTAGTCTAGCATCTGTAAATTCTTGTGCTGTACAGTCTTTGGGATGAAGGCTTCTGAGTCTATTTTGATTGCATGGTACATTGAAAGCCTGATATAAGGGATAGAGGTCAGTTCTGCTGCCCAGCCACACACACCCATGTTGTAAGGATTCCCTAGGTGTGTGTGTGACAGCTCTGTGGGACTGGCAGGCATCACACAGAAGTTTTGGAGGTCTCATGTGCCCCTGGGAAGACATAGCTCTCCTGCTGTAGGCCAGGGAATAGCCAAAAGTATCTCTGGTGGCACAAAGGGTGGTGTGCCACCCTTACCTCAAAATCATACAAGCAGACATTTATTAATTATGCAGTTTCCAACAGTTAAAACAATCAGAAAAACATTCCTAAGGAGAGGAAAAAGCAAAAAGTCCTTATGAATTGACCAAATCTGGAAGAAATATTTCCTGGTGATGCTCAAAGAAAATGAGCATTGATGAATAAAACACCTCCAAAGAGATCTGACACAATAGCAGCAGACATAGAGAGCTGTGTGTCTGGAGAAGTAACCACCTTATCATAAGGCTCTGAGTGTTATGTGTTTTGTGGTTTAGGGAAAGCAAGTAGGTATGACCAAAATGGCTGTCCTTTGGGAAGATGGAGTCAAAGGGCACATGTCTGAGAGCCACAAATATGAGCTATTCAGAAAACAAACAAAGACCTCTAAACTAAAATGTGCAGGTGACTGAAAAGGTCACCCCATGGAAAGCACAAAGAATGAAGCAAAGCGAGGTGATGAGGTGTGTTTGAAACAGGGGCCTCATCTCCTGTGCAAGTGCACCAGATGAGGAGCAATGTGGGTTAGTAGGTCCCACGCTGTCTTTGGGATCTCCAAACTCCTCCAGTCTGCAGGAGAATTTGGGACACAGCTGCTCCTTGAATGACTAGTAATGTGGGTGGGTAATGTGTTCAAAATGTGTTGGTTTCTAGAGCTGTGCTATTTAAACAGCACAGAATGGCAAGACTGTGAAACAAGCCTTAGCATTTTATAGCTGCCTTTAAAAAAGGAAGCAAATATTCATTCAGAAATGGGAGACCACCTACTTAAAATGTAAGTCTGCAAGTAAGATAATAATTTCCTAAACAAACTTATATGCAAGCAATGAGTCACCCTTTCACTTCCATAAATGTTTGGGCACTGTGCTTCTACTGAAAATCATTTGGATTCAGAAAGGTATGGATTTGATTCTCTGCTTTCTTGTACTAACTCCTATTAGTAATAAGTAGATAGATTACTCATTTAAGGATTTACTCATTCAAGACCTCACTTCCTTCAGTCTCCCTGCCAGCTGAAAGCTTTCTGCTCTGATACTGGGCTTTGTGATACCAGCTCTGGACACTGATATTAGTTTCCTATAAACCCTTTTCATGCTCATGTAAAAGCTGATGGGTCTGCTGAAATCAGACATCCTTTTTCAAACAAAATTTCATATAAATAAGGTGAACTGGATTCCACTCTGACCTTCTAGGCCTGGTCTAATAGGCCTTCTTTTCATTTTGTTAATTTCTTTTATTTGCTCCAGTTTCTGTTGTTGTTTTTCTCAGTCTGTTACAGCTATTTTGAAGAGTCTCATTTTTTTATGTGTGGCCACTTATCTGTTGCAACTCACTTAGTGGCTTCCATATGTTGCTAAAATGTGTTTGGAAGAGGGGATTAAGTTACTGTTTCTAGCTGTGAGTTTGGTCCCTCAGACACGTTCACTGGGATGTGAGATCCTAGAGCCTACAAGAGCCTTCCAACTGGACATTTTCTATTTTTTTTTCCTTTGCAGTAGGGGACCCCACACATGCTTTCCCTGTGAGCCCTGCTCTGAGGAAATTCATGTAACATCACAGCTTTACTACAGCAAAGTGAAATTTTTGCATCCCAGGTTCTGGTATTCCCTGCCTATGGGATCTGACTTGAAGTGTCTCCCTCCAGAGGTAAAAGGAAGAAACAAGGGCTGTGAAAGTTCCCTCAAAACCCTTAATGTCCATTGTATAAACATTTCTTGAATAATCCTTGACAAAACTGGTTCAGAGAGTGAGGCATATCCTTGCTATTGTCTGAGTAAAAATTGAAGAATTAGGAGCTCAAATAGGGTATTTAACCAGGAGTGATCAGTGAGTTTCCAGTGAGGTTTTTTTTTGATGAATGTTTCTTCTTAGCATCACATTCTACTAATTACTACAAAGTGCTACTTTGAGAATGTAAATTGGGAAGCATTGACTAAGTCATGTTTTAGTCAAGTCTGTTTCCTTATGAACACTGTGACTGATTTAAATTCTACTCTTTTATATTAGCTTTTTGCCAATACATTCATATGACCATTTTTTGTTCTTGAGTGTGTTTGGAGAAGATTACTTTTCTTGTGATTCTTAGCAGTTTGTAAAAATAAACAACATGTAGTGAGTTTGTTTTTGTACAACCAGGGATATTTACCTTATAGGATTCTATATAATTGGCTTTGGGCATAGCTTTGGGAGTGAAGAGTTAAGGCAGAGGCAGAGATGAAGAATCTGTTTAATTTACTTGATTATTTCAAGCCAAGTGAATATGCCTAAGCAGCACAGAAAAGAGAAAATAGCTATTTGGTCCCCTTTCCCAGTGGGATTTTGCATGGATTCTGCACCATGTCTCAAATACTAGCAGTGACCACATCTATTAGAGTAATCTTGACATGCAACTGTATCATTAAACACAACATGAAGTCATGTAGGTTTGTCCTTTTCAGCCTATTTCAAATAGTCTGCTCTTCTGGTTTTACTACAGTTGTGTTCTTTGAATGTCCATGGAAGATACATCAATTTTTTTTTCATAGTATTGCCTGGGATTGAACTCAGAAGTTTCCCAAGTCCTCTGGTAATGGTATTCTGACATTAAAAAAAAAAACCCAAACCAAACCAAACCAAAAAAAAAAAAAACCCAAACAAACACAAGAAAAGGCACTGCTTTTTTTTTTTTTACAAATGTTGTATATGATACAGCAATACATGGATACTAATGAAACAGAAATCAGTGGATTCAGCCTCTGCTCTTGAGTGGCAAAGTAACAGAATATTTGAAGTAGTGATTTGTCTGAAGAGCTGGGTAGGATCTGATGGAATATGCAGTGTCTTCCTTAAACCACTGGGCACCAAAATAACTGAAGAAGCCTGTTATTAACTTGAAGATAACTTTTACATCTTGGGCTGAAGCAGAGGGGAAGACACTGATGTCTTCATGCTCATGACCAGTGACAGGATTAGAGGAAACAGCAGGAAGATGAGTTGGGGGAGGTTTAGGTTGGATATTAGGGAGAAGCTTTTCACTCAGAGGGTGGCTGGGCACTGGAACAGCTCCTCAGGGGAGTGTCACAACGCTAAGCCTGACAGAATACAACAAGTGTTTGGACAATGCTCTCAGGCACACAGTGTGATTCTTGGTGATGTCCTGTGCAGGGCCAGGAATTGGACTTGATAATCCTGATGGGTCCCTTCCAACTCAGCATATCCTCTGATTCTATGACTGTGTACATACAGGCAACCACTTCTGCAAATGCACAGAGAAAACCAGAATGTAGTGTCTGCTAGGCAGCCAATAACTCTGAATTGTATCTTTCTGTTTCCCTCAGCCAGGAAGCCACTCAGCTATTTTCAAAACTTCTATCTGTGAAAACAAGAGTACCTCTTGAGGAAAAAAATAACAGGAAATAATTTTAAATACCTTGAAATTTCATAACCCTTTTTATCTCTTGATGCTTTTCCCTTTCTGTCAGATGGTTTACAAGTTTATCCAGCCTAAAGGCAAGAGTCCAGGAGTTCTTTCCAGAAGTCCTGCATTTAAAAAGGGTCCCAACATAACAAGCGGGCAATCTTAGAATCCTTCATTCAAGTTGTTTTACTGCTGGCCTGTCTCTTGGCAAGTTCCTAGGCAGTTTGCTAATATTTAGATACTACAGGATGGTGATGACAGTCAGATGACAGCAGTTTGTCACTAGAGTTGTCACTACTTTCTGGAGTACTAGACCATGAAAAACATGGTTGTATGAAATGTTCTTTGTCAGCTCACTTTGCAAATAGAAAAATAAAGATTTACAAGTTTGATTTCTGAAATTAAATTGAATGGAATGTAATGGAATCCAATCTGCTTTTCCAAATGTTTATCACTGTAAAAGAGAGCTGATCAGGTTAGCTAAATTCTGGGTCTTTAATCTGGGCAAATGAGCTAATTTTCTAACTCTAGTATAGATATAAATGGGATTTTCAACAAGTTACTCAAAACTCATGCTGTAGTATGTAGTTGTTGGAATATAGCATTTATAATTAAATCAGTGAGATCTGAGATTTTCTTAGCATCATGTATCCCTGGCCAGATTATATATATTGTTAAGGAAACCAAGTATTAGTTATTCTGTCATTCTTAATATGTGTATTTCTGATATTGACAGAGGAATTTCCATGTATTTTACTTCTTTGTGTAGGAGATATTTAAAAAAAAAAGACTTCTTTTGCCTTCCAATGTGCATTAGGATCGTAAGGTCTGGTCCTGCAATGGAAAACCAGTTGATATTTCTGTTTAAGAAGCAAAGTAAATAAAACACAATCCCTGGAGTGGATACCTCTGCCATGTTTCCTTGGAAAGCTCCTAATTGGACAGAGGTGCCCTCTGTCCATGTACAGAGCCCAGCAATGAAATACACATGGGGACTGAATTCCAGCAGACTTTATAGGCACCTCTGCACAATAACAATAAATAATGAAATAAATGCAGGGCACTTTTGCTGGTTGGTTCTCAAAGCAGTCTACAGACCACTTAAACAGTAGTGCATTGATTTTTCTCACCCTTGGAATACAGCGATCCTGTGTCAAAACATGGCTGCTGTTAAAAGCACAGAGCAAGATTACAGAGTGTTTAGCACAGGAATTAATATTTGCTGTAAAAACTACAGGATATTTTAAAGGATGCAAAATATAAGCGTTAAGGAATGTGTTTTACATATTTTTTTATGTATGTCTGTCCTTGCTGTTTGACTTCAGAGACAGGAAAAGAAATTGCAGAAAATGGTTCTGTTATCAATCCTTACATATTTAGCCAAGAGATTTCTCTTGCTCTTCCCTGGTTGCCTTATTATTATTATTTTTTAAAATTTTAGGTGCTGGCTGCTTTCATTGTGCATACCTGCAGTGTAATCCATAGCTGAACTTGAGCAAACCTAAAGAAGCAATTGTAGCACTGCTGGCAAAACTTGTTCATTTTATCAATCTGTTTGGATACCAGTAGCCCACAAAGTGTGGAGGCCAAACACCACAGAGAAGAACCTGATCCTCAGCTGTGCTTTAGCAGCCTGCTCTGAAGTCTGTGCTTCCAGAGCTCAGCTGCCCTGGGTACCTAAAGTAGGAATCACCTGAGCACCCCTCTCTGACATGGTTGTGCTTGTGAGCACACTGTTCAACTCCTCAGGTGGTTTGCAACTCCTTTACAGATGTTTCTGCAAGCTGTAAGCCCTTCTCAAGAAACTTGGAGCTACAACTGGAAAGGCTTTATTCCCTCTGCCTGTGTTCCAAATGTATTTGCTTGCATTTGTCCAGATTAAATGCAAGTGGTTCTTACTTGAAAATTCTGGTGTCTTTTGATTCTTCCACATCTATAATATTTCTTTCAGTGAGGCCAGAGATGCAGTGATCATTTCTCTAGTTTTTATTTCTCTTTCTTGTGTGTAAATATGTGCATCTCAATCCCAATCGTTCAGTTTATAGGAAGATACCCTAGTTTGTTTTTGAAAAGTCTCTTGCCAATACTAACTTATAGCTTTTTCTAAGTTCTGAATCTAGCATGAAAAATTTGAATTTGAGTATTTAACAAATACTGAGTTTTGCCTCACACCAGCATGTTATCCATTGCCTCCTCCCTTACTGATAGGAAACCAATGGAAAATGTAAAAAACCAAAATTACTGTGTTTTTATTTTCTAAAAATAAAGGGGATGAGAGTGTCAAAGATTATGCCATCTTTTTTTCCCCCTCTCCCCTATTTCCCCTGAATCCTCAAAGAATATCCTTGGTAATAACCATTGGATGTTCAGAAGCAATTAATTGTGGACTCTTACCTCAGATAAAATTGCAAGATATTATTGATTTACATTCCTAGACATGTAGGGTTTGGGTGGTTTTATTCATGGTAAGCTGTAATGACACGGTTAGAGGATCTACTGTGTGTTTAGCAATGAGGAATGAAGCTCTAAAGGTCTGGAAGTTTGGAAAAGTTCAGATGCCTCAAAATGCTTGGATTCCTCTCAAGATTTTTTCTTAGCTGTATAAATCTACCACCCAGCTGTCATCCTCTGAGGAATTAGAAAAAAGCATATTTATAAGACAAATAATTTGGCTGATGAAGAGAAATATGCTAGCAATATTTTTTTGATTCACATTTGAAAGTAGAATATTTCTTCCATTTCAGTCAGAAGTCAGGGCTGCAAGTAGGCTCTTTCCAACAAACTTACAAAAGCCTTTTTCTTTCTGCAGGCATTTAGCCACACCACTGTGGGCTGTGATCTTGTCAGTTCTCATAAGCTACTAACACCAATGGTAACAAAATACTTTCCCTAGTTATGGGATGTACATTTCCATGAATTGGTTTGGTTCATCTCGTGCATGAAGTGTCAAATCTTTTTTTTTTTTTTTTTTTTTTTGAAAGCACGAAGAACATTGGAAGAATTTTGAGCTGTTTTCTCCCTAGTAAAAGCTAGTTATATGAAGAGAAGCTGTATCTTAGAAGTAATTCAGTAATGGCAAAACCCTATTTGGCAAAGATGCAGCCTGAAGGGCTGGTAGCCCCCCTCTGTGCCTGCCCTTCTGAGGTAAGCTGAATAATGAGACAGGACGAGCCCAAAGCACGTCAATGACCTGGTATTCCGTGGTACAAAACTGTGCCTTTTCTGCAACATAACCCAGCATCTAGAGTAATAACACCAGAAAAGACAAACTGAATGTGAGCTCTCTCTCCTTTGCCAGATAAGCAATTATCATTCAGGTAGGCTTAAAAGGACTTTACAGCCCAGCTCGTTTATACAATGTGTTAATTCTCCCACAACTGAAAGCCAGCCACCTCTAGCCTGAGATGTGGCATCAGTTCAAATGTGTAGCAGCAGATTGCAGCATGGCAGGCTCTGAGCACAGCAAACATCTCCATCTGAAGATGCTCAGAGAGCAGCAGGAGGGAGAAATGAAACTGCATGATGCTCACTCAGAGACGACTTGCACCTCCAGGTGACTTGTGGCAAGAATTACCTGGGGTGATTAGTGATCAGTGGTTGGGATGAGCTGGAACTTGAGCCTGGCTAAGAAGGCAGCACTGCTATTCTTTGGCACTCCCTGGCACTGCAGCTGGCAGAGTAGCACTGTTAGCAGAAAAGGAAAAGAAACCTGAATATGTCGCCAGCACTGCTAGCGGGAGCAGCTGAGATTTCTCTTACATAGATCTCGCAAACATAAGTAGAGCTCAACATCTGAGTTCCCCTGACAACTCTAATTTTCATTTAGTAATATTTCAGTTGGTAATACTTTGAATAGGTAGTTTTAGAGAGAGATGCAGTTGCTGCTCTGCTGCAATAGGTCTCTCTTCCTGTGAAAGCAAACCATTATGAATGCTAAAGACTTTTCTAACTAACACTGTTGAGAGGATGGAAGTTCTGGTGGGAAAACTTCCAAGTGAAACTTTGGCTTCACTCAGCTGGAGTGGCACAGGCTCTGTACTAACAGCACCTTTTCTTTTTTTTTTTTTTTTTTTTTTTGTGTGTGTGTGTCTCCCCTTTTTTTTAAACCACAAACTTCCCCGTGTCACAGCTCTGTGCAAATATTTCCCATATGTCAGCTGGCTGATCCAGTAATCACTTAGGGCTGGAGTGTAAATTACACAAGCAGCAGCACGCACACAAATATCTGGCTTGTACCAATCCATAATTCAGTGAGATTTAACTGTGGTGAATTGAACTGGCTTTAAATTAAAAACTTTCTTTTAATAGCTGTGTAGATTCAGTGCTAGGAGGCCTATTATTCTGTCTCCCACTTTATCCCTAGCCAATGTAAAATATCTTGCTTGTGTTTTAATGGTGCCTCTCTTGGTGTTTGCTTTCTTAATTTACTTTCATTTCTACCCAGTGTGCTGTCATTATGCCATGAAGTAGATTCTTTGGGTGGGAAACTGTAATTTTTGAGCATCTAAAATGTGCATGGCACTTTGTAAACTAATTAAAGGAGTATGCTATTTATTTTATATCTGTAATACTGCTGTTGAGCAATTGACTCTAATGTTTCCGACAGCATAATAGTCAGAGAGTATTTTGATTTTAGGGAATTCTGGGGGGCTTTAAAATAATCTTTTCATTCAAGATGGTAGGAGTGCACTACTCAGCACAACACTGACTGAGTGTATACTGGTGTTCATTGGAAGCAGAAGAAATAGAATAGTGCAGGGAACTCGGATTTCTGTGACTTTTTAAAAATAAAAGCTTTTCAGAAAAGAATGCTTTGAACAGCCTTGACTACAAGTTTCTCCCTCTGCTTGCACAAGGCTCCTCTGGTGCCCAGCAGGGACTGTGCTGTGTGGGGCTGCTGGGCTGGGGGAGCTGGTGATGGGCTCCAGGCTGCAGTGAAGAGCTGGAGAACTCCACAGTCTGAGGAGCAAGAGCTTTTGCTGATGGAGTCACCCCTCACCACTTTTAGTGTTACCCTCCCTGCACATGAAAAGATTTAGGAGTATCTTTCCGTACACTTTTACTGACCAGTCTTTACACTGGCTGTGAGTGTTCCTGTGCAATGCTTGCCCCCTTTCCCTCCTGCTTTCCTTTCCTTGGTTTCCTGTGCTTTGTAGGTTTCTGCACTTCAAATTTCTTTTATTTTGTCTTACTTACCTCCTTTTAAAAATATTTCTTCTACTCCTGTCTTCCTCTTTTATTTCCCAAGATTTTTTAGTTTGTACTATAAGCAGGCATTCCACAAGAATGCTGTGGAAAAATAGAATAAAAATGGTTTCTAGACTGGAGAGTTAATAGATGTATTTGTCCTTTGTCCCTCTTTCACAGTTGTATTGATCATAAAAGCCCATATTTTGCACTGAACAATACTATGAGTGTATGTAGCCCACAGTATATCATCAACAGGTTCAGTCACAAGGACTGGAAGACATGTTGGGTTATAGGTGGAAATAAAGAGGTTGTAAATGCAACATTTTAGTTGTATTGCTTAGTTGCCATTTTCCTGAGCCTTTCTCTTGTTCTTTCTTTCTATTTTTGTTTGTTTCTGGAAGTGAAAAATGTGCAAACATTCAGTTTTGAACTGATTGAATAAAAGAATCTGTCATTGGAGGTAAGATCTAACCTCATCTTGAAGATTTAGGAGGAAAAATTTCAAGCCCAAGAGGCAACATGGTAGAATTTTCACATTTTCAGTCACATTTGATACGAATTGGCTGAGCGTGATCCTGACGAGAACACCCACCAACATGGACCTCTACATAAAGTGAATTTCTGAGTAAGTATGCAGATGCCTGCAGTCTTTGCTCCTCTGGAGACTGCTACCATCCAAGGAGTTAGTGGAATTGGCTCAGATAAGGATCCCCTAAGCCAAGCTGGCTGGTACCAGTAGACAAGGCTTGTATTGTACATCCTCGAGGAAGATTTATGGGTAGCTCTGGAGCTTCTTTGGGGATGATTCTGAGTTAAAAGAAGTTTTAAAGTGTGGGAGAAGGGAAGTGTGGTGTGATTTTCTTGGGGTAGAGAGAAGAGCCATCACAGAGGGCAGTAGTCCTGGATCATGCATGAAGGTGCAAAATCTTTCTCCCTGCACCTGCTGGAATAAAACTGGTCTTAGATTTCTTTTTTCCCCAAAGTTTCTTTGCATGTATGTATAGCAGCTCTGCAGAAATCACATAAGAAAAGTTAATCTCATTGCCTTCTGCTGTAAGGAGAAGAAGCAGAACAATTCTTTTCCACATTTTCTATAACTCAGGATTGTTTGCTATAGCAATTATTTTTGGGAGTTCAGGGCAATTTTAGGATCTTTTTATTTTCTGGCAAGAGCTCACAAAGATAAAAATGGCTCTTGCCACACTGGTACGGTGGCAACCACTGCAAAGCAAAGTGCTCCCTTGAGATGTGAAACTCAGCATTTTCCCACTGAGTCCTGGACCAGCTGTGGAAGGAGGAGGAATAAAAGGTGATATGAGTTAGATTTATGCTGATGTATGAGGTGAGTGTAGGTTTTTGCTTAGAAGCTGCTAGAAGGTCATGGTATTTTAGCAACTGAGATTTATACATTTGAAAATGAACCTCTAAATGGGAATGTTTCCAAAGTCTAATAAAGCAGAGCTATGCTCATACACTGACCTTGGCAAGCCTGCAGGTAAGTTCCACAACTTCTACCACCTTATAAACACTAAGATGGGTTATACAGAAAAAACTATAGAGGCTCTATTTAGAGACTTATGGTAGCAAGTAGGCAGAAAAACTTCAAAACCACCAATTTAATTTATTGAAGGTCTCAACAGGAATATATAGGAAAAAATTCTGTCTTCCACTGCAAATATTCCCACAGCAACCCAATCCATCTGCCAAGAGTACCTAAAATTTCAGGCAAAGGGTGGGGGAACAATGCTAAACCTATTTAATAATACCACTAAACAAAACTTGAAGGATGAGCATGAGCCTGGATCCATATTTTATCTGATTACCTCAGCAAGGCAGCCTACGGCTGAGAGGTTTGTCAATCTAGAGTTTCCTGTTTATGTAATTATATATCATGGTTGTAGACAAAACAAGAGAACACCACTGGGACTAATGCACATTTTTAAAAGTTTTCCAGCCTGTCTCTGGTTTTCATAAAGGTTTTTAAAATTTCCTTTTGTGAATCCAAATTGGGAAAACATGGGTGACATCAAGGAGTTGTTCCTAGTTCCAATTAAAATGCTGATAATGCTGGTCAATGGTAGATCTCCACTTCCAGGGAGACAAGCACAAAAAAAAAAAAATAATCTTAGGCCAGAACTGGAGGTGGGACCAATCCAGGACACAAATTAGAGCAGTTTGAGGAAATGGCAACTTGCACCAGCATCCTCTTTGCTTGCCAATGCAACAGGGCAACATGACTCTGCCTGTGCTGGTTCTCTGCCACTCCTGAAACCTAGAATTTCTCAAGACAAATTTATGCTGCCTTTGCTTTATTAGCACAGCATAAAAAGGCCACAATGGGCTATGGAATTATTTACTTGTATAGTTCCAGAAAATGACACCCAGTTGTAATAATTTTATATTAAGCCATCATTAGCTTTGTCATTAATTTTTTTTGTTGTTGTTGTAAACATGGTCAATGGGATTGAGGGCACCCTTAGCAGGTTTGCCAATGACACCAGTCTGTGTGGTGGAATTGACACACTGGACTGTAGGGATGACATCCAGAGGGATCCTGACAGGCTTGAGAGTTGGGCCCATGGGAACTTAATGAAGGGCAATAAAGCCAAGTGTGGGGTCCTGCACCTGAGTCAGGGCTGCACAAACACAGACTGGGTGGAGAATGGATAGACAGCAGACCTGAAGAGACTGATTTGGGGCTGTTGGCTGATGAGCAGCTCAACATGACCCAGCAATGTGCACTGACAGCCCAGAAAGCCAACCATAGCCCAGGCTGCATTAGAAGATGTGCATGTAGCAGGGCAGGGCAGTGATTCTGCCCCTCTGCTGTGGTGAGACCCCACCTGCAGTGCTGCATTGAGGTCTGGAGTCCTCACACAGGAAGGACATGGACCTGTTGAAATAAATATAGAGGAGGCCATGGAGATGGTGAGAGGGCTGGAGCATGACAGGCTGAGAGATTTGAGTCTGATCAGCCTGGAGAAGAGAAGGCTCCAAGGACTTCGAGCCCCTTCTAATACTAAAGTGAGCTTGTGAGAAGACTGGAGAGGGGCTGTTTGCAAGGGTGTGTAGTGATAGGACCAGAAGTAGTGGCTTAAAACTGACAGAGGGCAGGCTTAGATTGGATATTAATTAGGAAGACATTATTTGCTTTGATGGTGAGGCATTGGAACAAGTTACACAGAGAAGTTGTGGATTCTGCATCCCTGGAAGTGCCCAGTGCCAGGCTGGATGGAGCTTTGATCGACCTGATCTAGTGGAAGGTGTCCCTGCTATAGCAGAATGTTGAAACTGGATGATTTTTAAGGTCCTTTCACACAAAAACCTGTGATTTTATGCTTTTCTATTTTTTTTCCCTTGCCTTGCCTTTCCAGGATCAGAAGAAAAGGAAAATAATATTTTACAAGTCAAAGAAATAGCAATTTAAATCTTAGTATATCTTGTGATATGTTGTGTTTTTAGACTTTGTAAAAGATGTACCTAAACCTCTGACATATTTCAATATGAAAGTTCTAAAGGGGCTCTTTGAAATAGCTAGGTGCTGATAATGTGTCTGGAGTATCTGCATGCAGCCTTCTGCTATACAAAGCCTAAAGAGCTGCCCCCTTCATGGCCTTTTAGGCTCTATTTTCCAGAGACATAAAATATTCTAGCATGAATAACAGGTAGAGTGCACAACATGATGTGAATAAACACATGTGCTTTTTGGAGCTGCCAGCGTGCTCTGCCTTAGCAGGGCTGCTGAAGGGATGGGATTATGAACAGGGTCCCAACTGCAGGAATTATTGTTACATTATATAACTAATACACCAGTTTTCCCCCTAATTTTCCTTACTGTTTTCTAAAAGTATTTTTCGCTATATTTTTAACTTAGTTAAATGTACAAGGTGTGCTCTCAGTCTATAGTGTGTAGCTCTGACAAAATGGTTTTTGCTTTAGGGCTGGGTTTTGTTTCTAGGAGTGTATTTCACTATGCAAAATTGACTTGGTTTGTGGAGTCTTGCCAGTGCTACCCATAAAGTGGACTCTCACCTAACATAAACTTTTTAGGACTTATCCTACATCTGCAGTTCACAATTTGTGGAACATACAGCCCATGTGCTGGAGGATGTATGGAACTCCCAGCTGGTTTCATTAATGTAGGTTTCCATTTGTGTGTTGGATATCTACTTTTGTCCATGTTGTGCAATGTTTTTGCAATGATTTTGGCTCTTCTACCAATAAGTCTTTTAAATGGTGGAATTTATTCTTGATTATAGTAATAAAAAAAGGCACTTTTTAAATCCAAGAGTCATATTATTGGTCTTGTAAAGGAAGCATCATTCACCAGCTATTGATCCCTCTCCTCTGGTTAGAAGGAATGGCCTTCTACTTCCATGAAAGAGTATCTGGCACTGCAAACAGAAATGTTTTGCATTTAGATGTAATTGGTCTCTCATGAAAACAGAAAATAGTACCGAAAGTTTGTGCCTTTATTCCATACTTTTTAATAGAAAGGACTCAATCTTGCCTCTGTTTGGTGTGTGTGGGTTTTTTATGCTTTTTCTTTTTCTCTTTAAAATTTTTCTTTAAGTTATAAAACCAACCTTGACTAGAACATCTTACCTTATTCCAAAGCTCACTTTAGTCTTGCTGACTTTATTGATTTTTTTAAATTTTGGACTCAAATCCAAATGTCTTTTTTTCCAAACTATGTGAATGTTGGGGTGGCCTGGGGTCAGGCTCAGTGCATGGCAGGTGAGGGATCTGACACATCCTGGGACTGTGATATGTGTCAGCACAGACCTGAGCCTGTCCCTCTCTGGAGGGAGGAGCTGCCAGGCACTCTGCAGCCAGAGCTCTCCTGTGCCATTCTCATATGTCTGTGTGTCAGGCAGATAAATTGAACATGGGGTGCTTCTACAAGAACTCCAAGGAGGTAAATGGGTTGTTTAGCCAACATGTCCAGGCTGACCTCATGCCACAAAGAATGCAGTGCTCTGAAGAACAGCTTGACAATTTGGGTACTTAAAGTTGGACAGGGTTGTCTTTCAGGATTAAGTATATTTTTATATATGTGCCTTCCTAATCTGTAACACAAGCAAAATCTGTATAACCAGCAGGACTGTTTTGTGAAAGGAAGAGTAGAGGGAACTGAAGGCTACAATATTACATCTTCTCACCTTTGGTGATTTATTTAATTTCTATTTTCTCTCTGCTATACATTTTCTCTGGAATTGGATATAGTTTTTGTCTTTCCCTATATTTCAACATTAATAAAACTCATTTTTATTATTACCTTATTATTAACTCATTATTAATGTGCAAGAGTCTTTGCACATTATTTCCTCTCACTTTCAAAAAACCCACAATTCTTGACCAGTACAGAATTTTATACATCTGTTGTTATATTCTCTTTTAAAAGTATTCAAAGCACTGAGGCCTAGGATGGGAGTCCTGGCTGCAGAATTGTCAACAATTAATTTTGTAAGTCAGCTTGAATTTACTCTTAGAGCACACAAATAAAGGAGAAGCAGCTTTGAGCTCTGTGGCTTACTATGTCTCTGTAATACAGAACCACAAATACTAAAATTTCTGGAACTACTTCTGTAGCTTTAGATATCCACTGTGATTATAGTTCACTGAATATACAAATCCCACATCATTAAACTGAACATTTGAGATGTTGGAGCTAAAAACTCCCACAACTGTCATACCTTCCATCCGTTTTTCTTTCTGATACACTTTTCTTTCTGATGCACTACAAAATCTTTATATATGTTTGAATATACTATCTGCAGAAACACAGTTTTATCTTGGAAGACAGATGTTCTAAAGCTAGAAGAAGGCTAATTGTTTGTGTGTTTGGAGATTAGGGAAATCTTTTAACCTTTTCTCGAAGGGTGCATCTGCATTAGTAATTTAGTGTCCTGTAAGGGTGCTTGTGGTGTAGAGACACTTTTCCTCAATGGCACATGTGCAAGGTTGTGCTATGAACTGAAACTCAGCAGTCTGGGACTGGGCACAAAACATGTTGTACACTGCTTCTGTTATACATACAGAAGTCATACGTGGATCAAACTTCTGAAACGCTAAGTTCATAAACTTTAGAGAGAGCTAATTAGTTCACAATTGATGAATAATTCAAAACACTTCGAGAGTGGACTGGCAAATTGTGGTCAGTGCTTGTGAATGAAGTATAGGATATCTTGGTGAAGCCATTTGAAAATCTGCAACACAAGTTCCTCGGGAGTAAAAAAATAAAATTGTCACCATTTCATGTATCTGGAATGTCATATCTAACTGTTCTTAATTTTCTTGTGAAGAGATTAGAAAGGAGGCATTTGAGGTGGGCAGGGAGTGCTTTATGAAAAAGAATCATGGGGCAGCTTGAAGCTGTGGATGTGTCGAAAGTTCAGACCCCTGCCTGGGAAGCTGCTACTCAAACTTCATAATGAGGATCTTTTCTTTGTCTTGACCTCTCTCCCCAAGTTTGGCATTTGGCTTTATAGCACATTGGTCAGTTTGTAGTCAGCATTTCCTCAAATGTTTATGGCTCTACTTTAAAGGTGGAATTCTCATCCTGAAGATGATAATCCTTCATCATGCAAAATGACCATGCTGTAATAAGATCTTCTTGCAGGGTACAAATGTGTTATTAGGTGTCAGTCTGCAGGCTCGGGTCATCCACCAGCTGTTACACTGCACAGGTTGTATTTTTTTGCAACATTTGGTGGAACATTTCAGGACTGTGGGATTATCTGAACCAGATGTGAAAAGGCATCTCCCTGACACAAGTGTGCAATTAGTCATAAGTGATTACCCATGACCCCTTATGTGCAGGGGAGAGAAACTTTGGGTTAACTGCTGTCTGCACCTTAACTGAAGAGGGCTATAAAAGTTCCTCCCTTTTACTTTTCAGACTGCAGCCAATTTTCTGCTCGTTCTTGCTTCTGAGATTTTTTTTTCAGGGACAAGTAATCCAGGAGAAACTTAGAAATCTGAGTCCTGCTTGGAAAATTGTAACAGAACATCACTGAGAAAGAGATATGAGTCCTAGCTTTCTGCACCTTTCTCTGCTGTTTGTGGTTACAAAGTCACTGCAAGATCATTGTCTCTTCCCAGTGAATGGACTGATATATTGGTCCAAGGGCAAGAAGCAAATTAAGGATGTCCTTCTGACCAGATAAACCTTCTCTTTTACATGGAGCAAGACTTCCTTTTGAGTTACTTCTGTCATCAACAGCTCCAGTAACATGACAAAAGGAGAAATATGAGTCTCACAGGGCTTTACCCATCAACATTTGCACCCTGTCTCACTCTGGAAATGGGTAAGCAGTCAGCACAATTACTAGACCACTGCTCAAATACCATTTCTAAGAACTAACACACCCTACTCAGTCTCTGGGTGAATCTAAGTGGCAGCTCTGTACCTGTATACCTGGAGGGTTCCAAGTGCAGTGGGCTTCCTGTATCTGCTGTATGCTTGTTAACATGAGTAGATAAGTTTATAACAACACAAAAACCTCTGTAGAAATCTAGTTACATAGTTGTGATATCAGAGGGAACCTATGTTGAAGCCTTTTATTGCTTAGAGAGAAATGGAATCTCAAATGCTTTTGGCAAGCTACATGTTCTTTAGCTGATAAATTATTTCCCCTTGTCTGACTGGCATTCATCTTTACCTGTCCTGTGTGACCTTTCCCCCCTGCTTTCCCTCAGTTATGTTTGTAGGCTACAAATCAGTCAAGGGTCTACATTTATTTATGAAAGAAAGGACCCCAGCTAAGACACAGTAACAAAAAGAAAAAGGTAGCTGGTGCTACATAGACTTTGAGCAGCAGGTGGGGATATACACCCCCACAGGTTGCTAACTGTTGTCATAGAAGCTAGAAGTAGTCAAAGATTACTAAACAATTTTTTTCTAGCTACTTTCTTCTCTTCAGCCAAAATTGGCTCTGGCTTAACAACACTGAGTCTTATTTGTTAGTTCCCACCCGTGTCTCTGACACAGTCAATGCAGAGTGGAAGGATGTGGGGAAATTAAGTGGTACCATCTGCTTCCTCAGACATTGTGTGAAAGCAGAGCTGCTCCCTGACCCTTTCACAGGACCTGTGGATCAGGGGCCTGGGACAAAACATGTCTGACATGAGGTTCTCAACAGTAAGCACAGCAATTGCCTATGGCTGGCTTTGAAAAAGGAACAAACCTTCACAATTTTCCCTGTATTTGTAACCTGCCTAACAGCACTCAGCTCTCAGAAGAAATTCCTGATGCAGCACTAGAGTTGCACTCACAGCCATGGAGTGAAAGAGGATAGATGTCACCATATCATGAGATATCATATCAATCTCCTACCCTATTCAGGTCAATAGCATGTGGTCAGTCAGGCCCTGTGAGAGTTGTTTCATCACAGCTCCTTCTGTGGGCGGTGGAAATTTGGATTGTCTGAGTGAAGTGATTGTTTCTTAAGCCTAGGGCCTTTACGACCACAGTGTGGCCAGTGATATCTTCCAGACAGTTTTGTGTTCCCAGTGTTAGGCAGGCTCAAAGAAGCTTTGGCATTTTTCCCCTAGAGAAATTTTCCTTCCCTTCAACATTGGCCAATTCTTCCTGAATCTGCCTAATTGTAAGTAAGAAACATCTCAGTTTAGGTTTAGGCCTTTCATTAATCTTCTTTGATGGGTTTTATTCCCCTCAAGTTCTTACCGTCTAGGCTGCTCTGCATATAACACATTTACTTCTGAGTTTTTGAGTACTGCCTGCACTGTAGAATTTAATGGACATCAAGGGAAGAATATTAGTTGGTCAAACAACAATTTTTCAAGATTTATAGTTTCTATCACTCCTGGTTATAACCTTACCCTCCATCCCAGGCACCCCTCTCAGCATGCAACTGAATTTTTTCAGTTTCATGGTATGCTTGAAGTTTTTCAGAATTCAGTATTCACACCGAGTCCTGACAAAGCGTTGAGTGTTCACTGAATGTTCAGATAAATATTAGACCCCACCATTGCCCTCCAGATGAAGAAAAAAAAAAATCAAAACAACCTCTGGAGGTAAGGCCAACTCCATCCAATGCTTCCTTGTTGGCTGTGACAGTTCTGTCCTGGCTGTGCAGGTCCTTACCCTTGTCTCTGCCCTGACAGCTCAGGTACAGCCTGAGCAGAGGGTGGCGCAGGGCTGGTGACACCTGCATGTGGCCCTGATCTGTGGGCAGAGAGTGAGATGCTGTTCCAGCAGTAAGGGATTAGCATGAGTGAAAGGGAGCTCTGACTGCAATTTCCCTTTGGCAGCTAAGGTACATGCTTAACTTTGAAGGTGGAAGCCAGGACATGGAAGCAAAAGGCCCTTTTGCCTCCCTGCAGTGTGATACGTGCTGGAGCCTTGCGGGATCAGCACTCTTGTTTGGATTTCTGAATCCCTGCCAGATCAGGGCATTTAGTTTGGATCACAAGAGAAGTAGAAGCTGTTCAAAAGGCCTGGGTCCAAATTTCCACACCATCTGCTGTGTTTGTAGATCAGTGTGGAGGTTTGAGCCTCCCATAAAAGTAGAGGGAAAAGAAAGTAATGTTTAATACGGGAATTAAATGCAGGAAAAATATGGAATGAAGCCAAAAATTGACCATCCATGTTCTTGGGCATCATAAATTAGGAAGAAAGTAGCACTAAACAGAAAAAAAGGACAACTATGGGACAATAGAATACTATACCAAGGGTAAAATGAAGTCAGATTTCAGTGGAATATCGAAGGTGAAGGTGATCAAGTTAAAAGTTACAACTAATGTCTTCTTTGGCAACTTCTCTCTGCAGGTTCGGGAGACAGATAGGGAATGGGAATGTGGAAGTTCCAAGACTCTGGTCGTGCACCAAGACAATGTGCACAACTCAAATCTCTTCTCTGCAACTGCTCCTGTAATTTCGAGTCTGAGCCCTTTGTGTGTCTGGTTGCAGAAAATCAGAATAGGCCTAATGGGAAGAACATTATATTTCAATGATGAGGTTGACTTACACAAACGTAAAATATTGATAATTAATATTGTCATGGTTAATTAAGATTAGAAATTGGAGAAATAGCAAGAAATGCAATATAGTAATGTTTAATTGGAGAAAATATTATCTGCTACCCTTTCTAATCTCATTGCAGGAAATTGCTTTCAGATGAAATTACCATAGCTATTATTTCAATTGGAAAATAACTTACAGAAGAAAGGCCTGGTATTTCATAACAAAGATAGTGTAAATTTTACAGTAAGAATTAATGGCCAAGAAAAAGGAGGAAAAAATTAATGGAAATATCTACGTGTCATTGCATAAAAGCCAAATCAGAAGCAGAATCATGGCTTTTCTCCTGAACACCATTCCTTAATTGAAGTGATTTTCACTGTCTTTCCTAAAAACTAGAAACATGCTTCAAAATTTTAAGTTGCCAGCATGGCAATCAGAGGTTTAAACCCCATTAAAGCCCTGTTAATACAAAAATCCAAGTAATATTATGTGCTGTCAAACCACAGAACGTGAATGATGACTGAAACACCTGTCACTGTCCCTTTAACTCAAGCCCTGCCACATCTGCATGTGAGGGGCTTTTTATTTTCCTATCTTGGGGCTGCTGCCTCTCCCTTCCTCTCTCATCCATGTGAGTTTATTTTCCATTCTGTTTTTGTTGTTTAGGTAGGTGCAGTAATGGCATTCCCAGGGCAGCATTGGGAAGCACTGGCTTCCTTTGTGGAATAGGAAAGCAAAAACTATTTCAAAGCTGCAATCGGATTATGCAGAGTACCCAGCATTTGGGGCAAATTTTTGTGAGGCTAAACATAAAACACTACCCATGTACATTTCTTCCAGTGGTCAAGGAGAGATAAATATTAAACAATCTGATCTGTAATCCTTGGTATTAGATTATTTGTTTGTTTTGGGCAAAGAGGAATGTTACTTGATCTTTCACTCACTGCCATTTGTCTTGCAGTCTACACTGCAGATGTACTGAGAAAAGATAATGTTCCTCCATCTCCCAAATAAGCTTTTTGTTTGTTTGCCATGGATTTTGTAACAGCTTTCAAGCCTGAACTTCTGTGTGGGCTTAGGTAAATTTCTGTTCTCCTTGAAGTTAAAGAATACAGTAACCTGCTTCAAAGAATCAAGCTATGAAAACACCGTTTTCTTGTGCACTGGTATTTAGGAGCATGGTATCTGAATGGATAGACATACACTTTTAAAAGGTAATAAAAATAACTTGATAAAGGATTAAATGAATTTAAAATACTGAAATAAGACCTTTCAAAAGTTCTTTGCAACTCCTCAATGCAGGATTTAGAAGTTTTGTTAAATAAATTCAGTAATGAAAGTGCACACATCTGGCTTTCTGAAAGTGAGAGCGCTTAAACAATGATGTTACCTGTCTCTGTTGAAAGCATTTAATACTCTGCCTTACATCTTCTTCATCTTTAACTCATTAATCCTTGCAACACTTCACTGAAGGAAAGAAATAATACTAATATTTTATATATAGAGTTATGACACAGGCAGATATTAAGGGAATTTCATGGCATAAATCCTCTAATAATGCTGATACCAGCGGGCTTTGGATGACTATATGCCTGGGAAGCTGCACTGAAATTCTTTTGGCCCAGAAAGCACTATTAGCTTGGTCAGGGAGGAGGTTGAAGCTGGGATTGCAGAGATGTCAGATCAGTGCTGCAGCACTGTGTGCTGCCTTCCCCTCATCATCTGCCCATGTCACAGCCCTCACAGGCTCATGGAATGGCTCCTTGGGGAGGTTGTGACAACAGGACGAGACCTTTTAGCGCCCTGTACCCTCAGGGTAGTTCTAGTCAGTGTCTTGACTTTGCAAACAAGGATATCTATAGGTACCTGACATCCAATTTTTTAAAAAATTTATGGCAGGAGACCTAAGAACAATATAGAGCATTAGTTGGGTGACAAATTCCAAATGCTGGCTCTTGATGAAATACCTAGCCTTTTTTCAAACAGCTTTGTGAGTTTCTTCTCCTTGTGCTGCCCACAGTATTAAAGGTAAATCAAATGGATAAACTCTGCCTAAAACAAATTTTCTTTTAATTTCCTTTCCAAATTTTCCTTTATCTCCACATTTTGTATGTGAAAGCTGTCAGTTGCATTTTACTCCTTTGCTCTGATAGACAGTCACCTTAAAAATTACATAAGTCCTACAATTTCTTGATTCTTTGGTAGGAAAGCATAGGAAAGATGTTATTTTGGATTAGAAATCCCAACTGAAGCAACACCATGTAATTGTTTACTTAGATTAAGCTAAAAACATTTGTCATTAAGAGTGCAAGAGGTAATTTCCTGACAGAACACCCAAACCTTTGACATTTTTCCTTCAAAAAACTTTAAATGTGTGGTAGAGTATCAAAGCCTTTTCCCTGCCATCATCAGAAAAGGTCAATGGTTTCTGACAGCTGCATATTAAGCCTGACTTAATTATGACTGAGTGCCACAAAGTTTGATAACATCTGTTATCCAGTGACTAAAGACTGTCTATAATTCTATTTCTTTTAAAAGGACTAACAGATGAAAATGACAATTTCAGTTGGGAAATCTGAACTGGCAGAAGAAGAAAAAAAAAGTCCTTTTTTTCCTGGAATATTTCTAGTAATTGCTATAATTTTGAAGCAACTCAAACATTAAAAATTCCCACACGTGGCCTTGACAAGGTCAGTGAGGCCTCAGTAACTTTTATGTTTCCTGCATGATCCCTGCAGGTTAAAGAGAGGGCCTCACTGAAAGGAGGCCAGCCTGTGGAATAAAAGCTTTCTATAGGCCTGAGGAGCAGCTGTTCCTGGGCTGCTATAACCACTATCCAAAAAGCCTATTTTCACAACTCAAGCAAAAATCTACCTGCTAGATCATTAAAATGTCAGATTGCCTAGGTCACGTAGAACATTTCACAAATAAATGCTCTTGCTTGGGCTCCAGCATTCAAGAGGCTGAGTGGGACTGCCCTTCTTGGGCACAGCTCATAGCATGTCTATTTTAGGTTGCTATTGACCATAATTGTACTTAAACATCTTATGTATATAATAAATAGTAACCAGGAAACCTGAATTTAACTTCATGGAGTCCTTGCTTACTTTTTGTTTAAACAAAACTTTATGTTAAAGCCATTGGTTTTACTTTCATTTATTGGTTTTTCTTTTTATTGCAGATTTTGTTCATTATTCTTTTAGGAGAATTGTCCATTCAGGTCAAGATACTGATGTGCTGGTGTTTTGGGCACCACAATATAAGATACAAAGCTATGAGAAGCAAAGCTTATTCAGTGTATTTACCAAGATCCATAACACTTAGACAGTTTATACTTCAAGTGTTGTTTTACACTAAGCACGCTCAAGTCTCAGAACCTCTGCCCAGTATTTGGTTCTGAGGCCTCAGGACTATGTCCTTTCTGACCTTAAAAGGGTCATAAAGGTTTGGAAATATGTACATCTCAAAATGCCCAAGGTTCATTTTGGCTGAGCATATGTCGAACCTCAGAGACTTTAACCCCAGAAGAGTGGCCTATGTTTGTCTTTCTCTGAACTCAAAGCTAGAAACCCTTATGAAATCAAGTTTTTACTTCACTGTTCTTCCAGAGAAATTTCTCTGAGTTTTCTCTGTGCATTTCTCAGTTAATGTTAATATTTGTAAACAGAATCCCAATCTGGAAGCAATAATAGGATCTGACACTCTGCACGTATTTCAGGATTTGGGAGATGGAAACTTTTCTATTTGATAGAATTGCACATTTATTACTCAGCAAATCACAAGTAATTTTTCTAAGTGGCAAGTTCAGGAGCTAAGAACTAATAGAGTGACATGTGAAGGAAATTACAGACCATTTTAGAACTGCTGGACAATTAATCAGATCTTGCTTCATTTGTCATGTATGTACAAAAGCTGCTATACATTATTATGCCCATACTGTTCTGCACTAGAGTGCCCTAAGTGGGGATGACTTTGATTAGTTCCTTTTTCTGACAGACAAATATTGAACTGCTACTTAGTTTGAATAGTTTTCTTATTCATACAGGTCTCTGAGTAGCTCTTGCTGAAATGAAAATGAAATATCAGAAAGGTTACTACAAAGTAAAAGGGGACAGGGTTTAGAGAAGTAGCTAAAGGGAATGAGGAGATTAAAATTTACTACTGACTGGAGAGTTTCCTTAATTTGTCTCAATGATTTTTAAGGACCCCAGATTAAGTACTCCATTTGTTTATTAATCTATGAAAATTACTACTTTATTATAAACAGTAACTTTTAAATGTTATTTAAATTAAAAGAAACCCTTTTTTGAAAATTATTTTCACCCTTTTGATACCATCCCAAAGAGCAACCAGGATGCTCTGTACTAAGTGATTTTGTGAAAATGCCAAAGGAGGGCAGACTCTAGGTACTGTTTCTGTATCTGTTAGTATTGCCCTTTACTGCAACACTACCAGCTAGATTGAAATTTACTGGAAAGACAGGACGATTAATCTCTGCTGTTTTGACTGGGATACACTATTATAAAAAAAGAGAAGCACAAGTGTGATATCATGGTGACAGTAACTCAGAAAAAAATAGCTCTTCAATATTTCTATTAATTATCCAAACATTCCTGCAACTATTCACTTTGTTTTTTGCATTTTTTCATTGTTTTATTTGAATTAGTGTCTGTTATGTTACTGAGAGGATAAACTGGGTTTTCAATTGTTTGGTTTTGTTTCATGAGTCAAGGATAATGCTGGAGGTCATGCACATGGCAGGAGTCCATAACTCCTGACTGCAGGAGCTACTGATAGCATCATCCAGGCAGGTTGAGAAGCAAATCCTAATTTGCCTTTGGATGTTTTTGAATTTTTGCCCATGTGAAGCCTAAGACAAAATCCTTACCCACTTAAATGGAGTCGGAGACTTTAGATGTGGGTGGTTGTTAATGATTTCTTTCATCCATTCTTTTCCCTTGTTTACACTGCTGTACATTTTTGGCACTGTTGGCAGTGTTCAGCAGCTGATTTTCAGTGTGACCATTTTTATTTCAGAAAACTGTTATCTATGAGTGGGATAAGAGTGAAAGAATACTTTATGCAAAGGTGGTATGGGCTATGTATGTCAGGCCTCTGTTCTTAGGACCAGGGTCAAAACTGAGGGTGTAGATTAATTGTGTAGCAAGGTGTCAGAAAATATTCCACAAATAAACAGAACATGGTTAACTCAACACTTTGAATTTATAGAAAGTCTAAATTATATCCTTAAAATAACATGATTATTGCTAAGTTTTAGCCTGAAGCTAAACTGGGGTTCTACTTCGAATGAAGGAGCTCCCAACTGGCAGGGACTTAAAAGGTAACTTAATACGCTCCACTACTAGAAATATAACAGACTGCTTATTGGGACATGTTTAAAAAACAGAATGTAGAATACTTTTCTGATCTCACTGATACGTATTTCTACAAATAACACTAGAGAGAAGTGAAATCTGGCTTATGGTTTGCAAGAAATCAACTGGACAAAACCTTAGTTTCAGTTTGAGCAGTTCTACATATACAGAGACTCCCTGCAGAATCTTTAAAAATAAGCATATATTTCCCCAATGACATCATATTTTTGTTATCTGCATTGTACCATAGCAGTTTTTCTTAAAATAAAAGACAAAGAGAGCTAAAGAAAAGTTAGACACCATAACATTTCAGTTTAGTTTTGTTTATTCCTATGACTGTGTTTAAAATATTTTGATTAAGTAATGGTGTAGTTAAAAAACAGGGATGGTGAGTACTTCCAGGGCTGAAAACCATGTAAACTAGTGCAGAAACTGGACTTAATGCTTTGTATTCCCTACAGATTACAGATAAGAGATCCATGTACATTATCACTCAAATATTTAAGGGGAAGTAGCAAAAACAGATTGACCTTTAATTCACAGTCAAATTTTAGTTTTATTTTTAGTTCTGTTTTTGGGACATTTCGGTTATTTATCCAGTGGAGTTGGTGAAATGAGAAAATAAAATACAAAAATAAAGAAATTTTCTAAGGTAATAGTATGTTTTATGTGAAGTAGCAGATAAGTAATTCCAGGTTTTAATAGTCATATCTAATAGTTAGAGCCTGTATGTGTGTTTATAGATTTCCTAGGTGATCAGTAAGGCTTTGCTTCTGCAGTGTCTGTGGGTTTGTTATCTATATCTATACAAAGCACATGTGAGGGTAAAAGGTCAGCTCTGGTACAGTTCTATGGCTGGTGGGCAGGGGCAGCTCTTTTCATTTAAGGTGTTTGCTGTTTCTAATAAAAATCTGTATAAATATCTGTGAATGAGATTTGGTATCAGTGTATAAACCACAGGTTTTCATCTGGTTTAGCTTTTCTTTCTCAATTGCCAAAAGAAATTAGAATGTGAATGATTCAGTTTCAAAATTTAATTAAAAAAACCCCCACATTAGAAACATGATCATAAAAATGCCTGTACCTACTTCTTCTGGCTTGGAGCTTGCTCCTGTTTAGGCTGCTTTTAAAAGGGAACAGGATGGACATAATGGGACTAAATATACCTGAGAAGAGATGCATCTAAGGTGTAAAGCACAATGAAACCCTGCTTTGAGATACTGGTACAGAGAGAGAAATACAGAAATGCTGTCCAGAGCCCTACAGCTCTATATGGGCCATCGAGGTTTGTGACATTCACAGGGATCAGTTTCACAGCTGGCACAAAGACACTGCATAACACACTCTTGTCCCCTGTGTATCAGCCCAGGATCCCAGCTTCTGTTTGCACTACTGTCATCATTTCAACTGCTTTGCACAGATAGCATCAGCTCATTGAAAATCAGCCTCCTGTCCTTGCTGTCAGCATAACTGAAGTTCTACTGCTGGTGACACCTGAGACTTCGCTCTGAACTGAGTGGGACTTCAATAATTTTATCCTCTGTGTATGCTGCATGCTATTACCACAATCTACCAAGGATCAGGTTAGCTTAAAAGCAATTTTTACTCAAGAGTATCTAAATCATAAGTCTCTGCCTAACCCTAGGCAGAAATTATCCATCTGTCAATATCCTTCCTTGTAAACCAGATTGAAGGCAGTGTTTAGGAGAGGCATTAGTGGTTTCCAGAGACAGATTTGCATTTACACCCAAAGCTTTTAGAAGGTACTTGCAGGTGCTGCATGGAGAAGCAATGTACAGGATTTGAGAACATTTCCCTTGACTTTACAGGTTGCATCTTTGGTTTTCTATTAGCTGGTGCAAAAGGAAAACCCAGGTAAGCTCAACAGGAACTTCAAGCGCAAAGTTAATGTCAGAATTTTCCTGGTAAGAGTGCAGTTTATAATGTTATAGAAAGAACAAGGGAAATAGTCAAATGGAGCAAACATTAGAACAGTAATCACTGCTGTCCTAATGATTCAGTCAAGGCTGTCCACTGACATAACACTGTATTTCCATCCACTGCTTTCCTTGGAAGTTGTGCTTGGCATGGCTGCACTTTTAAGAGCATTTGGACAAATAAATAACATCCCTCTTCATTATTTATTTGCCTTAAAATTTTAATCAGTATTTGTGTAATCAGTAGTAATTTGCTACATTCCTATTCAAAGAAATTGGCACAGTGTTTAAACATAATCACCCAATGTAGCTATTTTATTTAAGTACTGGGTTCTAAATACACATAAATTCAGCAATTATCACTGGAACAAATTTTAGACTTTGAAGAGAATTATATGAGGAGGAGTTTTCTGTAGCTCAAATTGGAAAAACAAACTTCTTTTGCCCAGCTGAGGAATCTGACTGTGACTTTTATGTACATGCACTTGGTGTTTGATTTTTGAGTGAAAAATGTATAAAATTTTAGGAAGGCTTTCAAGAGACAAAATGCAGGGCTTCCTCAGCTGCATGTAAGTGCACTGTTTGGGTCGTGAGGTTACAAAATATGCCTTTCCCTTTGACTCATATTTCTTCTATATAAAACAGCCAAACTGAGTACTAAATCAAATGCTGATAGCATTTTAACCTTGTGCTTTTTGTCCTGAGCTTAGGTATGGGCATCCTGGCCCATGGTGTCTGAGGGTCTTTGTTAAATATTTCTAACCCAGTTTACATGGAGCAGCTTATTCATCTGGGCTGGAGCTTTGTGAATGACTCCTCTGCCCCTCTACACCAGAGCAGCTCAGGCATATGTCTTTATACTGTGGTTGGTTAGAGCTGGAATAAAGTGCCAAAGTCAGCAGCTGAAATAAGTAGAGTAAATCAAGGTAAGAGGGAGCAGGACAACATCTTGGGAAAGGAGGGAACACAGGGTAGAACCATTACCTAGAAGTTCAGGGTTAAGATGATGAGATATAAATGGATTGGTACTTCCTGGGTTTATAAGGGCAGACCCTGATTTGTGACATCACCATCTGGGGGCTTTTCATGTTGCCCTGTGCCTACTTGGGCTGCCAGGATGCCACAGATCCTCCTTTCCCTTTAAAATCTACAAGAATTTTATCTGAATAGTCCATGAGGGATCACATGCTTTACAACATCTTAAAAAAAATCTTATGATGATTGTAGGTCATTATTGTTGTTCAGGATAAGTTATATTCATGTGGACATCTACTGGATAAATGTGCTTCAGGCTTTGCAAGACACGTGAACTTACAATAATCTGGGTTTAATGTAAATTCCTAAGTGATTTCTTCTGATGCACACTTCTGATTTGGTGCCTTGTTAGGTTGCTTTGCTCCCAACTGAACAGAAATTTGCCTACAAATTATCTATGTTTTAATCAAGGCAAGACATTTATTCTAAATTAATAGGCTTATAGTTTCACCGTATGTTGAACTGATGCACTCTAAAACATCTGAGTGATTGGTATTTAACAAATCTGGGAAAAGAAGTATTAATCTTCACAGTGAGAATTTTCAGCCTGCATGATATAAAGATGGGTGCCACAGTTTAACCCCAGCTGGCCACTGAACCCCACATGGCTTCTCACTGCCCACACAACAGGATGGGGGAAAAAAATCAGAAAAGTTAAAGCAATGAAGCTCATGGGTTGAGATAAAGGCAATTTAATAGGGAAAGGAAAAGCCAGGAAAATGCAAGAAAGTGTGATACAAGAGCCTGAATTAAAATACAAGGATAATTCCTTCTCTTAGTGCACAAACCTTAGTTGTGAAGTGCCTGTTCCTGAAGATTTTACTCAGTAGTTTGATCATATGGAAGGTTCCTCCCTTCCACTGTGGAGATAGAGCTGGCTGGAAGCAAGCAGCTGTCCACCACAGGAGTGCCTGTAAATGTGCTTCTTTCATGATTCTTAGGGAAACAATAGAAATGAACATCTAACAAAAGACCTATAGGTTCTCCTACCCAGACCTCAATGAGAGATTGGTCATAGAAAGCTTCTAGGAAAAGTAACAAAATATTTCACAACTTTCAGGAGTGAGCATGTCTATTGGGTTGAAGGTTCAGGACCAGGAGATAAGAGTTTCATTGATTTCCTGGCACCCTTGTCCTTAGGTTTATCAAGAACAATGGAAAACCAGGCCCAGAAGGAATCAGCAAGTGAACAGAGAAACTTTTACCAGTTTGGCTTCATTCTCTTTCAGAAAAGCTTTTCCTTGAACAAAGAAACTGTATTAATTTATGAGATTATGCTTTCTGAATGCCATCATGGACAAGAGGAATATTCCAAGGCTTGGTACAACTAGCTGTGGAGAAATAAGCACTTGGACCTCATCATCTGCTGCCTGTGACATATGCAAAGGAGAGACTGCAAAATCTAAACATGCATCTGAAATGGTGTAAAATCAATAGTACATGTTGAGGTTATCAAAGCCTCTTCATAGAATGTATTTTATATTGCCTGTCACTGCTAGTATGGTAATGGCTCCTAAGAGCTGCAATAAGATTAATAAAATGGTGTATAATTAAAATAAGGAATTGTGCTAAGGAATTGGTGTGTACTTTCAAAATTATTAGATGTAGTTGGAAACATAACTGAAAGAAAGACTGTCTTCATATAACATATTGCCAGAACTAACTGCTTTGATTTCTTAAAACTAGATGATGATTGTTTGATCATTTTATTAAAAAAAAAAAAAAAAAAAAAAAGAAAAAAGTCCAGGTGTCAAAGAGTTTCCTTATGTCTAAACAAGTGTTATTAACTTCAATTACAGCTGCCAGGTGGAGAACTGTGCAGTTCTTTTACCATGTTTCAAAATATTTCATTTAGACATTTTGGAAAAACATACATCCCTATTCATAACCCCTGTTACCATTCTGATTTATAAGTTCTGCTCCGCTGTAAATCATTCAAAATGAAAAAAATTAAATTTTATGGCATCAAACTTATGTGGCATTGTGCCTGAGCAAAGGACAGAAGGAATGTGATTCTTATACTGCCAGTTTATATTGAACTTAATTTTTTTTAACAAATGGCTGAGATACACATATAGAGAAATGTAGAGTATACTCATTCTTTATTTGGACTTTGAATTAAAAATAAAGCACTCTCTTCAATAATTTTTCCAGTTGTTTATGAAACTTTGACTGCTACTTAATTTTTCACCTTTTAAACTATACAAATATTTGCAACTGAAACTCAGAAAATTTTGGTTTCAGACCATACACTTTGATTGCTATGAATGGTTAAATGTATCATTCATTTAACCTGACAAGCTCTTGGAGAAAAAGGGTCATGATGTCGGAAGTGGCATAGGGAAAAGTGTGAAATTTTACCATTTTTAAATGGAGATAGAATCTTGAAATATATTAAAATCATGGCCAGTGTTATCTTGTGTCAAAGCAGTTTTGGATAAGGGGATACGATATTACATTCTTAAGACTTCTATATTCTTTGCTTTTCATGTTTCCTAGTAGAATACTTCAATGCCAGTGAACATTACTGACCTGGCATGATTCCTGGCTCTGAAGTGGTTCTTATTTGGCAGAAGAAATTTCTGCTCCAGTTTCTGAGAGTTTCCTGAAAGACATGATGGCATTATAGCTTTAGGTGTAACTTTAGCTCACACAACAATGCAGGAGCTTGTTTTAAACTTTAGTTGAGCTAACAAGTAAAGTGACTTGCAGACACTATAACTCAGTACTTGCTAAAGGTATACTTTTCAGATATTCATGGATTTGAAACACTAGGAGACAAGACTAAAAGTATCAAAATGGTGGAGACTCATCTTAGAAATGTGGAATCTCTACCCGACCACCTCTCCTGCCACAAAAAGCCTCTTGTTTTAATGAGTTTCCCGTTGCTTTAGCTGGGAAACCTGTTCATTGCCTCATCCTGCACTTCTCAGCCCAGCCAAATCCCCTAAATGTGGGTGAATCCTTAGGATCATCCAGGCACATGAAAATCTGTCAGAACCTTTGAGAGATGCTGTCTGCACTTTTATCACTTGATGGGCACAGTCTTGGTCATGTAAGAGATGACCAGAGCCCTTGAGCACTTCCTTACTGTAGCAAAGTTGTTAATAATGAATATTTTAAGGAAACTGAGATATAGCAAATAGCAGACATTCTTGACTAGGATAAGGTGTGAAAGGCAGTCCCTAGTGACAGAACTGCACCTCTCCATACACCAAACCCTACTCTTTCCACTTTGAATGTGGATAGTTTTTCAACCCTGAAAGCTATTTCAACTCTCTGGAAATATTTTTACTTTAATGAAAAAAATCTGCTGAAAACGATGCTAAAAGCGCAACAAAATGTATTGTCAGAAAGAAAAAAATGGCTTTGTCTTTATTTGTCTCTATTAAATCAATACAGTCAAATTAATTATGCCTGATTTTAAAAATATGTTTAGATTATAAGATTGTGGCTTTCTGGTCATGTGCAATTCCATGTATTACTGATGTTGTGTTAATAGAGAAATTTGCAGCCTTTTCTTTTATAGCAGGTATGATTTTACCTCACTTTTATTACAGGTAGGTTTCTTTGAAATACCTGTTAAATCTTATCTATAAAATAAAATGAATATTGAAATAGCTGATCTCTGTGTTGCAGGTAACAAAAACAATATAAATGTTAACAGCATTACCTCTAAATACAGTATCAACTATATTAAGTACCTCGGGGTTAAGATTTTAACTTCCTTAGATTTATGGTGAGAATTAAAACATCTCTTGTTACATTTGTAAACACAGAGCTCGTTAGATGAAGGGAATTTCCTTTATCATTAATAGGGCACATTAATGTGATAAAAATGTCTGCACTCTCAATAAATTTTATTCTTATTTTAAGCAGTTACCATGTAAAGTGTTTATCCTTCAAAACTTTCAATAGCACTTTTATATCCTCCAATTGAAATAATAAAGAGCAAAGAATGAGAAGAAAAAAATTAAATCTCTCCTGGGAAGCAGAAAGACAAGCACAGCCAGATTTTGAGTTGTAGTATTGATTTGTTAAGCTTAACATTTTTTTATTTTTCCATGTTTTAATGGGGAAATGAGTGCCTGATACTGAAATTAGATTTAAAATTGCCTTGTAGGAAACACCTTTGTGCAAGGGAACTGATACTTCCTTCTATTCTTCATTGCTCTGTTAGCCAGAATGGGCATCTGGAAATGGGAAGAGGAGTGAGTTTTATTTATTTTTGTGTGTATTGATTATTATAACACCATAGAATGGAGGTGTCACGGTGTGACTGGGGTTTGCCAATTTTAATATATTTAATTTCTTTTGGGGATAGGATTTAGGGGTAAAAACAAGGCAGGCTTACAACTTAAAAGAGTATAAGAAGAAATTTATTAATAACACAAAACAATTCAGAATAAGATTTCTAGATTATTCCCTCCTCCCCCTTTCCTCACACCAGCAACATACAGAGAACACTTCAGTCAGTTATCTACTTTACTCTAGAGAGAAAAGTCCTTTTTTAAGTTTAGGCTTAGAGGGGTGTCTCACTCTCATAACTTGCATCCGCCCGGAAACTGCAAATTATGATTTTTCCTCCCATTACCACAGTCTCTCCAGAGCCATGTTATGGGTTGTGCTGAATACATGGGGTACCATTTTAAAGGTAGACTGCTGAAAACACAAAAGTCTCTTCATCTCATTCTCTATCAAATGTCTCTGTTCATATTCCAGTCTCAAAACAGAGAGAGCTTCATTTCCCCAAGGCAAAAGGTCTTCATCTCCAGCAACCTAACCTCCCCAAGTATATTTTACAGTTTAAAGGAATTTCAGTGAAGTCACAGTCCCCTAGAGCCCACAAAAAAAAAAAGCTTTTCAGCTACTTATCAGTGGCGTCTCTTCAATCTCTTCCATCAGGAACCTTGTCTTCATTCTGCTGACTTCTGTAGTTCTTCTTGCTTTATTCCTTTCGTTCCAGGGAGCTCAGGAAAAATCTAGAGTCTCATTCAGGCACTAAGAGTTAAACTTGTATCCAGAAAGTAAGGCTGAAGCCACGCTGGGAAAAACGTGGCCACCAGGGGACCATGTGGAGATGTCTGGACCTCCTTCTGCTGCGTGCTCAGCTGGGGCCTCTATCCAGACAGTGAGGAAGCCACATGGCCATCTGCGGGGCCTCTTCTCAGAACGCTTGGCCATGCGGCATGGAGAGGGAAAGCCGAGCTGAGCCGGAAGTGGGGAGCCGAGCCGCGTTCCCCCCAAGCCAAGCCGGGGCCGGGGCCAGGGCCGGGCCGGGTGGAGCCGGGCTCCCGCTGAGCTGGGCTGCATGGGGCTGGGGCCGGGCTGGGCCGGGCCCCATGTCGAGGCCAGAGCCCTGCAGCAGGCTGCCGCTCACCTCCCCGAGCCGAAGGCAAAGAGAGCGACTTAACTTTCCCCTGGGATTTGTGAAAGTGAAATAACTTTCTAATTGGTTTCTTGGGCTGTCAATCACTAACTCAGGTCTCTGATTGGTCCCCGCAGCCTCAGGGGAGGCTCCCAGAGAGGGGGGACAGCCCTCCTGTTCCCGGGCCTCCTGCTGGCCCCCAAGGGGCTGGGCTCCCCTTCCCCCCGTCCTCCGCGTGAAACCAGCGCAGGAGGAAAGGCAAAACTGGATGAGGTTCTGCGCCCCCATAGAACTGTTATGAAAGTGATCACTCACCAACTATTTCCTCAAAAGCTCTATCTTTCTGAAAACTTGGTGATACTTCATTATTTGTATTGATTCAAGGTTGTTTCATTTGGAGTAAATTTCCTAATGGACACAAACAGAAGACTTGTTAAACCTTGTGTTGTCTAGGCAGTAACTCACAAAGTCTAATTCCAAAACATTCACAAATACAGAGAATTTGTTGGTGGTCTGCAGAAAGCAGACTGATCAATCTTTGTGAGGTTTATTTCTGATTTCTAGCTGCTGTTACATATGTTAAATTCATGCACTGAGAAATGAAAATGCTCTGTGAAATTATAAAGTTATCTGGAAGCAAGGGGCCAGTTTTATGTAGGATAACCAGACCTGTGGTAAGCTCTAAAACTGCTGTGGAAAAGCAACATTGTTTAGAGTGGTGAATGAATCAAACAGATAAAATTGGTATGGCAGAGGAATGAGCTTCCAAGGACAGCGTGGAGGGAGGATGTGGAAAAGGGATGATGATGTCAGTGGTGCATGGAAGCAAGTCAATTCATGTGTGTATCTGTATGGCTGTGTGAGTGCACATGGAAGACATGGGGAATAACAGGAGAGGAATTTTCTGGATTTTTTTTACCCCCAAAATGATACTCGTAAGGTGCACATAAACAGTACACCAAAGCATTGTGTCAGATTTCGTTATGTGGTTTGTTTGCTACATAAATGCCTTATTACACTTTTGCAGGATGGAGCCTGATGGAAATCTCCTCCTTGGATGTGACTATTAGAGTAGATCACTGGTAGAACCATAAATGATCATTTCCTTGAAAAGGCAAAGTTAGTAGAGATTTATTAAAAGCTTTTTTTTTCCCTTGGGATGTTGTCTAAAGATCTTTTGAAAAGAGGATGAATGAGCCAGGACTTCTCCACACTGTCATGGCCACGTTCTTTCAAAATGCTAAGGAAAGCATAAAATATAATTTTATTTTTTTCCCTCAATTTTGAGGATTAACTGCCAAAGGAAGGAGTGATCTCTCATTATTCACCACTATCTTAAATGTCTTCACTTACAAAAGTCAAAACCAAGCCAAACTCAGGAGTTAGTTCTGCTGAGATCTTGTGTCAAAGCTGAGACACTCACCTGCAAATCCAGAAAAGGCTCTTTGGGCTGTGTCTGACAGCATCAGTAATATAAAGTTGCTATACCAATTAAAACAAAACAATAAATACTTTCTCAAGGGGTAGATTCCTGCATTAAGTCAAACAATAACAGCAATTTTGCAGTAGTTACAAGAAGCAGGGAAAGATGTTGATAAGTTAGATTTCACTTTTTGTGCTGATTTATTTTTTAAATTTTATTTGAGAAGAAAGTGCATAATATTGCTAATAAGAAACTTTTCATCCCAACAGAGGGAAACCAGGTTTGTAATTAGGAACACAAATGAGATTTAATAGAAAGACCTAAGATTTAATAGAAAGACCTTTCTCACAGAGGAAACAAACATGTAGGAAAGAACTTGAAATACAGGCAGATCAGAATTTTAGAATGGTCCTTTAATAAAGATGGAAGAATTACCTGTACAGAATAGTAACCGTGCTCCCAGTCTGCAGCCAGGAAAATGATTAGTTGCTATTGAGTTTGGAAGAATAAGAACCTTTGGCAATATAGCAGTGAAAAAATACATTTTAAAATACAAAGGAATACATGGAAAACTGTTTTGTTTTTTTTATCTAGGGAACTAGAAATAATACACCTGCAAGTATAATGAATGGCATAATATTGGCACTGCATGGGGCATTGAGCAATTTGTACCACAGTTATAGGTTCTTTCTTACTATTAATCTCAAATAAAATAAACATCAATTCCAAATCCTTGTATTTCTGGCTCTCATTTATTGTTCACCAGCTCTTTTCCTTTGTGTTTTGTCTTTGCCAGCTCTTTCTGTTTCTCTTATGTTACTTGTCCATTCTCTTGGCTGTTTCCCTGGCTGTGCTCCATCTCCTTAGATTACCTTCAAAAAGAAAAAAAAAAAAGTATTCATGTCCTGAGCTACAAAAGCAGTCAAATGTACCAGAATGTGTTTTGCTTCACTGATGGCTTTTTAAAAAATCACACTAAGTAGTAAATACTGGCTTGTAAGAGACTGTCGGGTGATCTGAGTGGCATGGGGGAATTCAGTAATGCATTTCATAGATTAGATGTTTATGTTCTTAAAACTGTGAATTAAAAAAAACAATCAAAAAAATCCAAAAAGCCTTGCTTCTCCTTTTTGAAATTTACATCTTGGACTTATTCTGTTGCTCTGAGCATGTGTATACTCTTGGTATTGCAGCTGTAATGATTTAATTCTTCAGTTTTTATGCAGACTGTGCTTTCTATTTCTAAATCCTTTCAGCAACAAGGAAACTCATTGCTTTGTCTCCCTGAGTTCCCATTACTGCTTCAACACCACCATCTGGATGACTCCCTGTGGTAGGGATGCTCAGTATTACTACCATACGTGCTGTGAATTTATGTCCTTTTCTTATGGTAGTGCTGTGCCTCAGATTTATATAAAAAATTGCCAGAAGTCACCAAAACTGACTCTGCTCTTCTAAACCTGGAATCAAGCTAGCAAAATGAGAGCCAGTTCAGGTACAATGAAGTATGAGTAGCTGACACATTGCTGACCCAAGGCTAAAAAGTGCCAGTGAAAATCAAAAAGCAATGTGTACACTAGGCAGATGTAAATGTGGGATAACATGTAGTTCAACCACTTTAAAATCTCTAGAGATTTTAAAGAAGGTCTGAATCTGAATTTCTTCTTTTCCAGGTAACTGTGCCAGCCATTGTATGCACTAAGGGAGACCAAGCACATAGGTTTTATTTCAAAATATTTATTCATATTTAAATAATTCATTGTTACTAAAATTCTTCACTTTGGTCACCAGGCCAAGTAAAAGCACTCTGTAAGAATGAAACCCTCACATATGACATGCACACATTGGAGTGCCTGTATGGTTGACAGCTCCATTTCAAGGCTCTGCACATTGAAAGCACAGCCCTGAGCTGGTGTGACCTCAGTCTTCTTCCATTTTCTCATACCTGAGGCTATGCCATCAGTAGGTGCACTGTCAACAAGGCAGTGACTTCTAGGCAACTGCTTCATAGGCACACACCCTGCAAGGACAGCCTTAAGGACTCTCTCTCTAGGGCATATGGTATTACCTAGTCAAAACAAACTAAGTTCCTCGGTCTGTGGCTGCACAGCATGGTTATTTCAGTCAATAGATAGGAAAATATGATTTTCAGAATGAGAGTCCTACTATATTAGTCTGGTAAATCCCAGTGTTATGATACAAAAGAAAAACAATGTTCTTGTTATTTCTGGAGATTTAAGGAGATTGCCATACCCTGGGATACAATGGTACTTTTCAGCTATTAAAGCTTCTAAAACTCATTGAAAATAGTATTCCAATCCAAGAAAAGTTACACTGTGTTCTGCATGTATTAGGCAATGTTCTGAGGGTAAATTCAAGGATACAAGTTTTTTATACTTAATTAAAATTAATAAAATAAAAAGGATTGGTTCAGGGCTGTATAGTATTTACTTGATTAAATCAGATGAACAAGAATAAAATGCCCAACAGAAAAGGAAAACATTGATCTCTGTTTTATGACAGAATTCAGGCAGCTGCCAATTAGGAGGAGCATAGATAGAGAAGGTAAATATCTAACTAATTAGATATGTGTCACCATCAGAGACTAAATTAAAAATTACAAGCAGATGCCTTAAGGGGAAAACAGAAACAAGAGCTGGCACAAAAACAAAAGTGTAGGGCTATCTAGATGGGCTGCATTCTCAGTTGTCCTGGTCTCCACAAGCATATGAGGTTCCATGTGTCATGTGGAGGACATGGAGAGGAAAATTAGCAAGTCATTAAGGAAATGACTGGTGAGCAGCTCATGATATACTGCCAACCACAGCTTATTTGCATTGCTGAAGGCTGAAACAGAATGCTACCTGTAGCCTACATGGAGGGAGAAGGATCTACACTAATTATGAATCAATTTATACCTGTAGGCTGCAGTGTTGCTCTGATATCATTGTAAGCAGAAGTGGAGATAAAAAAAATAAGATCAAAAATATAAATGGCAGCAACAGACAGTCAAAGATAAATTAGAGTCATGATCCACTAAAATATGAGAAAGATTATAATTAGCTGTAGATATTGTTTGCAAACAGCCCTAGCAGGAGCCTGAGTGATCTGTGTCTAGAAGGCTTATTTTAACTCCCTTGTTTGGATGCCGTTATTTTGTAGTGGTTTCTTTGCTTTCCTTTTGAGATCAAAGCAAAACTGTTGCAAGATTGTCTCAATCAGAAAAGCATGTATGGAGCACTGTGTGTCAGCATACAGAAGAGATTTTCATCAGCAATATGTGAAGGTGAGTGCTGGAATTGGAAACATCTATGTGAAAATACCTTTGACCACTTTTAAAAGTCTGAATGCCAATCTTTTGCAATAGCAAATTGGAGACCTCCTCATGGTATGATTTGAATAAGTGGTGCTTTTCTTCAGTGCCTGATATAATGTTTAAAACTCTCCTCCTGTTCTTCTCATCCTAGCACATCTTTCACAAATTGTTTATTTTTATTCTGCTTAATTCCCCACTTAGTTGAGAAGGTGACCACTGCAGAGTCTGTCACAGGCAGAGAAGGTGCATGAGGGGAGTGTAACATTTACTAACTGCCCCATTTCTAAGACAGCTTATATGTTCCTCCTCCACATGGGAATTAATTATAGATGTTCCTCACATAAGGATAGCTGTGACCTTTTGCTCAGTGAATACACTTGTGAGGGCATCTGTGCTGATCAATAATTAGTTAAGTACTTTGAAATGTTTTGGCCTGAAGGACACTGTATAAATAAATGTAGCATATCCTTCTTAATATATCTCAAAATATTTGTTCTAGGATTTGATTTGTGGAAGATGCATTCTTTCACAGGGTTGGATTCTTCAGACTAAAGCCTATCTGGATATGGATGAGGATTTGCTAGAAATATTATGAATATAGGAAAAAATCTGTTTAATAGAAATTTCTGCACCATGAAAAAAAAAAAAGAATTTATCCTGTTTGCTTTTATGTATAGTACTTGATTTTTGGTTCATAACTCTCACTTTTCAAACAGAGTTTGTGTGCTATTTCCAGGATCTAGGACACCCCAAGTTCTGCAGCAATTTCACCAATGTTTTCTCACTTAAAAGATAACTGGTGCCCAAGTACCCTTTGATCCCTTATTTCAGCTTGCTACAGACCATTCTCTGCAGAATCTTTGGTGATCTCTGTCCCTGGTCACTTCAGGACTGTAAGTTTCCTATTATTTTTTCACTGTGTCAGCTGCCTTTCCTGGAGCAGTCACACTGGCTATAGTATTTCTTTTCCTGGGCTTAGCATACTTCCTCACCCATTCAGCTGTTTCCCTTGTGTCCTATTGAGTCCTTTCTATTAACTGTGTCTTAGAATTTTAATGCTCAAGCCTGTTTCCTGATTTAGGTAATTCTCAGCAAACCATTTATAACATATTTTTCTTTACACACATGAGGCACTGTTTCAGGTCTCCGTTTTGTGCAGGCTTTAGGTCTGCCTGGGCTTGGGTGAGATACAATCGCTCCTCTCCTCTTTCTGCCAATTTTTCCTTACCAGATTTGTTATCAGTGTCTCTATTATTTCAGCTTATCTGGCTTTTGGACAGAGCAGAGGAATCCTCTCGATGAATGTAAGATGTGCTTGCTGGCCAAAGGGAGCCATAAAAAGCACTTGAATGTTTGAACCCAGCCAGATGTGCCTGTGAGTTAGCAGCACACAGTCAAAAGGGTTTCTGGCTAGCATGGAGCCATATTTAAGAGAAAAAATATTTAAAAAAAATGTTTTAAAGGACCTATGGGAAACCAGTCCAAATTGCTTACATTTTCTACTTTTAGGCCACCAAAGAAACAGAAGTGTTTCCTTGTCTAGTTCAGCTCTGGCATTGATAGGCAACTAATATTGCCATAGGGCTGATAGTACAAAAAAGTTGATAGACTTGGTCACACCTACTGCCACATTGCTCTGTAATCTCCAGGCTGGAGCAGGGAATGACTGGGTGGCACCAGGCTATTTGAATTTTATACCCGAATTTACCACATGGTTTCTGCATGATTGGCGGCCTCCTGAGAATTTGTCTCTGTGGCTAAAGAGAAAAAAGTGTACTGCCAAAGACAACATAAATATAATTATGTCCTGGGTTGTTATGAACAACCTGAGAAAGACATGCAGAGCCTTCTGCCCTTGCTTTCTTTAATATATTTGGGGGATTTTCCCTATTGTTATGTTCACAAGTCAACATAATAAGTTCCAGATTTTTTTTCTCATTAGTTCCACTGGAGAAATTAACTGGGGGGGAGCATTAAGGGTTTTCTCCTTTCCCTGAGAAAACAGTGTGATGATGCTAAACAGAGCTGTGGCAGCTGTGTTTGCTCGCTGTGTCCTCCCTGCTGTGTGCTGCTCAGGCCCAGGAGGCAGGCCAAGCATTTTCCCTCCAGGGAGGGCTGACATTCATGACTGAAGGATCTTCTCTTAAGTCTTGTGAAAAATATCGAGGGAATAACCAAAATTGCACCAAGAACATCTTCAAATTCCTCAACAGCCTCTTTGTCTGAGTTTCTAAAGTCACACAGGAACAGTTCAGCTGCTTTGGACAAAGCTTGTAAGATTGATGAGCACCTTTGGTTGATCAGTTTGTGACACTGTGAGCAGCCTGGTCTTATTTTCAAAAACTTCATAGCATTTATCAGAGTACTTTACAATATCTAATACTATATTCTTATTTTTCTTGGTCTCATCGTGTATGGAAAAAATTTCCATTTCAAATGCTCATCAGTTTTAATTGGACGTTGACAGGCACTTGCTTTACCAACACAGTTAAACTCATATATTTTTTTTCCCAAATATTCAGTGTAATTGTGGAAACTGCAAATGTAGATGACTGTGTTTCATTAGAAAGAGAAGCATTTCACAGCTGAGCATTTTTATACTTGCTTATTTAAGAAAGTGGTAGGTGCTGAAATTTTTTAGACCATATCCAGGTATGCAATCATTATTAAAGTGCCCAATAGTATCAGTCTCTCTTTTAATTGCTGTTATTCAAGGTAGTTTTCAAACTGCTTCTCAATGTCAAACCATTTTCCAGAGATATTGACAAATGGAAGTAATATTATTTAAGGTCATAACTTCTGTCAGAATGAATTCCATATGTCATTAGATCAGGATTCATTTGTGTCAAGGGAAGGGTCTGATCCTGTAAGCCTTGTGTACCAAGTACAGCCTTATTTCACTTTTTGGTTTTTTTTTGGTTACCTGAATTACATAAAGACTGGAATGAAAAGAGTTAATAATACACAATCTCCAAATGAGGACTATTATCAGTAAGGCTTACAGCACCTTTTCCTGGTTTTACTTCAGCCTACAGAAGCCATAGGTAACACTCAAGTAAATCGCATTAGCAGGTTCCCCAAAAGCGGTCAAATTACGCGATTACTTAAGAAAACCCCTGGGTACATGTGTGTGCATAATGTGCTGTATCAATGCAAAAAAGACAGCAAGCAAGACTAAAAAAGCTATACTTTTTATTTTGCCAATGAATCTGTTGCACTTTGCAATGTTTAAGTGGGCTTATACAACATAAACATTTGGGACATTTAACATATCAAGCTCAAATAAAAATGACATGCAGATCGTTCACTTCTGAAGCTGCCTTGTGTTCAGTTATTGGAACACTCCATCTCTGTGGTTTCCGAAATATTATAAGTATATATTCCAGATTAAACTTTCTATTTTCCTCAAGGTAGTGTTGCTTTTCAGTCCTCAATGGCTTGGTTTTTACCTAAAGAATCAGGTCCTATCAGCAAAATCAAAGGCGATTACACAGCTCAGTAGTCATTTAGGATTTCTGTGGCTCAATTAAGCATGTATAGCATGCCACAGCCACTGAGACTCTGTTTATTCAGTGCAAGTGCTCTGTAATTTATTTAAAATAATCCATCTTTAACAAATAAAGAGGCCATTGACTGACCATTGCTGCAGGCATCTTTCAATGCTGCCTTCTTGATGGTCTATTTTGCTGTTTTAAGTTAAATACCTGACAAAAGTGATTCAGTTTTTGGGAAATAAGATTTGTATGCATAATGTTTATTTTATTTTACACCAGTAATCAGTTAGAACATATTTTTAACAGATTGACGATTAAAAATTATTAACGCTTTTCATTCTGATAGCCACAGGTTGTGATTGCTAGATCTGTGTGCATGTGTGAGTGTACATTGTTGTGTGTGTTTACAACTGCTCAGGAGCTGTGTCTTTATGACACTTTACTGATCATGTTAGACCTATTACTGTACATATTTATTGGAAATTAGATTAGATAGCTCTGGCCAGCTTTTCTTTCCCAATGTGCGCTTGCAGTTTTTTTTCTTTTCCCACTGGGTTCTTTCAGAAATGAGTAATTCATCTAACCAACACCAGCAAGCTGCCATAAAGACTTGCCAGTACTAGTGAATCTTCTCTGAGAATCAAAAGACTGCAGTATAAGTTCCTGGTAAGTGCTGTTACTTGGTGCACTGGAAACATGCCCAACTCAGAAGAAGCTTTTTCTCTGTAACAAGAAACAGCCATTAAAAACCATCTTGGGAATAGAGCAAAGTATAGTGCTAAATTTCCAGTGGAAAGGCAATAGAGAAGGCTATTGGTTAAAGGGCTGCTTCTTAGGGTTAAGGATAAATAAAACTCTGGTAGCCACAATGGCACCTCCTGTCCAGCAGCCACACAGTATAGCTGTGTCTTGTCCTCTTTTCAGACTTAAAAAAGAAAAACAACCCAGCAAGAACAACCCCAGCCTTAGAGGAGGTGAAACTAAGCTGTTTGTGTTATTGAATAATGGCTTTTTAATGGTAGTTAAACAGAATCATGGACAGCACTCAATATTTCTTTATGTAAGCATCTAAAGAGAATATGTCACAAGTTCACAGAAGAATTTTAAAGCCAGAGCAGCATATGTGTTTTGTTGCAGTGAGTTTATTCTCACATTATTTATTCTTTTTATTTTCCTACAGAAGCCTCATTAATAGTTCATTTGTACCTGCTTAGAAGAGAATAATTTTTCAAGGCATGCTGTTTGAAGAATAGCTAATTCTATTTTAAACATGAAGATTTATTCCAGAGCCCTGGAGACTGTAATACATTTATAGTCACTTAGGTTGTCATGTTTTCAAAGGGAGTTGTGTTGTACCTAAAGTTGAAGAATGCAACTGGGTTCATTTCACATTTCAGCTACATAGGACAATCTAGTCAGTACCTGGTCACCTGGAAATAAGACAAAGCAACAGAGAGTCTGTCTAGCACAATTAATAGACACTAATACACATAGTTAATGACTTTAATTTTAAATAGTTAATCACAGGGACTGGAGTCATGGAAGAGCAGTGAAAACTATCTTACAGCTTTGGGGATGGTCTAAGTCAACCTTGATTTTTTAAGGAATTCTAATTTATATTTAGTCCACAGACTGAACTAATTTATCATCAGTTTTGTCTTTTAAATGTTAAATGTCTCTTAAAATGGTTTGCTGGACTTTTAATATTCAGTCACTATCTAGTGTTCAACATGCAGTTGAGGAAATGATTTTAAGACATTAAATCAACAAGCATGACAATACTACAAGCTAAAGAAACACTAAAGTTCCTCATTTAGGACTCATGATTGTACTAATGATTATGGTTAAGTTGTAGCTGCACATATAAAACTCAGGAAACAGGATCTTATAGGATACAATCACGCATTTGGCACTGGTAAGGCTGCATGTGGAATTCTGTGTTAAGTTTTGGGCCCCTCATGGCAAGAAAGACATTGAGGTGCTGGAGTGTGTGCAGAGAAGGGCAGTGGAGCTGGGGAAGGGTCTGGAGCACAGGTCCTATGACAAGCTGCTGAGGGAGCTGGGGATGTTAACCTGTGGGAGTCCAGGGTGTTCCCCTGGCTTCCCTGGATGCCTCGAGACCCCCCTGGCAAGGGTCTAAGAGGCCCTGACATGATGCCCAGGGGTCCTGGGGACTGGACTTAAGTCCCTGGAGGAATTTGCCAACATTGCAGGAAGAATTACAGGTCACAAAAAATAAGCAGAGTATAAATTAGATTGTTAGAAGGTAGAAAAGTGAGTTTTTAGAAATGTATATATTAGGGGGTTTGTAGCTAATATGGAGGATTTTGGGCGTGGTATGACTTTTCTTTCTTCTTCTTCATGCCATCCATGTTAAGTACCAGGCTGGCATTATTGGATTGGTCTGGGACAGAGTTGGACAGCGTAATAAAATTGTCATGTATTGGAAAGTAATTGTAAATATTAGGTGCATAATTTATAGTATAAAAGATAAGTCCTGCCCCAAGGGCAGGCAGTGTGCCCTGGATCTCTAGCTGAACAGACTGCCGTTAGTTAAAGAAAGAACTTCTTAGATAAGAAACAATAAACAACCTTGGAAACCTCAGAAAACAGCCTCCTGAATCTTCTTCAGGGACCAGTTGGGAAAACTTGAACTTTAGACCACCTATGTGTCCTGTTGTGGGGATCTCAGACTCAGGAGACCCCTTAGACAGTGACATTAACCCAGAGAAAAGGAGGTGCATCAGGGGAGACCTTGTCACTCTACAACTGCCTGAGATGAGCTTGTAGCCAGGTGGGGTCCGTCTTTTCTCCCAGGTAACAAATGATAGATTGAGAAGAAATGGCCTCAAATTGTTCCAGGGAAGGTTTTACACCAGATATTAGAAAAAAATATTTCCATGGGAGGTGTTGTCAAGTGCTGGAACAGGCTGCCCAGAGAAGAGGTTGAGTCACCACCCCTGGAGGTGTATAAAAGATGTCAAGGTGTGGTGCTTAGGGGTATGGGTTAGTGGTGGAATTGGCAATGCTGTGTAGATGGTTGGACTCAATGATCTTAAAGATCTTTTCCAACATAAACTATTCTCTGATTCTGTGAAATACCTGAGAATGTATGAAATGTAGTGAAATCTCATCAGTGGACAGCAAAGCTATGCAACAAGAAACATGGAGGTGAAGGGTAGCCTGAAATCCCATCTTGCTGTCACTTGCCTGGTGCTCTCCTCTGTCTTGGTGGATACCAGTGCAAGTTTTCTGTCCCACCCAGGAGGATGCACTGGTTGAGAAGCACAGGAGGATGGAACCTGAAACCTGATCATGCTGCAGCAGGAAACACCCATGCATCTCTTCAGCTTGGAGGGTGTTGAAGACAGACAACCACACACTTGGGGAGCTTCCAGATTACACAGAGGTGCAACTGGAATATTTAGGTGTCTCCAGGACTAGAAGAAAGTAGAACTTGTTCAGATGCAATTTAGGATTTAGGTACTAAACTCTTGTTTTGTGTAAGCTATGCCTTAAAAACTACTGGCATGGAAGTGTTTCCTCCAGGCTTTAGCACAAGGAGAAACTGAGATGCCAGATACTTGAATTAATTGTCTAAGGTCACATGAGGCAATGAGGGAAATATGGAGTCAAAAAAAGGTGACCTAGCTCCAAACCTCATGTCCAGTGTGTGGGATGATGATTCTATGCTGAATTGGATCTTTGTTTCAGTGATGAAATGTAGTAGCCCATGAAAAGGTAAGAAGGCTTTAGGAGCACAGATTTCCTTTGCTCTTATAATTCAGAATGTTGCTTTTCATTCAGAGTGGTGCAAATATATTACCTTGGTGAGAAACCAGGAAGAACAGAGACCATAGAGCAGGAGCAAGCCTGCGGGTATTTGTGGGGAAGAGAAACAGAAATTATGCTGTATAAGGTTTTGGAGGACTTCCAAGTAGTTTTATTCATTATTACTACTTTTATGTGAAAGAGAACAGCCTTCCAGGCTTGACTGGTTAAAGCTGGGCAGGGATTTTGGCAAGTTTTAGTCCAAATCCATGTTTGAATGTATATGTGTGCATATGTGTGCATGGTGCTTGCATGAGGTCCAGAACATGCAGCTTTTTATCTGCTACTGCTCACATTTACGTGTTCCACTCTCTCCTGTAGGTTCAACAAGCCTTTTATTGAGTCATATGACATTCAACTTCCAAGCTCACTAGTATTTTTAGACAGGAATTCATTGCATAGGCCTTTTTTTAATGAAACACACATAAAAATAACAAATCAAGTGATTAAAGAATATTTTAAAACTGAGGGTTTTATATGAAAGTATGAAAGCAGTTTTATTAATTACATCAGCTAGAGTAAAAGTGTTGATTTTTTTAAAAGAATGAATGTTTCATTTGAGTTTATGATACTTAGAAAATGGTAAAAACAAATGTTTCTGTGACATATTAAAATAATTTAATTTAACAAAAAATATTATTGATAGACTTTTTTCAGAAATGTCTCCAAACTGTCATTTGATAACCATTGTGTATAAACATATTAATGAATGAGATCTTCAAGGAAAAAATTGCGATCCTGTATATAAGCTGATTGAATATTTTTATTTGCTAGATGTTACTTTGTGATATATATATAAATATATATAGTGTGTGTATATATATATATATATATATATATAATTTTTACATATATAAATTTGTGATATATTAGCTCCGTCATGAAAATTCTGAGACATTTAAAGTTCCCTGGTAGCAAATGGTAGCACATCGTCATGATGTGATATTTAACTTGTTTTGCAAAATGACATGGAATGTTTTCACTAGAAAATGCAGATTTTATGTTTTAAGTGACTCATAAAGTGAGGTAGAAAGGGGAATCTCCTTTCATTGGTCACTTTTTCGATGTAAGAAACAATTGGATAAAGTTTTGTCCAGCTGTGCAGGCTTGATCTTGACTTTGAACTTGCTTTAGTTTATTGTTTTGATGTTAATTTTAGGTGGATTTAATAAAAACATAATCTAGCCATTATATTTAAAATAGTCTCTTAAAGTGATAATCATCTGTAAGCAGAATTTCAGTCCAAGAGCTGGGCAGTGCTTATGTCCCTATCAGGACTCTGAAAAAAAAAAAGTCAATTTTTGATGAAATAAGCTCACCATAACTAAGAACAAATTTCATAGTTGTTTGTTAGGTTTCTAATTTTTTAATTTTTTTTTTTCGATTTTGATGTGAAGCGAATAAACATTGTATAATTCCAGATAATGTGATGCAAATGCAACAGAGAATGAAAACCAGAAGCTGCCTTGCTGACAGCCTTGGGTGCTTTGGATGAAAAGTTCTTCAGCTCTTCCCCAGGTGGGAGAGATGGGTGGAGGATGGAACTGACCTTGGGGTGGATGGAAAGCTCTTCTTTGGACATGGTTTGTGGCATGAAAGCACTTTAGATTTAGGACTGTTGTGTTACCAAGTACCAGCAGCTCCAGCCAGGCTTCCCTTGTGGCACCAGGGTCTCTGCCAGCACAGGACCTTGCTGGTGTGACTAAAGCACAGTGCTGAGCACCTGTGGCTGGTAAAGGCCAACTCCTCCTCCTCCTTCCAGCAGCCTTCCAGGCAGCTTTGTGTGATATTGTGCAGCAAAGCAGCTGAGAACCAGTGGGAATGCACTTCAGGAGCTTATTTAAATAACTCCAACTGAATTGTTATCATGATTTGGGAGTCCTTGTGTCCTTCATACAAAACATAGCAACATAAGGAGCAGCCCACAAAGACCAGATTGAATTAGAGAAAATACATCTGCTTTTTTTTTTTTTTTTTTTTTTTTTTTCCTTGCACTGCATTGCATTGCATTGCATTGCAAAAACCTGGAGCAGATCCTGGGGATTTAGCCTTATGGATTAATTTGCCCTTCAGGTACACAAGACAAAAGAAAATGGAGTGTGAAGGTAATTTCGACTGTCTACCTTCTCCTAGTATTTGCAAATCAGTTATCCTTTAAAAATATTTAGGAAAGGGCTGATTTGTGAAGCAAATATCTCAAGGTCCAGTGGTTTGATTAGTCACATGTTTATTCTGAAAACAAACCATATCATATGCAAAGGGAGCCTGGAATAAATTAACTTAACTTTCTCAATAGCTTCAGTGGAGGATCTGTCCTGCTGTGTATTCCCACGTCTTCTGTGGAGACATTTAAGATGCATGAGTGTGGAAGCTTTAGGCACTGTTGTAAAATGGTATTTGTCTAATTACAATAGTGGTATTACTTTGATAAGAGAGCAAATTACAAGCAGTTGTCAGGTTTTTTCAAATGTAAATATCATAATTACGAGAAAGTTAAGACATGCAGCATCGCTCATCACAGCTAAGTATGAAAGGGTAAAAGTAACATAAAAAACATGGCGAGAAAGCAGGTAGTTAAATCTGATTTTAACCAAAACTGTCACTAATTAGTTGCTTACAGCTTCTCATAGAGGTTGTTTTGGAAGTAAGGGCAATTTCTTTCTCTCTCAAAACCCTACTGCCAGCCATCTGTTGATAATTATTGTCCAGTCTCTGCTGAGAACTTGTGATATTTAATATTTCCTCACCACTTGAACAAATAAGCAATAATAACTGCAAAGTACTTGACCACAGGAGTAGAACGGCACATAGCATGAAAGAGTCAGTGTACACCTTGGTTTTTGAAAACAACTCAGTTTTCTGTTTGTGATAAAGGTAAGTCTGAGATCCTGGGGACTTGGAAAATAGGTAAGTTGCACAGTGTCTTTGGAAAAAAATATTTAAAAAATTATAAACAACCTAAAAATTGTCCATTTCTGTGTTTCTTATTACTTTTAATTAATATTATTCTTTCTAAAAGAAAATTTTAGGCAATCTATCTATTTGTGTATTAAATATTTACAACAAACAAGCTGGAAGCAGCTGAGGTTTTGCAATGTTTAGTCTTAAATTTTCAATTAGTAGAGATCTAATTTAGAAATGGTCTCTGAACTTGTAAAAGAAACCATCTGTAATTGCTGTTCTAGCTTTCTTTTTGGTTTTTGGTATGTATTGTTAATATTAATCTAAGCTTTTATTTAAAGTACTTGGATTTTTACAAGTAAGTACTACCTAAACCTAATTACATCTATCAACCCATCACAGACGTTATAGCTTCTAACCTTATTTTACAGATGGTCTGACAACAATATATTTGTGTTTAAGCTTTCACAGCCTGGTATTTCACTGCCTCTGGAGTGACATCCCCTCTTGATGACATTACTTAGCATTCCTGAAGACCTGGATCCAAAGTTTTCCAAATCCGTTTCTTGACCCATGACTTTCAAACTGTTCTAGTCCCTGTGCTCTGAAAAGCTGTTCCCTATCAAAGTGACACAGACAGAACACACTGAGCAGATAGCAAGAAACAGTGGTGGTTGCTTTTGAATATGTGGCTTTGGATGATTTGGCTAAAATCTCAGCATACTTATCCATTGCAATATAGGTATTATGAATATTTTTTCCTTGTTTTGTTTTCTTCAGAGGATTCAGCACCACCACCCTGAGTGCTCTCAAAGCAGTAGTTTGAAGTTTGTAGTTTGTACTAAGCCTTGGTTGCAGCTCCTTCATCTCTGCGGTAGTTTCCCAAGCAGTGGCTCTGGAGCCTTTCTCTGCTCACTCACATCCACCACCTGTGCACAGGCTATTCTCCCTGACCCCATGTACAAATAGCAGAGCAAGAAAAAAATTCCAGGAGTGCCAATTTTTAATTATTAGTTGAGTATGCATTCCATACAGTTGCCAGGTGCTAGTACTAAGCTCCTCTCCCAATAAACCTTTGCATTTTATGGGTGTTTCATGATCAAATTGAAAATAAAACCACTGAACAGGAAATAGTGATTCTTAAAGGTTCATGCAAAATCATTTCTAATACTGCTTGATAATGAAAAAATGAACCACAGGTCCATGGTAGTGAATTTCTTAATGTATACAAATCCCACAGCACTTACTTCAAAGATTAAGTAGCTAATGTCATTCTCGAAAGTTGTTTACACTACTGAACATTCATTTTCCTCTCTATTTTTTTACAGTTATAAAAAGATGAACAAACACCAAAGAGTTAACAAAATTCCAAAGTTACTTGCTCATGATCATGGATTTTTTTGTTGATCTGTTTTCCTTGATTACTCTGAAGAAGCAAAATGAAAGATTCTTGGGACATTATGAAAACATCACAATAAAATAAATAGGAACAAGATAACGAGTTGATTAGAGCACGAGAGACTGGTTTCAGTTCATGCTACCTTTTCTTTTTACTGTTGGACTGTAACAAATATTAACTGCTACTGCTCTGCTGTACTTCATTACATAAATATTTGTGCAAATTCACACTGTGAATATATGAAGTGCTTTGATGGGCAAAGAGAGAGTTTCCCCATGTGCTGGTTTCTTCTTTATATGAAGAAACAGCACTCTATGCACTGATTGAACTTTCACACTCATGCTGTTCAGCATCAGCTTGAGTTCTCAGTTCTCTTTTTGCTTCTTCATAACTGGTTTACTTGCCAAAACCAGTTCTGCTGCTGTACAGCAATTCCTAAGTAAGTGTTCTAGAGCTAGCCCTATGAAATTCAACATTATTTTAAAACAAGCTGCTGATCTGAGGTCTTTCTATGCCCATTTCCTTTATAAGATTAATTAATACACCATGCAAAATCCAAGGAACTGTACATATTCCAAACTGTGACCCTCAAAGAAGAGAATGTTGGATATGGGGAATTTTAATATTTTGTGTACTCTGCTTCCTAGAAATTAGTGGATTTTTTTCCTTTTGTCAGTTTTGCAAAAGTGCAAGTGGCAATATGCATGCAGAAATCCACAGGAATTTAGTATTAAAGTATTTATTTATAGTTGTGCGTGTACTGAATCTATCCCTTCCACAATAATGTCAGTACATCTCAGGTATCAAGGCAATAAGCAAAACCTTTCCTCTGTTGTATAAACATTGTTTGTAGCCATGCAGTTAAAGACATCAGAAGAAAATATTAGCATAATAAAGATATCACCTACTTCTGCAAACTTTGCTTCTTTATTATATACTTTGACAGAGACAAAAACCTTCATTAGACCACTTTTATGTGTTCTTGTTCCACTTACAACATGAAAGGGCTATGAGTATAGAAAATTAGTTCCCCTTTAAAACAAACAAAAAATTAAAAGGAAAAAGTAGATGAACATCATCTTTACAGTGTTATCTTTCACTCAACATTGACTCAGGTGAGCTAGTCATGATGAAAAAGTACTTCAAATATTTGGCTTTGCTTTCTGCCAATATATTTCCTTTCAGTAGTTCATAGTTTTTATAACGGTTCATTTATTGGAGTAGTTTAGGAGGCAAATTAGTCATGCTGTATTAGACATCTCTTAGATTTATAACCTCATCATTAAACAGGAAAGAAATTTAGACGAAATTGGTATATTAATCTGTGTTTAAAAATGAAGATGGAACAAAGGAACTTTTGCTTTGAAAGGTTTGTGAAAAGTTTGTGAAAGGTTTGTAAAGTCCATACATTTACAAAACACTTTCATATCGACTGGAGCAATTGATATCTAGATTTCTGGGGGGATTGCTCATATGAATCAGATCCAATGGCTACATACCAGACTATTTGGTCTGTCAGTAAAAATTTATTTGTGGCTTTCAACAAATCGAAAATATGGAAGTGGCACCTAACAAATATTCCAGTCAGATCTAGAGGTAGCAAAACTTCAGTTTTCTCTAAAAACACTTCATGATTTTGGTTAAAATAAAAAAATGGAGAAGTTTTGATACAAACCAGCCATATAGACTACCTTGCTGTACATCTCTAAACCATGTCTTTTGTGCTGCAGAGTAGTAAGCATGGCCAGATTTGGTGGATGTTATGCACCTAGAATCCAATATTTAATGGAATGACATAGCTATATCTGGATTTAGAGACCTCATGAGTATTAAGGGGTTCAGCTAATAATTCAGTCCTCAAATTCAGGCTCATTTTGTTCTAAGAAATTAAATGCCTTTTTTCCTTCTCCTTGAATTTGAATACTTTTTATTTGAAAGAAATTCTCAAACTGAATTATTTTTAAGCCTCATAGTACCTATTCACTTCCTGGTTTTATTACAATATCTTTACAGTTTAGGAGACTCTGGAACTCACCGACCAAGTTTAGGCCTGTGAAACATAGGTGCTTCGGTTCTTGGGTGAATAAAATTCTGTCCACTCTGCTCCTCGTAACAGAATTATTCTTCCTTCATTGGAAGAAGTAAACTAGGATGATCTGACGGGGTTGCACAGTGTCTCAGAGTCCCTGAGGGGGTCAAGGGGGGAATAAAAGATGTGTGCCAAAAATATTATTGGGTTAATTTGCAATAGTGCCTGCAGCCAGGTGTGGAAATGCAGTTGGGGGATCTCTGTAGATCTTTAAAATGTGTTTATTTTCCTCGGGCCCGCCTAAGCCCCCACAATCATCCTCTATTTCCTCCCCTCCTTTTCGGGTGAGTGGGGGAGAATAAATGAAAAAGAAACTTGGGGTCATGATAAAGAGAGGTTGGTAAATGAAGAGAAGAAACCCCACAATAACCAATCAACCCACCCCCCAAAAAAAGGGGCCCAAAGCCCCCCAGACTTTTTTCTGGAGGGTGGGTACTTGGGGAAAATGGAAGGGCAAATCCTCCTCCTCCCCTCCCTTTCCCAGTCTCCTGTAGAGCATGACATTCCACATTTATGAAAATTAGACTCAGCATTGGTGGTGTGTCTCGTCTTTTGGGCTCCCACAACCAGCTGTGGCCCGGGGGGCATGGGAAGTAGGAAAAGAATTTGGTGCTGTATACCTGTAAGCAGCGGGCCCAAAAGGCGCATTTTAATCTTTTGTCTTCAAAAACCCCTCAGGCTGCTTGTCCCCCACCCCAGCCAGACCCACGGGTCCGAATAGCCGGCTGGGGCAGGTGGGGGGGATTCCCTGTTCTGGCCCCCCCGGAAGTAACCAGACACTGAAGGGAATGAAGTGGGTTGGGGTTTTCCCAAAATTCTTTTTAGAAAATAAAATCCCCTTGATTTTTTTTGAATCTTTATACTCTTTTTGATCGGGGATTGAAAGTGGGTAGCAAATGAAAGGTTAAAAAATTTTGGGAAATACTTTACTTTAAGGGGTTCCCACCCCAAATATTACTCAATGACTCAGATACCGAAAAAAGGAAAAATTAAAATTAAAAAGAGTACTTTTTTATGTAATCAACAAATTAATTATCTAATTTGCAAAAAATATTTTTTCAGCCTTTTGTTCATGAAACCCATTCTTAAAAGGACATACACGAAAAATTTTATCTTCAAATGATTTTTTGGGGTAAATTGGCACTTTGAATAGAAGTGTTTTCTGGCGGGAGATAGGCGTTCAGACATACATTATTATCAGAAATCTGATTAAATATCTACTGAAGTTTAAAGTTATTCCTTCAATATTCTGCTAAAAACATCAGTGCTATTTTCAATGAAATTATTATTTGAATAATTCTAATTTAAAATGTTGCAAATTTTCTTTATTCTTGCATTTATTTGGACAACAAATTGGCTTTTTGTAATCTTTCAGACTGGTTGAGGATCATTTTAAATCAAATTATAAAGAGAAGATTCTGAGAAAATAATCTTAAATTTCTAGATGAAAAACATTTAACATGATTCCCCTAAGTTTACTTTTCTTTTTCATATTTTAGTTAGAAGGTTTTTTTTAAAAATAATGACTCAAGAATAAAACTGGTAATGAGTTTAAATCAAACATCAGGGCCCTCTGAATTTATCACAGTAAAAACAACTTTGCCACTCTTTTCATTTTAGCCCCCTTTGTAGGTTTTACTCCCGGAAAATATTTAAAATGTGCTTCCATCGGGATCCAAAGCTCCCAAGCATTTCCCCGGAAATAAAGTAAATTACACTTTTTGAAGGGGTAGAGGAAGTATAATCATGCCATGAGCACTGGAGGATAAGACCAATTGAAGTTTTTGATTTTTTGCCAGCGCAAAAGATTTTTCTGGAAAACTTTTCAAAAGTCTCAGGTTTTTTGCTTGCTGCTGTGTCTTTGTAAATATATGGGCCCTAATTACAACGACTACCTCACAAAAATTTTAAAACAAGTCAGTTCCTATAATCGAATTGCCTCTAGGTCCACTGGCTAAATTTCCCAGATGAAAGGCTATTTGAACATCCCAAAAGTAGCCCCCACATTTTTGTTGGAAGAGCAGCCAGGCTCGTGACCAGGCAGAACGGCTGAAAAGGGGGGGGGTTGCAGGCTGCAGTCCTAAATTGGGAAAATAACGTATATTGACTGAAGAAAAGCCTTTTTCTTTTTTTTTGATTGCCCCAATTGCTCAAGTGAACACCTCCTTTGCAATAAAGCAACAAACAATTTCTCCCCAAAAAGGGCCCAAAAGGTTCATATGTTCCCACTCTTCAGAACTCCCTTTAAAAAACAAGCTGGAGCTTGTTAAAAAATTTCTTCTTTTATCTTTGCCAAATTTATGCGATACCTGTCCCCAGGCATGGATCAACAATTTTTATTCAGGCCTATTTTGTACTAAGAAACCTTTCTGATGCTTTTTTAAGCAATCTCTCTATCTTAGGTGCTGCTCAGCATGAACTCTTCCAAAGTTCCCCTTTAACCTCTTCTAGAAACTTTGGTAGGAATGAGCATGGGAGAAAAAAATACACTCCGGGAAAAGAGAGTGAGGAGAAATTCTAGAAATGGAAAACTTGCTACTTTAGTCCCTGACTGCATAAACAAACCCCATCTAAATCTGATGGCAACTCATTAAAAGCAAAATCTCAGTTGTCCTCCAATAAAATAAAGGAAAAAAGGATCTGGCTAAGTATTGCAAAAAAATTTAAAGATTTCTTCATTCCCCCAATTTAAAAAATGTGGAAGTTATCTTTTCTTTTGCAAAGAACAAAATCTAAAAAACACAACTTTTTTTTTTGTGGTGGGGATAGCTTTTTTCTTCTTTTGGACAAACGGGACCACAATGGGGTGTTGAATCATGTATTTCTAAAATCCCAATAGTCAAACAGTTTTCGGGAAAAGAATGTAAATACAAAAAAATCTCTTTACAAAAAAAAAAAAAAAAAAATTAGAAACAAAAAATTTTAGTCATTCACAATAAAGGTTCTATAAAATTAACAGGGTGTAGAAGTTCCCATTTCCCTAGGGGTAAACACCCCTTAAAGAGAGAGGGGGAAAAACCCCTCTGCTGCACTGGAATTTTGGGAAAATCCTATCCTCCTTTTTAGAGCTGGGCAGAAGAACCTTTTCCCAATAAACCTGGGTATCTTTAAAAAATTTTTGGGGGAAAATTTAGTCATTAGAAGAATAATGGAAAAAAACTCTTTGACCTATCATCCCTCTGTTCTCCCCATTTTAAAAAATGTTTTGTGGTCGGGAAAGAAATTAAAAAAAAATCAGAAATTCAAAAGGGAAAAGAGTAGAGATTTTCAGGCTTTGAGAAACTGAAGCTTTCAGAGTTAAATAAGGTTCAGCCCAATGTATATTGATTGATTAGTCCTTCAGCATTTTGCTACAAACTGACTGTTTCACCCCTAGTGAAGGGCTGTTCTGAGGTAATGCTATCTCTTCCTAGACATAAATTTCCTTTGTCTTTGACTTTGTCACCATTTCCTAGTCTAGAGTTCACCCGTGAAACACCTTATACTAGGGTATGAGTTTAAAAGCATTAATCTACAGGAAGGTTGCAGTCTTGTCAGTGGGAGACTTGTTTCGTGTAAAGAGGCACTAATTAATGAAGTTTTAATAAAGGCAATACCTCTGATCTCAGCTAGAGTAAATATTTTCACACTACTGGAAACATCTGCTGAGTGCAGAAGAATATGATGTCATAGTCAATATCTTCCAAAATAGGTTTTATGGGTTGCACATCTACTTTTTCCCCAATCTTATTTCTTTCTTGATGGAAATGTATACATTAGCAAGGCAATAGAAACTAGAAATCCAGAAATTCAGCAGTCTGCTGTGTATCTGCCTAACTCCTAATGAACTTGAGAGGATAGATTACAGGTTTATAAGACATAAAAGTAGAGTCACTGCTTCTCTTGATCATTATTCTAGCTAAGAACTGTATATTGTAGTAGAGCTAAACACTTTACATGAATTTGCTTTTATAGAGATAACTTCAGTGTACAGATACAGGACATTGTAGATACAGTTTGCTCTCCAGCTACTTCAATTTATGCCTGGATGGAGTGGTTATGCATGTCTACATAGCTTTACACACAGAATTAACCTTATCTGTCCTTTGTTAAAGCTGAGAGAACTTGTTTTGTGCTAGATCCATCAGCAAAGGAAATGGTCTCTCTGAAACTCAGATTCCTGATCCAGTGTTTCGACGCAGTAAATATGGAGTAAGAAGCAAATCTTCCCTGGCTCAAACTACTAGGACAGATTATTGATACAGAACAGAAATGTATCTCCAAGTAGATACAGCAAACCAAAGCTGTAGCCAGCATTCATATGCTAAGACATGATGTAATCTCAGACAAGATCATCAGTAAAAATGCTTTTCTATTTATTTTCAGATCTTTCTAAGCTGCTGGTTTTAGAAGGAAACTCTTTTCAAAATCTCTATCTGAATGAATAGTTTCTGATAAGCTGTTTAGGCTTTTCTCTGTTTAAGCCTCTATTCTGGAAAAATATTTTATACCAACAAAAATATTCCTGAAGGAAAAATGATTGGATTTCTCAGCTTTTAACTGTTGGATACACAGAGCACTCAGAATCTGCTTCTAATACACCTTATGAATCCCATTGGGTATGGCAATGCATGCTAGGGTGCATCTATGAAAACTTTGCTAATATCTATTTACCTGATGTTAGATATGTAATTTTCGTTAATACATTATCTAACATACCTCTGCACACAACATTTCTGGTATTGAATTGTTTCTTAGAATTTCATTGCACTCCAATGTGAAAATAAGTGACTAGAATGTGATTACATCCAGCAGATGTGAGCAACTGGGATTTTCAGGTGAGCTCAGATTCTTTCTTCTTCTTTCTTCTTTCTTTCTTTCTTTCTTTCTTTTTTCTTTTTTCTTTCTTTCTTTCTTTCTTTCTTTCTTTCTTTCTTTCTTTCTTTCTTTCTTTCTTTCTTCTTTCTCTTTCTTTCTCTCTTTCTTCTTCTTTCTTTCTTCTCTTTCTCTCTCTTTCTTCTCTTCTTCTTTCTTCTTTCTTCTTTCTTTCTTCTTTCTCTCTTTTTCTCTCTCTCTTTTTCTCTTTCTTTCTCTTCTCTTTCTCTCCTTTCTCTCTCTCTCTCTCTTCTTTACTCTTCTCTTTCTCTCTTTCATGTTCCAGGATTTTTTTTTTTTTACCAAAAGGCTTCCTGATTAGGTCTTTGGTGTAGATACCTTTTATCATCAAGGAATGTTATGAAGCTGCATTTGGGAAGAACAGTAAAGGTGTTTCTCAGGGCTTGCCTCTCTTGAGTTTCATATGTGATTCTCTTATGTTCCAGTGATATAAGAGAAAAGCAACAAAGAAAATATCCTTTCTTCAGTCTGTCTTTTGAGGAACAAGTGGGTCTATCATGAACTGCTACTCGGGAAGTGAGAGTGAAGGAATACCTTGAGTAAGAAAATCCAATATGAGGAAGCAGAAATGTTCTTGAGAGAGTTTAGAAGAAAAATGTAGGGTTTAGATACAGCTTTGGTGATCATGCTCCATTTCCTTAGCAGGAGGTGGAACCAATCTGAGATAACCCTAAAATGGGATCATACCTGGTGTTGGATCTTCAGACGTCCATGGGCTGGTCTCTGGCGGAAACAGGGCTTTGCCTTGACAGCACAGTGACAGCAGATGCACAGCACCAGCTTGAGGAGGGGTCCTGTTGGGAACCTCAGGGTGAAAAACATACTTGGCTGGACATTGAAGCTCTCTTCTTGGCGGTTTTCGTTAAAGCTCAAGTGACTAGCAGCCAGAGAGGAGAGAGAGGTCAAGAGGTGAGAGGAAATCAGAGTCTTTGGGGGCAATTGGTTTCATTGCATTCATTTTGTTTGTTTTTTCCATCAGTGAAATTAGCCATAAGTCCACCTGCAGCTTTTGGTCAGCTCTGGTGATTTTCAGTCTGCATACCACAGAGGTGATGTTTCTGATTTTCAGCATGTGCCTGCAGTATCTGAAAATGTACTGTGGGAAATGAGACAAAACCTTTTGGATCCTGTTCACTTATAAATGTCTTATCATTCATTGGCAGAGAGTGTAGCCTTCTCCTTTGGGGGAGAGCTGAGACTGGAGTCATAGTGGACACAAGGTTTTCCTAAAAATTAAATTTTTACCTTTACATTTGCTTTATGATACATACAAACTTTCATATCTTTGAAGAGATTTTGCATTAATCCTAAAATCTAAAATAGACATTAAACTATTCAAGAAGAGTGATATTTAAACATTAAGTTGTCTGTTTAGGCTATCTGTCCTCCATTAAAACATGGTCCTCTCCTTCTATTTTCATATTATCATCACTTTTCAGGTCTCAATTTCCTTATTCCTCTAAAATACAATTATGATCAAATCCTGTTATCTGTAATATATGGGCCAACTTATAATCTATATTATCTAGATGACCCTAGTTCTTTCTGTAATGTAAAAAAATTTTAAAAAGATATAGAAAAAGTATATTAATTGTAAAAGTATAGAATTTGCAGATGATGTACATTTGAATGGAAATTTAGTCCTTTGTGATTCTTTATACTATTTGTTGCAGAACAGAATGAAAATTGAAGTGGAATGATAGTAGAAAATGATCCACTGTCTGTATTTTGTCTCAATATTGCCTGTGGTTGAAAACAAGCACCGAATCAGCCTTGCATGTAACCATGGCTGAACTCTCCCTTTTCCCATGTTTGCATCTGACTCCTCACAGGTTATCTTTTACTAGTCCCAGCCTATTCCATTAGTATTTTTTCTTTTTTTGTTTAATGATTTCTCAGAAGCACCCTCAAAGATGATACCAGTGACAGTTATTCCAGGAATGCAAATGCTTCTTGAGTAGAACAACAAAAGCTTTCTGAACTGGCAGTCTCAAATGTGCTCTGCGACCACATTCTCTTTCTCTGTGTAATTTTTTCATTCTCTTCCCCAAGTTCTCTGCATGAGAATGGAATTTAGTCAGGTGTAATTACAGAATTAGAGTCACTCCATTGTACATTATTTTCCTGGAGAGATTTAATTTCGAGAAGTGTGTCATTAACTAAGTGTAAAGTAAATCTTCACATGGAAAAAATCACAGGTGAGGTTAGGAAAGGCAAAATCTTTAACTAACCATAGACATTTATTACTTCAATAAGCAAAATAAGCTAATACTCTAAACCAGTTATATTCCTGAGGTAACCTATTTGCTCACTATTGTAGAATGGAAAGTAAGATAATGTTAATTGCCATCCAAACATAACAATTACCTATAACTCTGTTAAAAGCTAAACAATGTTGTTCTTGTTCTAATACATGACCAATAAATCTTTAAACCATATATATACATAAATACCTTTAGTTCAAAGTATCTTCCTGACTAATGTCTGATCCAGCACAAGTGGAGTTACAGTCCTCACAGAGTGTAAATCTTCTGAGCACCCATCCAGATCTGAGAACACTTGGAGGTAGAGAAGGGAATGAGGGACTATTCTCTACATGAAATCTGGCTCACTTGAACATGCCATTTCAGTCCTGTTGGGGAGTTATCAAAGGAAACTCTGGGGAGGAATGCTCCATCAAATCACAGAGGTGAGCAGAATGCAAGGAGAGAACAAAGGCAGCTGAGAATGAAGTTGGGGACCCTGAATTTCAGAACAAAATATTTGTGAAAACATCCTGAATTACTCAAACATGTCTGTTTGCATTCAGACCCAGAAAATAAGTTTGTCTGAATGACAAGCACCATCAGTGAGACCAATTTATGTAAAATTTATGGTTATTTTTGAAAGGATGCTTGGATACTTTCATCAGGTATAAATGCATCATTTCTGCCTAATTCCTCCCCCACAATTAGGGCATCATGATTGAATTATTATAACTCTTAGTACAGACAAATATTTATATTGTCAAGACATCTAAGACTTTCTGTTCATCAGTAGGTAGCCTTTGCTGGTTAGGTCTACAGTAAACTTATTGTGCTGTGTTCAACTGCCGTTCCATGGTGGTCTAAGCTTTTTTGTGACAATGTGCATGCAATTTGGGTGCTATATCATTAAGACACAGGAGAGGCATTTATGTTTTTCCTCTATGTAATGTAACTGTTAATGTGTATTCCGTTGGGGAATGGTTTTATTATGACAAATAGTGCATTTTTAAGTATTTAAAAGATCTTTTGGAAAGAGTCCTTCTCTATGTATATTGAAGGTATTGATGTGAGCATAGAACATGGTATAGTTATCTGAAAAAAACTTACCCACCCTATAACATGTTTAGGTTGCTTTTTAGACTCTATAAAATTTTGTAAGCACTAAACATAGAACTTCATTCATCATCATGCAAGCAAAAGGCTTAGGAAGCCTACTCTTCCTGAGCTAAAAGTGGCAACTCTCCAGTATTGGCAGAAATCAAATGAATCATTTCCTGCTTTAGTTTTAGATAAATAATCAAAAAAGATTGTCTGAGTCTGATCCAAAGTAATTTTCTGTGCAAGGAATAAGACTGCCGCTACAAAAAGACTTTAAGTGGAATGTTATCCTGTTAATTACTTGACTGGAAAGGCCCCGAGGAATCTATAGTGAGATCAAAATATCAAAATCCAATTTAAAACAAAATTTTAAATAATCATATTGACTTTCAAGTAGAGTAACCTGAATTCGTTGAGAAACAGAGATGTTAGCAGATTTAATTTGCTCTTGATGCACTTGGATGAACTTGGACCAACAGGCTCCTGGTGGATCTGCCTGCTTTCTGTGGGAGAGAGAGGGAGGCAGGCAGAGCAGGGCAGCAGCTGCCAGTGCAGAGGCTGGGACTAGTGATTGCCATGAGGGGCTGTTTGTGAACTCCTTTTGTTCTTTCAATTCTTCCTCTCTCTAGATCCATCATAAAAGGTGTGTCTAGACTGCTGACAGGGTGATGCCAGGCTACATGGGGGTATGATGTGTGAGAGTCCGTCTGAAAGCCTCTCGTTTGTTCTGCCCAACGACCTCGCCTGAGGCCTAAGAAGACCCCTCAAACTGCAGTTTAAGGCGCTGGCCAGGGATGGGAGGAGTGCCAAGTGATTGTTCTTAGGTGGTGCCCATTGGACCAGGACTGGTTTCTCATGAGACTGGTTTGCGGCTAGTCACGGTGCACTGAACTGTGTTTACTCGACAAGGCTCCACAGGTGTGAGAACAATGAACTGGTCAGAGATGGAGTGCCCTGTGTTTGTTTCATTGACAAGGACTCGCTTGGGCATGTTTTGGGTTTGTTGCCCCAATGGAACCCAAAGCATACCTGAAAGTCCTCACCTGTTTGGCCAGTTGCCCAACGCCTTGAAAAAGACTATAAAGACACCACTCAAACTAAAGACCCCGAGATCTCCCTGGATGGCATCAGAACCATTGGCTGGTTCCATGAGGATCGTCTGCCCGTCTTGGTAGCTATAATCCTGACCCCCTTTCTCTCTCTCTCTTTATTTCCTGTCCCTCTATCGCATTTTGTTTGGCACTAAATAAAGTGCATTTTTGCAAAAGTAAACTGGTTTTGTCCCCTGCTGTGTCTTTTGTGCTTTGAGATCCCTAAAAGAACCTATCAGGACTCCGCATGTAGTGTGGACCCTGACATGATGGTAAGGGGAGACCTAATTAAAGGGGTTGAAGGAGAAAATAATGGGGTAAAGGAACACTGGAACCACAAATGGATGCTGGAAAATAAAGAGAAAAAAGGGGTCAGACCATGGCATGAAATCAGAGGTCAAAGGAAGAGGTTAATGGGGAAAAAGGAAGAGAAGAGAAGAGAAGAGAAGAGAAGAGAAGAGAAGAGAAGAGAAGAGAAGAGAAGAGAAGAGAAGAGAAGAGAAGAGAAGAGAAAAGAAGAGAAGAGAAAAGAAGAGAAGAGAAAAGAAGAGAAAAGAGGGTTTGGTTAGGGGAACTACTAGAACTGTGTTGGGAAGAAGGGCAGGGTCAGACACATCAAGGAAGAGATGAGGTAGGAAGAGATCAGGACTTAATGCTTATAAGAATCCCTGTGAGCCCCATGTCTCCCAGAGGCTCAGACTCATGGGTAAGGTGTGCCTCTTCCTCATTTGTCTTACCTGCCTGACCTATGTGATGACAGCTAGGGGAAGGTGTATAGGAGGAGTGTAGACAAGTGGGAGATCTTGACTGATTTGAGGTTGAAAAGCAACTAGTTCAGTAAATAACTCCTGGAGCAAAAATAAAGGAAGACCAAAGGAAAATTATGGAGTCCTGACCATAGCTTAATGTGTGATTAACTGTCAGCTTCAGTGTTTATAAGCTGATAAAAAGATGGTTAAATCAAATTTAAAGTAATAAGTAAATTTGCATTATCTATGCTATTAAAAAGTAGAAATGATATGGTTTGGTTTTCTTTCAGGTAGTAATAGCATGACATTGCAATCAGCACTGAATGAATACAAGATACAACTATTGCCAGATTTACTTCTTGGGCTCTGTGAGTGTTTCTCACAGGTCTGTCAGCTGGACCCTGGCTGTCCCACAGGAATTGCTACAGATGTCAGAGGGTCACTGTCCATGGCAGCTTCCCACTGTTGCAAAACTCACTATTTTTCTAATAGCAGCATATAATGGATTCCTATTCTGCAGCCAGCCCAGTGTGGAGCTCCTCTAGTAGTGCTCCTCTAGTGGAGCCCAGTGCCCACAGTAAACAGCATTAGAGCCAGTTTTGAATCACATCATTTATGGTGATGTACTCCTACAGTCCATGTTGTACCTATCAACAGTGACAGTAAAATCACTGTACAGCTGGCATTCTCTCTTACCCAGCTCTGAAAATAAGGTTGGTCATGTCTGGGCAATCTCCCACTCTCTTACGGGAATGTCATGGGATTGGAAAAGTGAGCCTTGTCAGACATATAAAGGGAGTGAGTCCAGTCATCTGACTCTCAAGATTGGTTCTGAATCATGAAATATTTCTCTGTAGTGAGTGGTTCAGAAGAAGACCAGGAATTTATATATGTAATATAAAAATTATATATTGCAGATTTGTGGCTAAATCTAGTCAAGAATTTCTGTTTAGGATTTTGATTGTACGACAGAAATCTATAAACTTGTCTTTCCTGGGTTTATGACCCAAACCCCCAGCATTCTTGCACAAATCACAAGATTACAAGTCTGAAGGGAACATTTCTCCGAGATTTTGTTTGGATCTGAGTGAGGCATTTTTCACTCAATCTAGAATCCAAATCACAAGGGTATTCTTGGCATAAGGCTTGCAGTTGAAACCACTCAGAAGTACGCATGAAGATTGATTTGATATGTGGCTTTGGATAATTTCAAAGAGTAAAAGGTGTGATTTGTTGTCATTTTTGGGATACAGACTATTAACTGTTTTCATGTCACCAGGAACAGAAGCATAGTGTGATGTCTTTATAACTTGTATAAAATGTTCAGATACTAACTGCACAACTGATAACTGATGCCAAATTGGGTGATTTTTACGACTAGTCATGCAACATCTAGTTTTCTTAGTGCCTGAGCTGCTAAAATCAAGTATTACATAACAATGTAATTTCATTGAAAATAATAAAACAATGCATTGGCTCAGTGTCTGCTTTCATGGTTGCCAACAGAGGCTTAAAAATGTGACCATACTGTAGACTAAGAATAACAAAACAAAAGACACTTTCTTCTTAAATTTGAAGTGCCAGCCAGTCTCATAACTTTTGGTGTCTGACTCATGGTTTCTGAATGCTTGGGATTGGCAGTATTGTACTAATATGTTTTGTATCAAAATTCAACTTCAGAAAAACATAACTTTTTCCGTCTAGAAATTTGTAGGTCAGGAGGCTACAAGGCACAGAGGAGGAGGAAAAATGAGGGTTCCCTCTCCAAACAAGATCTTTAGATACTGTTTTTCCTATGGAACGAAACCCTGAAGGAGGACCCATATTTCTATCTTTTTTCTCATGGGGCAGAGTTTGCCTGACGGGGTGATTGTGGCTATGCAGAGGGGTTGCTGTGTTGTCTCCATGTTATGACACTGCAGACAACTCCACTGGGAAATGCCAGTTCAGAATGCCCTGAAACTACCTTCCCTCTGTGCCCAGCCCAGAGCTGTGGGTGAATACCACATTTCTGCTCACAGTAATGAAACCAGTGTCTTCCAAAATAAATATTGTTTCTTGGTTGCTAATATAAATAAATGTATTGCACATTACATTTTTGGAGAAGAATGTGCAAGACCAACATTTTTGAAGTTTAAATGAGAGGTCCTCCCTCTGTTTCCCTCCAGTCCTCTTACAGGGAAACTTCCACTTGAGTCAGAGGCAATTTACAAGACTAAAAACTACAGAGGCACCCCAAAGTACTTCAGGGTTTTGTTGTTTCATTTTTTTTTTTTCTGCCTGAAAATAAGTATGATATTTAGATAAAAATTTTATTTGAGAAGGTGAAACAACTTCAGTATTTCTTTTTTTTTTAGTGTTATTTCTTGTTAAATACTTGTAAGTTCTGTAGTTTGTAGCTCTCCAAAGGGAAAAACGAATCATTTGTTCACTAATGGAAAATTAAAGAAGACAAATAGCAGAGTTAAGAGTATGATTTATTACAGTTCACATCCTACTGTATGTCCACAAGTTCTTTTAATGCTTTTCATAGGAAAGGAAACCTAGATTCTCTTTCCTGGTGAATTTAGAACTAATTATTTTTCAAGAAGTTTTACCTTTCCTCTCGCTTCATTTGGACTTTCCTTAGTCTAAATTCATCATAAGTGTGATAGACGATTGTGCTGGGAAGAAAGAGACAAGAAGAGAACAAATATTTCCGTTTATTAATCATCAGCTTTTAAAAGCCAAAGAATTGTTTTTGGGCAGGGAATAGGACTAAATTGTCTTCTCATTCTTAAAGCTAAATCTGTGGTTTGTAAAGAATTAGTGAGAGATCAGCCTTAACGCTTAGCTGGTTGGATTATGTTAAATTAGTCCCTTGAAGATATAAAAGTGCAGTCATGCTGTGTAAATACTTCATGCCTCTTTTAAGTGTAGAATACATTAAAAAAATTAATAATAGTGAGCTTTCTCATTATGGTTGTATAAAATCATGTTGCAGGCACCTTCTTTTACTTGGTGGAAACCGATGTGGTTCCATTGTCGATGATTTTGTTTTCTTTTTAATTAAGTTGTTTATTTTCTCTTTTTCCACAAGCTGTTGATTTGGGATGTGGTATTTCAAAGCCAAAAAGCCTATTTCTCAGCTGATGTTTCACTCCTAGTTTCAGAGCTTGTGTGTGTGTGGACAGAGGCAGTTTAAAAAATGGTTTAGGCCAAACTCTCTCCTTTGTCCCATGAAAAAGGGATTGTCCCACTGGGATAAAAACCTCTGGTGAATGCTATTCTCTAAGCAGTTCCCAAGTGGAGCCTGGGGTATTCTGACCCCAGGCCAGCAGTTTGAACTTCCTGCTCTCAAACTCCATCACCTAGAAGTACCTGAAATATCTCCATTTTTTTTGTAGACAGGTTTGCAGACACACACGTGTGATCAGGATTCTTATGGCTTAGATGAGTAGTCAAGTTGTAGACTTCCACTGTTCAGACAAAAGTCTGTATTTCAAGAGTTTAAGAGAGAAAACAATGTTGCTGCTCATTCCCACTTTGCCTATATTTCTTTTAATAGCAGTATATTTAAGGTATAGCCCAAGAAGTGGGAGATGGATGGTGATTTGATCCCAATTCCTAGAAGCTCCTATTTATCATCCACGACAAAGGGATCTTGGTCATGTAACTTGAAGCAGTCCAGATGTTTGTGTGAAGCAAAGTCTAATGTAGCTATTTCAGTGACTTCGTTCCGTGTGCAAAGTAAGAAGTGTTAATTCTGATTTTAGTCTGTATTTATTAAGGACAGAGATTATCTACAACTAATGGTATGGCATTTGTTTTGGTGCTTGCCCATGGCCAGATACATTCCTTCAGGCATTTCCATCATAAGATGTTGCTTTTTTCCTATACAATTGCTTCCCTAAACAAGTTTTAGAATACTAAAACAAGATTCTGTTTATTGACCACATGACTAGTTTGAACAGCACTCAGAAATTTGACCTTAAATCAGGAATAATATGCACTTACTATTGTTGGTTAGAAATTAAACATTCTCCACGAGCATCTAATGGAAAATAAGGAAATTAAAGGCTTGTGATGTGTAATTGGTAGGCTAAATCTCTTCTGGTGTTCTAGTTCATGTTTGTCAGGTCTCATTAGAAATTCAACATCCCATATGAGGATGACCTCCAACAGTGTAAAATTAAACTATGGACAAATCTTGTCTTCCTAGAAAGTGTTTTAAAACCTGTGCTTTTGTTAGTAAATTAAAAAATAATTTCCTGGTGTTAGAGGCCAGAAGGAAAAGCAAAAATGAATGTAAACACACTGTATGAGTTGGAAGTTATGTCACACGGGGAGAAACTAAAGAAAAATGAGTTTCTAACAAAATAGAGAAACTGGGCTCATCTCCATGAGAAAAACATGGCTCTAACTCTGTTAATTTATGTTCTATTTCTTTGTAATGTAAAAATGACAAAAAGCACAAGACAAAGCACAACAGAGACAAAATCCAGAGTTCCTGATTAGTAATCCATGTGAAGTGGAGCAACCATAGACTTTGGGAGCCATTTTAAAGTTTAGCTAGAATATAGGTACAACAACGTCCTGAGTCAAAGAAAAAGCTATTTCATTTCAGTTATAAACATGAAAATGTTGAGTGAAATTTGTGGAAGAAAGATCAAAGACCAAGTAGCTGGTGGATGCAGTGGTCAGACAGGAATTTGAGGAACACATAGTAGAGCATGGCTAATCTGAAAGCATTCACAAATCATCAATCAAGTCTGGAATGTCATGAGTTTGGGGAAATTTTACTGCTGGCAGTAAATACATGAGAAATTGAAAATAAGGCTATACAATTTTTATAAAAATAGCAGTTGTCATAGAATCATAGAATCATAGAATCATAGAATCATAGAATCATAGAATCATAGAATACATGCATAAGTCTGAACCTGAAAGCTGCAATAAGCTTAGAGTTCTGATACTTGGCTCACTCACACATTATTCCTGCTTTATGAAAAATATACTTACTTATAAATTATCAAGAAACTATCTGAGTTTTCAATTTCATCTATGCTTTTCTTTTGTATGATTTGTCTTGTACTCCATTTTGTTGTCCTGTTTAGAAACAGAAATAGTTGCAAGAAGTATGCTTTTAGTATAAAATTTTTAGAGGTGAGGAAAAAAATTCATTTTTATCATGGATTGTAGGGTATCAAAAAGGTATAAGAAGTAAAACCTAAAGCATACAATCAGGGATGGAGTATCACTGTTGTGTTAGCTCTAATTTAGTAAGATCAAAAAGTTTTAATTAGTCTGGGCTATTATGTTTGCTGAAATTATCAGTGATCTAGACAGACAGTGAACCAATACTATTTCATTTGCTTTGTTGTGGACTCAAAAAGTGCTTCAAGCTCTAATCAGTATTAGTTGATATTGGAAAGCTCTTATTTTTGGTTAGAATAAAAAAAAAGTTGTACTTATATTCCAGGTCAGAATTGGAATTTTTTTTATGTTAAGCCTTTTTAGCAGCTAAGAGAAGGAATCCAAGCTGCAAAGGCTTTTTTGTCACTTCATTTCTGACTTCTATAAATGTTTGCTAAACTATTATTTTATTAATTTGGTTTTGTAAGGAAAAAGCTCACCTCTTCTTTTCAGCTGGGGAATTAAATGTCAGATTTCCTACTGAAGGATATATTTTATGGAGAAGTTATAAACCCTAAAATTAAGTTTGCAATGGAAAATGTGACAAGCTTAACTATGGCAATGCAAAAAATTTATTCTTAGCAACACATGAACTACATATATATATTATATATATATATATATATATATATATATGAAATGTATTTGTAATATACTATATGTTTATTACCACTTAAACACTTAAAAATGGAAAAAACCAGCACACACCCCAACTGTCTACTAAATATTTTTTAATATAGCCAGAACACGTTGAAAATTGCATGACTGAAGAGTATATGGTAAGTGTTTAAACAACATCAAATGCAATAAAACATTTCATTTGAAATGTTATGCAGGTGATAAAACTGTCATGCAGAATTACTCTTTGGCATGTTTTGAAAAAATATAATTAGGAGAAAGGACGTAGGGAAAACTTAATCACTAAAGAAAAACCTGTGAAAATGAAGCACATTTGTATTTGCTCAAGTATTCAGAATTTTGCAGCAGATCAGAACCTTTATGAGCAGCTGGGTTTGACTGCTGTGGCCCACTGTGGTGGGACTGGACACTTCCATTCCTATGGGTATCAAGATGTGTGAACAGTTTGGTAGCTCATGACACCTGCCCCCCATGCTCCTGCCCCCTTACCAGCCAAACCAAGCAATCTAGGAAAAGAGATATTACAGGAAGTTTTTTCTCTCTTTTTCCCCTGTTCTTCCTCTTGAAGGGTTAGAAGAGGTGCACTGTAAATTATATGAACCTCCTATAAGAGTAAGGGGCAGAGACCAAGAGGGGTTGACAAAAAAAGGGGAAAAGAAGAAGATGTAGATTTATGCAGAAAAAAAAGTGAAGTTGAAAGAGACATAACTCATGGGAGGTGATTCTTTGGATGAGTAATATAGACTTGTTAGACAAATGTTGGAAAAGAAGAGTGTTCTACATGTTGCCTTGTAGATTTTTTTAATGTTTGGAAGTGTACAAGTAGGCTTGAGGGGAATTTTGACTATAGGTTCTTAATTTCATTTAATGATTTTTATATTTAAAAATGATACTTTGAGGACAGCAAGGATAATTTTTGAATCTAAAATAAAGCCATTATCATAATTATTAATTCAATATCTCTATTCTTGCCAGAAGTTCTGCCAATTGCTCTTTGTTGACATACACTGTTTTTCTTATTTAGTTGTCTATGATAAATCATCCTTTCCATTTCAGAAGGAGCAAGAGAATCTCTTGCTCTTGTTTCCTGTCATACAGCATCGTGCTGAATACCCACTTCTGTTCCCTTTCAGAATACTTATTTAGTTACCTTGTTTGCCTTTGCTGGCACCAAAGACTTACTGTGCAAGAAGAAAGGTCATTTCTGTCTGGTGAATAATAGCCCTAGTTATTATTTTGAGAGGAGGCATGAGCTGCTGGTCCTTTCTCTGTGCTTGTCCTTAAGGCGCAAGATGTTTTCACTGCTCTGCCATTTATTCTTTCTCCCCAAGGTCGGTTTCATTTTCAGTGGATACACTTAGACAAGTCTTGGACTTGATTCAGTTAAAATTACTGTATGCTTGGCCTCTGTATCATGGAAGCACAAGCAAAGCAGCTAAACACTGTGGAAAGTTGTTGTTCTCTGTTTTCTCTGGCCATGCATAAAGTTCTTCAGTGTAGGAGCTTAAACATTTTGCTTTGAATTGAGTCCCCTGGAATTATATGCTTTGTGGTCTTATGCTAAGTTGTAGACAGAATATAAATGGGCCATTGCTTCTCAACACTCTTCCCAGTAGCTGATTTTTATTTTTTTTTTTTTTTTATTTTTTTTCTAACACAGTGAAGTTCAGTATAAAATTCAGGCTCTTTGTCTAGACTCAGAAATAACCCAGCTTCTCTTGTCTCTATGGGAAATAGATCCGAACAAGTCTGATAGGTGGTGAAAAAAGTTAAACCTCTGTCTTTCCCTATGCACAGTTACTCTACAAAATTAGAATCAGTTTCAACTATAACTAAAAAACCAGGGACTTTCTGCTCTGCCTCGAATTGCATTCACTTTTGCCTTTTGGCTAATAACTGAGAAGAGCAAGCCAAAGTGTTCTTGACAGTGTCTTGGTGGTGTGCTACAACTCTAGCTTGCTATTCCTCTCAGTAATTTGTGATTTGTAAGGAAGAGGATATCCAAGGGCACATGCTGGGATTAATTAAATTTGCCCTACATATTTTAAAATTACTTAGCCTAATGGAACTAGAGTGTGTTTTGCAGTCAAATCAGTATGGCATCATATTGCACAGTGTGAAAAATGATGCTGCAAAGTGTTGGAGAACCAGGCCCTACTAGGGACAGTCTGGAGCAGAATTGGAGTTGCAGGAATTTCAGAATCAAATTCAGGTGTCTGAAAGTCACGAGGTCACTGCATTAAAGGTTAACTTCCATTCATTCTGCCCCCTTTGTTGGGGGAAGACAGGTCAGTGAAGTCTATAGGTAGAAACACAAGGTTCAATTCATAGTTTTCCTTCTTCAGAAACTGATGACTTGCTATGAAATATTTAACTTGTGACAAAAATCAGCAAACTCATTAAGTATTTTTTGCCTTTGTTAAAATGGCTCAATTATTTCCTAACCAACATCACTGTTGGTTAAATGAAATAAACTTGTGCAGTATGTGCTGGTTTTGGTTGGGGTAGAGTTGATTTTCTTCACAGTGGCGTGCACGGGGCTGTGTTTTGGATTTGTGCTGAACACAGTGATAATAGGGATGTTATTGCTGAGCAGGGCTTACACAGAGCTAAGGCCTTTTCTTTTCTGTTTTTGTTTTTTTTTTTTTTTTTTTTTTGCTGCCACACTGGCAAAAAATATTGGGGTGCCTGGGAATTTTGAAGGAGGCACAGTTGGGATAGGTGGCCCAGACTGACCAAAGGTCATGTTCCAGACTATGTGAAATTATGATCAGTATGTAAAGTGGGGTAAGAAAGAAGAAAAGGGGAACACTTGGAGTGATGACATTTTTCTCATGTCACAGTTATGTGTGATGTGGCCCTGCTCTCCTGGAGATGGCTGAACACCTGCCTGCCCATAGGGAGCAGTGAATTAATTCCTTGTTTTGCTTTGCTTGCATGTGCAGCTTTTGCTTTCCCTATTGAACTGTCTTTATCTCAACCCATGAGTTTTCCAGCTCTTACTCTCCTGTTTCACCCCCTGATCCTGCTGGTGGGAGTCAGTGAGTGGCTGAGTGGGGGTTGGCTGACTGGGGTTAAACTATGATGCAGCAATACAATTTACATTAACCTAATTTGCATTTGGATTACATTTTGAATTAAGCTACTAAAAATACAGGTGCTTAAGTATCATATGTCTTAAAACACTACAGTGAGCTTAACCATAAATAGGTAGCTAGCAAAGACTGGTAAAAAATTCTAAAGTACATTTAAATTGATATTTTTGACAAAAAAAAAAATTGAATTATATGCTATTTATTACTTACAAGCAGCTTTTAATCCTTTTGTACACTTAATATTCTGCTAGAGGAGTAGTGGAAGTTTTCTGGTGTTTTAACTACACTTAAAGCTATTTGAAAAGATACCATCACATTAATTTGATACTCTAAACATCTTGGTTTCATTTTTTTCACTATATTTCAGATTCTTTTCATGGTGATGGCAGTTTTTTAGAGGCTGACCTATAGCTTTCTGTGAAAAAAAACCCAAAATGTTAACCAGACTCTAACCACACTGTTACAACTTAGCAGAACACCGGAAGTATGATGGTTATTGTATTTTCTTGATATTCTAAAGAAATTTCTGAAATTTATAAGAAAACAGTACAAAGGATTACACTGTCTTTACTATTCTCATAAACAATGGGATCATTAGTAAATGTAAATACGAATTATCAAAATTGATGTAAGAAAATAAATAAATATGAACCAAAGTAGAATACAATTAAGCAGCACTTGTTAATTTAATTTTATCTCTTTATGACACATGCTTGCATAACATGCTAAACATGTGCATGTAAGATCTGAATTTGTTTTCACAGCACTGAGTGAGATACCATTAATTGCTGCTATGTGGAGAGAAGGAGACTATAATTAGAAAAGTGGGTGCAAGTCTTAATTTAGACATGTCCAGGTTGGCTCAGCACCCTTGATTCAGACTTCAAGGATGCAAACTAGGAATGTAATATTACATGTCTATTTTCTTACCAAATCTTGCACAATTTGAGAGTCAGGATTTGACTGCCCAAAGCAAAATGAGCCAACTGTGTTCAAAGTAATCTACACTAAAAAAATAGCAGCTCCAACGCAATGTTGCTCTTCAACCTTAAAAACAGTATGACTGCAGGGGTAGAGAAAAAAGCCTTGTATGAAAATGCTCTGTACATTTTCTAAAAGAAGTTGAATTAATACAATTGTAATTATTCAAGGTATAACTTTGGTAGGAAAAGAGCTCAATTCCATGTCTTTAGTCATATTGGGTGGGAAAAAATGTTTGTCAGCTGTGCACTTAAAGCTGAGCAGAGAGACACAGCTCTGGACAGCCCTGTTGCAGATTGTCTTGACATCTGTTTCCCTTATCTGTTGTTTTGAAGGTCTTATAATCACTGCTTTAACTACATACAGACATATATATTAGTGGACACTGGAGACAGGTCTAACCTACTAGAAATTTAGGCACAACAGGATTATAAATGTTACCTGATACCTTATAAAGCCCAAGATACCTGACCAGTGCATGGGCTCTGTTGCTTGGTATAGTCAGGTGATAACATATGTACACTCATGCAGCCTATTTCAGCAAGTGTCAAACGTTCATGCTAAGTACTACATAAATTATCACCTAATTAAGCACTGTTATGGTTTGGATTGGGAGGGAAGTGCAAACTTGATTCTCCTTAGAGAGCTATATGCAGAAATATGATGTAGAATTCATTTTACAAATAAAGGTCAAATTTTTTCCAGAATTTTTTGGAAGGAGGAACTGGAAGGGAACCTTGACTTCCTTAAATAAATCCTTTTCTGCTCATGAAAATTCCAAGAGGTTAATTTGGTTTTATGTGTACTTCTCCATTATATTGTAGAGATGTCAGGAGCACTGTTTTTTTATTGGCACAGTTTATACCCTGTTGGCTTTCTAAACTTCTCATTGCTACTCTTACATCAATAGTTACTGAATCATAATTTCTGAATACCAAACAAATATTCACCTGGAGGTATGAGTTTAGGAGAAAAGATAAGGCTGTTATGAAATGGTCTTATCTGATGATATTAAACATGTACAAATGTGTCAATCATCATATTCAGGGAAATATATCTAAATATATTATTTGTGTGTTAGATGTGAAGATAGATGTACTGCTGCTGGTCCAGACATCACATTATCCTGGCTGGCTATGAAATTTAAAACACAGAATCTGATATCAACTTCTCTTGATGCTTAGATTACAATGTCCTTTAGGACAGAAGCAGCATATATCTATGTTTAACTCACCTAGCAAAATGTGGATGCAGGGGTGAGCGACATTTTTGGCCACTGCTAGATTATAAATGAAATAAAATAATGATCATGGTCCCTGGAAGAGGGGAAAACAGTGAAAGATAGGGAAGTAAATAGAGAAATCAGAAGTCAGATTTACTAAGAAGCACTTAGGGATCAAACTATGCATTTTCAGGCAATAAAGAGATTTTTCTAAAGCATTCTGTGGTATGGACACCAAAAACAACAAGGAGGTCAACATTAGCAGTGTGACAGTTGTAACATTGATTCAGAAAATTGTATGCTAGTTTATTTTTTCCTCCAACTGAAGGCAGCTAAGCACATAGGGACATCTGTGTTGAAACAACACATGAGAGTGGAAAGAAACACAGAGTGGACTGGGAGGAAAAAAACAGTCAAACACAAAAAGGCAAAGTAGCCAAACAGGCAGTTTCTTAACCCAAAATGCCTCTGACATTTCTCCTTCTCTGCACTTCAGGAAGGTAGAGAGGAGGGAAATGACAGCAGTGAAATATTTTTCTGTCTAAAGCAGTTTTCCACTTCACAAATGCCACTGCTACCACAGCTGGCATGACAGGTAGTCTGCAAAGATGCCCAGGGCTGCTTCACTGTAGAGACCAAATTACTTCCTCTTCTCCTCCCCAGGCGAAGTCTGAAGCGTGTTGGCATTCCTGTGTTGGAAAATTTGCATTGGCATTACCAAGAAGCAATTTTCTTGCTATGGTGTGTCTGACCTAGTTATGCATTCAAACTCTTGACTGAATGAGAGAGGAGCTGTAAAGTTGTTGAAGATCTCCAGGGGTACTGAACCACCTCAGCACTGGTATAAGTAGTAATGTTTTCACTATCTTCTATAAAGTCCTGTTCTTTATGTCTGCATGTACTGAATGATCTACTTTTAAACATGATATTTTTTGATAAAAATTTACTGAGGGCAACATTCAGGAGTATATAACTATGCATACAAGGCAGTGTGAATAACTGGCAATTCCTGATCTGGAGATGCTGCTCAAAAAGTAAAGCCAGACCACATGGTTCTTGGACTATTTTATATCAGCCTTTGTTTTCAATGTATAGATGTCAGAAAAAAACATAATGCTCAATTTTTATTTTAGCTCTGAACTCTGTATTTTATTCTCTATTGTAGTGCTCAAAAATAATTTGCTGTATTGTAGGTGCTGCAAAAATGTGTATTCTGTTAATTTTGCTACATTTAGTACCACAGAAATCAATAGTGAAGGTGGCACCTATTAAAAAAGAAAATAATGTCTCATTAGTTGAAAAATGCCAGTGTTTCCTTAATGTTGTCATGCCAGCAGTATTCCCTACAATAATCACAGCCACTGTCAGACAGAGGACTGCTTTTACAATATCCAGGTAGCCCTAACAGAGTGTTCAGTCATTCACCAACTTTTGTCCTGTTATTTTATATTGTAACTATGCCACTCTGCTGTTGTTTCAATGGATGATTAAAATCTGTAGATAGAAGAACCTGCTTTAAATTGTTGTTAGGTGGGTGATGATCCCTGTCCCACAAATCAGCAAAATCACTGGTGATTCCAGCATGTGTTTCTCTCCTTCTATACCACATGGAATTTAGCATAAAATTCATACAATGAAATTTAGACTTCATTTACTTCAATGAATGAACAGCCTGATCCATAGAGCATGGTCTACTCCTAGCTCTGCCATTTATTACCACTGTGTTTGTAAGCCAGACATACTGTCTGTTGTCCTGCTTTTCTCAACAAGAAATTATTGTGATGCTTGAATTTGAAAAGGTTTTAAATACCTGCTGGCCAGGGAACAAAAAAAGAGACAGGAGTGCTCTCCGGGTTTCTATTTTTTGTATGCACAAGCCAGGCAATTGCATCAGCTGCTAGTTTTGTTAAAAGGCAGACTAGATGATGCAACAAATATGATGGCATGAAAGAAACTCCATGGTCTGCTCTTTTGAGGTCTTAAGCAAAGAAGAACACATGCACCACTGGCATGAATTTGGTTTACTGATCTTTCATTTGCTCAGCTGAATGCTTAGGATCAGTCAGTGTGCTAGAAATCCTGCTGGACTCGCAGCCAGCGTGTCTGCAACGCTTCTTTCAGCAGACACAAACCAAGCTTAAGGGCCTGGAAAACTGTACAGCAATTTGCTGGCCCAAATGCAAAAATAAACCGTGCACAGTATGTCACATCAGCTCTTAACTGTCTCCAGGAAGTGAAATGTTTGACAGGGAAATATATTTGCTTGTGGCCTCATTTGATTCATGTTTTGAGGAAAGAATTGAAGTCATACCCCCAGTGGAGCACTTACATCAATCAAGGGGAGGATACTGCAGTCTCCAAGATGTCATCTTCCTGCACCCTCCTCTCTGCTTCCCTGTGAAGGCATGGTGCCATTTAAGTGAAGGGGATTTTAGAAAACGGGACCAATGTGTTTTTTCCATGTAGGGGAAATTGGATAAGGATGAGTTAGGTGTAGAAATCTTTCCATATTGGGTGGGGATGGTTTCATTGTGGTGGATTTCTTTGCACCTAGCTCTCCACTCTGTCTCAACCTAGTAGGAATGTTACTAGAGGCTTCCACAGTGTTAATATAAATTTGGAACCACTCAATAAGGAAGCTGTGAAATTACTGCTCATGCAAAAAATATATGCCAGAAGAGACCAGGTCCAGAGTGCAGAAGCTGATAGAACACAATCCAGTTTCTAATTTCTGATTGGGTTCCTAATCAGTTTTCTCCATCACACTGCAGATCCTGTTAAGGAAATCCTCTCGACTAAACTTGGTGTTAGCTTCCTTGAGTTGGAATAGTAAACCTTATTTACTTATTGTCCGTGACAGACACAGAATAGCAAATTATTTAATTCTGCCCTTGAGACAGAATAGTAAATCTTATTTATTGTGGCCTCAAATGAGACCACAAGCAAAAGTAAAGATAAAATTTTTAGCATAAACGGAGGAAATTTACTGATGTTCTAGTGCTCTTTTCTTTGTCTTACCTTCAAGTTCCACTATTTTTAACTTTGTTCCTTTTGACAACGGGAGTATCAGAGTCCTGTAAGAAACTTACCACAGCACCTCTCCACACTGCTGTCATTGATGGGGAGGTAACACCAGAACTTCATTAAAGATGTATTTATGTTTTTGTGCCCTAAATATTTCTTAAGCTATTTTAAGTAGGCAAGCAGATATGCTAAAATACTAAAAATAAGTATTTTAAAATACTTGACCTCAAAATACCGATCCATGAGAAGTAGAGGGTAAAAGGACCTTTAAAAGGATCTTTTCCTTGCATCCTACCCAGAGCAGAGCCTCAGATTTATATTGTGGTTGAGGCAGATGTAGACTGAGCTGCCACCTGAGATGGCATCACAGGAAGGGGCAGATATTTTTCAGGTTTCTAGTGTTCTTGGCAGGGGTGTTGAAGCATGGGGATTTCTAATCTGCTCTTAGTGAGATAGTGCAGTTCATAGAGGCAGCCTTATGGGTCACAACCCATGCATAGGAGAGGCTGTCATGAACACTGTCTCTTACACAGTTGTGGCTATGGCAGGAATTATATTTTTGTGCAATTTTAGCAAAATTGCTAATAATGTCTGGAAAAGACTTTAATTTTACTTGCACAGAATCATGTTTCTCTTTTGAAAAGCATGAATCCTGCTATCAGTTTATTCTCCTGACTTTATTTACTGTATTTCAGCTCTTCTCATTTTGTTTTGTTTTGTTGTGGGTTTGTTTTTCTCCCCCCTCACTTTTATTGCCTTCTCAGTGAGGATGGAGCCAGCCTTCTGTGGCTCACCAGTTCTCCATGGAGCAACAGGAACCAGACCACAGCTTGGGCACCTCAGCAGGCTCTTCTGAAAGGAGCATCAGACACAGTATTAAAGAAGGGTGTGTTCTCACAGCTGCCCAGCACTATCAACACTAACCAGCAGGATGATCTGGATTTCTGCAGCCCTGTGCCAGATGGCCCCTGACTCCAGTCTTCATTGCAGGTCTGTGCTCTGTGGTTATGGCGAGACTTCATTCTGAAATAACTACTTGGGTTTTGAAATTCAGGCATGGCCCTCTTCTTTGGATATTTCAAGCTGCAGGTTTCAGTTGAAGCCATAAGCAGCAGCTGGGTTTAATAAATGAGGACAGATTTTCCCAGGTATTTAGAAGCTGGGCAGAATGATAGTGTTTACAGGCAGCCTGCTCCATGCTGAATAAAATCCAGAGATCCATTGCTTCAGGGCTTGCACATTGCAATGCACATACAGTCAGAAGTTACTTTGAATGTTTATGCCCCACATAAACCAAAATGTTTTGCCTAATGTCATGAAAAATACAGAGGATTCTACAATAACAGTGAACAATGTGGGTTTTAATTTTAAAATTAGTATTGCAGTGAACTTAGTCTCTTAATGAGAGCTTATGGTCTTAAAATCAAAGCCAAAGTCTACTTTTAAAATTGTGCTTTAGAGCCTTCCTGTATTGAAGATAAACAGTGTTTCATTAAAAGACAAATATCTCAAAGAAAACAAATTATGTAAATACATGAGTCTGGTTTTTTTCTTGTGCTGAGGGTTATATCCAGTCTTGAAATACTTCAGAACAGAGAGGAGAATAGCCATAAAAAAATAATGGCATAATACAGCAAGGCAGTAGTCCAACATAAAAACAACAGGCAGTATTTGGGGGTTGTCCTGGGCAAATGCATTGCTGATTCATATGGAATACACTCCTTGTTACCAGGACATAGTCAGCTTAGTTTCAGTGGTTTTCTAGAGTTGCAAAATATTGAACTAAAAGTTCATTTTAGTCATAGTGGGGCAGCTCATTTTTCTCTAAGGTCACCTTTTCCTTTGTCAGTGATCTCGATGTATTGGGGAGACAATGTTATGAAGCAGCAAAGCCCAAGAGCAGTAGAAAACCAATTCAATCTGGGGCTTGAATGCTGGAAGTGATGAAGAAAAGCAATTCACAGGTCCTCTTCGAAAGATAAGGGCTCCTTTCCTTACTGTTAGAGGAAGCAAGTGATCTGCAGTGATGCCTCCTTGCTACAAACAATTTTCAATGCATGTCTCTCTACTAACCCAGTCACTGTTTTCTGGATGTTTTGTGACACCACAAAGCAGCTGTTCTTTTACTCTTCTGACTAAGACATTTATATTCAACCCTGACATTTTAATCTAATAAAAAAAAAAAAATCTTTTTACCTCCTTGCAGTATAAACAGAGAACCTCTATATAATGGGCATCTGTGGAATATGGAATTAATCCCACTAGTGCGGAAAAACCTTCATAAGTCTCTTGCGGCTTCATCACTCTTTGAGTTATGAGGTCTTCCTCTCACTTGTGGGATAAAGTCCAAATCCCACAGAAGCTTATTATGTGTCCACTATTTATTAAAACTTCATCATTTAAAACAAAACACTTAAGAAAGACACTGGGAAACATTTAAAATCAAAGAGGTTTCAGTCTGAGGAATATTTGTTATATTTGAAGGTTTTTCAAAGTAGAGAAGAAAAAGGCTATTTTAGTCCTGATAATCACTGAACTTGCTGCTTCTGATTATTTTTCCTTTTTTTCTTTTTCTCCATGGAGAGATTCTGAATGTTTTTCCTTTCATTTCCTACATGATTTTATAAATCTTTCAGTATCCCTCTGAAAACTTTACTTACTTTTCTCTGCTTTGCAGCCCAGTGACTAGAGCCATTAACCGTGAGTGAGAGCCCTTGTTCCCTGGCTTATGGTCATAAATGTGCGTACATGCTGTACCTTGATTTGCAAAAAGTCCTTTAAATGCCATTGCTTTCCAGAAGTGTAAATTCACACAAATATATAGCCTAAAGCATAAACCTAGTAGTTTAGCAGTACTAACATTTTCTACCAAGGCTGTTCTGGAGCTAAGAAGACAATGGGGGTGGGGAAACCTGTTTGATTTAAAACTCTGTCATATACTCTGTCTGAACATATTTAAACCTCTTCTTCCCTTTCTCTGGTTTCCACCGACAGAGTTTTTCACCTCTATTTCTTTATGGTGTTTCTGTATCTCAAATGAAGTAGAAGCTAAAGTCCACCAAATCATTTGATGTAATGGAAATGAACACATCCACTTTGATAGCTATGCTGCCTGGGAATTAATTTAGTCACGTCACTGTAGTGATCAATTTATTATGTAGGTTTAAACAAGAATCTTTAGTCACTATTTTACAAAATTAGCATAGGAACTGATTAAAAATATCTTTTAATTGCCTTAATGTTAAGTCACATAAGTGCTATTGTTACTGACCTACTAAAAATAGTTTATTCCTGTGTTTGAAGCATTTTTCCCTATTCTGCCTATTATAAATTAATAACTGTTATCACCTATATAAATCTCCCCTTCCCTCATACAGCAATAAGTAATTAATTCCCAAAAAGAGTTGTGAAAAACAAAGAACTCTATCTTACAGCTGAGGAAGGCAAGACAAATTCTCACAGAGTGACTATCCCAGTGTCATCCTGTACATCAGTGTCAGAGCTGGGTGAGAAGCCAGAAGTTGCCAACTGCAAGGCCTGAGCTCATGGCTTGGGTCCTAAGGTGAAGTCCCAATGCTATGCATGGAAATAGGCATTCACTTTTTCATCATCTTGCAGAGAAGTAATGTTGAGGGGAGAATATTGAAACAGTTTTAGAGTATGCGTGGAGCAGATCTGGCACTGGCACCTATCTGAATCTTTTCAGACACCTGAAGCTGCAGGGGCTGTGCTCCCTTTCAGCTGTACTGTGGGCAGATGAGAAGCACAGTGTGGCTGAAAGGTGTATGCCTGCAAGACTGATGGTGTTGGAACTGTTTACCCTTTAAAAAGAAATGTTCAGGTCAGAGAGCAGACTGCCTCTGAGGAGTGGGGAGCAGAAGGGGATTGCTTAACCCCCTGGAAGACTGTGGGTGTAATGTATCATTCTTTACCTCTGGGAAAAAAAATCAGATCAATTTAAATAAATTCCAGGGGAGCAGCCAAATCTTTTGTGCATAATTGAACTCTGAATCTCTTCACTTGTTCATATGTTCTTCCAGTTAATCACTTTTCTTTCCTTAACCCTAATAGAGAAAACAGGATCTGAATTTAAGGCAGACAGGGGAATAAAGAACAAACAGCCATATCTGCTGCCTGTTTCTACAAATGCTAAGGGTTACTTCTAGTCTCCAACAAGAACTCAGGATGGGACTGCTTTTATGAGAATCTGTGAGATTTACAGCAAAAAGTGTACAGGCAGTCAGAGAGCTTTGACTTGATGACAGATCTTTCTGCTCAGGCTTTGCTGAGGAGCGGGACTGAATTAGCACAAAATGAACCCTTTATTCTGCTATAGCATAGATTTATATCCATAAGGGGAGCTCCTCAGTAGGGGCAAATTGTCTTAACTCTTTCAAAGGACTTGAATTTGGCTGTTTGAGGGTTGGTCCTGGCAAAAGGTGAGCACATGTTTTCAAGCTCTATGACTTCATCTGTCAAACCCACTGTCACCCTGTGGCACTTCAGTTTTTAGATTTCTTGCATTTCTTTTCAATGATATTGAAACAAGTTTTTACCTGTTGCAAAGGATGTTGTTGTTGCCTAAGTGTAATACTTTGGATGTAATTATTTTTGATGTGAAAACTTTTGGAATATGATTGGAAGCAGCTAAGATAAAATTCTTTGCCTTTATTTTGAATTGTTTTGTCACCCTTAGCAGTTGTATTTTTTTCTGTTTCATAGTTTCAATAATTTATTATCTATACATTATTTTAAAAAATCCCCAAAACTAAGGCAATTCTTTTGACAGCATTCAATATTTTTCCTCTGCCACATGCACAAACATGTAATAGTAATAAACATTAAACGTACATAAATTCAGTTTTTAGATTAAAAGAACAGAAAAGGCAAGCAAAGCATGGGCTGCAGAAGCAACAGGAAGTGAAAAGGTGGTGAGAGTGAAACAAGAATGTAAATCACATTTTTTATGAGTGGCCACCCGGACGACAGAGTGCAGAAGCAGACCGGGTTGTTGTGAGAAAAAACAATGAAGAGTGCACATGTAATAATACAAAGTGCCTGAGTAAGGAGCAGGGCTGGGGAAGGCCATCATCAGCAGGGCTTGGAGAGGGCTCAGTGCTTACTCTGCCTCCTGCTTTTCTGGTCCCCTTAACCCCCCTTTACTTTTTTCTTAAACGAGATTGGTTTTGGTAGGGATGCACCCTGTTGAACAATAAACACGAATGACTGTGGTGGTCCTGTCAGCTTTGGATCTTTGTAAAATAACTAGTGATCCACAACATTTTCGGGAATTGATTTCACAGGCTTTCCCTCTACATCCTCACTGACAGCCTGGAAAAAAATTTTCCTGTACCACCATCAGTGAATGCTATTAATTTTCCCATTATTGTAAATTTTTGCCGGCAAAGAGTCCTAAAGAGCAATCCCTTTGAAACAAAGATGATTTTACTACTGAAGGAGTAACAAATCAAATGTTATGCTCACAAACTCTTCAATTTTGAAAAGAACACTTGCAAATGATTAAACAGTTATGCATGGCAAAGACTTGAAGCTTTGATGATTTATTCAGACTTTGCAGCCTATGGTAAAATATAAATTTTTGTTAATAGTGGCATAAACCATGTTAGGGACGTGGTTTAGTGCTGGACTTGGCAGTGCTGGGTTAACAGACTTGAGGATCTTAGAGGCCTTTTCCAACCTAAACGATTCTACGATTCTATGATAAATGTAACATTCTCTCCTGTTCCCTCCCCCCCCCTTTTTAGCTAAGTGTAGGACTTCCAAGATTTTTGGAAGCAAAAAAGCATCTGTTTTTCTGTATGTTTGCTTTTTTTATAGACTTCATAAATCCAGCAGGCCCCTATTTGGACCACTAGGCCCTTTCAATAGAAGCATGTTTTCACTGGGATTTCCACATTCATAATTATTCCTCTCGTTTCTCTGCTGTGAGAAGACAAGCTGCTATTTCATTGCTTTGGGAAAGTTAATAATATGGTAGGCAAAACATCAGGAAAAATTATAATGAATGAACCTATACAAATTTTAGGGAAACACATGCTGCTGTTATAAAATGTTCCCATCATAAATCCCAGCAAATCACTCTCTGCACAAGTGAATAACTTTTTAGCACATAAACACTCAATTAATTAAAGGTAATATACTATATACACTCAAACTAGTGTGACACAGAAAAGACAGATTCAAATAATGGCATTCAGGATTGTAGGCCCAGTCCTGTCTGCCACAGCCCTCCTGAGAGATTTGGGAATAATAACACTCCAAAGTAACTCTCTTCTAGACCTGAAGTGAAAATGAAGTTCTCAGCATCAGTGCTGCCATACTATATTATTGCATTCACTTAAGGCATAAGTAGGAAACTCCCTACTTTTTTTCTCACCTTATTCCAGACATACAGAAAATGTTTCCTCAGCTAAATGTAGGTCATCATTCCCTCCTCCTCCTTCTTCTACTTCTCCTCCACTTCCTTGCTCCCTGCTACTATTTCTTAGCTTTTTGTACTTTTCTACCTTGCCCAGAATCTTGGAAGATCTTTCTTTTAACACTTGCATCATTTGCAAGACCAGCAAATTTATTGATATTGTCTTTTCCTTCTATGGCTGTGGTTCAATTCCACTAAGATATATCTGTTCATTTTGAGAGCCAATTTGGTTAGAATTTTCTGGGGCTGTTTTAAAATATTTTTAAAATAAATTTTTTACTCCATAAGAAAGAAAAGAAAGCACGAGGGAAAACAAACTCTGAAATGTTTTCAGTTTTGATTGGATTTGTGTCACGATCAGACAGAGACTTACCAACTGTAGAAAATAACCAACTTATATTCACATAGAAAGGAACAAAGCAAGGTTCAGTTTCTTAATGCAGGGGTTATTAGGTTTTCTCCAGTTTTCTGCAGCAAGAGTCACTGAGAGCAATCCACCAAAAAAAAAAAAAAGTTACAAGTTGTGACTTGAATCCAAGATTTTGCATTCAAGAATACTTATATTCACATACCTAATTAAAACTAAATGATATTGCTGTATGAATGGACAAGTATTTGTATGTTTTCACATGGACAAATATAATTATAGTCCATTTTTATACCATATTTTAAAGATAGAATGGGATCGCTTTTTAATTCTTTGAAGGTTTCTGAGATTAAGGAACTTTTTCCATTTAGGTTTAAACTGTATATATTTACTATGGCCACTCTCTATGTGTATTATATGTAATAGAGATTATGATTTGTCATGTAACCGTGGCCTAAGAAAAATGAATGTTTTCTTCCTCCTCTCCTTTTTTCTGCACAGCTCAGATACTTCTATGTTGATCCACTTTCATATCACTCTTGTGATCGATAACTAGTAAGAATTAAAGATTACGCAAGCTGAGAAAACACAGACAAATGAAATAAAAAATAAAAAGTCTAAGGCTTCCCTCTCTTAAGGTAGCAATCATTAAACCATGATTAAAATAATGGAATAGTCAAGGTTGGAAAAGACTTTCGAGATCAAGTCCCACCATCATCCTAGCACCACCACCATGTTCACCAATAAACCACATCTCCAAAACAGGGAGCAATAGCTGATGGGAATGACTGGGGCTGTTTGGGGTACATGCTGTGTGATCAACTCTTTGGAAATAATTTATCATACCTAACCCTTCTTAACCTAACCTTCTGCCTGAGCTCTGAACCACCATCAGCAATGAAGTATCACACAAAATGTGTTTTCTCTTTACAGCTATTGGCAGACCTTTTACTTTTTATCTTTTAATTTAAGTCCCATATTTTCCTGTCAGTACATTCATTTGAAATTGATCTTGATATTTTATAGGATCTTTCTGTCTTTCTGCTCCTTTCCCAGTAAGTATATCAGTAAATATGACAGGATTCCCTAAATAAGCAAAGCTGAATTTCAGAATGGCCATACACACTAGATTTGGAACAAATTTAGTGGTGCCAGGTTGAAAAACTGGTTGACAGATTGGAAAATGAGATGTGGCATTGCAATTATCTGTCCTTTCCTATCCCACTATCTCTGATGGTAACCCTCTCAGAAGTCGATCCATAAAAACTTCTCACACAGTGAGAACTTCTCACACAGCCTCACACAGTGCACATAAATATCTCCTACCATCATGGAAGAGTCTTATAGGGTAAAAGTCCCCATATTTCTTGGAAATTGAAGAGGAATCCTTGGTCATCCTAGGAGAAGGGTGTGGTTACTTAACAATAATTAATGGCCTTTATAGGCCTTTATTCAGTATTCCCAATTAAATCTAAATGTATCCAGGTTAGTCTGTCAGTCATCTGAACTGATATTTATAGGGTTTCCTAAAGTGTGTAATGGAAAACTACTGTACTGAGAACACACCTGTTGGACTCAGCAAGCTGGGTTATAGATTATGAAATTTCATACAAAATTACTGGAAGTTTCAGAGCTTAAAAATGAACCCTCATGCTTGGCCACAGATATTTTAAATGATTCATAAGTATTTAGGCCATTTAAAGGCTTGTTGGTGGCTATAAACTTTATCCTGTTAAACCTTATCCTTCATTTATGAAGTCTGTTTCTGGAATGTATTCCATTATCCTGCCATTATTCATAATATGTCATAGTTGCCCTCTCAAGAACATCTAATTTTAGCCATGGAAGTTATCTTACATAGTCATGTTATCCAAAGATGGCTCTTTTCAAGCCAAAGGTAACACTTCCAAATAATCCTTTCAGTTGAAGTTATACTGATGCTGACAGTAGCCACTAGCAAATCCACAGGGGAAGAAGTGAAAATGAATTGATCCAGTCCTAGATCTTGTCAGCCAATGTTCACCCAAGCAATGGATCCTCTGAGAGATTGTCTGAGTCCTTTATCTCATTTTTAATCTTTGGTCTTCACACTGCCCTGTGTTCAAAACTTCCACTGTTTAGTTCTTTGCTATGTGAAACTTGATATATAAAGTTGCTGAAGTGTTGCTGGTGGTGTTTTGTGTGTTGCTGTACATGTCATAATGTTCATCTGTTTTGTTCTTATCTTACAAAAAATAGGCTAAACATTTGAGGATAAAATTATTGTAAAATTCAGCCACAAAACAAGCCTGGGATATTCATGTTGTAATAAGCAGTTTATAGAGTTATAAAGACAAATTGTAAAACTGAGAGAATCAAAATTGAAATCACTCCATAATCTTTAACACTGATGAACAATATCATACATTCGAAGGAGTAATAGATAAATAAACAAAAACATGACAAAATGAGGATTAAACATGGACTATACATTTTGCTGAAAATTAAATGAAACTTGAAATCGTAGAGTTAATTTTTGTTAGGGTGTCTGATTAATATTATACCATTAATTATAAGGAGTATTATTTTTTGTATATTATATAATACAATTATTTCTAATTTTTCCCACAAATCTCATCCAAACTACTACAATTTTGAGTTGTTTATAACCTGCACTGGTAGAATTTGCTTTACCTCATTCATTTCTGCCATTGGAAAGGTAGAAACCAGCTGCCTCTTGAATAGTCTTATGAAGCTATTCAAGATGGAAAGAGAAAATACTGTGTTGAAAGTCAGTAAAACATAATTCCCCTCAATGAAATAAATGGGAGAATTTTAGGTAGGTAGTGTGTGATTACACATTTACAATTTATTAAGTTTTCTATCTGTCAGACCAGAAGTGAGGGTTTGTACATAACAAGTGCATATGCACACACAGAATGTGACATTGCTATGGAACAGCAAGAGGGGAAAAAAGGAAAATGAGCCACTCAAACAGGAGGTGTCCAGACACATGCATTTGTTAAACTGAGAACCAGTCCTCTGCTCCTCCACTTGGAAAAATTCCTGGTGAAGAGATGACTTGCTATGGATTTGTGAGGTAAAAGCTTCAACGGAAAATAAAATCTGGCTTCTGCTGCCTGGGTTGAGGCTCATTCCACTTATCCCCTGGCATGACCTCACTGGGAGTGGAGTCAAAAGCCTTCCTTGGTTGATGCAATGTGCCACTGCTGCTCATATGCCACCTCCCTCCTGTCCTCAGAGATTACCTGCTCCTCCACCCACCACCGGGCAATAACTCCTTCAGGGATGACGTACCCAGGCAGTCACTGAGGCCAATGATCAGGCATTAGAAACAGCCTTCCTGGACAGGATCTTAGCATGGTCCTCCCTGCCACAAAATATCAGACTTAACTGGAGGCTGATAGTGTCCAGAGCTAGAATAAAATATTTTAGCAATAAAATCTTACATCAGAACATATATAAATGCCTTTTGAAATCCCTCTTCTGGGCACTGTAACAGATTCCTCTGTCCCAAATGAGTGGACAATGAAGTATTTCCTTCTTCTGCACTCCAGGTCTCCATGGTGAGTTCAGACACCAGACTGATGTACAACATCTCTAAGTCTTTTACACTGTCCTCCTGTCATTGCTCAATAAATTTTCAGAGCTCAAAATAACAACTAAGATGTTACATTTGCCTACATGATGACAAAATACTTCTTACAAAGAAGGAAGTGTGAGTTGTTATTTACCAACAAAACTAGTGTAGTAACAAGAATGAAACACATCAGAGCCTAACAGCTCTGTTGGAAGCAGGTTTCTTCCTTGTTGTTAATAACTTTTATAATGATTTGAACTGCTTTCTTTAAACAGTCTTCCAGCTGCTCCCAAAGGAAACTTTTTCCTTGTTTAGTGCCTCCAAATTTCTTGAAATGCTTGGATGAATGGTCCTCTGTAAGAGCCAAGGATTATTTTATCCATTGAGCTTCAGAACATTAAAAATATCCCATCTAGTTAACTAGTGACTTGATTTTGGGTCATTATGAAGTAAGTTTTATGTAGTTTGCTGAGAAGGGTCTAGTGCTCACTGTGCTGCAGAATATTACTGAAATATAGAAATTGATATGTTATTATGTCACAGAAAAGGTGAATGTACATAAGTAAATGCCAGTTCCACCTTTATTATGAAATTAAACAGACCAAGGAACTTCCTGAATACTGGAACTCAGACATCTATATTGTTAAATTGGCCCTGGTCAACATGCACTTTTCTTAAGTAATTCCTGTGTTCACCCTGGAATTTAACTAAGGTCCAGGATTAGCAGGGAGTTTGCATTTGGTCTTTTTTTTTTTTTTTTTTTTTTTCCCCAAGGCTAGAAAGTTTAGTGGTATGGAGTCAGAACAGCTAATATGCATGTTTAATATACCAGTGAAGATCTCATATGTATAAAACATGCATATTTCTTCGATGATCTTAGAAAATCAGACTTTGGAAGCAAATATTAACATTTTCACATTTTTTTATGAAGTAGCCAGCAACTGCTTTCAGGTCATTGCAGTTACCTGGGGTGTGGTTGAGAAGGATAAGATGATTGCCCTTCACCAATTGTTTAATGAGTGTTGATTGCATTTGTGTCTGTGTTTGAAAAAAGGACCATCCTGAGTACTGAGGTGAAAAAGTTGTACTGATGGTTGCATGTAAAGCAAGTAAATTAATGAACATATATTAGTCAATAAAAAAGATACTGACATGTACTAATGTTTGTTTTATGACAGCATTCCAAGGTGGACTATTTTTCCCATCAGGCTTTAAATTTTGGACAGGAAATGTTGATTGTTGAGAAAAGATGTCCTTCGTTGTCAATAAATTTTATTCATTCCTGTTGAAGCCAAGACAACAGAAGTAGAAGAAATGTCACCATAGTTTATAAACTCTGTAAAGCAGATGAAAGTGTCTAGCTGCTTTGCAGTCTATCATCTCATAGTTGAATTCAAGAACACAACTAATAATCCAGGCTGAACATGATCCTCTGCAATCACATTTCCAGTCTCATGTGCACCTGTCCGATACTCACAGAGATCATGGAGCACCCACTTCCCCTGAGGATTAGATGCTCTCATGACAAAGCCTTACATTTTGTAGATAGAAGAGTCAGAAGAGCTAACACCACAGGAAATGACCATCATAGACCAGTTTGCACATAAGTGGAAAGTGGTAGAAATTGATGTAGGAAAGATGCTTTTCAAAATTTAATTTTCTTCTTAACATAGCTTTAGTTCTGATTTTCTCATCTGAACTTATGTTGTTAATATATGCATGTATTTACAGTATTTTCTGAAGCTACTTTAGCCACAATTCGAGCTAAGTTAAATTTTTTGTGTGTTTAGATAATAAAAATGTACATAGAATCATCTTAGAGTGAAAGCACTGGTAAAAGTAGATTCTGTTGTCTTTGGTAGTGTTAAGTTTTTAGTTTTTCATATTTCAGAAACAGACATGGAACCAAGTTCAGTGAAGGTTCTGCAGATAGAGACAACTAAATTGCTGTTCCTGCCAATCAAAAAGTTAGATTATTTTTTCAAAACACTGTAAAATTATGAAGCAGAAAACAGAATGGTTGGGGGTGTGTGAAGACTTAAACTAGAATAAATTAGTTTTCTCTGTTGATCATATTCAGATGCAAATTTTTTTGGGAAAATAAATACTTTGAGAAAAAAAGAAAAAAGATGAACCTCCTCATTTTCTCTAACAAAACAAGGTTTCATCATGAGGCAAAGCTTTTAGTCATATTTTACTTGTCATCCAATATTGTAGATTGGTGGTTAAAATAATAATTAAATCCAATATTGATTCACATCTAATCTCTATGAAATCTAGCAATAGTGACAGTAAGGATCCTTTTGAAAAAAGAAAAACAAACAACAAGACCCATGTAGTACATGGGGTGAAATTCTGGTCTCTTGGAAGCAAATAGTAAAATTCCCGTTGACTCCAAAGGGGTCAGGATCTCTTCCCCCTTCCCTCCACCCCCAGTGTGTAACCACAGCTGTGCTTTTGCTAAGCCACATGCAAGAACAACCTATGAATCACATCTGGTGACCCTGTTTGGCATCTCAGCAGAGAAAACATCAGAAATATTAACCCCTTTGTTACATAAATTAAAACAAAAAGACTTTTGGGCTTCTTGGATAATGCAAAAACTAAGAGAAAGAAAAAAACAGAATAAAAATATTTTAAGGGAATGGAGAATCAGGAGCACAGTAAAAGAGAAAAGCTGCTGAGGAATTGTAATTACAAAATTTAAGAATAAACACATTTTTCTTTCTCTCTTAAGTTTAGCTGCCAATGTAACTAGATAAATTTCTTTGGTTTTTTTCCACATGTTCTCACTGACGCAAGCTGGCAATGGCCTTTGTAGAATTCCAGGCTCTTTGGAGTCAGTGTCTTGATCTTCTGTCAAAACCTCTTCGTTTTCCAAGAACCTCTTAATTTTCCATTTCCTCCTTGGCAAAGCTTAAAACCATATCCAAAAGCAGTATTAGCATTTTTTCACCTGAGACACTGGAATTTCCACCATCACTGGACTTCTTTCCCTTTTCTGTCTTTGGAAGATATCTTGTTAAAATCCAGTGTTAATATCCAAGCCTCGTTTTTTTTTCTTTTCCCCTCTTTTTTGGGAGGTGTGTGTGTATTTTACTCTGGGAAGGAATTTCACAGTCTGAAATTTAAATCATAGCTATCTATATCCTGGGCTGGATGAGCCTTTTACATATAAACATTCCCAAAACAAAACATTTGTTATCAGAATCTAGAAGGCAGCGCTGTACTTTCTCACTGACTAGGTATCAAACAGTATCCATAAAGAGACAAAATTCCTGCATTTTAACCTCACTATGAGGTTTTATGCTATAATTTTACATATATGGCTTGTCATACGTGGAGAACTTTAGAGAAAGTAGAAAAATGTACAAAAAGTCGAAAAAACCCAGAACACTGCAGTCCACTAGAGATAAGAATATAAATCAGCCACATTCTCCTGACATCATTAAGGCCATTTCTATCATATTGCCCTGATTTCTTCTATTTAAATAGATTGTACTAGGCTGCAGAATATGTTAATTATGTCTGAGGGTGAAAGGCCCTGACTTGCTGGGGCTTGTGAAGTTGCAGAGCTGAATTTGACAGGAAAGATGCTGTGTACCAGGAGCAGCAGAGTCCTCTAAATTATGAATGGTGGTGTACCAGCACACCAAAGTCTAGGTCCCCTAAGTGTTTGATCTTTCAGCCATCTCTTTTGAAAATCTCTTTTGCTGTTTTTTGTGAGCATCTGGCTGCTTCCTGGTGGGATCATGGCCACGTTCTCACTGGATATACCAGTGTCTAAACCCACTGAAATCAGATGCATCAGAGCATCTGAAATCAGATGCTTCGAAACAGAAACTCATCAGTAGAGAAATAATTCTAAGCAATTTAATCTCTTTATCTCCAGGAAACAATTAAAATGTAATTGCAGTTACATTAAAAATGTACTGTAAATAACTAGTAGCTTTTATTTTTTTCCCCTCCTGTCAACACAACAATCTGAGATAATAGTTAGAAAAAGTAGACATATTTTCAATAAATAGAACACAAAGTTAAAAAGACTGTCTGGAAATGCTAATATAAGATGTCTGTATTTTGAACATCTGTGAGTGAAATTTCTCTTCATATTAGTATAATGTAGCAAGTTCTTAGAGAGTACAAGGATATCTATCAGCTGTAGGGAGAGAAACATAACAATGAAGAAATAGCACTACATCATAACAATGCAAAGAATTCAGTGAATACAGAAGTCAGCACAGGGAGAACTAATAGAATAGATGCAGCAAAATGTTTCTGGTTATTAGAATAGTAGTGCAGTTTTTAAGCTATTAATGGTTAATAATAAAAATAATATTGAACAATGTTGTTTGAGAAATTCACAACAATATTTCACTTTTCCCAAATATTTTCAAACCTTTTTCTCTGCAGAGAATTCTGATATTGGAATACAAATCAGTAGGAAAGCACATGTTACAGTTTTAATAACCTATGACAGAATTCCCTACTTTTCAAAAACATATTATTAATGTTGAGGTGTGAAGTGTCAGCAGGCACAAGTAGGGCAACCAAGACTGAGAAATGGTTGTAATGGGGCATTTCAATTATCTGCATAGAAATTTATCCTTTTCAGTGGACGATTTAGAGAGAGAACTTCTTGACCTTTCAGACTATAATTTTTATAGCAGTTGGTTCTACAGCACACATGAGGGAATGTTACTCGGTCCTATGAAATATACAAGTGTTGGTTCATAAAGGAACTATCGCTGAGCCACTAATTAATGGTGACCACAGCATAATTAAGTTCAACATTCTCCAGGGAGTGATTGAATCCAATGTGGGACTGTGACACTAAACTTTTGATAATGAAATTTTTTTCAAGGGGAAAGTTAGTTAAAAAAACCCCTAAAGTCAAAAGTGAGGAAATTAAAATCCTTACACCCAGCATGGAGGCTTCTTAGGCATCCCAGGAGTCACAGAGGAATGAATGCATCTTAACAAAATATAAAATAGAAAGCCATTTAAAACCTAGTTCAGTTAGATTGCAAGGTTCAAGATGTTATTTAAAACAATATGGTAGCTTTCAGAAAACTGAAATAGAGTCCAATTCAAGTAAAGGACCAAATATTAAGGAACTTGGGAATTCCATAATTTTGGGAATTCTGGAGGTGAAAGGTAAGGTATAAGATGATGAGTCATAAATACTTCTGAAAATACTGACAGGATATCTGTATGTGTCTCAGTTGGGAACTGTGTCAGAAAATTGGATGAGTCATTTTCTCATCAAGTTATGGATAATATGGATATTAGAGAAAAATTGTAAACTGTTTGTGTTAGGAGTCGTCAATGAGGCTGGGAGATCTGAAAGAAAATAGTCAAAGGAATTCACTGTCAGTAAACCAATAAACTGGGAAGCATCAGTACACAAGGTTCTAAAAACTGAGATGAGAAAAAGGGGGTAGTGGAACTGTTAGTTGGGAAATATAATTTCATATGATCTGTGATTCTAAGCTGAAATGTGGAACAGCAGCCAATGTTTAAAAAGTACTTGAGTCACTTAGAGAATGGCAGGTGGCTTTAAGTGGAAGAATTAATTAGAATAATCGGTAGGAAAAATTATAAAGTTGCTTTCCTATTTTTTTTCCTTCACTTTAAGCAGAAACAAACCCCTTATGGGAGGCTCCTGGAAAAATGAGGAAGCCCTGGCTAAGGGCCAACATGGCATGAGCACAGAGAAGAAATGGAGCAGAAAGTGGCAAAAGAGGCAGGAGCTGCTGCCTGGCTCTGGATGAAGCACAGGTCCAGCAGCACTGGGCTGATTTGCCCTTTCCCCTCACCCCATTGAGGCTAGTGAGTGATTTGGCATCTTGAATGCTTCAGGATCTTACCAGCAGGCTCTGGTTTTGGGTCCAAATACAGACATCACACTGGTCACACATTAACCTCCTGGTAGCACTCACCATTTAAACAGGTCTTTCTCTGTCTGACAGAGACAACTCCTCTAATTGTGCCTGATGGTCCTCATGCATAAGATGACTCAAAAACTGAATGTCATCATAGTGAGGCCTCAGTTACATTATGTAAGTACTGTTCCTGTTTCCAAGCAAATCTAATCTTTTTCTTCAGTCAGATCCCTGCACTGCAGTAGTCTGACCTCTTTCAACAGAGCTGATACTGAAATCTGAATTAAAAGCTTAGATGTGATGTACAGCCAGGCCATGTTAAACAAGTCTGATAATGGAAACAACATTAATTGAAGTATTCCAGTGTGAACAAGCTCCAGGTCCTGTATTTTTTAGGCTGATTTTCAGATAGCTAGTGTATAAGAGTGAGTCTTATGTCATTCTGCCTTCTGAAGGATTCAGATTAATGACATAATTTCAGAGAAAATCTGACTTTCCAGAGAGAGGAATATGAACTAGAGAGAAAACACATGGCCATTAAAATAGCTTATGCATTTGTAGAATAATTTTCATGAAAAATATTATGTCCTAAAGGAAACATAGAGCTGTTGGTGTTGATGGAAAGAGCTTAGTCGCACTCAGTTTCTGTAAGTTGCATAATTACCTTACAGCTTTAGTTTTCATGAATAATGCTGTCATTCCAAAGTCATGTCGACAGTAATGCCTTTACACCAACCCATAACATCGGGTGTTTTGCGTGTGGGTACACGCAGTACAGGCAATTACTATCCAGGTAATAAACCATCAGACTGGAGAATAAATTCATTTATCTTGCACCTTGACATCCTCCCATACACTAATCCATTTCCACTGGGACTGTTTTTAACAATCTGACCCTCCCAGCAATTAGGAACAGCTGCCATTTTTTTTTTTTAAACAAACCTGCCAGGAAAATATTTCTTGCTTTCCTCACAAACCTGGTATTCTGAGCCACCCTCCCACCCCCAAATTACATTGGACTGATTCCCAGGACATGTAATGTTCAGTCCTGGGCTAATGAGTGGTTTAAATTTCAATAACCCACAGTTCATTAGGACCAGAAATACATTATACCATGGTAGAGATGGGATTCCCCCTTTTCCAACAGGATATGGCCTTTTTTATCTCTGCTAGACTTGCTAGTATATAAAATAACAGAGCTGAAACGTTAAAGTTATGTAGGTGCTGGTTAAAATATTTTGTGTTGGGCTGCTGCCTACAGCAGCAAGTACAATTGAGGCCCCAGTGAAGAGCTCTTGCAGAGGCATGTGGTCACAGATGTTCCTCACCATGGGCACTTCCTGCTAAAAGAGAGAAAGAAGAGAAGGGAGTTGGTGAAATTGAGTTAACTATAGTCCTGAAAAAGGTTAGTACCAAGCTGCAATTCAATGCCATGACCCAGCTCCTGATCTGCTGTCCAAGCCTCATGAAAGCCTCAACTCCCCAGCTAAAAATACTACTTTTAACTGCATTTTCCACTTGAAGCTGGGGCATGTGAATTTGAGATCTTTAGGCAATATGGCTTTATAGGCACTGAGAAAAGCAACTCCAGCGAAGAGCTGAAAAATCCTGCAGCATGGGTAAACCAGCTTATTTGTGTCATGATGTAAAACACCTGCTGGTGTGAAGTGGCCTGAAGATTTTATTGCTGCTCCATGGTCAACTTAACTCATGAAGTCAGCCACATGTGACTTGTATGTTCATCTTATTCCCACCAGCACCCAATATTTCATTTATTTGCTCTGTTGAAAAGATGCCAGTGCTGATATGTTTTTTCATTTAATCTTCACAGTGTACCTGTCACCAGTACTGAATTGGTGCCTCGTACTGAGATGTGCCTGCCATGGTGTAAATAGTCTCATACCAAATGATATGTCTACACTTTGGGTACAAGGTGGTTTAGAGGACAGAGAGCAGAACACAATCCATCACAAGAAAAGAGAAGTAAAATGGTTGTTTAATCTCTATGAGTTGAGGAAAAACTATCAAACTGTATTCTTCAGTACAGCATGGGTGTTTTCCTCATTAAAGCAAGGGAGAAAACAGCTTGATTGGCCTATGAGAGTATCTCCCATGTATGATAGGCATAATTGGTGATGGAAGGAAGGTCTCCTGCTCTATGGCCTTTCACAACTTTGGAAAGATGGATATAAACAAATTTTTTTCTGTGGTCACCTATGGCTATGGTGTCAAACTCATAAGGTGCAAAATTACACCATCTTAAAAAACACAGGAGTTGACACCATCTCTGCAACTGTTGCAGCAAGTTCAAAATAGTGAAGAAGTGACCTTCAAAACACCTTAATCCTGAAGTCCTTGTCCCCTGCTCTTGGCATATCAGTAGCATCTCAGAATTTTTCTTAGCAAATAGAAATGAGATCAGCTTCCTAAAACTATCAGATAACAACAAAGTATTCAGCTTTGCATGCAGATATTTCTCCTTTATAAAAATAGATGTTTACATGTAGCTGTTTTTTTTTTTTTTTTTTTTTCTTTTTGGATTTGTGCTTTCATGGCTTTGTTTTCAGCAAATCATTAAAAGAGTGATGACTTAGTGCACCACTTTTTAAAATCTAGTCACAAACCACAATCGCTAACAGGAAATGGAATGTTTACTTGAGTTTATTATACAAGGGTCTGGATATGAGCTGTGGGATTTTTACACCTCATAGCAACGGTATTACAATTTATTTACATCTTCATGTTGGCAGCTGCACAAACTCTTATGAAATAGGACAATCACACCTTAGGGAACAGTAATTATAAGCAAAGGTATAAATAGTATAAAGAAGTGCATGCATTTGGCACTTAAGTCAAAGAGAATAGAAACTATTCTGGCAAATCTTCAAAAACACGGACTCTTGTTCATTATGAGGGCATGAACTAATTAAAAAGAACTTGTCAGAATCAGCTGCATGAGTAAATTCTAGTCAATTCTGGCACACTTGAGCTCCAAACCCACAAAGAGCAAAGTTGTTTTAGTGATGTCATAATTTGGAAGTTCAGAGTATGATATCATTTTTGACAGAATTAATGCAGAATTAATACCATATGTATAAGCACTAATAGGTATTGAATTGAACATCCAGTGATAAGTCTAAGCAACAGTCTGGTTTTTTTCTTCAGAATGCTTACATTAATATAATTTCAGAAGGCAAATTCAAAATGCATTTCAACACTTTTATAAGAAAGCATTTAAGTTTTACATCTTTACCTCTATTTCAAAAGATGTTTAATAAGAAAATTTCAATTAAACTTCAATTTTTAATACTGACAATAGTGTCATAAGATAATTATTTTAAGGAGATTGTAAAAATTGTTACCATTTGATAGCTGCTTGGAGAATCCCTCTGAGGATTAGTAGCTTAATTTAGAAATAATGTATACATAAATACATACTAATATAATATAATATAATATAATATAATATAATATAATATAATATAATATAATATAATATAATATAATATAATATAATATAATATAATATAATATAATATAATATAATATAAATTTGTATATATTTATATATATTAATTCTTACACAAGGAATCCCAAAGTTAAAGTGTAGCTGCATTTTGCAGCTTTTTAGTTCCTAGTTACTATCAGTGGCCAGGTGTTACCCTTTCTCAAGTGCTTTGGCTCCCATCTCTTTTCTTTCCCAACCTTGATATATTAAATTCTTTCACTGTTATCCATGGTGGTTCTTAAGGTCTTCCTCTTCAGTTTTTTTCCCCCAGGATATAGTTCTGGTTTGAGGATTTATGGCAGAAACAGGCTGAGTTAAACAGCTAGTGAACAGAGGTAGTGTAGGGATATGGCAAAGTTTGTTGATGAGTCAAACATAAAAATTAAAAACACAAGTTGACCCTGGGGTGAAAAAATTCTCTTGATACTGAGTACTAGTGCAGTAAGCTCAGAAAAGAAATTTAACATCAACAATGGGAAGAGTTACATGTGAGGAAACTGCCTCCATTCTACCTTTATAGGGGAGGGATTTGAATTAAGTGTTGAAAAAAGAAAAAGATTGTAGAGTTATAAATGTCTTAGAAAATCAGCTCCATATTCATCAGTAATAGGAAGAATAAACAAAATACTAATAATTAGAAAAGCTAGAGAAGCAAAGAGGAACTCTCCTTTTGTCCATGTGAGTTCGTTGCCTCCCCAGTGAGGCTGTAGAAAAAAGGCTAAAGATAGAATGACAAAACAGATATTGAAAAATAAGGAATAGCTTCCATGTCAAGAATAATTAAGTAGACTAGGACTCCTTATCCTAGAAAAGAGGCAACTGAAGTTCAGTGATTTCAAAGACAATCTCAGTTGAGCATATTAACAAGGCACTTCTAGAATATGTGAAATAAATGTTATATAAAAATCTCACATCAGATTCAAAACAAATAGGGAAGGAATAATTTAAATTAATTTTCTTTGGGGTGTAATTTTATGGTATAATTCATTGCCATTGTTTAGGTGTGTCAGAAAATGATACTAATTATTTTTAATGCTACACACTGGATATGGCTCTTAGTGAGTACTACATCTTGTTGATGGTCTTGCTTTGTGTCTGTAAGTTATTGTCCAGGCTGTTTTGACAAGCAGGGAGATTGCAAATCAGTATGCCTTCTATTTATTCATGTACTGAACAGTATTTCAGTGTGCCTGAGAGAGGGTGGGCATGGTCAGGAGCAGATGGACAAATTTTGAGTGAAATGGCTTTTTGGTGATTGGGAAGTAAGCAGGTTTATCATATGCAATGACTTTGTTCTGTTTAGGCACTAAGATAGATATGGATTCAGGGCTGATTTACTGACAAACAATCATTCCCACCACATCCTGCACTGCTAGAAGTGCAGGGCTTGCCCTTCTGATCACAGCCAGAATCCCAGCTCAAAGAAAGTTGGATGATGCTCTAAAGGTGTTTATTCTCTTGCTCAGCTGAGTGCTTACTGCCAGTAGTCTGACCCAGTGCTAATACACTTTATGGAAACTTTTGTAGTTGTCCATGGTTTTGTAATGGCTACAGTATGTTCTGGAGAAATATAGGGTTTGGTTTTCAGAAAAGATCATTGCAAATGAAGGCAAGATAAGGGGAAGATCTGAAGTCCCTCTCCACTTTCTTGCTGATGATTAAAAGACAAACTGAAGTCATGATTATTTTCAACTTCCCATAATACACCTCCTGATTTTCTTTGACTCCTTTCCAAGTTCTGTGGTTTTACACAAAGAACAAGTAACTATCTGGAAAGCAAGCCAGTGTTCATTGCACTTGCACCTGCCTTGGATTCCACCCTTTTGTTTTCATATTACCCGTCTGGGTTTCTGATAAATTCATAATATATTCCAGGCTACCTTTTCATCATCTAGCCACAAAAACACAGATCTGCATTGGAGGTTTCACAGAATGCATTAAGTATCCAGGATTCCTTTATTGCTTAAGTAAGAAAAGCAAACTATCATTTACAGGGAAATCAGAGCATCAAAGGGGGAAGCAGAAAAATTTAATTATACAGTAGCTGCACATTTGTTGCATCTAGTGGAAGGATTTTGCTTTAGTTCAATCTTAGAGTTTTTAGATACTGTAATATGCAAGGAAAACAGGCAAAGACAGTGAAGAATAAGAATGGCTTCTTTCTATTTCAACTATACCAAACCAAACTCCTATTTCTTTCGTCCATCCTGTCTTAATTTATGCACTTTAAAATGGAAGGATATTCACAAAACCTGTGACTCCTTCCACTTCTAGTGATATGGATATTTTTGATTGAGTATGTAATATTCTGAGTGACTTAATTTCTCATTTCATAGGATTTCTCCCAAGCATAAACATCAATATAATTACAATTCTCACATTTCTGTTTCCCTTGCTATGATGGTTTCCACACCCAGATTTTCAGTGGTTCTGCTTTTTTTTTTTTTTTCCCCAGCATATTGCCTAAATGGGAAAATTTTTATAAAGAGGAATGTTTTACATTTGCTCTTAAGCTAGCAAAGTCTGGACTTGTTTTGCCTTGGGGAAAGGAATGGATGGTCAGATCCATATGTGGAAACACTGCAAGTATCTGTATCTGTGGGTGAAAGATGGCCTCAGTGAAGAAAAATTCTATACTCTTTCTGGCTTAGAGAACTTCACCCATTACCATGAACAGAAAAACCCATGATCTTGAGGCAGCCAGGCCACAGAATAACAGTAACATCTTGTAATCACTCACTTTATGTGTTCATTAGCCATGAATTGGTGTGTAAGAGGGAGAGAGGACTTAATCCTTTTATGGAGACACAGCCCTACTGACTAGCATTGTAATGAAATGTAACTCTATATTTCCCCACAGACTTGGTAACTGAAAGACAGTCCAGTCTGGGATTTTTAAACATGATATTCAAATATGATTTCATATTCTATTTAGTATGTGTTCACATTTGTGGCTTTGAAGTCCAGGCTAATATCCTACTTGGGCTTTACTTAATAAGCTCTTGTGTGTTTCTCACTCTGCTTATACATTGCTTGAACTAATTCTTCCCTGAATTTCCACTATTATCAACTTGGGAAAAAGATATTATTAAACATGAAGGACCTGGCTGAAACGTCATGGTTTAAATGCAGCTGGTTTAACTTGGACTGAGCATTGTGATAGGTAAGGGATTCCTCACCCTCTGCAAACATACACCCCCCTACCCAACCCCCACACATTCCAAAATATGATTCCAGACTCCTGAACATGGTTATTAGATATGTGGTGTACACTTTCATGTCACACTGGCATTAGAGCATTATAATCTTCCAGATGTTATGTACAAACAAAGGAGGTGACCATGGACTTTTATACTGGTCCTTGACTGAAGTCACCTGAAAATTTGCCATAAGCACAATCAGTGCCATTAGAACCCTGGAAAGATAAGACCAATGGAAATGCATAATAATGCTATTTATTATAATTAAAATTGAGAATACTGTTCAGTGCTTCAGCAACATAAGCAACAGGTAATTGAAGATTTCAATTTCCCAGGGAAATAAAATATTTTTCCTGGCATCATATAATTTTCTTTCACACTTTTTATGATGTCCAATGTATTTTAGGAGATTTTTTCAGAGAGGCCTGTCTTTTTAAAGATCCTTTTGATGTGTTTTGTTCAAAATATGTGCTTTTAATGGGTTTAATATGCTAAGAGAATGTTAAACACACCAGTAGGGGAAAAAATGTAAACAGATAAATAAAGAATACAAATACTCAGAGTACATGGTTATTGTCAATGTCAATCCAACCATTTTAATAAAGGTCTCTTTGAAGAGACATGTAACCTTCTTCTGACCTTTAAAAGAGAAATGCCCAAACTTCACTTAGCTGAGAATCATACACTACTTCAAATGAGTAATTTAACATGTTGGCTAATAAACTTGAGCTGCATTTTATTTCAAGTTACATTTCAAGTTTGAGTCTGTTTAAGATTTCCAGACCTTTTGATACATAACAGCTCATTATAAATGTTATGAGAGTTCTGCTGGATATTTCCATTTTTAAGAGGAAAACAATTTCAAGGCTGAGAAAAAAAAAATGTTAAGCACAACATAGTCTTACAAAACAGAAGGCTGACTTGGACATCAAGCAATCCAGTCCCCTATATGCTAAGTGACCATAAAAGTCCCACTTCTGAGTTGGTTAAACATCTTAAAAAAGAGAAATGTTTACTGCAAATGCTGTCTGTGATTTAACACTCATCCAGATCCTCCACTGACATGTAGAATCTGTCTTTTATGCCCCAGCTTAAATGAGCTGGTTAATAACTATTTCTTTCTTTTTTTTTTTTTTTTTTTTTTTTCCCTATTGGATTGTATTTACTTTAAATAGTTCTTCAGCCTCTTTCATGTTACATCTTTTGGATTAGGAAATACCAGTTCACCATGGTGCATTGGTGTAGATGGCCTGCTTGAAGAATATTACCAGAAGGGAATCCTAAGTTCCTTGCTTGCAAATGTGTTGCAAGAGAAAAAAGTAGGAAGAGAGTGTCTTTTGAGATACAGTCAGGAAATAGATACTCTGGAGAAAGAGTCCCATTAGGTCCACAGACAAAGCTATCCACCTGTGTTTTGTCAGATTATTGCAAAAATATTTGTGTTTGTAGCACAGCATTCATACAAGAATGAAGAGATCTCACTTTGTTCTGCTCGCTCTGTTGGTTCGTTCTGCTCCTTTCTTTCATGGATTGTAACTTTTTAATGATTCTCTCAAATATTGCTATAGACACTTGATTGTTCATTTGGTTTTTAATTTGATTGTTGTGTCATTCCAGCTGTCTTTGTCATCAGATAAAACTTGAAATGTGCATTCTGCCCTCCCTAGAGGTGACTCTAGCAATTATAGCTTCAGGGTGCTCTTCCCAGAAAGATGACAAAGTTTGAACTTGCCCAGGATATAATTTGATACAATGATTTCAGGCCACGGGTTCTGTAAGTAGTACTTCCATGCTTAAAATATATCAGTGAACTAATTTCTTTACTATAAAGTAATTTCTCTGTGATTGGTTACTAACACAAGCTCTACATCTTTGTTCCTGGCATGAACCTAGGGAATTTTATGGTGCTACCTTTCTTTTTCTGAATATGTTGTTAAACACAAGAAAAGAGAATTTTTCAAAATTTTTTTCATTATTTTTTTTTTTAATTTGGTCAGTTAAAGACAAAAGATGATGAAGTAACAATTCAGCATGTCATTATAATCAGGAAAGTCATTATGTCAGAAGTACTTCATACACCACATTACATCACCACTTACAGAATCACAGACTCTTTGTTTAGGTGCCTTTTAATGGCAGAGAAAAACAATTCTTTCACAAACGAAAGTGTCCTGTTAACAGCTGAAGTCACAGCTCAGTTTGCCTCTTGGCTGGGATACACATTCCATCTGGAGCTCTATCAAGACAGTGCAGGGAGGTCTGGCAGCTGAATAATGAACTCTAAGTAAATAGGTCATTACAACACATTGTTTCTGTGTTACTGGATTTCCACAATATGTCAGATTGGTTATGAGCTTGCAGCCTGGATTCTCATCTAAGTGGGGCAACTCTGCCTCTCCTAAACTCAGGTGGCAGAGATGTCAGCGTGAGCCATCAAGAACATTACAATATTCCTGACCAGGTACAATAATCCACGTGGTGGCATGTATTTAGAAATGTGCTTTCTTTAAGATGAAACAAACTTGTACCCAAAAAACACTGTGGAGGGTAAATCTAAATTACAGTTTTTAAAGGCTTGCAGATTTATTAGAATCATTCAGCTCCAAGCAGAGAATACCATACCAGTGCACCACTAACAAGTATTTCTTTAATAGATACATATCTACTCTGAATTGGATTTGAAACATTAAGAGATTATAAAACTCATCAGTACATGTAAATCCATAAAATTTCTACTTCTGCTCTTATTCATATACATACGAATGAAAGAAAACTTTCTTCTTTACCTATTCATTATACTCTAGCTCATATGCTTACATATAAATTCCAATAATTTTTGCTCCTGGTCTTTCCTGAGAACTCATTTCTTAGTCTGCAGCACACTGTATATATCATCTGGATTGTTTTTGAAACTGAGGGCTGACAAACCTCTGTTTTTTGTTAATTGTCAAAATTACAACAGGAATTGTGCTTTGTACATATTTTGTTTTAACCTGAATAAACCTTTTAAGGCACAGGATTGATTCCTTTCATCTCAGCTTAAATAATTGGTGCTTACTCAGACTTTCTGAATCCCAGGTTTGCACCTCCAGTTTGGCCTCCTAGTAAGCAATCCCTCATTCTCATTTGAAATGGACTTAGAATAAACAGATCTGCCCAGTTACCATTTTGACTGATATATTTGAAGGTACTATGCATTTGAGACTCATCTTTGCCACTGTGCCTTTGTTCTGCTCTGTGCCTTTGGTGCTTTACCCCCCTGTCTGCCATAATGAAATGGAAAGAGTCACATATGGTGCTATAATCAATGGTAAATACATATCTGAACTCAATGTGCATTTTGCCATCTGCCAGAAGTCACTATCTTGGTAACAAGAGATATTTTTTCTCCTAGTGTTGCAGTCTGAGATCCCTTTAGATGGCAAACATCTTTCTTAGGCTTCTTGCTCCACTGTCCACCTACAGTCAACTTGTTTCTTGCCAAATAACACTCATTACTTTTGGGTCTGATGGATTCCTCTCAGACTATAAATACAAAAGACAGAAACTAATGAAATATAGGGACACAAACTACTTTTTCTTTAATAGTGTTTTTAGTTTTATTGCCTACTTAAGGTTGATTACCCGGATCCTTCTATTTATATTTGGGCAATTTTAATCATATTGCACTTCTCTAAAGACAAATATTTCAAACAAGACTATGCTTCCTCTTTCTGAAAAAAAAACCTAAAATATGACTGTTAGAATATCCCATATGTAGCAAGACATGTACAGACCAACAGCCATGCCCTGGACTAAATCCTACACAGATATAAACTCTATAATGTGCAGAAAGTCCTCAGTCATGAATCATTTATAACTGGATGCTTAGATTTTTAATTGGGTTTTTACTGATTCTTTGTAAATATTTTTATCATACTATCTTCTCTATAATGAGCACTTCCCTCTCTCTTTGTACTTCTCTGGTTCTCCACCAGTGTAGTCTTGGAGGAAAATATGAGCCTGGATTTTATTTTATTTACACTTAAATCCTTGAAATGTGGAATTCTTTACTTCAGGGGTTTAAACTAGACCCTCAAGGCCACCTTGGCAGACTTCTCTAGTTTTAGAGGATGGATTTTTCTGTTTTGTTTAAGAGGGTATCACAAGCAATGACTCTTTAGAACTTTCAGTGTGCAGTAAAAAAATAAAGATGACTAATATCTATTTAGAAAGTAATGATGGCTTAGCAATATTTACCACTCTGATTTAGCCTCTCTGGCTCCATTACTTAGGATATTTTCCTGAATTAAATTTCCCTCAGTTCTTTAGCCAGCAGCTGTCCACAGGAAAATAAAAAAAGTCTCAAGTACTCCAGAAATAATGATTTCATATTTCTAATAAGTTCCTTTAGCTTCACAATCAAAACGGTCTCTTGTGCCCTCTAGCATGTGGTATGTCATAATAAAAAAGTTCAAGTCAAGCAGCTAAAGAAATACTGGCTGAGCAAATTAAAACTTTTATCTTAATAGCTTTTCATGATGCTTCATTTATGCATATTTAAAAATTGATCAATAAAATTGGGAGAAAATGTATCCTTCATCTCTGCAGCTTTTCTCTGGAGCTGAAGTTGATAACCACACTGGGCCTATTTAATGAGGATGTTCATATGAAGTCTGTGGTTGCTTCCCAGCCCCGAAAGGATTGTGCTGTTTTTCCATTTATGTCTAAGTGTCACAATATTTTGTTTCTAAATGGTTAGATTAGGTCATCTTGAGACCAGCTGTACTAAAGGATTTAAAGAAATACAAGAACATGTATACTTAATGTGTTTTTAACTCTAACTTGTTCCCTAGAATATTTAGTCTAAACTCACTAGACAAACCTGTGCCTGGTAATTTTAGTGCAGTTGACTGCCAGTTTGCAATAGATTTTTGCTCCAGAAACTTTGCATTATTTTAATGTTTTAAGATGTTTGTTTCTATACATCACTGTTATTTTTCCTTGTAGACAAAAAGAAATGTTCTTTTCCTTTATTGTTTTAAGTGACATCAAAATATTTGCTAAAATTCTGCCAGTGCTGTTTGTGGCTTTTGAATCATTAATTTACTTATTAAAGTGATTGTTTTTAGTTTAATAGAGATTTATTGAGATCCAAAGGTAAATTTTAAAAAAAGTTTAAGCAAATAAATGAAAAAGCATATATTAACCTTTACAGATCAAGTAAGGATTTTTTTCCAAAGCTTTCATCAATAATGCATGTAAGAAAAGAGCATACCAGCTACACGTGGACAGCTCAGATTTGTAGAAATATAAAAAACTATATTAATATAAAACAATATTATTAATATATAAAATCCAAACTAAATTTCAATTAAACAAGAAGCAACTTTTCAATTTCTTATGTTCTGTCAAGCCACTAGTAGTTAAAACTAGAATTTCTGTACTCTGCCAAGGTACACTGGGAATTATTAAATATTTCCTATTAATCAATTGTGCCAGAACTGATTACCACCAAAAAATGACAAGTTATATCTCCTGTACATTCTGAACTGCAATTAATCTAAGAAAACTTATTCAGGAAAATGCGCATTTCTTCTGGAGTAAAAGTATATGTCCGAGCAGATGAAAGATTTCTTTTTCTAAGGAATCTGAGATATTAGGGCCTGGCCTTTAACAGAAAGGAAGGCTCCTTTGACAACAGTAGAAGCTTTGAATCATGCTCCCACTTGAAAAATCCTTTAACAATTATGTAAGAGAAAACTAAGTCATTTAAGTAGTCATTTGAAAGCTTAAATATCCACTTTTTTCATACAGCAGAGAAGCTTGAAATTAATAAATTGTTTTCCTAGTTCACTGAACTAGATTTTAGTCTGCAGGAAAACCAGTAAATACATACAGCATAGATATTTTTCCCCAGTATATAAAGTGCTTGACTATAAAATGTCTTCAGGAAAAACAATTTAAAGAGGCTCACACAAAGTTGTAGCCAGTTATTCTCCCCAAATCAGGTGATTAATTTATAACAGTTTAAGGAAACACAAAGTTCCAAGTTACAGTCAAACGTTTTAGACCCTTTTACTAGAAGTACACCAGTAAACAGAGAGCGATGTTTAGCATCAATATGTAACTTTGATTTTTGTTTAAACTCATAAAACATGAATTTCCTGATTTTGCTAGTCCCACTGTACCAAATAATATGGAAAATATTGCTCTCCCTAAACCTTAGATTTTTTTCTCTTGTATAAAATTATGTTCTAACCCTCATGAGCATAGTAAGTTCAGCTGCAAAAGCTTATAAATTTACATTTTTACAGAAAAAAAGCCCTAAATTTTTCTGTCAAATTATTGCTTTAAATAATTTAATAGTAAAATTGGGTGTGAAATTGAGTTTTGGTCACTAAACGGAGAAAAATCCTATTCTTATGCACTGATTAGAAAGTATATAAAGGAATGGATGAGCAGTGGAGGAAACAGTTATAATATTCCACAAATGTATAGGGTATGGGTTATATCTGTATAGAGTTTTCTCAATTTCATTTATCTATGTACTGGTGGAAGTGAACATCTGTTCCTGTAAATGGTAACAGAAGAAGCTTTAGGTAGAGAGTTAAAATTTGCTTGATTGTAAAGCAAAACTCATATGTTAGAAAAATATGAGCAATATATTGGATGTTGTGCATAGAAGTCAGAGCATATTTAAATCATAGGAAACTTTCTGCATCCAGAGCATGGGAACTGCACAGTGCTGGAGTTGGTTAGTGGGCCTCATGGTCCTATTTCTGATGGTGTTCAGCTGCTGCAGTGCAGAGTGTCCTGCTGTCACACAGTGCCTGACTCCTGCTTTACAATGGGAAACTTGGTATTCTGCAGATGGAATATGTTTTCTATAATGGAATGTCCACCTCTGTAAAAATAATAACACTAAAAATATTCTGAAATTTTTTAAAATGTTTTTCAGTTTAGAGGTTTTAAATTTTCTTCAGAAAACTAGAAAATTGTGGAAAGAAGACACTTTTATTATTTTCTGCAGGAAATTTCTGTGGATGTTTCAATGGATATTTGTTCTTGTTTCCAGTTGAGCACTATAATTTAATATCCTAATTATTCATATATTTTAACCTTGGTAAGCCAATGTCCTCAGTGATATTTTCTGGCAATCAAATTATACAGTTGTGGATTTCTTCAAAAGGAATTTCTGTTATTCTGTGTGGTTTGCTCCAGTTTTTCAACTGCTATTCTTCATTTAATTTGGAAAGAAACTCCAAAAACCCAAAAAACCAGCAGTTGCCCTGCAGTTTCTACCCCATTCAGTGTTCTGCTTTGTCAGACTATCTTTTCTTACCCTAACATCTCTTATTTTTTTTTTTTTTTTGTACAATGGAAGCATTCCCATGCCTTGAGGCTTTCTGTTTTTCCCCATTTCTTAACTTCCTTGAAACTTCACACTGCATTTAGAGCTAGTGTGATGGGAGACCTACCTGATTTTTGCAATGCAGGAAATAATGAAAGCAAGGGAAGGTGATGGACAAAGACAGAGGGCATGGAAATTGATGGACAATAGCACCTATCAAAGGGAAAATGAGCTAAATAGAAGTGTGAAAAGGCCAGGGAGGGGGCAATGCAATGTGAATATACTAATTACTGCATGCATTCTATTTCTGTGTTGCAACACTGTATGCAATCCACTGATACAGGGAAGCAATGAAAAGAGTGTCCTTGCAATATTATGCCACCATATCACTCCCTGCAGCTTTTTCAGTTTGAGTGCTCTCTCTGTTACAGAAACTCAGAAACAGCTGTTCTATAAGCAGGTACCCACAGAGAAACAAGCTAACACTTTTTATTTAGGAACATTCTCTATTCTCTTGCAAAATGCAGTTAAATAGAAATACTGTTTTAAAATAAAAGGAATAAATTAAAACAAACAAACAAACAAAAAATAATCATAGAAAGAATGAAAGCCAAATTCTGAATGACTCTTTCCTGTCCTCACTCAACTGTAAGTAAACACTGAAATGAAAGCTATGTTTGTGCCACATATTCCATTTACTAAGAGGCAAGACAGTCATTCACAACTTCCATTATGTGGTCATAAATTGTAGACAAGTTCCTTATGTTTTTCTTAATAAAAAAATGTCACTGTTTACTGATAAATTGAACAAACCCCACTAGATCCCAGCCCTCAGGCCTCATGGCAGAAGGAAATGTACATTTGAATGTTCAATTAAACCAATCTTCTAAACTGAACAGGGAGAAAACAACTCTTTAAAGCCTATTCCTGCAGAGACAAACATCATTCATCTCTAGGCCCAGATGTGTTATTTAGAAAGGCAACCACTATTACTAAAAAAACTCGTGTGAGCATGCATGGATGACTCGAGCTCTTCCATCCCTCACAGCCAAGATATAAAGCTCCCCAGCTGAGCAGCAAGCCTGGGAGCTCTCTTCCTGGGGCTCCTTCACAGGTAACCTATTTTTGTATAATGATCCCCTTTAACAAAATATTTTTGTATAACTAATCCTTTTAAAATTATACTCAACAACTCAGAACCACTACATAGAAATTCCAACTGCAGCCCTTGCTTTTGAAATTCTATGCCGCAGTTTGTTTTTTGAGACAACACATAGCTGCTAAGAGATATAAGAAATGAATATATTAAGCACTCTCCCACACAGAGAATTAATTCAAATATAAAGAAATATAAAGAAATACTCTTCATGTCCCTCTTTAGTCTATTGTTTAGTTAAATTGTTCTAGAAAATTAATGGTTTGGCATTACTCGAAATTATTCACTGAATTCGTATTATGGCCAAGGTTTCAAAAAGCATGCCTCAAATTAGAAGGTGAAAGTCCTTATTTCTTGATCTAGATGAATGCCTCATGTTTAGAAATGACCTTATTATAAAAAATAATAAAAAACAAAAGGATTTCACTGCCATAGGATGTGGCTGAGTTCCCACATCATCCCAGTTCTTGGGCTGGTGTAAATGCTCTATGTGACCATTCTGACTATCTTATTGGCTTGAGAGAATTTTATTTGGGGGTTCAGTGTTTCAATTATTTTTGCTGTTTCACTATGCAAACAGTTATGCTGTCTCAAATGAGGCAGGAAAAAAAAAAATGGACATAGGGAGAAGGACTTGTTTAAACTGATATTAGCCCAGAAAACATTTTTGTGGACATTTATGTCAGCAAGGTCGTTCAGTGGATAGATGAAAAGAATTTCTTACAAATGTCTAAAACTTTAGTGTTTCTACCTCTGAACAGAAAAAATTGTAAATGCTGTTTATTTTTTGGTGATGGCAGGAACCAAGCAAGCTTTGTCCCACAGCTCCAGCAAGGGAGTGGGGCAGGACTGGCTCTTCCCTTCTGAGGAAGCCATGGTCACAGCCAAACCCCTGGAGTGGGACCCAGGGGGACCCCCAATACTCTCCTCCAGAAACTGAGGAGGAAATGTAGATAAGATTTTCTCTTGACTCAAACAAAATTTTAAGCTTAAAATTGAAATTTTAAAGCAGTATTTTGCTTGGGGTTTATCCCAAGTGAATGTCCCTGCTTGCACTTCCCCTTCCCCTGCCAGCCATTTTTCTGGCTGTCTACAAAGCTGACAAACCAACAAAAGACCACAGGTATTCACATGATCCTGAGTGGTATTTTGGGGAATCCAAGACCCATTTTGACAAGCCACAATTTGAATTTTAAGAATTTCATGCTTTAAGAAGGACAAGAAATTGTCTGTGGTTGCTCTTCCAATTCATCATGCTTATTTTTTTGTCTACTTGCTCCTTCTAACACAGTACTAGGGAAAGACTGATCCATGAAACCAGCCATTGCTGGCATTTTTTCTCCAATAAAGCATGTATTTCTGTTGTTAAGGGATGAAAAATGAACAGTAAAGTAAAAATGTACCTTAGAGTTATTGAATATGAATGTATAAGTGTTTGTTTTTTTTCTAATTATAAGCTTGCAATGAATAAGAAGCTTGTAAGAGCTAAAATTCTCATGTTATTTTTTAAAAGCTATAGTTTTTAAATAATTTCCTCTTTTAAAAAACATTACAAATAATTTATACAGCTCTTTAAAAACCTAGTTTAGGAAACTAATAATGTAGAATAATTTTTCTACACAAAGAAGAGTAGAATCCTCTGGCAGAATCCAATGAAATGAATTCTAATGGCCAGTTAGAAGTCCTCAGATTATTGTTAGCATTAATATATTGTATTTTACTAATACCTATGAATGGTGGGTCTGTACTAAGTCACTCAAATGTGACAATTATTAATCACTGTTCTTTCTGCTAACATTGTCCAAGAAAAAAGACTGGTGGAGAGCGGAAGATGTGCAAGGCAACAGTGAGACAATACTGGTTAGCATCAGAGTCCCTCAATGCATAAAAATCAGAACATTGCCAAGCTCTTTCAAGCTTCATATAGGGAAAGAGTACTTCAATAGCTGTATTTATGCTTATGAAAAATATGGTATGAGGTTGGAGTCAGTGAGTCAGGGTCTCTCTGAATTCTTCTGCAGGGATTGAATAAGTTTTAGAGTGAGTTCTAATGCTTTTAGTAAGTAAAAGGTCTCAAATGTCACAGTAGCTGTGAGTGTTCTAGTGAAGGTTGCAAACATACTGATATCTTCATAAAGGCTCCAGGCCCACAATTGTACACAGGACTTAGACATAATAGAGTTATAGTAAGAATATTGCTTACATTTCTTAGATAGAAAAAGATATATCGTATGTGTAGTTTATACTTAACCTAGTGTGCTAAGAAATTAGGATTCTAATAGGTTAAGGAGTGGGAGTCCAAGCTTGCATCTTAGCTTGTTGGAAAAATCCTATATAAGACTATGTATGGGGAGAGTTGTTGCTTTAGCCATTTGGCTTCTAGCCTCTTGCTTTTAGCCATTCTAACTTCTAGACATTTGCTTATTGCTAAGCTGCTGTGCCATTGCTTTTTGCTATTGCTTGTCTGCTTGCCTGTTGAGACTGATGTGCTTTGTAATAAGATGTGCTTTGTAATAAATAACCTTTTTAACTATTAGCTGCTTTGCTAATTTAAGAAAACCCGACAAAGCAGGAGCCAAGAGCTCAGAGTAGGAGCCTAAGAGCTCTGGAGTTTGGTGCCTGTAGAACACTGGAGGTCAGAAAGAACCCCACAGTATGCCTGCCAAAGGAGATAGTGTGAAAACATTTTCTGGAAAACTTAAAAAATAGTTGTGAAAAATCATATAGGGAAAAGCATTAAAAAATATTTTAATGTAAAGACATATATTTTCTTTTCTATAATCATGGACAAGGTTTCAGTATTTTTATCAGTTATATTACAGTAGAGCATTGTGAGAGCAAGTCGTGTTCCTCTGATGAAGAAACTCAAACCAAGCATATAATTCAAAAATATTTAAAACTTCTTTCAATATTTCCATATATTTTATTCTTTGGGTCAGGTTTTACAGTAGTGTCCTGGTTTTAAGGACAGGTATCTGCCAATAAAGGCAGAAGCTTCTCTTTGAAATGCAGAATGTAAATCCCCTCCCTCCAAATTATTATAAATTTGAAATTAAGGGGCTCTCAGGCAAAGATATGGGAACTAGGAATAACAGTTCTTTACTGGAAAGATTAAAATAGAAATGCAGTAATACAAAAAACAATCTCAACCCTGACAGAGTCAGAATACAACCTGACACCCCATCAGTCAGTCAGGGTGTTGGTAGCAGTCCCATTAAATGGTGGCTACAGTCCCCTGCAGTGGCAGATGTGGTTCAGCTGAAGCAGTGCTCCTGCAGAAGGGTGTAGCCTTCCTCCAAAAGAGCAGGGATGATGTAGAAAGGTCTGGCTTCTCCTCTGGAATCCAGTGGAAGGAAGGGTAATTTGCTCTCCAACCGCTCTGTTCTAATCTAAGTAGGAAAGGCTTGGTTCCTCCCCCTGGCTGGAGCATCTCTCAATGGGATGATGGAATTTTATCAGTCATACAATGGGACTGAATGGGCCAGCAGCAGATGATATCTTCCTGGAGGGAGGATGGGTTGTGGAAAAGATAAAGGTGATTGCCCTATCCTGTCTTAAAGATGGCCCATTAGCAGATACTGTGTGCCACGGAGATAAGGAATTACTACCACACCCAGTTTTAACAGATGGCGATAGAATACATATTTCTGGCCACATTAACCCAACACAAGTAGCTTTACTACAACATTAATTTAACTTATAAAATTCATAGAAGAAGAATTTTGATAATTTGAAACTTTTTTTGGGGGTGAAAATATCCCTCACTCAGGGGTGCTTTGAGACTCGAAGCAAAATACTTTAACTTTGACACCATCCTATTGTGGTTTTCCCTCTCAGGATGATAACTATTTTTAGGTATTTTCTATTTCATAAATATCAATGTTCACTTTTTGAACAGCATTAGCCCATTCTGATGCAAACTAGAATTTAAAAAAATATCAAGTATTCTGCAGAAATACCAAATTCTGAACTTCCAAGAAAGAAGCTCTGCCTCCCACATTATGTCTGTGAACCCTATCAGGTTTAAGCTCCAAGAGTCTGAACTGAAGACAATATTTACAAATATTACCACTGTATTTTTCCAGCTGAAAAATCCAACCTGATAACCTAGGATCCAACTGGATTGGGATTGATGTTAGATGAAACCATGCATTATGTAGGAATTTTATATTAAATAAGCTGTCTTGCATAGCTTGTGGGCTTATATATATAAAGCTCAATTCATTTGAGGAGCACTTTATTCTTATCATCCATCAGCCAAAGTGAAGTTCTCACTGTAACTCCACTGTAGATTGTAGTTAATATAAACTTCCTGAGTCAAATACCATTATTTTTAAAATAACTTGAAAAATCATTTGCATGTTTCCCAGTATGTCACTTTGGGATATTGGTCAGACTTCTAACCAGTATAAACCTAACAATTGTTTCTGCTCCAAGTATGCACATATTTTGACCATCAAAAATCTTTTCAGATTTAGTAGAGAAATTATTTTTTGAAAAAGAGCCAAAAATGCAACATTACTTTAAATGAAAGAGTTATCTTTGAAGACTGCCATTCATTCTCAGGTCTGTCTGGGGAAACTGCATCGTTTACTTAAAGATGCATAAAAAATCCCAAACCCCATTATTAAAGCCAAATATCTTGCTGCTCTAAATTATTGTTTTAATGTGTCTGAATAACCTTGATTTTGGAATAAAATGGAACTTTTATTATCTAGTACAATAATTTGATTAGAACTTCAGAACAATTCTACAATAGACTTTGCTATAGTAGATATTGATACCAATTTCTCCAATGGACCTACAGAACACTTAAAAATTCATCTCAGGAGTAATTGTATGTGAACCCAGTAAAGTGCCTAAGATGGTGGACCTGATTAAAATGCCATTTTAGAACTGCTGTGGTGATGAAAGTGGGCCAGAGGTGGCCTCTCTAAAATTCTGGTTGAACTGATACTGAAGTGAAACGGTAGCATACAGAGTGGTCTCTGAGGAAGATGTATATCAGAAATTTCAGTGTGGGGTTGGATGTCAGGTAATCCTTGGTCTCCCCTGCATGACTGGTTTCTACATATTTCCATCCCAATTTCTTGTGCCATAATTACATATGAGTAGAACTCTACCAGAATAGAAGGAAAATGCATTTCTCCTCTTCAGTGATCTTTTGGCCATCATAGTCTGAGCTTCTTTGTTCTCTCCCATTCACAATGAAGTCCTGAAAAAGTAGAACTGCAGTATTATGGGGAAAATGAGAAAAATCCATCCCAGAACTCTACCTGATGCAAATTTTACAACCTGATACAAATTGGGTCCTATACAAACTTTTAGAGGGACAAATGTAAGTCACCTTCTTTTCCTTTCTTTCAATACCTCCACTGAATTAAAGATCTGGCCTCATCAATAAGAACTGCTGGGTAAGTTTCAAAAATTTCCCAGATGTTGTGAATTAAATTATCCAGCAGATCTATAGGGTT